>JAYGXS010000010.1:3974071-3993760 GCA_036362985.1 Ligula intestinalis
CCACTGGGTTTCAGGCCCCACCTCAGGTGCCCGAGTAGCTAGGCGGTCACTAGACGGTGGGGGAGAGATTGATGTCGACTCTCAGTGCGCTTTTCTCCTCACTATAATCAATATGTATGCACTTGAATCTATCAGGGTGCGTTAAAAGCCGTGGCTTGGAGGGTCTGCCAACTGACGGGAAAACTCGGGCCCCTACGTAGCTGCTCCTTCTGTACGCGTGTGTCTGTGTGTGCGTACGGGAGGAGAGGGAGGACTGAGAGTCAGGCTGCAATGGCTCCCTCTTAATATGGCCTTTATGGTGCTCCCGCGCAGTCGGGAGCATACCTAGCGAGATGGGCTGTGTCAAGTGTGCGCGTGCTGAGTGTTTATCGCGCTAGCCATCTACACACTCTAAGTGACTTTGTCTTTACATCGGAAACGGAGGTGGGAGCGGCGAGCGAGTGAGCAGGATCCCCGCGAGTCTGTTTAAACTCCTGTTTTCATTCGCGGTAGTTCGCTGCGTTGCTTCTACTTGCCATAGCCTTCATGCAGTTTGCCCATCTTGCCTCAGTGTCTGCCTCGGCTTGCTTCAGAGTTTGCTGCGGCTTGTTGGAGCACGCGTTGCCCATCGTAGCTGAGCCAAGGTACAACGAGTGATCCTCGGAGCTCGTTGTTCCGAGGCTACTGGGATGTTTTTAGCGATACTGTTTGTGGTGTCAATGATGGTAAAAGGAAAATGCTGGCGCTGAGGATAGAAAAGTTTTGGAATGTGCAGGGTAGGCTTGGCATCTTTATATAAGAAAAAAATCCAATGCGAAGTTCTGGTTTGAGCAAGTTACGAACATCACGTATTTGTCTAAAGTGCAAGTATGTGACGTCACCTCATTTTAAATTTCGTATCCTCGTAAGAGGTCTTCCACCCTATAAAACATTGCCATATAAGTAGACCAGGTTAAACGGCTTATGGAAAACTCGAACGATCCCATCGACAATTCTCTGACCGTACAGTCATCCGACGGTTGTAAAACCTTTCATTAACGAAAACTGGTTGTAGGTCAAAATGCTTATTTTCTTCAAGCGCCATCTTCAGTGAGACGAGCGTCACGTCCTCCTAGACGCGGGAAATTAGGTTTCCGTTATCAAATCTTTCTCATTGATTAACTTCGATCATTTGGCCATTTAAAATCACCTCCAATCGTCTCACCAGATGTTAAAGGAGTTTTTTACGTAAATTATGCATTGTCAACCATAATTATGAGCCATCTTGTTGGTCTTCTTTTATTTTCGATATTTCAGCCGCCCTTATTCCAATCGGAAAACGAAGCGATGTACTGCAAACTTGAGAATGAAATTGTAGCATTTACGCTCAATATCCACATTATTTTAAAGTTGTTTTTAGCTCTAATAAAATTAATTAATCACACTCGAAAAGCAGTCGTATCGTTGGCTGTTTTTGCTGGCGACAGGTCCTACCGAAAACTATTTTGGCGCAGCATCGGTATTTAAGTCATTATGAGCGCCTATTCGAGTTATTAAATTACCTTCTAATTTCAAAGCCAAGTATTTGAGCTGGTAGAAAGTCAGTGGGGCTCTCAGGAGCATTGAATATAAAGCTTAAATTCCTAAAGATACGCAAAGAACAAAAGGATGGAGATAGAAGCTTCGGTTTTGTGACCTCTGCTGGTGGCTAAGCAACCAGTGGGAATTTGGCTTCCGGGCATTGCTTGTTGACTTGGCAGCCGATGACAATTTTGTAGCAGCAATCTTACTAGCAAGCACTGTGCTAAAATAAAACCTGTTCTGTGTGGAAGCAGCGTTCTTCCTTTTTATTGGCTTTAAGCCGTACACTTGCAAAATATTCCTAACCTTTTAGGAGCTTACTGAATGGCTTAAGACGTATCGATGCTGCGAGCTCGCCTAGGGGCCGGCATACATCTAATTATTTATGACTAAAGATAATGTATGCAATATGCAGACAAAAGTTGCCTTGCCGGTGTCTTTTTAAAAAAAAGTTGATTTAATGAAGCGTTCTGCCAGTGCAGTAGATGTGGTTGTGTAGGAATTGCTCTGTCATTTCATTTAAAGGATAAAAACCCAAACGTTAGATACGCCAGTTAATATACGGGTAAAAGAGTTGGTCACGGGCACATAACTTGGATAATTTAGTGTACACGATTGGGAAAAAAAACTCGCGGCATTCGGGGGGATTCGAACTCGCATAGGAGGAAAGGCCTTCTATGCAAGCCGACGCTCTACCTACTTGAGCTACGAACGCCACGCTTCACACGGTGAGTTTAATCACACTTGGATGGATATTACCCAATTTTGCCGTTCTTATAGAATCCACCAATGCGGGACAGCAAGTTGACTGCCCAAGCAGGATTTCCTAAGCAATCATCTAGAATCCATCAGAATGACTACAAGGCTGACTTAATTATTAAGGAGTTTCGGCAGATTTGGTTGATTTAGATGACCTAATTGTGAAACAAACATCGCGGTATTCGGCGGCAGTTGGCCTGCATAGAATGCCTTCTCTCCTACGCGGGTTCATATCGCGCAGAATGCCACGAGTTGTTTTTCACAATTGGGCCAAATAAATTAACCAAAGCTGCCAAACTTTTCTACATGACTTGGAGTTGACTTCGTACTAAGAGCTGTGTCGCCTATTGTGCGAGACTATTTTTACACGCAAAACAAAACGCTTTTACCACAATGGCTGTTAGCTCTAGCTGAACCATTTTGAAATTGTTTACGCCCATCTCTAGTGACTTTCTGTCTGCTCTACAAACGATTATTTCCTTTTCCCAAAAGCTGTTCCCTTCCTCTGTTCCACGTCTCCGTCGATGCCCTTTACCCAATAAGACCGGGGATGAGGGAGGGTGTAGATGGCTGGTGCGATAGTCGCTCAACGTGCGCTCCCTTTGACTCAGCCAACTAGCTAAGTAGGCTCCCGTGTGTGCGGGAGCGCCATAAACGCCACGTTAAGAAGGTGCCATTGCAGTCTGACGCTCAGTCCTCCACCTCCTCACATACGAACACACAAACACACGCGTACTAAAGGAGCAGCAACGTAGGTGGGCCGAGTTATCCCGTATGTTGGTAAACCCTCCAAGCCACGGCTTTTAGCGCACCGTGATAGATTCAAGCGCATTCATATTTATTATAGTGAGGAGAGCAGCGCGCCGAGGGTCAACCTCACTCCCCCCCCCCCTCCAGACACAGACACACACAATAGTTCGACCGTCGTGTTCGACGATATCCACTACGGGCTTCAATGAGTTGAAGCAGGTGGTGACTGTAGCCAAAACAGAAACAAATGGTGAACGCAAACTGGCCGGGTCTACCCCACTCTCTGACCACTCCCACACCTAATTCCGGTTGTCAAGACAGAGTCAAGTAGGCCGGGAAAAATAGTGCAGCGGGCGCAGACGGCTGGCGCGACAAACACTCAACACGCGTACCAACAGCAGCACGTCTCGCTATGTATGCTCCCGGCAGGGAGCGCCATAACGGTGACATAAAGACGGAGCTACTGCATCTGACTCTCAGCCCGCACACAACAAGACACACTGAACTGACTGCGGTGTCCGAGTTAATCCGCTAGCTAGCAACCCCCTCCAAGCCACAGCTTTTAGCGCATCGCGATAGATTCAAACGTGTCTGATTAATTGTAGTGAGGAATCCCAATTATAATGAGGAAAGAAGTGCGCTGAGGGTCATCCTCACTCTCTCTCTCCTCACCGCCAGCAACAAGCAACCGCCTAGCTGTCGGCCACCTGAGTTGGGGTGGGCGCAGCGCTGAAAAGGAAAACAGATCCGAGATTAGTAGGACAGAGCAGGGTGTGCAAGGGGAGGAGAGGAGAAACGAGTGAAAAGGAGGAGAGCGAAAGAAAGGAAGGGTGAGGAAGAGAGGTAGAGAAAAGGAACGAACAGGCGATAAGAGAGGAAACAGTAAGAGCGAAGCGGAAGTGAAGACCGAAACAAAAGACCGAGAGCAATAAAAAAAGAGCAAGAATTCAGCTTACCTTGCAGCGAAGAATCTTCATGGACTGTTGAGGCTTACGTTGGTGCTAAAAGACTGACCTGGAGGATGAGTGAGTATTTGAAACATTTGGGGGATAAAAGTGTAACCAATAAAAATGCAGGAAGCTCGACCAACAGACTAGCAGGCGTTTAGACGTTTTTACGCATCGTATTTATTATTATTATCATATTTAAGATTGTTTTTGAACTATTAAAAAAAGGAATGGTGGTTAGAAGGTCGTCTACTTCAAATTACATGTGGCCCAACTTACCGCTCTGGAGTTGTGTTCGTATAATCCGCGGCGCGAAGCGCCGCGCACACCTTCCATTTACATGCGCAATCACTTACATGAAGCTTTGCATGTGTTTTCTTCTAATTTTTGAAACCTCTTAATGACCAATAAAAACATTCCAACGTCCGCCAATATATTGGACGGTCATGCTGCACGTTCATTGGTTAAAATTATCCGCCACGTTTGTTCAAAAAGGGTCTTTTTAGGCAGCGAGGGCTGAATGTACTTTGGGTGGCTTCAGGCCGCAAGCATCAGGCTGGGTTTGTCTACGGTCTAACACCAAGTGGCTGCTTTCAACGATGATATTCTGAGGCTGAGCTGAAGACTCAGTTGAGGGACGGCGATAGGAGTAGTAGTTCTATTGACAGATGTTAAGACAGAGAAGGTTAACCCGAACACATAACGAGACACACTGTACCGACTGCGGTGTCCGAGGTAACCCTCCAGCTGGCAACCCTCCAAGCCACGGCTTTAAGTGCACCGTGATAAAATCAATCACTTCGGATTAATTATAGTGAGGAAAGTAGTGTGCCGGGGGTCATCCTCACTCTCTCCCTCACTGCCTAGCTGTTGGCCGCCTGAGTTGTGATAAGCGCAACGCCGCTACTGCATACCTATGATAATTAAAAGCTCCCCTTTTATCGAGGATCACTTTTCGTCCATGGGCCTAAACCAACTCGACTCTCATCCCGCCATTGTCAAATATGTTTGTCCATGGTATATGCTCACCCTAATTCAGTCTTATTTGGCCGAATGGACATCCAAAAAATCAATATTTAATATTCACTTTCGATATAATTAAGTCATTTTAAACAGGGTACTTGCCTGCATGTTATACGAATCCTGTAACATGCTATTTAAAGGCTTTTAGACCCATGTCAGCATATTATTTCAAAATAAAAACGAAACACTTCAGAAAGTAGGTACCCCTTTGCTGTAGAAGGTAATCTGCAAGAAGAAGTAATATCCTGCTCCATTTGAACAGTAATGCGAATAGGGCGAATATAATAAAATAAAATTTATACGCATTGTTAGAACACGCTCTCCTATTAGCAAGTCCTTTTTGCACAAAAATGGTACGTTAAAAAATGTCAATATGCCATTTTTGATTTTTAGATCTGTTCCTTTCCGTTAGATGCATCTAACAGAATTGAATGATGCCCTCATATTTTCAAGAACAGAATCATAGTTCAGCTTTGGGAAATGCCATCGAAGATTGGCGAACCCCTAGCTAAACCAAAATCAACGTCGTGCTAGGATCTGTATCGAAATCCGGTTAAAAGGCTAAATAAAAACAGTTTTGCATGATAAAATATTAATTCAAACAAGCTTATTCCAACAAGAAATAATAGGATTACTTTAAATCTAAGAGAAATCTGTCTCTACGAAACCCATCATTCAAGTCACTGCATTGGAAAGCGATGCTAACTTTATGTACCAAAGGCTAAGCATGGGTAACGCAGGCCTAGTTTAGTGCAACCAGCATAGGCTTGATGTTATATTCTGAATTTTTCAAGAGTATGACCGCCACGGTAGCTTCGCTTAGGGTCTGTCATTTAAAAAAGTCTGTCGGTTGAATTACTTCGCGAATTATTTGACCGAACATGGACTTCTCTTGCCACGCAAACTTTATGACCGGGCGTTATTTTCAAACACGCTGCGCAAATGTTCGCGTATTGGCCGCGAACAATAATTAATTCGTCTTCATTCACGCAGGAGTGTCCCGAAAGGTCGACAGCGAACATTCATACATGTCGTATACGTAGGCGTAACCACGTGAACTGAACTCAAGCCCGCATATAGCAAAAGCCGACAGCAATGTTTGAGCTGCATACGGGCCAATGACTGGCCCGTCTTAACTCTTCTCGATTGTGATTGGCTGATGAGGCTACAATAACACAAACAGTCAAAACAGAGTTGGCGCACTTTTGACGAAGCAATCTCGTCGCCACGTGGACAGCTGAGGTCCATTCGCCGTCAGCGAGATTAGTAAGCAACTTCAATCCATTTTTTCGCATATCTTTATGTATCCTTACGAGTAATTTATGACGACAATGGCACACCACTTGCCTCAAACAGTTCCTAAGACCAACAAAGTATCCTTGACAAATGTAGTAGATGTTTGGCTAAAATTTCAGAAAATAGTCTGTTTATCTTATAATATTTGTGAAAGTTCCAGTGCTGAGAAGACTGTTCAAATCTCTTATTTGAAAGGCGCACAGGGGCTTCATAAAGTGAATGATCTCGCTAAACTAAGCGAAAGAAAGCGAGTTTGTTCTAAGGAACTGAAATAATGTCTGTGCGAATAAGACATCAGAGGGTATTTGAAAAATAAAGTTAAAAATACGGAGTTTGTCAACTTAAAGTTAAACTACCTAGATATCCCGGTGTTCGTGTTGTGATTAAAACGGAGGAAACAGTAAATTCAACTCGATGAAACATAAGTGAAGTAAAGTAGCGTTTGAATGAGTTGGACTGACATGTCTAGTTAACAACTGAATTGCCTAGCAAACTGTTTTTTCAATTGTTAAGAAATAATTCTCAACCTCGACAATTTATCCAACACCTTTTTACTATCGTCAAATAAGTCGGTATTAACTACAGACCCTTTAATCACTTTATTCAGAGTAATTCTGAACAAAGACGCCTAAACCGTTATCGTCGGATTTAAGACAGAACAGGGAATGATGATTTTACGTAGTCTAAGAGCGCATAAAGCAAGAAATCTAGAACCCATGCTTTTGGGGTAGACCGTTTCAGAAAAGGTCTTATGCACATATATGCTGTGTCAATTTCGGCAACCTAGATTTATCTTTTAAACAAGACTTATTTGACTTGATTTTAACGGGAACTTTGCTTGTGTGATAGGTATAACTTCTTTTCTGACATTTATTATACGGTAAAGGTGAAATTATGCATTGTGACTCAGATTGACTCAGATTATGCGTCATACGGCATATAACCTTTATCGGCTGAGAGACTCATTTATAACCTTTTTCACATATAGGAAATGTTGCGGGGGCGGATTAGGAAAATAGCAGTTTAAACATGTGTTGCGACATCTGCCTTGGCTCGGCTGAGGTTTCCGACAAACAAAACGTTTACTCAAGGCGTTGTTCTTTAATAGGGAGTTAATTTTGTGCAATTTGCTCTACAGTATTCAGCTAGTAGGCACCAAGGCTTTTTTATCTGTTGGGTTAAGGTAAAAAGTCCTAGCAAGCTTTGATAACTACTTAGCGAACTCACAGCATAGGTTATATATGCTGAGAATGTAACGAGACGTGTATTAACCATACTGATTAGTACAGTACGCGGATGTCGATTTGGAAAAGGGCTTACTAGACGAACAGTCTATGTGATGCACTTCTGCAGGCAAGGGACAGCGCTGCCCATTAATGTGTACATGTTTCTAACTGTTGGCCCGGCAGTTCAAATTAACTGCAGTTCTGCATCGACCAGGTGTTCAGAAGACAGTCTGAAATTCTCTTTTCATGACTATCAGCTTGTCCGACTGGCAATTGTTTATCGATTGGTCATTCAACAGGTCCACCACGGTTAATTAACCGGCTCTGGGGCAAGACCAGTCTATTGAGTGCTCTTCGTTTTGGCATTTTTACTGCAGTACAGTAGCTTGCGAATTTGAACTCTGTTCAAGAGCTTCGAACATCTTTCCCCATGAAAGCTAGATCGTTTGTCAGTGAAATAACTAACCATTACTAACTTTAGTGAGATCGCTGCATGCTGTTCACACAGATCAACTGAAGCTGAAAGTAACCCATACTCTCAGTGATGTGTTCTTCGTAATTAACCGTCGCACTCAATACGATAATGAATGATTTGGCTTATCCTAGAACCACAACGTTTTTAAGCTTAACCATCTTGATTTTTAATCGTAGTAATTTGCGGAAGACCTCTCTGCCTGATGTTTTCAGTTTCCTCGTGTTTTTGACGTGTGTTTCGACAGAAATAGATTTTAAATGAAAGTTGCGCGTTTGGTTAAAGTACATCTTTTGATCTGTCCAAAGCTTAGCTGAAATGAATAAGAAAGAGCGAATGGCTAATTTCAGGCGGTTGTATGGGATGAAAACCAAGCGCATGCATTATGCCATCCGAATTTTAGTTTCTCCAGACTTGAGTTCTGTATTTGCAAATTTTCCGACAAAATATTTTCCGAAAATGTCTGAATCAAAACTTTTGATATGTCATAACTTGTGCGAAACTTGAACAGGATTATTCAGTTGCTTGAGGAGAAAACTGTTAGAAATAAACAAATACTATCGGTGTATAAACGTTCACCTTTTTAATCTCCCGAGAAATTAATTTCCGTTCGTAGTATACATCAGTATATTGAAGGTCTTTAGGCGTAGACCGAATTTTTAAGTGGATATTTGGGCTGAAACCCTCCATCCACTGCGACATATGCACTTGCTGCCGACAGACAGACTTTGGTAGTAGAAATTGATATTGTAACTTACCATCCTAACATCCTTGGTAGTAGATTAAAGGCTCAGACAAGTTTTTTGCCAGTATTCGGTGGCTGCTTGACACAGCTGCGAGGGGTTCGGCTCATCAGTGGATCCCCTAGCTTTCCCTATCTGCTTTCTGGTTGGCATACCGGTTTTGAAAGTTCAGCTTTTTAATCTCCCGAGAAAATAATTTATATTCGTGGTATGCATCAGTATATCTAAGGTCTGTAGGTCTAGGCCGAATTTGGTAGTGTATGCTTGGGTTGAAACCCGTCAACTCCTGTGAAATATGCATTTGCTGCCAACGGATCGGCTTGACTAGTATATTGTTGTAACTTATCAGACTTGCAGCCTAGGTACTGGCTCAAGGCTAAAAGTAAAATATACGTTCAAGCACTAGTTACTCTGCAGCTAGCTGCTTTGGAATCTCAGGTCAGGTCAGGTTTTATTGAGGGAAATATAGGTAAATACCTTTAAACTCCCTATTGGTACAGGACAATTTTTTCAATGCAACTGCAAAAGATGCCTTGCCGTTATACGCCACTTCTAATGTTGTTTACCAATATACATGCACTTGCGGATGCAAGTACATAGGATGAACACAACGGCAATTGGCAGCCAGAGCAAAAGAGCACTTGCCGAGTTGGTTATTAAGACAGGAGAATAGGAGTCCCTGTTCTTCTATCACTGAACACCTATTGGATAGGGGTCATTCTGTTGACCCTAAAACATCCTTCCGAGTACTTGTTCGGGCACGAACAACTCGTATCTTACGCTACCTGGAGGCAGCATACATAAGGCGGTTTAAACCTGACCTATGTAAACAACTTGAGCATGTGGTGAACCTAACCCTGCCGTGGTAGCACCGACTCCTTGTTTACCCACCCCCTTCTCAAAAATTTTTGCCTTATATGTTTTTGCCTTAGACAGTTTACTGCGTTTTTTTTTCGCTGCCCACAATGTTTGAATTCCTACTTTATTGATTGCCTCTTGGCTAACTCAAGTGACCTTGATGTTTTGGATCGATTTTTCTGTATGAATTCAATTCTGTAATTTATCATTCGTTATTCTGTTTATGCAGCGAGTGGAAGCAGCTGATGAGCGCTCGCGAAATTTATGGTGCTATTAAATTATGCTACATACGCTGTCTTCAAATTTGTACCTGGGAAGCGATGTTTCAAAGTTCAATGCATTTGATTTGCAGAACATTTCAGAACAGTGGCGTTGCCAGTAATTTGAATTTGGGTAAGGGAGGGCCGACAGTGAAAAACTCCGTAGGCATTTTTCAGAAGTCTAGGAGTTTGAATGCCATTTGAGAGATTTCAGGAGGAAAACTGTCGTCACGGGGGTCGGGGTGGAGAGGGGGGGGTGCAGAGTATATTTGAAGCGGATGGCCTGTGCTAAGAGTGTTTGAAGCATGTCAAGGAGAGTCCACCGCGGTTTCGCCATAATACCAAGGTTCCCACGAAGAGAAGATTGTGGAGGTCACGCGAACCTCATCGAGTGTCGGCGATGCACCCATTGTGCACCCTTGTTGGTTTAAAGAGTCTGCCTACTAATTGACAGAAGAAATGTAATCGGTAATTTTCTAAGCAAACATACTACTGAAAAGTAGAGAGTTGAATGTTTTTTCATAGTGTGAATATTCCGCACTTTGCTTTCGGCAACTGGCAGATTATTTTCGGGGGCTCAATGGCTATTTGGTCTAACTTAATCGTGTCTTAAACATGTCTACAGATGGGTCTGACTTAATCATAAACGTCTGCTCAGATGGCGACATGACAATGTCCACGGGCAGAGCATTCCATGCCTGAATTGGTTAAAGTTTTACAAATCCGCGTAGCCTCGGATCACAGCGTTTGGTGGACTCGACGCTTGCTATTCTTGTTATTCCTAACTAAAATATTACTTAAAATAAGTGACTAGTCTGTTTATATATATAATTTCGGTCTCACCAGGTCTAATTTCAGTGGGCATTTCGCGTATGCAAATCTAAATTTCTCTTAAATTCATCCACAGATGGGGACATAACAATAGCTAAACGTCTTTCATAGGGGAAAAGCTCTGACCGATAACCAGTTTTGTCGCGCGCATTTGGACCTTCTCGAGGGAATTTAGGTCTTTCGTGGTCCAAGTATTCCATGCTTGGATTGCGAACTCCAACTTCGGCCGCACAAATGTTCCAAAGACCTTAGCAAAGCAGTCTTTATCGAAGGCACAGAAAGCCCTTTTGACAAGATACAGGACGGACATCGCAGACTTGGCTACTTTTGTGCAGTGCAGCAAAAGCTTGAGAGACGTAGAGATCCATACTCCCAAATCTTTCTGCGCATCCACTTCTTGCAGGTGGATGCCATTTAGGCTGTAAACCATGGGTGTTCCGAGGGCTGGGTCAGCCAACTCGTAGGATACTGCGTTTGTTCTCGTTAAACGGCAAAAGCCAGTCTTAAGACCAAGTTTGAAGACGGTTTAGGTTTATCTGCAAACGTTCTTCGTCAGCTGAATTTCTGATGACGTTCCAAATCTTCATGTCATCGGCAAACATAACCACATCGCAGTCCAGTTCACGGACGGAGTCATTGACGTATATAATGAACAGTATAGGGCCAAGGACAGAGCCTTGGGGGACACCGCTCTCGACTGCAACGTCTGCCGACTGCTGGTCACCAATATGGACAGTTTTGGATCGGCCAAGTAAGAAGCTTTGAATCCATTTCAGCAGATTTCCTCGAAAACCTATTTGGCTGAGTTTGTGCAGAAGTCGTTGATAAGGGAGGCTATCAAAAGCCTTCTTGAAGTCGATGTAGATTACATGAAGCGGATTTCCTCCATCAACTGCCCGAATCCAGCGGTCCAAACAATAGAGCAGGTTCGTCACGCAGGACCTGCCTCTGCGGAACCCATGTTGCGCATCCGATAGAAGGTTATGCTGCTCTAAGAAACGCATCAGCTCTCGCTTTCCTACTTTTTCCATAATCTTGCAACAGATCAAAGTGGGGCTGATTGGTCTATAACTGTTTGCAGAAACCTTTTTGCTGCCTTTATACAACGGTGTGATCCGTGCAGATTTCCAATCGGCGGGTAAACAACCTGCGTTAAACGAGGTACTGAAAAGCATTGAAAGTGGTTTGGCTAGCTCCTCAGCAAGTTCTTTCAGTAATTTAGGCAGGATGTCATCGAGACCGGATGATTTCGAGTCGTTTAGTGCCATTTACTCCTGAAGAACGATTGCTTCGGCGAAGGCCACATTTTCAATCTTTGGACCGTAGTCTAAGCCGTAGTTTGGAGGGATGAATCCAATTTCAGTCGTAAAGTTCGATTTGAAAAATTTTGAAAGATGGTCAGCTTTTGCTCCATCCTCACTCATTTCTGTTCCGTCGCTTGCCTTCAGAAGGGAAACTGGGTCTCGGTTTCGTGTGGTCTTTCTTAAGTAGCCATAAAATAGCTTCGGATTTGTAACTGCCCGGTTTAATAAATCTTTTTCAAAGTCTTTGCGCGCTTTGAAGATAAGTTGCTTCACGAGGTTCCTCTGCGTTTTGTTTGCATTTAGGGATACCGGATTTCTGTCTGCTCTATACTTTCTAAACAATCTCCCCTTTTTATTTATCTCTTTCTTCAGCGCTTGAGTCAGCCACTGAGGTTTGTTGTTTAGCTTCTTCCGTGTAATTGGACAGTGGTTTCTCAGGATAGTATGCTATAACGCACTGAACCATCCCCAATCATCAGCTATATTGCCGGGAAAAACCAATTCCCAATTTATGTTGTTTATTTCGGCCTTCATTTGATCAAAGTCACCGCGCTAAATATTCCTTCTAACCTTGGTGGGTTGTTCGGGTACCGAAAATATAGAACAGTCCCAATTAAGTACGATGTGATCACTTCTACCTAGAGGAGGTAGAGATTGCACCTCGTCGATGCTGTCCAGCGATTTCGCAAGTACCAGGTCTAGGCAGTTTGATTGCTGCCCCTCACGCACCCTGGTGGGAAATAGAACGTGTTGACTGAGAGATGCATTAAGTGTCAGAGCTAGTAAACGCCAGTCGAATGCTTGCTCTGGACCTCGTGCGCATGATGAACTCCAATCGATAAGCGGGGCATGGAAGTCTCCCATAATCAAGACGTCGGACCGAGCAGCTAATCTCGCTGACTCTTCTAGTAGACCAGTGTCAGCCTCGTGGTCATGTCTAGGCGGACGGTACACGGTCAGAACTTCCAGGCTGGGTTATTCCGCTACCTTTATAATAAGCCAGATGGCCTCGGTCCTGCAATGAAACCGCTCTGTTTTTTCCGAGACTAGCAGTCCATGTTTGACGTAAGTTATAATTCCTCCTCCTAGGCGCCCTCTTCTATCGCTCCGGAACAGATTAAAGCCAGGTAGTGCCACTTCGCAGTCATCCACGTTTTTAGACAGCCAGGTTTCTGTCAAAGAGATAATGTCGGGAGAAAGGTCATATATCTGCACTTTCAGTTCATCTTCCTTGGACAACAGACTCTGTGCGTTGGTGTAGAAGAATTTAAGTGACATATTTTCGACGAATTTTGTTCTCGGTGGAATTTGAACTTCGTTTGACTGCGGCTTTGTAAGCCACGCTCAGGCCATTGTTCGAAGTATTATTGGTTGGTTCAAGAAGCTCATATTCCTGTGAATAATCTTCCCGTTCGAGATTTCCAGGCTGGTGTCGCCATTTTTTCTTCTCGAAAGTAATTCTGCCACAAGTTTCCGACGTTTGAGCCGTTCTGCTAGAGCGTACTTCGCCTGAAAAAATATTTTTTTGTGTGACTGGCAAAGGCTGGTCTTTTTTGATAGGATCAGTTGAACATGTTCGTCATTTTGCATCACAATTTTTAAAGGTCGTGGTCGCGGCGTACCTGTGGCCTCTTCAGGTTTTTTTCCGATCCGAAATGATTTCAGAACTGGGAATTCCAAACCTGGCTCGAAAAGATCATTTAGAACACGATTGAAGGATGCCATGTCCTCCGCGTTATGGTCTGAACTGACTGAAGTACATTCTTCTAGGCCCTGGACAATAATACAGTGTTGTCATCCCTGTGGGTGTTGGAAGACTTTTTCGACAGTTTTTGTCATATTGGCCTTTGTGAGACTCGAACTCGGGATGGCCGATGTAGATGGTTCCCCAGCTTGGGCCTCATTTATGCTGCTATGTATATTCGGGAAGCCAAGCCCTTCGTTGTTGCATGCCATTTCGGTGTTGGACACGGTCTCTAAGTTGGCCTCAGAATCCGTGTCTGCGATCTGGGAGCTTGAGCTGGCAGTGGGCCTCAAGCTCGGACTGGCTTGAGTCAATATTTCGCCAGTATTGACTTTGACTTTTTGAAATAAAGCAAATAAGTTTTGGCTGACAATTGTTTGACTTTAAAAGCATGTTCAATCCAAACTGTTCTTCATGGAATTTGACTTATCGCTGTGGAACTTCCTCTCTCGATCCAGGCACGTTTTAATCTTCCTGGTCCTCGGCTTCGTAAGTAATTAGCTTTTCCTGTTGAAAACCTCGGCTGAATATATTTTGAAAAAAGCCGAATCAGAAAGATGTAAAATTAAGGGGAAAACCCTATTTATACATATAAGGAATCCTCTAGTTCCATTCATTCCAGATTTTATTTGGGGTTGAAGTTACCGGTGTGTGTATGTGTATGTGTGTGTTGGGTGGTGCCTTTCAGTCGTTGACTGACTGGTTACCCCCCCCCCCTCAGGAGGGTGTTAGCCCAGGCTTCATGCAGGGCTGCTCTCACCCTTCTGAGATCCAATGGTCTGTATGCACATGCAATGCCAGTCTTCAGCCAACCACGGTCCCTGCGGCCTGGAAGGCGCTGGCACTTTCTCTCACTTCTGATTCCCTGTTGGTGACTGCGCTCGCGCTCCCATTGGGTTTCAGGCCCCACTGCGGGTGCCCGAAAAGCTAGGCGGTCACTATGCGGTGGGGGAGAGAGTGAGGTTGACCTCGGCGCGATTCTTCCCTCACTATAATAAATCTGAATGCGTCTGAATCTATCATGGTGCGCTAAAAGCCGTGGCTTGGAGGGTCTGCCAACTGACGGGAAAACTCGGGCCCCCTACGTAGCTGCTCCTTCTGTGCTCGTGTTACTGTGTGTGCGTACGAGAGGAGAGGGTGGACTGAGAGTCAGGCTGCAATGGCTCCCTCTTAATGTGGCCTTTATGGCGCTCCCGCGCAGTCGGGAGCATACCTAGCGAGATGGCTGTGTCAAGTGTGCGCGTGCTGAGTGTTTATCGCGCCTGCCATCTACACCCTCCCTCATCCCCGGTTTTATTGACTTTGTCTTTACACCGGATACGGAGGTGGGAGTGGCGAGCGAGTGGGTAGATTCTGCGCAAGTCTGCCTAAACTCCTGTTTTCCCTCGCGCCAGTTCTCTGCGTTGTTCCTGCTAGCTCTCGCTTGCGTATTGCTTGCCCAGCTCGTCTTTGTGTCAGTTGCGGCTTGCTTCAGCGTTTGCTGCGGCTTGTTGGAGCACGTGGTGCCCATCGTCGAAATCGACGGAGGAACTGTCGTGTGTGTGTGTATTAATGCTACTACGGAGATGTTATTTATTCAGCCGAAATCGCTCACTCTTATCAGTCGCAATCTGCCAGCTCTATTGAGGGTTTGGCCGCCAGTGAAAAGATCAAAAACCACCGAAAGTCTGTCTCCCTACTTTTTTAAAGCAGACTTTCCCAGGTGCAAATTTATTAATTGCAAAAACAGCAGGATTTATTGGATCCATAAATTCCAGGAGCGCCCATTAGCTGCTACCTCTCATTGCATTGTTTCTGCATCATACCGTTTTCCTCCATTTTACTGCCACCAGTGTTTTAACTTTCCTACCTCATTGATTTGCCTCTTGGCCATGTCGATTTTACTGTATGAATTCAATTTTGTATTTCTCGTAATTCATTCATGTTATGCAATCAGAGGTAGCAGCTGATAAGCGCTCCCTCCTATTTCTGAGTTGTCAGCCTAACGCTCGTTGCCAGCCGAATGCATGGTGTTCCACTAGTCATTGCCATAGAAGGATGTTCAGGTCTTAAAAGGTCTTGCTTCTACCTCTCAATCCCTTCTGGTGCTTAGCTGAAAACATCCAATCTTTAATCAGAAATTGTTTTTGAGCGTCGCGGAAGCCACCCCACGGGAAACCTTCAAAATAAAGTGTTTTTACCCAAATAATCTAGATGTCAGACTTACCTATGCTATGGGTGTCAGCTAGGTGAGTGAGGGCCTTCTTGGAGTTCGGCCTGTATGACGGGGCAAATTGCTATGTTTAACTTTGAGTGTGGTGTTTAAAAAAAAATACCAAAGGACGCGAACAACCTCCTCGGGGAATTGCCGAGATAGCGATGTACGTGCGCAAAAAGCATTACATTTGGTTTTTATCCTGTCGCAACGTTGAGTACATTCCCTGTGTCATCGAATGTATGCGGTAAAAACATTTCCACCATGACCTTTCGTTCATATCTGAGAGTTATTTTGGTACAATTTATTTTGTTGGAGGGTTTTTTATCATATGAAGCCCACTAGCCCACTGTTAGGCCACAGGCACTATCAGTGAAGGACAAACGCGAGTTCTGTGAGACATTCATCAAAATGATAGGTAGCTATAAGCAAACATTTATTTCCAGCTTTTCAAATTTTGACAGTCTTCTTATCATAATCTTGCTACAGGCGAATTAATGCTGTTGTAACCTGAGGGCTCTGGCGTCCTTAAAACTTCGATCATTTTAAACGCCTGCAGTTTCGCTCAAAAGTTCCCTGAAGTCAGATAAATCCCTGCAATTTTCTGTTTACCGTAGTCTGTGGCTTTAACTTTATAGGATGCTACTTGAAGTGCACACGTTTCAAAGACGCACTAGCTTCTTTTGTCGGGCGACGCAATTGAATCTTTTAGCTGCGCGCTTACTCATTCCTGCTTTCAACGAAGAGAGCGAGAGAGCGTACCAAGTTCCAAGCTGGACAGTTTCAGAAACTGCCTGGTACACACCCTGAATGCTCCGTGGGGGGTGTTCTTGCATGCAACCACGGTGGTCTGGCTTGTGGTGTTCGCAATGGGTGTCTGTGCACGCCATTGTGTGTCTTCTTTGGTTGGCCAAGTGTCACTCGACCTTAGCTAATCCCCCAAATAAGGTGAATTCACCTCCCCACTTAAAGAAGCCCTTTTGGTTTTTTTAACTGACGAGACTCCTGCAGCCAGTCGGACGGAGGTTTCGCCTCAGACATCTAATTAACCTTCAGTCAATGCATAGCTGACTTCGTAACCATTGGAAGAAATGTAGCTTTCTCCAGGTCTGACCTGGTCCCAACGTCCGTAAACGTTTGCTGCCATCGTGTGGAACAATCGGAAGATTACAAAAAATACCATCAGAGAATTCAGAAGGGCAGTTGGGGAGCGAACGTAGGCATTCGATAAATTCTCGTCGGGCCATTACATTTATGTGTAAACGGGTTTCAATGTTACCATGCGTTCAAGTACGTTTGTTATTACACGAAAATGAGTCATAGCAATAGAGGAAGGGAATTGGGAGTCGATAATAGGCGGCAGTTTACTCGGCAATGAGGTTTTATTGATGCCGCACCAAGCTAGATCGGGAAAGTTTACATTGGTTGATGAAAACTCACTGACCGGTAACGAAGCTCTCTGATCTCGAGATGCATTGAGGTTCACTTTTTAGCCCTGACAATGAGCTCGAAGGCACGAGGGACGAGTGAGTCTCATAACTTGTCGGTGGATGTTCATCAACCAATGGCGTCCACGCAAATTGTTTGAACGATTACAGCAGTACGCCGATCTCAGCGAGCTGGGATGCCTTTTTCGGCTAGATCACAAGGGAGTCATATCAGAAGAAAGAGGAGTGTTCACCGGGAGAGGTTTATTACAAGCCAGACGTTTCAGGTAGTGGTCTCGTCTACCCATCGTCAGAGAATGGGTACTCTGGCTCAAAGCTCTCGTCTTTATGCCGTCCTTTCTTTCGTGTGCTTGTTCGACCAATCCCGTTTGAGCCACTCTGTGTGTCTCTGACTGTGTCCTCAGTCTTCTTATCACCTGATCCCCTGCCAGTCACCGTGTCGCCCTCTTGTGTGTTCGTCCCGTGGTCTTTTGTGACACCATGACTGGTGCTCGGAACAAGCACGTTGGCCACGGCTGCGTCGGCGGCGGCTGGCCGCGTGGTAATGCCACATAGGCTGGTGTCAGGCCCCCGTGTGTTGATTCAGTCGCCTCCCGTGGTGTCTCGAGTGGTTTCCGGCATGTCCACGCTGACCGTGATGTTGTCTACCCGCGTGTTAACCTCACGTGCGTCGGTGTTGGCCTCGTGAGCGCTTGGTCCATTGTCCACCGTCACGCCCGTGTTGTCCGATATCGCGTCCATCCCCGGATAAGAAGGTCTTATAATAAACCTCTCCCGGTGAACGCTCCTCTTTCTTGTCTTATGTGTATATGCCACAGATTAGGTTAAGGTGCAACTGTGCCGCATTTTATCCGCACTCTCCACGAAGTTCGAAAAGCAGCTGAAGAATACGAGAGCAGAGGGGACTGAAACCTATTTTAAGGTGTCTCTACAAATAGTGCCTTGTTTTACCATGGCAGCTCTAAGCCACTACGACCTTCTAGTCCAGTTCTGGCGTCATAAAGACTTATTCCATTTTATACGCTAACCGTTTTGTTCAAGAGGCCCGACAGGTCAGCTAGATCCCTGGCACTTTCTGTTCATCGTAGTCTATGGGTTTAATTTTATGGGATGTCACTTAGAATGTATAGGTTGCAAAGACCTACTAGCTTCTTTCGTCGGGCGACGCAATTCAATCTTGTAGCTGCGCGTAGATAGTGCTTACTAATTCCTGCTTTCAACGAAGAGAGAGAGCCTAACAAGCTCAAAGCTGGGCAGTTTCAGAAAACGCCTAGTACACACGTTGTGTGCTCTGTGGGGCGTGTGCTTGCATGCGACCAAAGTGTTCTGGCAAGTGTTGGCCGCAATGGGTTTTTATGCACGTCATAGTGTGTCGTATTTGGTTAACTATCACTTGATCTTAGCACGAATGAGGACATTTCTTCAACCAGGCGGACGGAGGTTTCGCCTCAGACGTCTAATTAACATTCAGCCAGCACACAGCTGACTTTGTAACAGGTCGAAGAAATTTACCTTTTATCCAAGTCTGGCCTGGGCCCAACGACCGTAAGCGTTTGTTGCTATCGTGTGGACCAATCGGAACATTGCGAAAATTGCCATCAGAATATACAGGGGAGCAGTTGGCTAGAATACGTAATCTTGTAGGGTGGCACAAAAAATAGTGTTTGGTTCTACCCCGACAGCTAAAGTCCTGAAGAAGATCTAAGCCGCTACGACCTTCTGGTCCGGTTCTGTGTCAGAAAAGAAGAAGAGGAAGTGCGACTCCAGTTGGAACGATGGTGTATTCTGTACAGGACTATTGGAGAATAGGTTAGAAGAGGTTGGCTGCCGAAAGGGGGAGTGCCCACAGCCGTGAATGAGGCATCCCAAGTGTGCTTTGGTAAATGTATAGTGACTAGCTTGACACTAAGTGCAGTCTGGAACGCTTGTTCTGTGTAACTCACATTGAAGCGCATTTATGTCCACTTGCTGTTTCCGGCCTCTGGAACAGCCAATCACAGACTGACTCACAAAGGACCTCATGTGATGTCTGCCGAGCAGACGGATGACATCCGCTGGTTTGCAGTTGTGCGGTCGTCTGACAGTCAATTGCTTATTGCCTATTCTGCCATTCCTTCCATACAGAATAAACTCTTCCTACAACTCTGGCCTCTCATGACTCTACTTCTTCTAAGAAACCGGGCCTGATGATCTCAGCTGCTAGGATTTAGCTTGCTAATCCCCGCGCGATAGGGTCACTAAAGCTTTATTTTTCACTTATTTTTGCACATAAAATCATCCCAATTTCGTAAATTT
>JAYGXS010000010.1:4011219-4135288 GCA_036362985.1 Ligula intestinalis
ACCCTTGCTTGCTGTGACGTATTGCAACGCACACACACGCACACAGACATTCCTTACTGACACGTTCGCCGTGCGCTCCAAAACGTCTTACTTATAAACTTCTGTTGCATCGCTTTTATCCATCATCCTAGACCTGCGCAGTAAGAAAACAGTGACTATTTGGAGTATGAGCAATTGATGCCCAAATGCACACATTCATAATGGTCGGGATACTTCGAGTGACGCAGCAACCTTTCCAAAACGCTTTTGTTTTCTTTTACGCATCTTTTTGTGAGATCCAGTGCTTGACTTGCGCCCTAAATCTAGTAAATATGTATGGAGTGGAGGCAATCACGCATATCAATCTTTCGCATATGTCGGCAAGTTGCACGAATTCTGGCGCGTACTGTATGTGGGTGCATGTTTAGGCTTGAGCTTCAGAATCCGGCCAATCCGAATCAAGAACATAAGCGTGCGCACTATTGGCTGGGGAGAGACCAATAAAAACTGTATGCTGATTAAGTTTAACGCTGTTACATGGTGCGACAATTAGTCACTGCGATGTTTCGGTGTTTTTTGACCGTATATTTTAATGCTTTAAGGCACAGCTACCAAACGAATGAAGAGAGTGAGATCATGTGATCACGTGTGCACCTTTAGTGCACAAACGGGGCCAAAGCAAAAAGCCGTCCGACGCTCCCAATTAACCCCATCTCCCTAGAAGGCAGATAAGGAGACTAAAGGCCACACAGTGATCCACCCCCGATTGCGAGGTGGTGGCGCGAGATAAAAAGCACCTGCTTTTATGGTTATGTGTGCATATATTTAAAGCCTTATTAACCCTCCCACATTCATAAGAATACCTGGCGAGCATACGTGGCTTTTGGTGAATTCTCCTCGAGCCATGTAGCTTGTTGACAATTGTGCTCATCACTACAGGCAAATAAGTCGTGGGGATAGAGGAGGGAGGTGGGGTAGATAGTATTCAGCTGGTTGCGAGTTGATGAGGGTTTATTGAATCCGAACAGGGGGGGGGGGGGGGGGGGAAGGGGGAAGAAGCGCGGAAAGATGCAGACAGTTACGTAACCGTTGGCCATGCCAAGCTGGGGGCTTGCAGGAGGTTCTTTTGCGCGCACAAACTAGGTTTCCTCAATCGGATCGCCGTCGCTTCTGCTGTCGCTAGCAAATGCTGACCCAGGGATTTTAAGTAGTTTGGCGGGACCTTGTAAATTATATTAAAGTTTTCACTGGGGTTCACAACCTGTACGTGGTCAACTATATGGCCAAGGATAGAACTGTTGATACTTCTGACTTCACTTTTGGTCAGCCATGCTGGGAGGTGCTCCCGTATTCTTTCTGATTAGCGCCGACTCGTGCTACCGATATAACCTGCTCCACAGGAGCAAGTGAAAGAGTCGATGCACACATAAGTAGTCTAACCTGGCAGCCTAAGGTTACTTACAAGGTCCCGCCAAACTGCCTTAAGTCCTTGAGTCAGCGTTTGCTAGCAACAGCAGAAGCGACCACGATCCGGTTGAGGAAGCCGGTTTTGTGCGCGCAAAAGAACCTCCTACAAGCCCCAGCTTGGCATAGCCAACGGTTACGTAACTGTCTGCATCTTTTCGCACTTTATCCCCCTTCAACCCGTCTCCTTCTTGTCTGGAATCAACAAACCCTCATCAACTCGCAATCAGCTGAGTACTATCAATCCCACCCCCTCTCTTATCCCCATGACTAATTTTCCTGAATTAATGAACATTGTTGTAACGGTGGCCAAAGCTGTCATATTCACCGTCTAACTGCGCCTCATGTGAGCGCTGAAGAAAGAACACAACAAGAAGTGTGCAGAAAGCAAAACTCTTAGAGATACCTAGTACAGCATAATGTAAAGCAAGCGAACTCGTATGTACAAAGTTGGACTCATTAGGTGGTGGTCACAAGAAAGGCATGACTTCATTGGCTGGGTGAGTCATGAGAGTTGCCGTGTTAGTTAACCACCGGCTGTAGCTGGGCTCAGCGTCAGACAATGCACGTTGTCTGTGGGGGTGGACCGGTTGCCTGCCTTGCGTTGAAGTCCTGTGTCGGCCGTGTTGTGCCCGTTGTCACATACACTCTGCGTGGGTGGATCAGTGGTCTAGCCTCGTTAGGGCGGCGTGCACTTTGAGTTAAGCTACGCCCCAACAAACATGATTGCCAGCATGTTACTTCATATCCCCTTTCTATATAAATGTAATGGCTTGAGGAGAATTAATCAGAAGCTACCTATGCTCGCCAGATATTCTTCTGAATTCTCTGATGATAAATTTTGTTCGACCTCCCACATTCCTTTTAAACAATTTCCATACAGCAAAGACCATTAATATTTCCCTAGATACCAGGTAGGGATCGTTGAAACTATGTATGTAAATGCAGTGTAGATATACCACGCACAAATAGGTTATCACAAGTATTTGGGAAGTGTCATGTGATAAAAAAGAGCTATTCACCTGTAGGAAAAAGGCGATCAAATCAAAGCAAAGGAAGCATGTAGCATGTAGCCAGTTCGTCCGATTCTGGGCATGCGCAATTCGTGTCATGCGATAGCGAAATGGTCGGCGGCGAAACTGAAGCCTTTGCAGCATCAACTGGCACCACGGAGCTATCGAGACACGTTCGAATTTATCGATGATATTAAAGATGTGAACGTAAACGGTATGATAACGTTCTCCCTAGACGTCTCCTCACTGTTTACAAACGTCCCGGTTACCAAGACAGTCGAATATATCTGCGGATTCCTATTGGGCAATCAACTAGAAATAGGAATACTGACGAATGCACTGAATGAACTACTCCTTAAGTGCACACTGGACGTGCAGTTCCTTTTTGACAGCCAAATATATAGACAAATAGATGGTTTTGCCGTGCGCTCGCCTTTGGGTCCTCTCCTGGCTGACATATTTATGGGCAAGCTGGAAAAATATCAACTTAGCGATCAGAGCCACAAGTTAAAAACTATGGTTGCTACGTGGATGATATTTTCATGACTGCCACAAACGAAACCGATAGAGACGCACTCTTAAGCGCGGTCAATCAAGCTCATCCATCCATACAGTTCACGTTGGAGATGGAAACAGCAGGTTCTCTCCATTTCCTGGACGTCCTCCTTAGTCGTAGACCCGATGGTAGCGTTCGAAGGAGTGTGTAGAGAAAGAAAACCTGGTCTGGACAACATACGAACTTTAACAGTTTCGTACCCCTCCAACAGAAACAAAATCTTGTTCGCTGCATAACGCAAATAGCTAGGAAAATTCGCTCTGAAGACACTATTGAAGAGGAACTCAAGAAAATCCAGGACTTACTCCGTGAAAACGGATATCCTGAGAGATTTATTAACAAGAATCTGGCTGCCAAAGAAATAAACCCACAAAACTCACTGTGGAGAAGAAAACATCATTTCCCAAAGTGCCCTTTCGAGGAGACGCGACAGGTGAACTCCTGAAAAGACGCCTTGACGAGGCCGTGTCACTAACTTTCCTAGAAGTGAGAGTTCGGGTACTATTCTCAACTAACCCCGTCTTCCATGGGAAAGGAAAGGGTAGGTTTCCGACTCAGAACACCTCCATGTGCATCTACTCCTTTGCTTGCTCCTGTGGCACAGGTTATATTGGTCGCACGAGTCAGCGCCTATCCAAAAAAATCAATGAACACCTCCCGCAATGGCTAAGAAAGGGTCAATTCAATACCACCGGAACCATCAACAGCTCTATTCTAGCGCACATGATGGATTTCGGACACCAGGTGGACCCCAACGAAGCTTTCAGGGTGATCCACAGGATCCCACCAAGCTACCCTAATTCATTGGGTCAGCGCCTGCTGGCAACAGCAGAAGCAACTGCTATCCGGCTGAGGAATTTAATTTTGTGCACGCAGAAGAACCTGCTGCAAGCCCCAAGCTTAGCATGGCCAACGGCCACTTAGCTACCGGCATTTTCCCCCGAGCCTCCTCTCTCCCTAATTACCACTTAATTCACCGCTTGTTACTACCCCAATCCCCCCTTTATCCCCTGGAATAATTTTCTTGTAGCGTTTAACGTAATTTACCTACAATTTACCTTATACGTTTTACCCCCCTCCCATATAAATATAATGGCCTGATGAGTATTTATTGTAAGCATACGTATGTTCGCCAATTACTCTTCAGAAATCAACAAGGTTCACCGTCCGCAGAAATCCGCGAACCAGCAAAATATTTGCGATAACCGAAGCGCAATACTCCGAGAGATTGCTGTACAATCAATCATTTATCCCGTCCTATAACGTTACTTCGTTGTTTTAAGTCTGGTAATAGTTAATAGCATAAATTCTGGAACTAATAAGTAAAATCACTTAATGTACCTCAATTAAGAGCATTTTTTGCTGTTTTCTATATCATTCTTATAAGGTTAGGAAACAGCAATGTCACGTTGAAAGAAAGCAAAAGAAAGGTGATATAAAATGCGAAAAATGTGGTTCTGCCAATGTGTATTTCTCTTAAACCTTGATAAACATATCTTACCTCCCCCTCCTGGATGTCCCATTATATAATGTTTCAGTGCAAGCTTTTCGATATTGATTTTGTTTGCTACTTAAACATTCTAACGAAAATAACTGATGGATGAAGTAACGATGGTTTATCTTAAAAATACGAGTAAGCATTGTTCCTGTCATATTCTCTTTTCCCCTGAGCGACCGCTGGCCTCTTTGAAAGGGAGAGGCTTACCAAGATTAGTATTCCGGCAGGTTGGGTGCAATATAAGCAGGCTTGTCCTACTGGAAGGCAGATAAAGGGATTCAAGTTTACAGGGTGATCCACCCTCGATCGCGGGGGTGGCGTTTCGGGAAAGCCCACGGAAGGCGTAAAGCCGGAAAATAAAAATCACATGATTTTATGGTTATATGTGCATATATTTCAAGCCTTATCAACACTCCCACGCGTCTAGAAAACGATTCCCACACAGCAAAACAGTTTATATTCTATAAGGTACACTGGGTAGGAGGGATCGTTGAAACCCTGTAAAATGCAAATGCATTGTTTTGACATCCTGCGCATAAATATGCGCCCCGCGTTTCATTAGGGAGTTTTATTTGATGTAAATGCAGCCACTCACCAATAGCGCCTCGTGTAGGAACGAGGCGTAACAACCCACACTTCGAAAGCATGTATCAGAAGCCAAAAGTCTTACTGCGATCCAGAAAAATCGCCGCGATAGAACAAAGTTGCGAAAATCTTAGCACACTATCCCAAGAGATTACTGTACAGTCGACTGCTTCTCTCGCCCCATAAGGTTACTCAATATGTTTAACTGTCTGAATTCATCATTCATATTTTGCTCACCGGAAAAAAATTGAAGATTTGCTGACGTTTCGGACAGTTGGGTCTGCTGTCCTTTGTCAAAGTCAATACTGACTGTTATCGACCAGCAGTTTAAAGTTGTAGCTGTAAGTGTTGGCTTTGGGTTGATCGATTTTTCTCCGTTCGCTGCATGACGGCAATTGATAGTCTGTTCTGTCCACACGATCAAGGATGCTGGTAATCCTGCTCCCTCTTTCGGTCGTTTCTTCACAGGGCCGCCTTCGTCTGCAAATCCCGACCTCACTTTGACTGTGTCCTGTCCTTTACTTACGTAATGGCGCAGAACTTTGTAGGCCGCAGGGAGGTCCAGATGCCTGTTGCCAGTGTTGGCATCTGAGTACCACGTCTTAAGCGCCATTTCATATCCCGGAATTCTGAAATTTTCGAATTTGAGATGTTTGAATTTAATTTTTCCTGGTACCGGGTTTTGTACACAATAAACACTCCTCCGGGTGGATACCAGAAATACGCCTTTTTCTATTGCGCTCTTCCTTGGGGATTCCAAAGGGAGTAATTCGATGGTGACATATGTCAAATGTCACCGTTACATCATTGTGAAACAAGTTAGTAAAATCTCTTGATGTGCCCCAATTGAGTTCAGATTTATTTGGTGTTTTCAACCTCATTCTAACAAGGTTGGAAAAAGCAATGGCATGTTGAAAGTTAGGTAACATAGAACGCGAACAGTTTGGTTACTCCAGTGGATATAGTTCTGGTAGCCCCAGTAAACATATCTTAACCTCCCCCCTTCCTGATTGCCGCATTATAAACTTCGGTAGTACAAGCTTAACGATTTTGATTTGGCTAATACAAGCGAACAATGCGAGTCCCAGAAAGTAATTGAGAAGTAGAAGACAATTCGACCGCAGGGACAATATGTTTATTCGCCTGACGTTCCGAAATCCGCCGCGGATTCATTAGCAGAGACATGTTCCCAGAACAGTATCAGAAACAATTTGTTTGTGCACAGGGTTAGCCGTTAAATTTAACCGTACAAAAAATCGATAAATGCCTTGCGTGTGCGCTGATTCATTGCGTCAGCAATGACCGGCTGAGGTGAAGGCGTAAATACACGTCGATGTGGCCTTCAAGGGTAGTCGGTGTTTATTTATCAGGTGGGACGTCGGGGGGGGGGGGGTCGGAGAATTCATGAAGAATACGCGTAAGTTTGCGCAATTATTTCACCCTTCCCAGCTCCACTATTTTCATTATCCTCATGCAATCGCACAGGCTTACTGCCGGAAGTATTTTTTTGCCAAATTTATAGCCCAGCATTTCGAACCCGACTACTAGGCAGATGACACCAAGGGAGCGGTTCTGATAGCAAGCCTTCATTCAGGACGGCACAGGGACACCGAAATGGGTTAACCTGTCCACTACAGCCTATTGTAAGGCTTTGGTCCTTCTAGACTAGTAGTGACCTATCGCATGCGAGGAGGGTTCTGGCGTACGTGCTGATTCGTGGTTTCCCACGCTGCGAGACGTGTCTAGAACATCTGCTCTGCACGTGGGAGCAAGCATCACGTGTGCTCAGGGCGCGCGCGGTCGGTCTGCCGGCATGGCTCAACTGGGGTGCGTCTTCAGCAGTAGGCTCTAAGCGCGTCGCTGCTCGCGTCCCCATCACAGACAAATTTACTATTCAAATTAAAAACCTGGAGAAATATTTGCAGAATTTAAATGGCTTTTGTTGCACGGGAGATTCAAGGTTTTTTCCCTCTCTCTCTCTGTTTCTGCACAGCGTCAAGTTGGTTTCGATGAAGCCGGTCGTCCAGTCCTCTACTCCTCCTTCACTCAGGCCGCTACCTCAAAGAACACCGCAGCCGAGGCCATTGCTCATCTGACTTATGTTCTCGAGAATGCCATCAGAAGCATGCCGGAGGGTGTCAGTCAGTGGGTACTAGTGTTTGACTGCTCTGGTAAGTTCACTCTGCTCTTCTTTTTTTCTTACCGCCGGGGTCAATAGCTGTGCACCTCCTCCAATGCATTGCATGCAATGCTACTGTTACGACCTGCGTCTTTGGTACTTGTGATGACCACAAGCCCTGAACTGGACAGTCTGTTGTCCTGAAAGTCAGCACGAGAGAGCAAGATGAGTCAATCGGCCCGGCGGGGAGAATTGTATTCACACAAAGCACGGTAGAGCACCTAGTCAAACCTTTAGCCGTGTTGGCCCTCTTTCGTGTCTTTGTTGCGACCCGCGTCTGGTGCTGAGATTAGCGCGAAATCTGAGCTAGCCCAGTTGTAGTCCCGACCGCCCACACGAGAGAGCAAGAGAAGTCAATCGTCCCGGAGGGAGAAGAGTATTTTCTCAGTACAAGGCAAGAAAGTCACCGCCACTCACTCTTACAAAAGGCTGCGGGGTCGTTAGTCAGTCCGCTCCGTGAGCAGACGGGAGCAACAGGGGACCAATCAGCTATGACAAAAAAAAATCGATAGCCATGGCACGTGCTCTCATGACAACGGCGTGCAGTTGCAATCAGGGACTTTTCTGAAAAATGGGTGATCATGGGAATGGACGCATGCCCAACAGCCACTTTAGGGTTTTTATCATCAGCAAAAGTGCTTTTTTTCATTCTCGACTTATAAGGATTAGAAATAAGACTTATCTCAGCAAGAGATTGCACCAAAAAGTCCGACTGAATGCCGAGATAAATGGATCTGGGGATTTAAGACCCAGGATCATAGCCCGAAATGAAAAAGCAGTGCGGGAAGTTGGGGGGAGGGGGGGAAACGAAACTGCGAATACACAATGACAAAAAAGGAGTTGAATTGTGCAATAACATCGGAAGCTGTTTTTTTATCGGTTTGGTTATTAATGCTCTGGGGGTAAGGTGGTTGACGGATTCAAACGGCCAGCTGGCTCCTCGATATTTAAAATGCAAATGGACTATGTTGAGCCTTTAGCTTACCGTTCACTTAGTTAAACGCCCACTACTGTGGTCATAGAATGGGAAGACTGATTTCGCATTCGTATGCTTTGAACTGAATTTTGATCCATTCTTGTAAATACTCTTTAAAATTAGAATGCTAAGCAATACTCTTGATTCTCAGTTTGGTGTACGTCTAGTCATTAACTCACTGGCACGCACACTTGCAAAACGACTCTCCCTTTTTGCGCCCTTGAGGGCATGGACTCTTATTATTATTATTATTATTATTATCCGACAGACAATTTAGTTTGCATCCTCTTCATTGCTGAAGGGGAAATTAATGACTGAGTCAGTGCACGAAGGCGTGGGATCCTGAATGTTGAACAACATGCAGTGAATACCTTTTTTCCAAATGATACTAATCGATTTCCTGCCTTTCCCATCAGACGCATGCTAACATGAAGACATGAGTCTGAAAAATTTCGGTAAGTCGAAGACTACTCCACCACACGAGTTCCTCGAAACGATATTTTAAGTAGAGTGAACTTGACCTTTCTGGAGACCGGCACTAGCTTCAGGGCCTATTTTACTTCCGAGCTCAACTGCGCCATTTGCGACTCCCTAATTTGCAAAAATTTAGAATGTGGGAGTCCTCCGCATGTTATGCTCATTGTCTACGCAAAGAGGCCTTCCTGCATCTTCTGTTCGCGAAAGTCGAGTACCGGGAACAAATAAGTCGGAAACTTTCAGCTTTGTATGGGATACTGCAATGCAGGAGTTTGGTAGACTTGCAGGCGCTTCCTTCTAGAGGAAACCTACGAAAATCCAGGAATTATGAACGTTCACCGCATTCATGGTGGATGCAGGACCGAGCTATGCAAACAAGACAAGTGACATCACGTTAGCGTAAGCTTGCCTCTCTACGAAACTGCGCACTGGATTGGGACTTAAGCCATCCATGAGGAAAACTTGTTAGTAGGTCTAAAGATTTAAGCTAAAAGGACCCAGGGTTTAATTGTTGTACCTCAGTGGACGTCATCCAACGCATATGTGTATACTTTTTATTTTTACTGACAATACATGAACTGTCAGCGCTCATTAGCTCAAGGGCTAACCAAGCTTGGGCAGAAGCCTCGTTTCTTCTAGGGCTAAGTAGGATTTTATAATGGCAGCTGGCGGCAAATAAGATCCGAATGGATCTCCCTAGGCTCACATTTTGGGAAACAGCGCACTGACCTCGACCAGTGTACCCAATTATTTTTTTCATCGATATCCAGTTCATAGTACGCAAACCAGCTGTCGTGGGAAAGAACACGAGTTCCGGGACCTCAAATTGTCGTTAAAGAAATCGCGTGATCGCTGTCAGTTTTTTTGCATACCACAGCGCATTACGGGCGGGCGGGGTGCGGTTTAAACTTCCACTGTTTCTTTTTTGTTTCACTGGGTGGCGCCAAACACATCTGACGCAGTAAGGACCCAAAGCTCTAGCTGCTCACAGCGATATTTAGCCGCAGTGCGGATGCGGAGGTCGTTGCAGTTGGTGGCTTCGTAGGAAATAACCCCAACCAAACGTTGATCGGAAGTTTGGCGTGGTTTTCCGACGTGGTCTGCGCTTTATATGTGCTGAACCAGAAGGCGGGTCACTTCGGCTCACGGTGGAGTGAACATTAATCAATCTGGGCAGAATTCACACGAACCCATGAGCCCAAACACACGCGTATGATGGCACCAGAGTGAGGGCTCTATTTTGTACAGAATTCTGCATTGCTGTCTAAGACAGACTGCAGTAGCCACTGGCGAAGCCAGGGCCGGTGTTGATTGCTTCCAGTCGCGCCTGAGAGTGATGAATGAGGGGGGTGTCGTATATTCGCTATTATTGGGGTGTCGAGTGTTGAGGTCCGTGTTTCATCAGCCGAGGATTGGCGTGTTCAAAAGGGCCCTTAGGCTGGCGTGCTTATTTGGACGCGTATAAGCTGAGGTTAACTGTGGGGGGGGGGGTATGCCTCCGCGAAACGCCTGTCAGTCGTGGGATTGTTTCAGCTATATGTTCATGTGGCCCGTGATAAAGCGCTTGTGAGTAAACATCTGCCTGTCAAGCGATTTAAGGTTAAAAATCCTAATTATGAGATCGCCGAAGGCGTGAAATGTTCATGCATAATGTATCGTACCCGTAAATGTAGCAGTAGTGTTCCCCATAATGTACACAATAAGTTTCACATAAATTGCAAAATTTTATGGGAACCATGTGACACATTCGGTATATCGGAAGAAATTTGTGACCTGCCGTTGTCCTGCTACCAAACCCGAGATGTCCCCGTCAAATTACGCCTCGTATGAATTTCCCTCCCCCCCAAGGACGCACACAACAACAAGAGCGCAATCCATATTGCGTGGGTGTGTCCTCGCAAGATTTTGTTTAAGGGTAACCTGATTTTCGCACAGGATGACTTCCCTTCCTGGGGAATATTGACCACACCTAGCCCCTTGAAGTTTAAAAAATGCCGTAGCATTGCGAAATCTACAACCTGCGTCTAATTTGCAAGGCAAAACCATGGCAGCAGTTGTTGTAATGATAGCAAAGCCGCAGATGTCACCGTCCAATCACGCCCTGTTTGAATACACAAGGAAGAACGCCACAACAAGATGGGGCGCAAAAGTGGAAGTCTATTAGCGTACGTAGTGCTGCAAAGGTAAGGCAAGCAACGTGTGATCAGGCAGGTGCAATTGGACCAATCATATTGTGTCCTTGAGGACTCATATGCCGATTGGCTTTCGGGCTGAGCAGAGTGGTAGAGCAGATCACTAATTCCAGCCGGTGACTTCTGTGATCTAATTACGCGCGCGGCTTGGGCCGATCGACAGTGCACCGTGTTCCTAACATTAGTAAACTTCAAAATTTAAGACCAAGACGCCAATGGTATACCCAAAATACAACCCTATTTCTGCGAAAATTCACATTTTACGATTGAAAAGTGGTACAAAGGCAAATAATTGTTTTCCGTCATTCATCATCAGACTGGTACATGAAATAGGAAATTAAAATGGTCAGTTAATGGCAACGTTTATACGATTGTCAGGTTGGGGAGGGGAGATAAGTGGGTGCACTAAAGCATCTGGGGTTTCCGTCTTCTCGTGAACGCGGGTGCCAGTGCGGGTGGGACGTCGGTTGCGATGCGCAGAGAAGACAGGGGGGTCACCCAATTGATACGAACTGCCAAGTGGATGCGAGAGCAGCCTTTCGGGTCAGATACTACACGCCGACACACTACTCCAAAGGCCTGTGCAAACCGGTGTAAGCTACAGCAGAGGCAGTGGCAATCCGGTAAGTAAAACCCACCTTATGCTGTCAAAAGGCGCTGGTACAAGCAATCTACCCCTCTTGGCCGACTGCATGCGGAACTCCCAAGCCCTCTGAGGCCACGTCGTCCGAAAACACAGAAAACGAAGCTACAGAGAATGGTCAAACATAAACGATGCAATCGACATACAGACCTCAACCCACTGACTGTGAGAACATCCCCCGGTTTTCTCTGCGCATCGCAACCAACGTCCTACCCACACTGGCACCCGCGTTCACGAGACGCCTGAAAGCCCAGATGCTTAATTACACTCACTCACTTACCTACTAACCCCCTTCCTCTCCTCTCCAACATGACGGTCATATAAACGCTGCAATTAACTGACCATTTTCATTACCCATGTCATTTACCGGTCTCATGATGCATGACCGAAAACAATTGTTTGCCAGCATGGCTTGACAACCCTTTTGGTGTGCTAACGTAGTGACCATGCTACCAAAAACATGCTGTTACAATTGTTAGATAAAAGCACCGAAACCCTCTGTGCGGTTCTGTTAGAAGACTGAGAAGACTTGTTGCTCATAGTTTACACAAAAAAATTAGAACAGGAGCGCAAAATCCAACCCCAAGTATGGTCGAATCAATATGGCTACCTATTTCCACAAGCAAAAACGCCATCAATTGAACCAGCTGTTTCAGTCTAGCCCGAGCGTCTCCCTCTCCACCAAATCACCAAAGACGATTGTGCGTTTTATACAGCGCGCTGCAGAGCAGGTTTTGTTTTCCAAACGCGAAAGTTTTTGCATTTTATTCGTCTTTAATTTCTGCCGAGACACGAGATTAGCAACCTAAATGATGCGGCTTTTTTGCAGATGATTCAACCTGCGTCTACCGCTGGCATTGCCATTGAGCCCACTTACTGGAGCGCACGAACCCTGACTACCGTGCGAAACACATGTGACTTCTTCTGCATACCGCATTTCACCGCGGAGGTTGCGAGAAGTTTCAGCTCTGCTGTGCACAAAACACAGCTGAGGTCGCGAAAGTAAAAAGAAGTAAACAAACCGCACAGCCCAGCGCAGCATGCGTATTGATGTACCCTTTAAAGCGAGGTGCTTGCGCCTAGGAACACGTTCTGTGGGAACTGAAAGTGACTGTGCTTTCCGGCGGCAGTTCAGTCGGATGTGTTGAAACAAAATTCATGATTAACTTGGGACTGCCATTGGAAATCGATGTTTGAAGCATTTGTCCCCCAGTACAAATGTTTAGCAGGCATCAACGGCAGGATTTATTGATATGAATAAATTTTGTGGCGGCTTCTCAGCTGCATCTTGTCGCTGCATGATGATGATAACGAAACGAACATAGAACAAATTGACATTTGAGAGAGTGAATCGCATAACAGCAAGGACCGTGGTTCAGTTTGAATAATAATAATTGATAAAGGACAATGCATTAAGTCAATGTATAGGAAAGAAGGAAGAGTGCCTGAGGGAGGTTAACGATAATCACTTGGGGATTGAAATAAAGGGACCAATTATCAGGGTAATTGGAGGTTGGCTACATGGTCAGGCTGTTTTCATAAGTCGGGTTTTTCCCGCCCTATGTAGGCAGCTTCCGTATAGCGCAGGGTTCGAGTACTTGATCGGGGCCGAACAAGTATTCGAAATGCTGTTTTGACATCGACAGAATGATCGCTGTCTAGTAGATGCCGGGTAATAGAGGACCCTGGTACTCTGTCTTCTTGCTTGAAAAGCCAGTTGGGCAAGTGCTCAGCGGCATGTCGAGTACTTTTTCGGGCCCGAACAAACCGAACCCTGTGCTGCTTGGAAGTTGCCTACATATGGTGGGAGAAACCTGACCTATGCAAACAGCTTGACCATGTGGTCAACCTCCAATTGCCCTGGTAATTGGTCATTTAATTTAATTTCCAAGTGTTTTTCGTTAACTTCCCTTATCCACTACTTCCCGTAAGTTGACTTAACGCACTATTCTTTATTGATTATTTTTTTTTAAACTGAACCACGTTCCTTGCTGTTATGCTATTAATTCTGTACGATTTAAAACTCTTCTATGTCTCCTTGTTATCTTCCTCATGCAGCGACAAGATGCAGCAGAGAAACTTTCGCGAAATTTATGGAAATGGATGTGTTTTGAAAAAAAAACAGGCAGGTTAAAGAATGCCTTCAAAAACAACATAATTAATGACTATTTGTTCTCCTGATTTTTGTATGTACAGTTGAATTTAAACCGTTGCATGCATATCAACGAAAAAGTAGACGTCATGCGAATTTAAACCATCCACAAAATCAATCCATATTGCCAGGGTGTGTCCTCGCAAGGTTTTGGTTAAGGGTTCCATGATTTTCACATATGATGACTTCCCTTCCTGGGGAATATTGACTACTCCTAGCCCCAAGAAGTTGAAAAAACGGCTAAGGGGAGGACAGGGAAATACGCACGACTTTATTAACCTTTGTCATGGTGCTGCATTCCAAATCACGTGCCTGAAGATTTATTTATATGGGACAGTGCCTGCGGACAGAGTTTTAACGTTGAGAGTTGTCGCATTAGTAACTTTGTACAGGAGGCCTTTTAGCTTAACATTAATTTCAATACAAGCGAACAGAAGAAGCCGAAATGCGAGTCCAAGGAAGTAATTGAGAAGACGTATTCCCTGGGACAGGTTTTTTATTTGCTTTTGTTTAGAAATTCGTCGCAAATTCTTCATCTTAGCAGAAACGGTAGCAGGGGAATTTCAGTATTTATAGGATATCCTGCCGCAAACCAATGAGAGCTTACGAGACCCAGTCACACATTAAAATTTGATGAGGTCGCAATTCTCGCCAGAAGTGACAATCGAGTTAGCCGAGAATTACTTGAGTCATGGTTCACAGGCCCCCAATCCATCAACAGGTGCAACGATTTGCCCAATCCATATTCGGTGCTGAGACTAAATTTGGCCAAAGCAAGTCGCCGCTCGGGGAACAGACAGGCGACCACATCATCCTATGCTAACACCACAGGACCAGATGGTCATTGCTGACGCAACGAATCACCGCACACTCAAGGCATTTATTGATTTTTTCTGTACCTTTAAATTTTACAGGAAAATCCCGTGGACACACAAACTGTTTCTGTTACTGTTCAGTGAATATGCCTCTGATGATGAATCGAAACGTCAGGCGAATAAGCATATTGTCCCGGCGATCAAATTGTCTTCTACTTCTCAATTAATTCCTGGGATTCGCATGTTCGCTTGTATTAACAGCTAACATCGCCACTCTAGTGAGGATAATGGCCCGCTTGTACGCTAATTGCCGGTGGGCAGGTCGTGACCTGCTGCATTTTGTCACCCGTGTTGGATTTGGGCGTGATGAGTGCTTGGAAATCTTGCCGCCTGGAGTAGACGACGTGCTCACCTGTGCGTTCCCCGAGGGACGAAGTGTTTTGACCAAACTGAGCCTCCGTACCGAATATGGATTGGGTACTTATTACCTTGTGTATACCCTGGGACTGAAGTAACTTGCGAATCACACGATTGCCACTTCTCCCAAGAATTTTGATCGCATCTAATTGGAATGGGTAACCGGGTCTCGTCGACTGAGCCGCAACTTGAGAATTGGCAAGCTGCGTTTAAAGAAGCCTTTCAGTTTTTCTGACGTAGTTGCTTTATCCGCAGTTGCAATGAGGTCGTAATTCTTTTACGAGAGGTAAAAGTCAGCTGAGTCGCGGGTTACTTCAGTCATGGTTCAGGGGCTCCCATCAATTGCAATGACCTGCCTAATCCGTATTCAGCACTGAGGCTCAATTGGACCGAAGCAAGTCGCCACTGAGGGAAGGAAAAGGCCACCACGTCATCTTAAACCAACACAGGAGGGCCAAATGGCCGAGCAGTCATCACACCCGAGTCCACCACCTGCGATGAAAGTTCAGCAAGCCAGAGCCCGCATGTCGGTCATCAAGCAATTAGCGCAGAAGCGGGCAATTATCCTCGATAAACGGGGAGTCGCTACTTGTTATCAGTTTGTAGTAGCATAGTGACTATATCGTACAATTACTGCAACTCACTGTTTATGAATTACCCGTTTCTGCCAACGTCTCTGATGAAGAATCCGTGACAAATCTCTGAATGTAAGCGAATGAAAGCTTTCTAATTTGAAAAATTCAGAATTCCGGGATGGGAATATATCCTAGATATCCTAGCCGCCTTGCGGTGGAGGCTCGAGAGAGAGCTATGATGGCAATATGGAGGGATGAGTGGGTCCTCTGACAGATCGGTGAACGCATCTATGCCACTGAATAAGCGTTCATCTTCAGTTCACCGGAATAAATTTGTGGTAGATTTGTTGATGTTTCGGACAGCTAGGGCGGCTGTCGTTTCTCGAAGCGAATACGGACTTTATCGTCCAGCAAGTTTAAGGTTGTGTTTGTTCGTGATGGCCGTGGACAGATTGATTTTTCTCCGGTTGCTGTTTGGCCCTGCGTGTGGATTTTGTGACGGCAGTTAGTCTTCCGTTTCGTCCCCACGGTAGAAGATGCTGGTAATCCTGCTCCCTCTTCCTGTGGTTTTTTCACAGTGCCGGCTGTGTCTGAAAGTCCTGACTTCAGTTTGACCATGTTCTGTCCTTTAATGACCTAATGGCGTAGGACATTGTATGCCGCAGGGAGGTCCAAATGTCTGTTAATAGAGTTGGCGTCTGAGTACCATGCTTCAAGCGTCAACCTTTTAGCTTTTGAGGCTCCTCGGCCTACGATATCGTAGTTCTGGCCATTCTCTCCGATATCTGTTGCAAGCTGTGGCTTAGGGTCTAGTCTCAGGGCCGCCGCATTGTGTTCCTGTAGGCGGGTCTTCAAGTTGCGCCCTATTTCTCCAAAGTAATTACAGGTGCCGTCGTTGCAATTTATTTTGAAGACAAGTGCGGAGGTTTCAGTAGGGGCAGTCTGTCCACAAAGCCTATATCCACATGCATGACTAAACAGCGACCGGCGAAAAATCGATCAGCCCAAGGCCAAAACACACTGCCGTAACTTTAAACTTGCTGATCGATAAAGTCAGTATTTGCTTCGACAAAAGACAGCGGAAGATGCACTGTTAATGAAAGTCTTGTCCCAACGATCACATCTTCTTTATACAAGCGTCACGCTCTGAGGACAAATTCGCTTTTACTCTGGCACTTTAAGACGTCCTGATAAGTATGCATATTTAATTGTGTATTTGAACCGTAAACATCATGTTCACTTTTTCTGTAGGTACGACAGAAATTGAGTGCCTTAGCAAGCAAGTCACTACTTTGACTTGTAGATAGGGTAGTTATTACAGTATGCCATTGGTTGCTTCGTCTTCAATTTTGAATGAGGACGCTGACTGTTGGTGTCGTTTTGTCTTGCAAATCGGATGTAATTTTTAGATGCTGCAATACTACACTATGGTTAGCCAATGTGCGTGAATTCCCCCTGGCAAGTTTCAGTGTCAGCACCCTAAATGCGTCTTGATAGGGTTAAGTGTTTCAGAGTAACAGCACATAGGATAACGCTACTCTTATTTATTTTCAAAAAAGTGGAACAGGTGACCTTCTGGGTATAGAACTGGCAAGTTATCTTTTTTGGAAAAAAGTTTTAATTGCAGGCTTTTTAAATACTCAACCGCAATAAAACTGGAATTCTTCTCATTTTCTCTAGCTGTGCGCATTCTAGAAGAGTATTAAGTATATAGCTTTGCACGTTTGGTTTGTTATCTATTCTCGCTACATCATAGTGGCTTATACAGAATGGTGCCAGATATAACCAATCGATAAAGAATGGCTTAAAAGGGTTTTTTATGTAGGCTACGGAAATGTCATTTATATCCCTAACGGGTCGACCAATTTAACTGAAAGTATACCATTTGTAATGTTCTAGTATCGCTTTTGCCTAACTTCAGTGACTTGGTTACATCGAAGTTCTCCCAGCTGGACTGCCTGAATCACCTCGAATTCTTCATTATTCTAGCCAAAAGGTTATTCGCAGCTTGTCTGTCTCTTTGTTCCAAACGACCAGGGCCGGGATTTAATTTTTTTATTTTGGGCGAGAATGCATTAGCCAATCAGCGTAAAGACTATCCGCCGTTTAGTAATTTTTTTGTGCATTTACAACGTCACTTGTAGCAGATTTCTACACTAAAGACAGATTTTTGTTGCGCCATCATTAAATCAAGAAATTGCAAGCTACAGCTGAAGACGCTTGTTCGAAAACACCGTGAATTCGGGTGTAGAGTACCAGGCTGTGGCATGGTGGCTATCGAATGAGCAGGCGGATTCGAAATCAGAAAAAGTTGAAGGTAGAGTTAGCAGCTAGCATCTGCCCCCTCACAGACTGTTCGCTCATAGAGTGGTCCGCAAGTCTTGCCGCCGTAACGGCTGGGTCGAACGATGGCGCGTAGACGAAACCGATGACCCTGTTGGCTGGCGCACTTAGCTGAGCAGGGACCCCAGGCGCCCCAGGCGGTGACTCGGCAGTCCTGTTTGGGATTCACCATGGCCTCCGCCATGCTCTCCAACCCGGCCGGAAGGTCAGATTCGTCCGCCGCCGCCGCCGCCGTCGCCGCCTGCGAGTTCTGTCCGGTGGAGGTCTTTGTAGCGGCGTGACGCAGTTTGGCCAGCTGCTGTGATCGGCGCAGTTCATTGGGCATACAGGCAGCCATGCAGGCTGTGTGATTGGTGAATCGGTTTGCGGTGCCTTTACAGCCGAGGTAGACAAAGTCTCGACAGCGACGCGTGCGCGGACAGTAGTACCTGAAATGGGCAAAAGTAGCTTATGTAGTCCCACTCATTAATCCCTAGTTCCAGCACGTTGTCCTACGAAAATTGTATTTATGGGGATTTGTGGGTGGGGAATTAGGATACGCAGTGAAATATACTTTAATAACTGCTAAATGAGTTTCTATTTTACTGTATTTGGATGTGTTGTTTATGTATGCATGTAGCTTTTCCTAATCTGTATTAGCATTTAACGTGGTGCGGCGGAAAAATCCGATTATCGAATAGTGTTTTTTTTTGAAATTCTCGAAAAACAGAAATGGTGTTTAGGAGGTCGTTTACTTCAACTTATCTGCTGTCCAACGTACCGTTCTGGCGTTAGATTAATAAAGTCCGCGACGCAAATCGCGCGCACGTCTTGGAATTGCATGCGGAATAACTAACTGTTAAGATGCTTAACAGCTCTGACCTGTTTGTGTGGGCTGCGATTCTCTTTCACATAGTCAGCATAGAACTTGCTAGCCTTGCCTAGATGCAGACTAAAAGTGGCAACGTTCAGCCGAAAAAATGCATAAATTTAAAATGGTAAATACGTATGTCTGAAAGGGCGCAACCAGCGGAGAGACAAGCTAGGAGACAAGTGTTTCACTTGAGCAGGAAATGGTAGCGACAGTTTCCTGCTAATGTATCTGATGATGGATCCGCGGCAGCTGTTGAAACGTCAGGCAAATAAAAGTATAGTCCTGGCGATCTTGTCGTCTTCTTCTCAAGTGTCTGACGGTCAAGAATATTTTTTGGTACACTTGACCTCAGGTGACGACTAACAACTTAGATCAGACTCATATACATTTACACGTTGCATCGATCTGTGATTAGCTTTTACACTACGTTGTTTTACGGAATGTTTATGCTCGCACAATGCATGCAACTTACACATGTATCAGGAAATTTCATGGTTGCATTGCCACTGTCTGAAATGCCCTCAGACTAGCTGACCCACTCGGAGGTGTCTGAATAGTTAGGTTATCTAGGAATTACATCAAAATCTCCACCTGGTATATTTCTGGGAGAGTAATCAGGGGCATATTTGCTGTCGTACATTACGCCTCCTATGAACATGCGTCTAATCCACGAAGGCGAGCTTACCCTAGTTCCCTCAAAATGCACTGGTAGCTACCCTTTTTATCTGGTAACTTTTACAAGCCATTCGTAAAGCTTTCATGTGTTGCTTTGTAAGGTTTAGTCACTTTCCATTTAGCCATTTGGATAAAAGTGTACAACGCAAAAGGCTACAATGCTTGCATTTTCCTTTCGTCTCCTTGTACGTCCATGCGAGCTTTGATGTAGCCGGTAGAGCACTCGCACGAGCAGTAAACGACGCTGGGTAGACAACACAGCTAGTTTGCCAGAAGTCGGTGCAATAAATTGCTGCGTGGGATTAAGCGAATCACTCTGTCACGCATTTCAATAGATAAAAAACGCCTTCTATTGTTGTGACTTGCTATTTTGCACTGTACATTATCCGGTATCAGGTAAATGTAGGTCCCCAAAATTATTTAATAATAATCTACGGTTTGGAAATGAAACAGCGGCTATAAATATAAGGAGAAATAAAATCAATCAACGCATACTTTTATGTTATTTGTCTTGTTTCCTATTGGTTGTTCTTATCTTTTCATTTCTGGCGCGCTATCTTGTTGCCAAAATTAGATTATTAAAATATTCATTCCTATTTTTTGCTACTTTCATGCACTGTACTTTTTATTTACATTTCTCTTCCTCTGTAATGCCCAAAAGCAATAGTCTCTACATTAATACTGCTAAACATTCAATTCCCGGGTGCCAAATCAGAAGAAAGGGGAGCGTTCACCGATAGAGATTTATTATAAGCCTGACGTTTAGGGTAGTTGCCTCGTCTACGCATCCTCGGAGAATGGACACTCCGGCTCACGGTCCTCGTATTTATGCCACCCTTTCTTGCGTGTATCTGTTCTCCCAATAACGTTTGAGTCACTGTGTGTGTCTCTCGCCGCGTCTTTAGTCTTCTCTTTTGCCCTGTCTCTCACCATGTCGCTTGCGTTGGTGTCGGTCCCTGTGCGTTCGTTCCGTCTCCTCCTGTGGCGCTGTGACTGGTTCCCGGCATGACCGCGGTGTTGGCTGCCCCCGTGTTAATCCCGCGTGCGTTGGTGTCGGCCTTATGCGCGTTTGGTCCGTCGTTCTCTGTCGCACCCGGACTTGTCCTTGGCCCCATGCCGCGTCCGTCCTCTGATAATAAGGTACTTAAAACGACATAGGGGACCGGTAGATTTATGTGGCGGTTTGCCGAAAAGTTGGTCGACATCTAGGCTTGTTTAATCTGCCCTGATGCATGATCATCACCTCGGCCCAAAATTTCGACCGCGTCAAAGTTGAAGTCGTGCCCCATCTCTGCAGCATGGGTTGTTACCTCCGACTTTGGGTCCAACCCCCCTTGCGGCCAGCTTATGCTCATGCATTCGCGTTTGTTGTTTTCGGCCTGTTTTTCCAACATAATTGCACGTCCCGCAGCTGCACTGAAGTCGGTAGACGATACCTGACTTCTCCTGTTTAGGTATACGGTCTTTAGAGCACAGTTTTTGTTGTCGGATGGTGCCGGTAGGCTTGCGAGCGAATCGAATTACAAGAGGTGCGAGGGATCTAGCCACAGCTCCGAGTACCTCTTTCATGTACAGGATGCTCCGTCACGACTTTGATAGGCCATGCATGAGGCCGACACGGCGAAAGACACGGCAATCGAGGAGACTAAAGACGCGGCGAGAGACACACACAGTGACTCAAAAATGATTGGTAGAACAGGCACACGCGAGAAAGGGCAGCATTAAGACGAGGACCGTGAGCCAGAGTGTCCATTATCTGAAGATGGGCAGACGAGACAACTACCCGAAACGTAAGGCTTATAATCAGCCTCTCCCGGTAATCGCTATTATCACCAGTGCCGTAAAACACTAGGATGGCGTATTGCCGTGCTGTTTAGGGACCTAAATCTAATTTTTACCCATTATCCTTCAAATACCCCGTCCCCACTTAGCCGCTAGAATTGCCTCTATTTGTTCGAATTGTGTGGGGCTAGCTTATTATAGCGTTATAGCGAAGGAGACATGGGCAGCATCAGGCGCGACAGCCATAGAGTTCCATAGGCAAGAGGGCAGCATAGTGACTTTCGCTAGAGTTGACAAGAACTGACTTCAGGCATCAGCTTCATGTGAAAAAAGGTGTCACAACAGCCTCCTGTGGTGATCTATCAACTGTAGCCTAAACTGGTCATGTGGTAAATGCGCTGAGCCAACATGGGGGCTGGATCGGAGTATGACGGACGTTATTCGGATTGCGTTCCCATCAGAATTTCTGAACATGGAGGGGGGTGGGGCATTGGTGACACGCGTAGCTGCAGGCTTACACCACGCCAGCAAACTGCGCCCGACCCCGCTTCCGGTCTTCTTGACTTCGTCTGGGCGCCAGACTTGGACGGTTCAGGGAAGAGAGAGTGCGCGGTAGATGCTTCGCAAGTCTACTATTGCTAAAAGCTAATTCATGCGTAAATCACAGTCCCTGGACCACCCTTGCTGTAAAGCACACAGTGGACCTCATGGAAATCGGCGGTCGAAATAGCGGGCCCTGAACCAGAAGTTTTTGCAGTTAGCAGCGTGGATTTTCGCTGGCTAATTAAATCGGGCCTCTTTGTAGCCTTCAGGTGCCTTCTTTTGGCATCCGGCCGTTGACGCACCGTCAGGCCGCGTCTGCTACTACTACTTATACCACTACTACTACTTCTACTACTCAATACTACCACCACTGATAATACTACTACTACCACTACTACTACTTCTACTACTACTTATGCTACTACTAACGCTACTACTACTACTACTATTACTACTACTACTACTACTACTCACGATCACCATTTCTTTCGCTATTGCTACTACTAATACTACTAATATTCGCTATTGAGAAGAAGACAATTCTACTACTAATACTACTGAGTATCACCACCACCACAACTACTATTGCTACTTCTAATACTACTTATATTCGCTATTGAGAAGAAGATGATCCTACTCACTATCTCCACACGTACTTATACTATTACTACTACTACTACTACTACTACTACTACTACTACAACTCACAATCACCACCACTTCCGCTACTGCTAATAATACTACTGATTTCGGTCTACGCCTATAGACCTTATACAAACTGATATATGCACGATCAGAAATTAATTTCTCTACTACTACTAATCGCTATTGCCACCACCACCAGCATCAATACTACTACTACAACTACTACTCACTATCATCATCAAGACCACTACTGCTAATACTACTGCTCTTCGCTATCACTGGTACTACTCACTATCACTATCACCACTAATATTACCATTAATACCAAACACTATCACCACAAATACTAATATTACTACTACTACTACAAATACTTCTGCTGCTCACTAGCAATACCACTACTCAGTATCGCCAGCACCACTACGAAAACTACTAATACTACTACTCAATAGCCCTATCACCACCACTACTATCATCACTATCATCACTACTATCACTACTACTACTTCACACTCACCAGTAACTTTCCCATTCGACTGGCGGGTCACACTCCTCTCCCGTGTTTACCTCCTCGTGGCAGGCGGGATCCTGTTTGACCGGTCCCTGCCCCTCGTCCTTCGCGCCCGAAGAGGACAGTTGGGAGGTCTTGAATTGCAGCAGGCCCATCCGCTCGCGACGCCAGGCCGGTAAGGCCTCGACCACCGGCAGACAGAAGGTTCTGCAGGCCTCCGCGCTGGCGAATCGATTGCGACCCCCCTTACAGCCCAGATAGGTGAAGGGCAGGCAGTCGTGCTCAATAGCAGAGTAGTAGAAGGCGGGGCTGGGTTTTCCGCAGGGGAAGCCCTCTTTGGGTCCCTCGCCGCAGATGGTGGCGGGGTCACAGGCCTCCAGGAGTTGACACTCCTCCGTCTGCATCAGAGTGCGCGTGGTGAGCTCGTTTGGGGAGGAGAAGAGGTACTCGCAGCCCTCCTCGTTGGGGCGTGCCAGGGCGCGTTTGCGAACTCGGCTGCCCATGTGATTGGGTGACTGACAGGTGGCATTGCAGGGGCTCCAGGCCGTCCAGGGCAGAAGACTGCAGGGGGCGCTAAAGTCGCAGGTGCGTTGTCGACCCTCGCAGGACTGTAGAAGAGGGAAGGCGAGCGTGACAAAAGCATCTTCTATGATAACCACAAACTTCTAAAAACGGTGTACTTATTTCAAATCAGTAGTATGCATTTTTGTTTTAATACTTTGGCACTGGCCATTTCCCAATCGCGACGCAGTCAATACGCATATAACAATGACCTCTCGCGGAAATCCTCCAGACTCATGGCAAAGCATCGCCTTAGCTTCTGTTTAGTTGAAGTTTACTCTACTTTTTATTTAAGTAAAGGATAGCCCATAGTCATTATACAACTTTACACGCTTATGCTAGAGTCCTTGTTATAGCAAACATGCTTGCCCGTAAGGCATTTTTGCAGACGTTTGCTCGGCCGTACCTTTTCTCGTTTTATTAAAACTGCCTTGCAGGGCCACCTAAATATATATTCCCCACGCCTAAATGTCTCACGAAATTGGTAGTTACACGTTCGGTTCTGGGTTAACGAGTTTTTTATGAAAATTTACTTGTGTTGAAAGTGATCAAACAATAATAAATGAAAACAACTTCTAGTTATTTAGCAGGTTTGGCAGATTTGCTCAATTTTAATTTGATCCAATTGTGAAAAAACTCGCAGCATTCGGCAGGATTTGAACCCGCATAGTAGAGAAGGCCTTACGCGAAGCCAATGCCCTCCCAGGTGAGCTACAAATGCCACAAAACTCGCGGAATTCGGCGGGTGGCATTTGTGGCTCAACTGGAAGAGCATTGGCTTCGTGCAAAAAACAGCTTATGGTTTTTTAATGAGCCATATAGAATCTGCTCTATGAACATGCACTCCAATTGCTAAGGCAAATGACGCCTATTAATGGAAATTCGACGTTGTATTGGCGGAATTTCACGAAAAAAGGTAAGTCGGGCTACTACTACTTCAAATGTGTAAGGAGGTGGTTATTTTTATAAATCAAAAAGAAATAGGACCTCTTCGGACCGTTTCACCATAAAAACTACTGGCTGTACCCATTAAACAATCGGTTACAGGCATTGAGCAGTTACGGCTCTGATACCGCTTTTTTTCCTCCAAAGCCGTATCTGTTGAAATCAAAACCGGTTCTGTTAAAATCAAAACCGGAGTTGTTGAAATCATAACCGGATCCATAGACATCAAAACTGGATTATTACTTATTGGATATTATAACTATTTCATCTACTTATTTAACCTTATAAATATTTCGAATAAATAGCGTAGAATACTAAATCAAATTAGTCTCGATAGACATCAGATGGTGGGAAACATGGTGCAAAGAACGTCTTAGAATGTTAAAAATACCTTGAAAAGGATCATAGTTATATCTATGTTATAACTATGATCCTCACTGTCAATGCAGTTAACGTCATGAGCTGCGAAGTTGTGCTTTGTCGCCTAAATGGAAATGTATTCTAAAAAGGTTCAGCAACCCTTTCAGATATTCTTGACCACAATGAGGAATACATCATTGTTATGGGCAAAGTTCATTTCCACCATTCCATTTAAAAAATTTCAACACGTTTCCATACGAGATACACTTCTTACCAAGGTATTCTCCTGTCCTGAACCCTGCGAGGAGGTTTTATCGCAAATTAAATCTAATATGAGAAGAACTGCTCCGATTCAACGAAGAGAAAATCTTGTTGAAAGAATGAATAATGCTTCTCAACCCATCAGTGAATATAACTTTAAAAGTTATTTTCAACATTCGGCGACATTTTTTGGGCAATTTTTCTCACAATCTGATACCCATCGAGACTAATTTGCTTAAATATTATACGCTTTGTTTTTAAAATATTACTAAAAGATTGTTTTTTACAAACAAGGTTTAATAAATAGAGAAAATAGATCTAATATACAATACGTAATAATCCGCTTTTGATGTTTACAGATCCGGTTTTGGAGGAAAAACTGGTATAAAATATATGTCATATTCCAACAAAATAAATTGACCGTCAGACCCAAGGGTACACGGACTTACCTCCTCCATAGTTAGTTGTACGTGTTGACAAAGCTCCGGTTTCTTATTGGATATCATAGTGCGCTGACGTGTCCGCGATCCGACACCGCAGGTGACCGAGCAGGGTCCCCATGCCGACCACTCACTAGTGATACACAGGAAGGTTGCCATCTGCGCCAGACTGGGATCTGAGAGGGGATCATTTGTGCCGAGGCTGCCACTGGCACCGGGGCCACCGAAGCCCACTGACTTGCCACCTTTGTGTCCTTTCCGCTGATTCACCTGTTGCATAGCACCCGCAGACTCCGAGATCTGACCGCTGGTGTTCATTGGCCGACCGGAAACCTTCACAGTGCCACCCATTTGGAAGAGTTGCACTCCGTCAGCTATGCGGTTCGTACACTGCCAATCGTGTTCAGGCAGGATTCGTTGCAGGGTCACCCGCGCTACGGGTTTATGCTCGTAGAAGGGGTTGCCAGGCATCCACTTCTCATCAATGTACCGGATGGGGTCGGGTATATCCTTAGCAAAGATTGGAAATATATGTTTTTTAAAATGGATATTTAAATAGAGAAGCAAAAGTCCGCTGTCATTTACCGCATCGACTGCATTTGTGTTCAAGCCAATTATGTTGGTTAAAACAGGCGAACAGGTTCTTACGAGAGTGCACCAGCACGAACTTGCCGTGCGACGGAATGACAAGGTTTTCATTTGTAGCTGCTCACGCATCCATCCCAGGCCACGGCTTCGATTTCGAACACGTGCGAGTACTGGGTCAGTCGGATGACTGAATCTTACGCCTCTTGCATGGCACTCGCACGCGGATTCGATTAACAGGCATATCAATCTTCTTGATGCCTACCTCACATTGCGCGAAAAAAAATCGATACCAGAGCTGAAGGTCATTCCCAGCAGAGCTGAGCTAAATACACAGTGAGCTGTACATTTTATTACCCCTTGACAATGAGCACGTGTGAGAGTTCGAAACATCGGGTCCATAAAATGCCGGTCTCAGAGAGCGTTTTCCCGCCATCGATTAAATTATCTGGGCCTCGCATATTTTCGACCGACGTCTCGAGGCTCAAGTTAGCCGTTCGCCGACGCGAGCGTTTATCACTCGTATTTGTTCACTCCCTTAAGTGTGAGCACCGCTTCAATTGGGATGGCACCGAGAAGATTGCAATGGCTAATGCGAGACAGGCAAGAAAATTCCTCGAAGCTTGCCGCTTGAGCCCGACCAGTATTAAGAGACACGCACACCTTGATTCACACTATACCGGATTCCACGCATACTCCACTAAACTGTGCGCACCCTGAAACAACAGCAGGCTCTCCATGCTCCTTCAAGTAGAACTTCACTGGTTCTGCACCTCTCCCCTCCGGAACACGTGACCCACAATCCAAACGTTAACACCTCCCCCTTAACCGCACAACCTATGGCCGCAGGATTCACTTCACCAGAACCCTGCCACCAAAACCTCCAGTGCGGCATTCCCAGTCCTCACTCTACATTTATTATGATGAAGAACAAGTGATACCTGTTCGAAATTTCACGAGTACAACTCGCTTTTCTAAAGATTTCGTTGCTTTTCATCATTTCATCTCGGAATGCAACTTACTTCACTTATCCAACATGTTCGTGTGTCAAGCGCTCACAGCTGTTGAACCCAGAAGTTATTAAGTCGGCGTGGGGGCTGATGCTTGTAGGCAACTGAAAACGCCAAATGGAGTCGCAGCTTCTCAGCTGAGGCACGTTCATCCTCGCTAGAAGTGGGAGCCGTTTACTGGACGTCTTCTCAGTGGACTTCCAAAAATTTTGAACATCACACTTGCGAGAGGGAATATTTTGACCTCGGACTCTTGGGCCAGTTCTTGTAGTGAGCGACTTTGGTTGTTCTGGAGAGAATTGATCAGTCATAAAACTGAATGGCCTCCATTTGTGGGTGCGAATGTGGTCGGATGAAAACGGCAGTGAGGTCCTGAGTGCTTACTGAGATCTCTCTGTGTTGACCAATGTTCAAGAGTAGCATTTTCTCTTTCAACTTTCTGCCCGATTACTAGGTTACACCTCTAATTGTTGAGTCCCGTCTCCTGTAGCTAGTCTCGTTTGAAACTACACAGTCGACTTTAGCTTCCAGGTTACGCCGGTGGTATTCGTTAACAAAACACCCCTTTTTAGTTCTGAGAAGGGAAAATATTGCTGACGAAGGCGAGGAAGGCTGTAACGGTCAGGTCTGATGAATATGCCGTTGTCAGCCAATCACATTCGGATCTGAAATAAAAAGTGTCCGGAAGTGTCACGCCTTTTGCAGTTATATGCATATGCAACTGTTTATCAGTATGCGAGCATTCTTAACTGACAAAACAACCAGCCTGTGCCTTAATGCGTAGGATGTTAAACTTCTAACGAGCAGGTCGCAGGTTCGAGCCGGATGGGGCTGGCTGATGACAGCTAATAACCCAGAAATGGTGATTCCAGTCTCCTTTATCTTTGCACCTTATTTTGTCCCACTAAGCTGATATCTAAGCTCCTAGTTTAAAGAGAGCAGCTCTATCCAATTATTCAATCAGGGTAGATAAGTAGAGAAAAATTATCTGTGTTTATCGTCATGGTCACGTGCTCCCTAAAGGGGCCGCGAGGTAGTATTGCCGACAAAGACATTTCTTGCTTATCAGCCGTCGCCAAGCCGTTATATCCAACCCCGAGTGATGCACCACACAGAGTCTGACGCTTAAACAACGAGATTGTGGCCCACTTGTTAGAGCGTTAGACTCTCATCGAAAAGGTCACCAGCTCTCATTTTCTCCGGTCTTTGCCGGCAATACTATTCGCCTATACTTTTACTATCGGTAAGACACCGAGGTGGTACACTCTCTAATGCAGATATCCATACGCTTAACTCCAGCGAGATAAGGACAATGTTCAGTTTTAAGTCAAAGTTTATGTTACGACACAGCAGTGGGTACGCGGGATTCATATTCTCCTACCTTTTCCTGTTTCCAAAATCACCATGTTCCACTAATTACGTGTTTTTGGCAATCAGCATGTTGTAATGAGCCCTTTAAATGTTAGACAGAGTGGTTCTAAGTCCGTCAGTGCAGCAGAGGCAGAGGGTCTGTGATTCATGTTTTTTAGGTATAGGTTTTTTTTGAATTTGCAAAAATTCGCATCGAAAATTGCAGGATATAAATTTACGAACATTTATCTTGTTTTCGATAAATTCTCGTCAGGCTCTTTCATTTATAGGGTAACTCACTACATAAACTATGCGGGTTGGTAGAACAAATAGTGGAGTTGTCAGGGTTGATGGGGAATCGGGGTCAAAAATCTGCTCAGCATTAGGGGGACTAGCAACCGGGAGAGGTGACAAGCTGCGGGCTGTTAGATTAACGGTTTTTGGCTATGATAACTCCGGCGGTGCGACGAAGTTCCAATGGGTGCACAGGACCATTTGACGTAACCTGAGCGCGGCCGCATCTGCCGAAGCCAATAGACGCTGTCCAAATAAATTTGAATAGCTTGAGGGCACCTTGTATGCCACACGGAAGGCCTCACCGACATTCACACCATGGTCTGAGTCTACAAGATGCGCTAGAATGGAACTTTCGATACTCTTTATTCGACCCTTCCCTGAAATGTGTTCTCGTACTCTTTTGGAGAAAGTCCGGCTCCTGTGGCCAATATATCCTGCCGCACAAGAGCAGATGAGGTGGTCTGGACTGCCAGTTTGCCCTTGATCTCTGCGCACTATTTTTCTTCTACCAACCCGCCCAATTGATTTAGTTAATTACCATGCAAGTGCAAAGGCCTGATGAGATTTATCGAGAACAAACGTATGTTAGCCGATTTATCTTTTGAAATTTATAGTTAGGTAGACAGGCGAGAAAGCATTTTGAAGTCCTACCAGCCTGTCCGCATTTTTGGGCATGTACGTGTTGCCCTGACGGACACCAGCATCCCAAGGATAGAGATTCAGCTCCAGCTTCTTCACCCAAGTGCAGTCCGACTTGCAGACCGACTGCCCCGAAATGCCTGTGCACCAGTCAGGACTCGGCCCCAGCATGGTCACCATGGAGATGAGGGGGTGCGTCCGATTGACTGCCAGCAGTGCTGACCTCGGCTCATTCAGCGTCTCTTCACCCCACATGCCGGGTGTTGAGAGGAGACTGTGCAGGGGACTGACCTCCGTGGAGGCCGTTGCGGTCCCTGTGGGCACCCCCGCGCCCCCCTCCGACTTGGAGGAGGTCAAAGTCAGCGCCTGGCGCATGATAGTGGTGTCCCCGTAGGCGCAAATCGATTGCACCCCGGCGCTGGCCGGCTGGCCAATCACGTACATGTGGAAACTGGGGCTGTGGCTGGCGCCAATCAGATTTGTCCAGTGCAGCAGATTGGGATTATTGACTGGCCAGTCGCGAGGATGGGTGCTCCGGTTCCACAGACCCTGGAAGGTCAGCCGGTAGGTGGCCGTGCCACAGGCGCAGCAGTCCGAAGGCATCATAATGTCGCGGGAGAGCATCTCGCGGGGCATTTTTGGTCCCGGTGTTGTCGCGCGAGCCGGCTCAAAGGGGTTGACTGGCTTTTTGGCAAGGCTGTCATCCGACTCCGACAGCACCGGCTCCATCGGTCGCATTGGACTGGGGCAGAGTGTTTTCATCAAGCCACCTAAAGTGTACATCGAAAACACCGGTGACCGGCACGCGATAGCCCTATCGTTCTTAAATGCAGCACCGGGTATGTATAGCAGTTTATAGTGTGAGGAAGGGAAATTTAAATTAAAGTAAATAAAGTTTATAAAATTAGAAAATCACGAATACTTGTTTAAGTGCCCTTATATTTGTCAACAGGAAACGCGCCATAATTAAACTGTGCAATTATGCAAGCACGGGAAATAACTTATTCAAAAATAACTACTTAAAACTAAAAGCAACCAACTAAAAAACGTAAACTTAAGTAAGCTAAACTCACTTAGCTAAAAATAACCTACACCTTTAAAAAATAGTAAACAGAATTACGAATTCAAAACTAAACTAAAAACTGAACTTACGTGCAAATAAGTTAAATGAACCAAATAAAATAAACTAACATAAAGCTGTTGCGCATGTAAATTAAAGGAGTATGCGGCCGTATATTAAAGAGTATAGAGTAAACAGCATAGCGTCTGAGCAATACAAAGGAAGGGAAATATAAAATAAAAGGAATTAAGTTTATAACAGTAGAAAAACAAGAATAATTGTGTAAATACCCTAATATTTGTCAACAAAAAACGCGCCATAATTAAATTTTTGCGGTTATGCAAGTAAAAGGAAATAATTAAATTAAAAAATAGCTATTTAAAACTAGAATCAACTAACTAACTAAACTTAAATATGAGTAAGTGTGGGGCCCTTCGCGCCGCGGACTCTACTTATCTAATGCCAGAACACTAAGTTGGACCTCAGGTAAGTTGAAGTAGACGACCACCTTACCGCAAAACTTTTTTGTCAGGAATATCAAGACACACAATAAACTATAAAGTATGAGTCAGTGAATAATAACCAAATTTTTCACACCTTACTAAACTATAAGTGAGAAGGAAATTTCAGTAACTTTCTGTGTTTATTTATGGCGCGCCATTTTGTTGCGAAAACATTCGTGAGGTTATTTAAACGCTTTCCGGGACCCAAAGTAAGATTCCAGCAAAAAATTTCAATTTTAGGAGTTATGGGGACAAAGTAACCTACCAACTTCTTTCCATGCAACTGAGTGGGTGCGAACCATGGCGTGTAGAACGACACAGCCGGAGGAGGCCTCTGGTTCGGCCTCCGGTGCACGCCATCTGGCGAGGACCCTCGAGAGGGGTCGATAGCCGCCGATGTTCCTAGAGGGCTCGGCCACCAGCCCCATGCAGCCGACACGGGTTTTGGTGATGCCGAAGGGTGCCACGCGGGGACGATAGTGTCCACCGCGGTGCCAGCCACTCATATGCACCCAGGAGCCCACACACTTGGAGATGGAATTGAGACACACTGAGGAGTTCTAAATCAGCCAAAAAAACAGAAATTAAAAATAGCATACATAGATGTTGTTTTTGCAATCCTTTTGCCATGGGGTGAAGCATTTGGAATAATAAAACGTCATAAATCTGTGGCCTCGGTGGAAGTCAAACCCTAACAGAGCAGGGAAGGTTTTTGCGCAGTTAATGCTCTACCACTGAGTTACGAGGATCGCTGTGCGCCGTGAAGTTAACCACAGTTGGGTCGATTTTACCCGCCCAATTTACTGCTTGTATGGAATTCACCCGTACAGAACAGCAAGCTGACAGTCTAGACAGGATTTCATCATCTAGAATCCACCAGGATAACGCCTTGACTCACTTAATTGTTGGAGGAGTTTGACACATTTGCTTGATTCAATTGTCCCACTTGCGAAAAAGTCGCGGCCTCCTGCCTGGACAGTCAGCTTGCTATATCCGTAATGGTGAATTACAGAAGAACAGTCGGTTGAGTGGGTAAAATCGATCAATGTGTGATTAAATTCACGGCGTATGGTGAGCCTCGTAGCTCAGTGGTAGAGCGTTGGTTGCGCAAATGCTATCACTGCGAATATTTCTCAATTGGATCAACTTAATAAAGCAAATCTGCCAAATCTGCTCCACCTGGAATATTTGTTGACGAACATGTCAGTCAAAATTGGCGTAAGAAACAACTAAATGAATGTTCACAACAGGGAAACCAAATGTTTTGCTGTAAAAGTAACATAAAATAATTTGGTTCAGAAAATTTTGGGGAGACTGTGGGAAACAGGCTTCTCATTAATGCCGTCTTATTCCTCAATTTCAGTCGACAAAGGATGGTTAAACATGGATCACTGTTACTTTTTACGATCATAACTGTAACAATAATGATCTTGGCTGGTTTGTACGTCCGTGAAAAAATGTGCAGCAATTGCATACACTACCCGTATCTCCTACTGCCCTCTGCTCATGTCTCTGATGACGAATCCGTGACGGATGTCGAAAGGTCAGACGAATAAATGTATTGTCCCAGCGATCGAGTCGTCTTCTTCTTAATGTTTGTACTGTCAAAAGTACAACGTATACTTGCTATATTACTCTTTCTCGTTTAACAAATCACACTTATTCCTAATTTGGAGCTAGGTTACCTCGAAAAAAATAGTCATTTTTTAATAAATGAGCAAAAATTACTCTGGACAGGTGTTTGTAGAATAAGTGCCAGTAGGGACCTGCATACAAATACCGAGTGAATTTTCCAGTAAAGGCTGTTTCATTGCAAAATACGGTTGAACCAAAACAGTCCTATTCAGGTTATTACAACTTACGGGCACCTGGTATGTTTTACTGAGAATCCTGATTAATTTTAATGTTACGTTACCTGATAAACCTGATGTGTCAGCGGTATGTGACCGTGGCTACTTTAGCTAGCAGGCTCAGTCCATTCAAACTATCCCTTTTGTAACAGAACCAAATGTCAGGGTAAGAAATTCTAGACTCTGATCAAAAACGTCCCGAGTTAAAAGCTCGGGTGCCGCACCACTTGGGTCTGAGTAGGACTGGCTGATGATGGCTAACAAGCCAGAAATGGCCATTCCAGTCTCCCTTGCCTTTGCCGGTAATGTGGCTCATCTGGGCCTAAGGTAACAACCTAAGCTTTTCACCTGGTGAGTTATGGTATTCAGCTGAGGCACTCGCATACAAAATAATAAAACATTCTGTCACCAAAAGACTAGCACGAACTATGCGAAAGTGCAAACCTTTGTAGAGCTTTCCGTCAAGTTCTCCTCCTCCTCCTCTTGCTTCTCAAATACCTTGACATCTTTCGGACTGAGCCAGAGTAGGAAGTCATGAAATGTCACGAAGGGAAACTTGTTAGTTAGTTCCACAGTGTACTCCTGTCCGGGCTCATACCACTGTCCAACCATGGCTCCGTCGTTTGCGCGACGCACCCTCAGTTCAAAGCCATTATCGTCCTCGGTGCTGAAGACAACTTGGCGTCGAGAGCGGAACTGGAAACATTTTTTGGGCAGACCCTCTACGATCAGGAGGAGGAGAAACACACTGAGAAGCGACAAGAGTGCTAGGACCAACTTCATTTCAGCTATGTGGCCGCAGCTTTGAAGAGAAGAGGGGTAGTAGGCTGTGTACAGCTGTTGGCACTCGGTGTTGTACCGGCAAGCCTGCGGTGCGTGTTGATTGGCTGTTAGCCGGACCCAGTACCGCCTCCTATTGGCTGCTGGGCCGCCGGATGGCCTCGGTCAAACATAAAGTCAGCCAAGACCGTGGGTGGCCAATAAACAGACTACCAATTTCACATAAACAGACACGGTTTGGTCATGAGGTTTGTATACTTCTTGTGCGGTCGCCAAGGCAGGCTGCCACACTGTTCCGATCTTAACCTTGGGTAAACAATTTTTTGATAAAATAAACTAGGTTCAGTAGGATGCTGAGAGGTTTGTTTAAACAAGGTGCAAAGTGTAGCCTTGGGTGACGAGCAACGTCACTTACGAGCATTTCAGGTAACGAGTGTGAATACTCGGATCACTACAATCATCAGGCCGAATCCCGGGCTGGAAGTTATAAGGCAGAAGTCACCAGAAGGAGTTATTTATTGTGTACCGAACTCCCAATTGCTATCGCAGTTGGCTGACTAGCTACTGGCAAAGCCAGGGCTAGTGTTGACTGCGTCCAACCAGACCTGAGAGAGCTTGAGACAGTGATGACAGCTGCTTCAGTAAGATTTCGGGGCAGGTTCAAGTGCTCTGTTATGGGTGTGTTGCAATTGCCCAAAGGGATGTCACTGCGTGGCCGCGGCTTACTGTGTTCGAGTGGCACTTGAGAAACCCCTGTGTGCGCGGATGTAGATCACGTGTGTGAGTGAGTGAATATCGGTCAAGTGGTCTTCAGATCAGCGAGTGGAACAGCCGCCTGTGAAGACACATGACGTTGAGGGCCGCGGGCATTGGGAAGGAGAACAGCATTAATGGCTGTACGCCACATGAGTAAGCCACTAGCCGGAAATTGGTTTCGATTAACTAGCTTCCGCTCAATTAAAGAGCTGCCACTACGTGCGCGTGTGCCTATGACCACGGCTCCCACAGCGTGGGTCCTCGGCCGCCCACAGCCAATCAGTGAACTGATGCAAGTTGATTGGCTACCTTTCGCAAGCCGAGTGTTTCATATGAGGGATGGATTAAACTCATTGACCGAGGTTGCACTGTAGAACCTTGCCACAAACGCTGCCTGACTTCCTCTGAATGACCACTGCTTTTTAAATCCGTTCTGTACTTAGCAGCAAAAACAGCATTATTGTATAAGTCCCTATATTTTAAAGCGTAGCTTAGCAAGTTCCTTTTAAATCGGACATATGAAAGGGAAGATTGCTTAAGCCCGTCAAATAACGAAACTAGACTTTGACGATTGCCAAAGGCAACCCTTCTATGCACAGTATAAACATTATAGCCTGCACACGCATTTAGGAATTATGGATTAATATTTATTGTTGGTTACAGCGTTGGCTTCCGGTAAAGGCCCTCTCTATTATGCGGGTTCAAATCCCGCCGAACGCCTCGAGTTTTTCAGAATTGGGTCAACTCGAATTAATATCTGTTAGCATCAGGAAGGCACTATCTAAAAAATCTTAGTTTCGTAAAAACAGTTATGACGAGGTGCGCGGATAAAGTGCACACATTTTTAGCAATTTCAGCAGAAATTGTCCTATCAGAGGAACAAGTAACGATGTTTTGCAATTAATGGTGAACTAGAAAATAGGCGGTTCAAAAAAACTGCTACGATGAAAATGGAGTTAGAGTTCAACAGGTCTTCGTTTCCAAAAAAGTATGCAGGAGAAAGAACTGCTTAAGAAAATATTAAAGAGGTATAGAATAGGCCAATGCTCCAATAACCGTCCAGAACATGGTAGCAAAATGCGTGTATAGTTCGGTTGTTGTCACTAATGTGGGTAACATAAAAGCTCGCGAAGGAGCACCATTTTACCTAGGGCCCCGAAATCTCCGGAGGCAAAATAGAATTCTGCTGATGGTTAGTAAGCAACGAAACGGGAGCAGTTTCGTCAAATAAGAAAACTAAAATAAAAGCAACATTCCTATGCAAATTTTGTAATACTTTAGCCTGCATCCATATTAAATTTAGACAGAGCACGTGAGATTCGCTTCGCTTAGAGCCCATGCCTTTAACACGACGTCAATCGCCTGACTATTTCTATGGATGTTTGTACCGGGACGCCAACTATCGGCTGATTCTCGCACGTCGAAGATAATAAACAGTCGTTAGCTTCACAAAAGGTATGCACTGACAGTCTTCTGCGATAAACACATGCAGGTCTCACGTGCTAGGTGCAACACACTTTAATTCCGATTTCGTTGAAAATCAGGCGTTGGTGAATCGCAAACACCACTTTGATCCCGTCCAGTCTTACTATTTTAAAATTTTAAGAGAACTTTGATGTGCTTCCTTTTTGCAAAAAGCAACATCTCGGGTAAAAAAGAATTTCCGGGAAGAGGGAGGATTGAAGGGACCTGCATTTTTTCTAAATCAACTAATACTACTGGTAACCTAAATCAGCCTGATATCAATGAAGCCAATCACTTAAACCGGGTGAGACACAGTATTCGAAATCAAGAGTTTTTTGGTGACCAATAAAACTTCCTAATTTAAACGCAAACATTCTAACGCGGGGAAATCAAATAAATTTACCGTACCACCTTGCGTGTAATTGTTTACTTAGCTTGTTTTGACCACTTTTGTTAGAAGAACAATTTGTTTACATGTTTCTACGCTGCTTTCTGGGAGGGGGGAGCATGAAAATTATTTTTTGAGAAGATTAAGTGTTATCGAACACCGGAATCATGATTTTATTGCTCTGAGGTTTCGGGCTTCTGCAGGAGTCCGTCGCCAAAGATGCGAAAACAGCGAGAAATTGGGTGCCTTGTTCTGGCATGTGTACTAAACAACTAAAATTCGAACGTCTAGAAAATCAATAATTGTGTGTTTTGGCCACCGACTCACCACTGCAGGAGCCCGAAAGCTCAGACCAGTAAATCATGATTCCGGTGTTTGATAAAACTTATTCTTCTCAAAATATACACGTTCCTGGAATGCGAACATTTGCCTCAATTCGCATTAAAGTTCCCCTTTGCTTCTCTGTAAGACCTAATTAGGTCGCCTAATTTTTTCTCTCTGCAAGGTATGAGCACGTCTGCCTGTCATCCACGCCTGGCCTATGACTGTGCCCAGATCCTATCCAATCACTACCCGGAGAGACTGGGTAAAGCCTTCTGTGCGCTGCCTGGTACGGCTTTTCAAGCTGCCTGGAAGGCTATTCGCGGCTTCCTGCCCGTAAACACGGTCTCCAAGGTGAAAATTATCAATTCAAAGACGAAGCTACGCAGTCACTTTGAGGAATTATTCTCACCCGACATGGTAGACTGGATGATGGCAGAGATTGAGCTGAACAAGAAGAAGAACATCACGCCTGGCCAGCGATCCTTCTGGCTGCCGCCAGCCGTCGGCGCACACGATCCGCGCGGTTCGCCGGAGTACACCGCCAGGTGGCTGTCCCATCACCCCTCCGGACATCAACCACACCCCAACATTGTGGACAACCTGGAACGCGGTCTCAGCAGTCCGGCCACGCTGCCGGCCACCGCGGATGCTGCCGATGGCCTCACCAACAGCTCGGAAGAGGAGACTGAGCTAGATGACGAGAAGGCATCGGACTTTCTAAAGCAGCTGCCTTCAGAGTACCAGATCCCCACAGACGCTGGGCCGCTGTCCTAACTTAAAAAAGACCATACGTAGAGCGTAAAAAAAACAGAGATGTCTGCAAGTCATCAGTGACCCAACTACTGCATAAACAGAAACGCCGTCTGCCGGGAGTGTTTTGCCGTTTACCGACTCCCTCTTCACCCCTCTCTATCTCTCTGTTTCTTTCAGTTCTTATTCTTCTTTGACCTGTTGCTCGGGAGGACCATTTGCATATCTCGGAGTTTGTCCTTTGTACTTCTTTTTGTCCACCTTGGGACCCTTTCTCATGGGCTTTCAGCTTCCAATTTTATGATTTAAACGGTGAGTGGATACTGCACTCTGAGTTTCAATCGCCTCGTCAGTAAATTTTAGAATGTAGTTCAATATATTTAGGGTAATAGGCAATGCCTTTGAAGACCCTATTGAAAACAGTATGCAAATATCGTCAACATGAGATGCATAAAATAAATGTTACCATAAAATAGTGAGTAACATATATAAATGTTATTAGGTAAGTCTACTCCGATCTGTTTCAGGATGCACCCATCCTGTCATTGGTTGTGAGTAGCGACTTAATTGGAATCCCAATTGTATATGTTACTCGCCAACTATTAGTAAAACTGTTATTATTTTACCCACAACACAGACCATTTCACGAAGCTTTTCGGCCTATTTGGGCCTAATAAGGTTAAAGTAGGTCAACTCTAGTGTAGCAGCGGAAATTGCCCCCACGCTCGAGTTTCGAACTCGAGCCTCTCTGGCTAGAGGCGAACGCTCTAACCCCTAGAGCCACAAATCCACTGTGTTATCGATTTTTGATCGGGACTAAATGTCATTAGGTAATCCTACTCCGATCTGTTTTAGGATGCACCCATCCTGTCATTGTTTGTGAGTAGTAACATTGTTAGTAATAGTTGGCGAGTAACCTATACAATTGGGGTTCCAATTAACTCGCTACTCACAAAAAATGACAGGATGGGTGTATCCCGAAACAGATCGGAGTAGACTTACCTAATAACATATAGTCCCGATCAAAAACCGACAACACGGCGCACCCGTGGCTCAAGGGTTAGGGCGTTTGCCTCTAGCCGGAGAGACTCGAGTTCGAAAATCGAGCGTGGCGGCAATTACCGCTGCTACACAAGAGTTGACCTTCTTTCACCTGATGAGGCCCAAATAGGCCTAAAAGCTTCGTGAAATGGTCTGTGTTGTCGATTAAATAATAACATCTATAAATGTATACATTTACAGCTATGAAACTTACGCATAGTCAATGTGTGTACAGACCCCGAAAGGATTCGCGGTGACGTTGTTCAGTGCAAACATGCGAAGGGGCTACTTTAATTCGGAAAATGAGTAAATGAGGATTTTACAGTCGGTTCAAAAATAAACAATGCTCTGTTCGTATCCCAGGTAGGTGTAAAGAAATAGAAGAAGTGTCGGTCACCGGAATTATAATTCTATCCGTCCGAGCTTTCGAACTCTTGATGGAGTCCATCGTCAGAGATAAGAACGTCAATGAGAAACAGGCGACATTTATAAGGGGCAGAGGCCAATCAACCGTTAAAGGGGCAGGTTAGAGGGCAAGGGGGGAAATTAACCACCGAGTCCGTCAGTCCGGAGATGCCTGCGCAGGGCGATGTATGTCGGCGCCAGATCAATAAATCGATTTACTGAGTTCCCATCCGAAGTTTAACTCCTGAGCCATTTCGTATGTGGAGGGAGCCGGTTGCGCTAATGCGTCACCCCGTCGTACAGCCAGTTTATGTTCGTGTATCCGTGGGCCAAGCATGCCTCCAGTCTATCCTGTGAAATTTCGGTGATAGTTTAGAATTCATATGCGATCCTTTACGCCCGACTGCTCACTGGGATTTAATCTGTTCTTGATACGAATGATAGCCTTGCGACGGTGTGTAATTATCACGCCTATTCGAAACCTATGAATTTCACACCGATAACAAAATTTATTTCACGCAGTCATCTCCTGCATAATGAACGTATGGTCACTCGCTACACCTCTGACGACAATCTGGGAAACAGCGTCGAACATTTACAACATAAAGTTTGTTGTGGATTTCCACATAACCTCTTTTCCTAGACCTTTAATTGTTGCGTACTTGCAAAGGCTCACCTAGTCTTATATGCATGTGGTTCGAGTTAAACGCAGTGCTGACCAGGTGCTTAGGTTCTTCATTATGCCGAACAAAATGCGCATTTAAACTATCCATAGTAATTAAAAACGGCTTCGAAGACTGTAAACTGAGTATAAAGTTCTTCCCTGTTCTTAAATAGGGTTATGCTATGACGTCCCCTTACGGTCGCCGTTGCATCATACGAAGTTGGAGACGACAGATTAGTGTGTTAAAGGGACTTTTATTCATGGATCACGCATGAAGCGGGCTTATTTGCCATTTCGGTCGGTTTGATTCGGCCCTCTCGGGTACCTGGTCGCAGAAATTTGAAGCAGGGAAAACAATGCAAAGCGCATCCATCATCTAACATTCCTCTCTTAGGTGGCGATATAATACCTGGCCACATCCCCATTTTCACTTCCAGTAAATACCTACTTATATCATTCATATAAGCGCATTTTTTTCATCTTTTGTTTTCTCCTCGTCACAATTCGGAATGTGAACATAAGACTTAGAGGTGAGTTGGGGCTATAATGATGGGTTAGCGTTAAAGTTCGCGAGTAAAGTTTAAGGTTAGGATTTGAGGATAGGATAAAAGGCTTTGATTAAGGTTAGCGGTTAAGTGAAAGAGATCAGGGCATAGGCTATCAACCTTGTAAATTTCCAGTTGTTCTTCAGTCACGAATATCCCGAACGTCGTATTTAACAATTTATTTAACCATATACGTTTATTGTCCATGTCTTCTCTATCAGAATGAGTTGTCATCAAAGGCTGTGGTCTGTTTGCCTACAGTATCCAGCCCACCTCCTCAGTAATAGGTTTTTCCACCTGTTTATAGCGCCTGACTGAAAGCATATCAGTATCAGTATATTGAGGGATATGTAGGAAAAAGTCCTTTGAGTGCCCTATTTGTACATATGTGCAGTGGTCGCAGAAAATTTGTTTCTCAGACTGTTGGCGAGGCCAATTTTCCTGTGTCATAGGATGAAAATAGGAGCAGACAGTGAAAAAAAAACTCCCTAGGGATTTTTAGGCGAAAAACTGTCGCCCTTATGGGGGTAATGCGTGGGATTTTGGCGAAAAAAAGGAGTTCCCACTGGGGGGGGGCATTGCAAAGGTTCCCAGGATCATCACCGTGTGGACGCCACGTCCTGATTCTTCCTTGCTGATTGCAGAGTCCACCAACGGAAATAGAAAAACAGAGGCATCCGTCCAGATCGTCGAAAGTCTGCTTTGGGTCAAACCCAGGGTGAATGTTTAGGCCGTCAGGTCTGGCTGATAAGATCGCCAGCGGGTAATCAAGGTACACAGATAGCCAAGTAAGGTAGACCACGGAGACGTTCGCATGAGGCTATGCGTGGGAGGGCGTTATGGATAGCAAACATGAATGGATATAAAAACTAATACTACTGAAAAATTGGAAGTTGTATTATTTTTATTGCAAATTGTCTGTTACGATCCATCGTGCACTGCTATATCGATCCAGTTTTCGCTTAAAACCCTCTAGCGATTCCGACATAACGACGTCCTGAGGAAGCGCATTCCAAGCTCCGACCACCCTTTTTGAAAAGAAGTGTTTCCGAGCGTCCAGCCTGGCCCCTGTCACCTTTAATTTGAGAGGATGACCCCTCAGATTCGTGGTCGTTGCTATTTGGAAAAAATCTCCTGATATAAGACAGCAGTCTTGGAGACATAATACGCGGAATGCTAGTATCAGGTCCCCCCGAAGCTGCCTGTAGCGCAATGGGAAGAGGTTGAGATTTGACAGCCGTGTTTCATAAGGCTGCGAATCCTGCCCCATAGCAAGTTTGGTTGCGCGCCGTTGTACCTTTTCCAGGATGTTGATGTCTTTCCTGGCCCAGGGTCTCCAAGCTTGGATAGCGGATTCTAGGTGCGGTCGTACGAAGGTTCCGAAGACTTTTATGAAGCACTCTTCATTGAAGGTAGAAAAAGCTCGTTTGACGAGGTATAGGATCAACATCGCGGACTTGGCTACCTTTGTGCAATGCAGGGAGGGTTTAAGCGAGGGCGTGATACAGACTCCCAAGTCTTTCTGGGCGTTCACTTCCTTCAATTGTATGTCATTCAGTTGGTAAGCCGTGCCGTTTGAAGAACCGGATTTGCCAACTCCAATGGTGGTGCACTTGTTCTCATTGAACGGTAAGAGCCAGTCCGCCGACCATTTTTGAAGTCTATTTCAATTTTCTTGTAAGTGCACTTCATCAGCCGCAGTTCGAATTGCGCTCCAAAGTTTTAGATCATCGGCAAACATGGCGATGCCGCAATCCAGTTCACGGACACAGTCGTTGATGTAGCTAACAAACAAGATAGGGCCGAGAACGGAGCCTTGGGGAACACCACTCTCAACCTCAACCTTGGCTGACAGTTTGTCGCTGATGTGGACAATTTGCGAGCGACCGATTAGGAAGCTTTTTATCCACGTAAGGAGCCTACCCCTTACTCCTATGCGGCTGAGTTTATAAAGGAGGCGGTGGTGCGGCACGCTATCGAAAGCCTTTTTGAAATCAATATAGGCAGCATGCACTGAGTTTCCACTATCGACTGCCCCAGTCCACCGTTCTAAGCAGTAGAGCAAGTTTGTTACGCAGGACCTATCTCTACGAAAACCATGCTGAGCATCCGATAGCAGATGGTTTTGTTCCAGGAACTGCGTAAGTTGTTGCTTGATAATTTTTTCTATGATTTTGCAACAGATTGCAGTAAGGCTGACCGGTCGGTAGTTATTCGCTGAGACCCAGCTTCATCCTTGTATAGTGGTGTAATCCTCGCAGATTTCTAATCTACTGGTAGGCATCTGGTTTCGAAGAAGGATTCGAATAGCATAGAGAGTGGTTTCGCCAACTCATTGGCGAGCTGCTTCAAAATCTTGGCTGGTACGTTGTCGGGACCTGGTGACTTAGATGCTTTTAAGCTTAAGAGTTCCTTAAGAACAACAGCCTCGGGGAATTGGACAGTTTCATCTATTGTATCCACTTCGGTGTCATCGGTGGAGTGATCGTATGCCGTTTCCTTTGTGAACACTGATCGGAAAAGTTTCGAAAGATGATCAGCCTTTGCTTCATCATCTATCAAGTCCTTTCCCTCAGTGGTCCTCAGCAGGGGTATCGGATCCTTGTATTTGGTACTCTGCCTGAGGTAACTGTAAAACACTTTGGGGTTCACTGTGGCCTGGTTTAGCAAGTCTGCTTAGAAAGCCCATCTTGTTTTGAGAATAAGACCCTTGACCCAGTTTCTCTAAGTTTTGTAGGCACTGACAGATGCAGGAGTCCTGTCTGCTAGCATTTTTTCCACAGCTTCCGCTTTTTGTTCACTTCTATGTTTAAGGCCTGCGTAAGACATCATGGTCTAGTGTTCACCTTTTGTCGCGAAATTGGACAGTGGTTGTCGATGAGTCTGTGCAGAGTTTTCCAGAACGATTCCCAGGCCGCAGTTATGTTTCCAGAAAATAGAGGTACCCACTCGGCTACCTGTTCAGACAGCCAAGTTTCCGTTATTGAAACTATATCTGGTGATAATTCAAAGGCATGAATCTTCAGCTCGTCAAGGTTCGAAAGCATACTCTGTGCATTTGTGTAAATGAAAGTTAACTTTCTGTTTGCTCGAGAATTTGTTAAAGTCAGGCTCTCCCCGCCCCTTTCCGGGTCGACTGTGCGGTCATCCGGGGAGGACCTTTCCTGGGGGAGAACAGTGGACGCTGGATCACTTGGTTGTTGTAAATAACCAAATGTTTTTCCCCTCTGTTCTGCCTCTGTATGTTTTTCGATTGGACTCAATCCTCCCCCTACTGAGCCGACTGTGTGGTTATCCGGAACGGATCTATCCAAGGGGAGAACAATGGACGTTGAATCACTTGGTTGTTGTAAATAACCAAGTTTTGTTCGGCCTTGCTGACCCAATCCTTCTTTTCGGAAACAAGTTGACGACTTTTGTTCCGTTCTGCAGCTGAGAATTCCTGATGAAAAACACTCCCGGGTCAGAGTCTTTTATTTTAAAACGTCTAGATAGAATGAGCTTGGCGTCTTGGCTTCTTGTCATAACCTTTTTCAGAGGTCTGGGACGTGCCGTTCCAGTTGGCCTCTCTGGCCGTTTGCCTAGGCGGAAGGCCTTTTCGCATTCTAATGGTACATTGGGTCCCAGCATTTTGTTCATAAGTGCATGGAAGAGCTGAACATCTGCGGAGTGCCGGTCTATGGGAGTGGCTGCGGTTGATTCCGTTAATCCCTGTATTATGATGCTGGCTTCTCTCTTAGTGCCATTTTTCGTGCCTACGACACTGTCGCTTGCTTGCTCGTTAACAGCTCTTGTGCTGCTATTATGACCATCTTGTGTGCGACCGGACTCTATGGTTGATGTTCTCCCCTCGTTTTCTACTGTGGGCTTCGGGCTCGGGCGTGTGACACCGTCACCCATTTTCTGGTTAATAGCAGTACTGGCAGTGGATTCCGGTAGACCTGGTATTACGAAACTTTTGCCCCTATCGGTGACTTTCTGCGTCCCCTCTACGCCGTCGGTCACTTCTTGGTGCAACGCTTTCGAGTTTTCCTTCGTGTCTTTGCTGACGGCAACCTGTACTTTTAGTAGCGAACCAATCGTGTTTTTGTTGTTTACGGCGAGATTGTTTATTTTACGGCGAGATTGGTGTTTTTGAACTAGTTTTTTGCAGAGGTTTTTTCCTGGTGCTTTCGAGGTGGGACCAAATATTCCCACGTAAACCTTTTTGTTGTAAACTCATAATTTCTAAACTTTTGGAACAGTAAAATTTAACAGCGAATTTTTCATAATATTTCTAACTGTGCTAGGCTTATTTTGCAGCCCAACAAACCTTTGTAGGGTGTCAAAGTAACCAGAGTCAATTTGCTTCAAGACTGCTGCAGACAAGTGCTCCACAAAACCAACGGATGCCTGCCAGGCAAATTTGAATGACACTCTACCTCCTGGAATTTCATAAATTCTACGTTAACAAGGAAAGGGAGATGTTGAAGCCAACACTAAAAAGAAATCAATCCTAGTGATAACTTAGCGCGTTCATCGTTACAGTAAATTATATATGCCTAACTGTATCATGACTTGGCTTCGGGAATGGCTAAATTTTTACAAACAGAGGGCATAACATGGTCCTGTTCTAAGTTGAAGGTCAATCGAAAAGGGATCCCCTTTGCGGAACTTTTATGGCACTTCTGGTTATTAAGTTGGTTTGGCAGATTTGGTTAATTGAGTTGACTTCTGTGCATGTCAAATCCGGGCCTTCTGTCCTCATTGAAGGAAGGGATGTGCGTAAATGACTTCCTTAGTTTGGTACGCCTACAGATGTATGTGAGCGTTTTAAATTTGATCCATATGGGAATGGGGTAGCTGACGGAAAGGCTGGTAAGTGTATGCAGCAAAAGTTGGTTTTGATCCGAATAATCTCACGCGCAAGTCAACTCTGAGCCCAGCACATGGGACAGTGGAAGACCTTGAGGTTTAGTGCATCCGAACGATCACATTTAAGAAAAATGCATATGTTTTTTGCATGCACAGAACTGCATTTGGCCAGCTCAGACAGTACGCTGCTCCCAACATGCTATCGTGATTCTCATGGTCGTAGAGGCTCGAGTAGATATATGCTGAGTCCTTCTCCTAGAAATCAGGTTCCTCGTATTTCAACGAAACCCGTTCTAAATAGTGGTAATCCTAAGTTGTGCCGGTGAGTTATGATATGTCCCATGGCACCAGTACGATTGCCGATTTAAAAAGAACAGTGAACTTCTGCATAACGTCGGCTAAAAAGGGGTCTTTTATAGTTAGTGAAGTCCGAATCGGGGAGTGAGACCGCCGTTCTGTGACTCATCCCCCAGTGTGCTGACATAGGAGTTATGGCAAATAGGAATAGATGGGGTATTCACGACACACTAACTGACATCAACCAACAAGCAAAATAGTAAGCATAATAATGATATAATAATATTATATTAATTTGTTTATTATGCCAGTTTACAGGCAATTGTAAAGAGTTGGTAGTGCACCTCTTGGGCGCCTTCCAACACCTCGAAGACCGGAAAAAAACCTAAAACAAACTCCCTATGTTGCAGCCAGTATTGGTTTTGTTTCAGGTTTTTTGTTTTGTCAATACTGGGCGAGATAGGGAGTTAAATTTCAAGTGAAAAAAACCTGCCTTCAAAGGTATGATACAAACGGAATAAATGTACAGTTGTAAGCTGAGTCGACTCATCAGCAGGAGAACTGTTTCATATCGTTTAAAAACATTAGTTCCAGACGGAGAGGGTCGGCACAAGAACACAGTGTTCTCAGTCTTCCTTCAATGGTTGTCGGCAAAAGTTGCGCGCCATCGGCTGAAGGGTTAACAGACTGCGGGCTACTGCTTCAGCAGCATTATCTTCAGTATGAAGCCTGGCGGGGTTCAAAGTCCACGAACGCCATCAGAGTGAAAGAGAGATTCCACCGAGTCAGCACCCAAAATTCCTGAAAGTTGTCCTGAATGTAGAAAACTAGTTATAGTGCTCTTAAACATAGGGTAGCTTTGCTGGGTTTGAATACTTTTGGGCAGCTTATTCCAGACTGATATGGCGTTTACTGAAAAGACTTGCCGGTACTTAACTGTACGTGCCATAGGAAGAAATAAAAATACGTCTCGATGACTGGCGCGTCGAAAGTGCTCAAGCTTCCTTATTGTACTGAGAGGATTAAAGGTTTGACCATTCAAAATTTTAAACAGTAAAAATAGACCCTTCTGCAATCGACGAAGCCATAGAGGATCCAGCTTTATAAGTTCGCACCTTTGTTGGTAGGTTAAGTTACGGTGTTCTGTAGTGAAAACTCTTCTAGTGAAGAAGTTCTGCACCGATTCTATTTTCTTGCATTCGCTAGTGCGCAGAAGACTGAATAGGGGCGAGCAGTATTCAAGACCAGGTCTCACATACATATTATAAAGGCTAGATCTAACCTTGATAGTCTTAAAATTTCTAAGGATAAATCCGGTGGTTCGGCGTGCTTTCGAGACTATCAGGGCACAGTGCTCTGACAAATTGAGACTATTAGAGTAGGATATGCCCGAATCCTTGATAACTCCTGGGACATTTAGGTTGTGGCCGTCAATGCTTAATTCCGATTGATGATCGTGGCCAATAACCACAACGGAAAATTTGTGCCATGAAAGGGTGAGGCGCCATGTGCAACACCACTGGGCGAAGGCCTGAAAATCCTTTTTTATCAGCTCGAGCACGATGTTGCAATCTGCCGGTTTATATCGATAAGCGACTTTTTAAATCATCAGCGTACATGAAGGGTCTGCCATACTGAAAACAATCTGAAACGTCGTTGACAAACAGGCAAAATAGGAGCGGACCCAGTACACTAACCTGTATAACTCCACTCCTCGCATGCGAAGGGTTGGAGATAACATTGGAAATTTTTACTCGTTGTGTGCGAGCATCCAAATAGGAAGATAGAAAGTGCAGAGGTTTGCTACCTATGCCGAAGGAGGCCAGTTTCAGAGCATTATTTGCTGGAATACATTTATATCGAAGAATAAATGGTGATAATTAGTTAGATAGCCTGCTGCATATGCCCTCCATAGTGTCAAGCTATTATGCCACAAGTGCGCGTGAAGTGCCAGTTAGGAATCCTGACCTGTGCTCATCCTCTCTGTGTTCTGAATAGCTACACGTCAGTCTACTACAGTTAAGCCACGCCATATAGCGGTCATTGTGATCATTACTCGCATCTTGAACTACGTCACGTCTTCACACATCCTGCACCAAGACAGATTTCTCTTTTACATATCTTACATGCTGCCTACAAAAAGCCTTCTGCTAAGAATCCACTTACCGTTACCTTTATGACTAAAAAGCAATTCGAAACCATCAAATGATTCCTGTTTACGATGGAAGAAAACACTTGACGATTATACTGAGCAAATCTTGATTTATTCGCCCACGACTACACTAGAAGTGACATCTAATTTTAAACCTCTCCAGACTCATCTCTGAAGCTGGAAAAATGTTACTTGAAAGCCCATATGTTAAAAAGGCTGCTGATGTCCGAACGGTATTAACGAAGTTTGAGGCAACTGAGGGCAGGAAAGACAACCACTGTCTGAGCCGCTATCGGTTTTGACAGATGCTTCTGGAATCCAACTGATAATATGGTGACTTTTTTACCCATCTGACACTGGCTTTATAGAACTTCAGCTACACAGCGATCGAGGCGAACGAATTTCTACGGACAATGCTCGCAAAGCAGTCGAATTTTGGTTGGTGATATGAAAAAGCTCGGAAGAAGCTCTTTTCAGAGAAGATGGTTTCATCATGTGAGAAAGCCTTGCTTTCGTCAATCATCAAGAGGGCGTAGGGCAAAACTTCAAGCTGCTGGACCTGTTAAACAGTTGAGTTAAAACAGTCCGTCAACTAAACGGAAACAAGCAGCGCCTTCAAAACAATAACCATCTTGCTATCATTGTAGTCGGCATCATATACGTTGGTCAGACTGCAATAAACAAAAGACATTTGATCAATTTTGAAGAAAATAGGCCATATCGAACGCGTGTTTTTTTCCAAAACAGGCTCGAACACAAATCTGCCCGCCACCTACCTCAATCCGGCAGTGGACAGCGAGGTGATCTATCAGATGTCTTCAGCAAACAAGATGTTCCCATCACGTTTGAGTACCATCCCTTAAAGTTTGAAATCGACACTGGTTCAGTTGCTGCTATCACTAAAAAGGCCTTCCTTCGGAAAATTCTCCCTTTCCTTCCGGTTTGCTTGAATTTTCGTAGTAAAGCTGGACAAAGTAAAAACGTTTGGGGGTCTTTACGACCGAAGTTAAGTATGGTGGCGAACTTCATCACATGCCAGCTCACGTTTTCAGATGAAGTCAAAAACCAAACTTCCTCGAACAGAACTGAAAAAAAAACTTTTATTTAGTGCTATTCTACGTACAGCAAATTGGGGTTAACCACGCTATAGAATCCCTAAGAGTGATTCATAAAAATACTTATACCTGAATTTGGGATACCGTGAGTAAACTAAGAGTGCGAGAATTTAGACGAATAATGTGCTTAAAAAAGAATTCTACGGGAGCTCAATGTTACTGATTATATTGACTTACATTGGTTAAAACAACGGAACCGTCTAAGATTTCAGCGTAAGTTACTTCGCAAAGAACATTAAACCATTCTGCCGTCACAGAGTAATCGAGAGCAATGTTTTTATCTTCAATGAGTAATGGGGGAATTTATGTCCCTGTTTCGCGGATGATCGACGACGGAAAAGTAGAAAGACAGATTTTGCAGAGTAAAGATCGCTGATTGCGCAAGATTCCTTCCGCTTGTCATGAGCGAGACGATTCTTAGATGCTAGTTCGAAGATCTTTACGAAGTGGAGGTGCTGATGCATTTTCAATTCTCGTAAACTTAAACCCTTGGGAGTAACATGAAGCACAGTATTTATAAATATTAGCGGCATTAAGCCAGGAATGAAGAGTTCACTATTTTTATCTCCCTCAACAGTACTTATTAATTGGATGCTGGTAACGATGCTACTAAGTGCATGAATTGATAAAAAAACTTCATGTTTCATGTTTCATCAGTAGAGGGTAGGGAATGGATCCGTCACCGGATATGTGGGAGTTTTCAGGTTAGAACAATCCCCCCGCCAAAGCAAGGGCACTCCCATGAGCGGTACAGATCATGTTTCAATGAGGGCATCGTATTTCTTCTTGAATGCGGCAATTGTGTCGACAGCAACAACGTCGGGGGGGGGGGAGAGATTGTTCCATGGATTCACAGCGCGCCTTGAGAGTCGGTAGACGTGCGGGAGGCCATCTGTCAGTTGTACCACCAGTTTTTAAGTAGTGTCCTCGCGTGGGCATGTCAACGGCTAGTTTGAAGTACTCTGCGACCTCCGGTATGTCGCCGCAGATGATCACTTTGTACATCATGATTTGGGCGCCTCTAGAGCGTCGAAATTCGAGGATTAACAAGTCCAGTGGTTTACAGCGCTTCGGATAGGTCAGCCTTCTCACTTCGGGCACCATTCTTGACCCCAGTCGTTGAACATATTCGATGTCAGTCATTTCGCTCTTCGTACACGGAAACCAAGCGGACGATCCATACTCCATGATCGGTCGAATAAACGTGACCATGAGCTTACGGAATATCTGCATGGACCAGGATGTGAAAGCTCTTTTGAACATCCAAATTAGCGCAAACCCCTTGCGTCTCGACAAAGTTGAATGTTCTCGGGTCTTGAGGTCGTCCTGGATGATAACGCCCAAGTCTCGAGTACTCCTAACAGCGGCCAGTGTCACGTTTCCCATTGCATAGGGCGGGTGGTCCCGATCTCTCCCAATTATACAAAAGTTTAGTTTTGTCACGTTTACCGGTATCTTGATCTCTAATGACCACTCGTGGATCACATCGAGATCATTTTGGAACGTCATTGTGTCTTCGGCGTTGCGTATGACACGCCACACATTGAGGTCGTCCGCAAACAGAAGGCATGGGGATGCAAGTCTTAATGGGATATACGCGACGTATATTGAAAACAGTCTGAGACCCAGCACCGACCCTTGTGGTACTCCACTAAAAGCCTCAAACGCCGAGGAGCACCCTTCGCCAACTCTGACCCGGTATTGTCTACCGAATAGAAACTCCTTGATACATTTGATGACAGTTCTATGTACCGGCGTGTTACTGAGTTTGTTTAGGAGAAGCACGTGATCGACTTCATCAAACGCCTTGCTAAGATCGATTAAGGCTGCATGAACCGCCAGTCGTTTTTCTTTGGCTTCGCACCAGGCTTCACGTGCCCTTAACAAAGCCATGTCAAAACCGAATCGCTCATTCATGCTGCGAGGTTAGGGACACCAAAGGCTGCCATTATCGTGCAAATTGATCATTGTTTTCTGCAACGCGCGTTGTTTGACCATGCAATGACCTAGTGTTTATATTTGCTTATTTAAGGTCAAGTTGCAGGAGCGGCCACTTTGTGCTTCCTCTCTATCGTACTCCTGCAGTTGGATGTTAGTCCTTATGATTTCTTTACTGATAGCTTGATTTTTCCTCAGTATTCACCGGGGTCCCACCCTCATATTTTTATCGCTTTGTTTAATTTAGAGTTTCTGATATCAAATAATTTCATAAGTTAAGACCTGTATAAATCTTCATTTATAAATACCTGAGGCTATAGCCCCTAGTATCAAATCCAACCGTCTGTAACCGTGGAGTGCTGCTCGAAAAGTTTTGCCTCCTATGCTGGATGCATACTTAATTTTGTCTCTTCAGATACACCGGATTCCGCCGCAAAATATGGCGACGAATTAAGCAGCAAAAATTAGAGATAGATAACGCAGCGAAAAGTTGTTACACGGCCCTGCCATAAGTTAGTGTCTTTTATGCGCTCTCAAGCGAACCTCCAAAATTGAAATGGAGCCAAAACCGTTTTGCACAAAACCATGGTTTAGGTAAATTATCATAACAAAACGTGGGATACACTTGTCCATATAAGAAATTTGTCCGCCGCCATCGTTTGTAGCAAAACAAAACCATTTCGATAACTCGTATGTGTACTTCTTTTTCTTGAGGTCTTTCACCACAGTCACTTCTTGCAGGACTATGGTGCTTTTATCTTCCACACCAGCCCTAAGAGCTGTGGTGTGTCGTATGTCATCGGCGCAGAAAATTCATCACCGTGTCCTCATTGCTGGTGGAGGATGTGGGGGAGTAGCTGTGGCCAGCAGCCTCAAACGCGTCATGCCATCCTGCGATGTGGCCATAATTGAGCCTGCCGATGTGCGTTTTACGTTTCCTCCTCAATTTTTTACCAAATTCATAACTTTATTGTTTATTGAAATCGGTGTTGATTTAAACGGTCTGAGCAACTTTTAACAGACAGTTAGTAACACTGTGAACTTACCAGCTTATTTGATAGAAAGTTTATTCAACTGAAAATTACTTGAGAGACGTAAGTATAACGATAGTCAACGGTGTATCTAAACCCATAGTTACTCAGATGAATTTATTTTTTATGTAAAGTATAGTCTTATCATTCAGTCAGATGTATAATCGTATGTTTGCCTTAGAATAAATGAACTATAGTCTAATGTCGGCTGGGTGGGAAACCTACGCCAAAACACTAGAGTCCGGAGCTGCGATGTGCTAGGCTTATGCTAGCACGAATCTAGAAAGTTGCTAGACGCAGCAGAAAAATGGTACGACGTGGTCAGTAAGAAGTAAAATTTACAACGATGTGAACAGCATAAAACTGATAGATACATAAGAGATGAAACTGATAGGATGTCGAGAAGTGACAGAGAACACAGTAGCCCTTAACGTGACTCCAGCAACAGCAAACATGCAGGTCAGGTATTCTTAGCATATACGTTGGTACGTTTCGTCGAAGCCAAGAAGTGATCACGACGCTTTTTTTAATCAAAGTAAATTAACTAATATTTTGAACACAAATAATCACTCGTGACTTAAACTTTTTGGCAGCTTCCTTAAAGATTGCGTACATGACAACGTTTAAATATACTCCATCATCTATCTTGTTGACTACTTGAGCATTTACTGCGTTGACTGAAATTTGTGGAGTTGGAGTTTACTCAATCTTTACACTTAATTTATTAAGGGGCACGAACATGCTTATCCCTGAATTCGTATTCTTTCGAAAGCTTCCATGGCACGTACGATGTGTGGAAGTCATATCTGTGGTTTGCACTTGAGTCACGGTCAAGCAAGCGTAAAATATGGCACACTAAGTCCAGAAAATTAAAAAGGTAAAATTTAAAAACCTATTATGCCGGCCAAAAATCAAATAAAAACACCTGGGGAACACTCTGATGGGTCTAGCCCCTCGTAGCTATGTCATGTAACGGCAGAATATCGACGAAACCCCTGTCTGGGCTTTTGGCTAGTACCTTTGTTGCAATTATGCTAAATTACTACTTTTTGTTCGCATTTGCTGATAGAGTTCGGCTTAGATACATGCATGCAATTTCGGTCCATGCCTGTAGACCTTGAATAAACTGATCTATACGGTACGCAGGCATCTAAGAAAAGGAAAAAGCTGAAACATACGAAATTTTTATTTGGTAATGAACACTTGCCAGTAAGCAGACGCTAGTTCCAGACTTCCACAGCAGCACTTAGGCTTTACAAAGCAGAACTAATGCTTAAAATCTCAGAATGAGTTCATCACGTTTTGGTATGAGTAAACACACTTTTAAGTCAAGCACTGTACTTTTATGCCTATCTGAAAGTTCTGTGTAATTGTTCTCAGAACCCATTTGGACAATTCTAAAAATTATTTATATATAGTATGTTTGAGTTTGTTATTTGGGATTTTCATACCATCCCTGATTTAGATTGAAAAAGTAGTGGAATTGTGCAGGTACTGGCTGAGCAGCAGTATTCACGGACAGAAATTGTGGTGTAGCTTCTTTCGTGAAACCTTAGATTGTTCTTTACACAAGGAAGCCTACAATTGGCTGACTGAGTTTTCGGCTATATTATAAATTTCCATAAAGTTGACAGTTGTTAACAATACCCATAGTCTTGTTGAGGTCTCGAAATACAGCCCCTGAATATTCCTTTCTGAAGACTTTCGTCTGGGATCTATCCATCAATCGGCATAGAAAGTCGAGCAGGCGCTCACATATTTTGTGTGTTTTAATTGACCGTCCCTTGCAAGCACTCAACTAGGTCTTTTATAAATGTTATGTGTAAAATAGAGATTACATGTAATTGTTGTAATTCTGACGCTACACAAACTGAATAGGGGTAGGTGAGCGTAGGTAAGAAATTTTTAGTCGTCAGTCCTGGTGGTTCCTTGTTGCTGATGCACAGAAGATGCCCATAAACGTTTGCCGATTCTTTTGTCCTGTGGACAACAGCGTAAATGCTCCGCCCGTTACTCATCTTTACCTTTCATGACATTATCCAATGAATTTGCAGATGGTTATTTTGTCTTCCAATATCGAAGAAGCACTGTTTTTCTGAAAGCAATCCTATACTGCTCGTTGTGCTCGTATGAGCTCTGACCGAATTGGCTTTAAGACTTTCGCTTGATGTCGGACCCCGTTTTATCATCTTGGAACGCTATCTTTTTCGAATCTTCATGCGCGTACTCATTTTGTCCGGTGACTTTTACATTGAATTCAAATTCTCTTTCTGAGATTTTGTCTGTATTGCTGACGATTAAACGCCTTTAGTTGGTTGATAAACCGCAATTCACGGTTGACGGCAGTCAATTTATTCGGGATTCCTACAACGTAGCATTATGTGTAACTGCCATTGTAGGTAGTTGTGCTGCTTCAAAAACCTGATCAAACCATTGGCGAGACTGAAGGTTACAATGGTATGGTCGTTCTTACCCAAAGCAAAATCTCTGCAAATAGCAACTACGCGAACAAAATTAAAATTGGTTTACACAAGAACCCATGAAAAGGTAAGAGCCGATACTGTGGTAATCACCTGTCATGGAAGAAATCACCCACTTAATCGAGGAACTCCAGAATAATAGCTTTCCGTCAGCAACTTCCAGGTCCTTGGAAACTCGTTTGTCTGGGCTCAAAAAAACCTTGTACGAATGCTACTAAACCAATGGCTGTAGAAGTCTTAAAGCCTCGCACATCTTTGCGATTGAAGACTTTTGATAGGTCGATTGGGATGGAAAACTGTCAGGCAACTCGGGTACCTTGCTGATATTTCCTTAAAGTTATGTAGTTTACTGCATTTGTTAGTACGCACTGAAGCGTCTTTTTGATTTTATAAGCATTACTCCCTTAGAGCATGTGTTTGTAATTCGGTGGACACCTAATGAAAAACCCAGCCTCGAAGCGTCGTCCGCAGCATTTGATGCTCTGTGCTAACTGTGCTTGTATTGGCAACTACTTAAACTTATTTTTAGACGTTCACGGCCGGTTGCTGACACATCTCGTCGTATCTCCGAGGATGCTGTAGCCTTCAGATAGTTGCTAGACTAAATCCGATCGTAATTAGCGATTGGCTGGTAAGTTTAATATGTAACAGAAATGAGGCCTGGACCCAATTGTTCTCTTGTGTTTACAAATGTTGTGTTTACACTAATAGTATCAGCTAATAGTATCAATCAGCTACACTCTAGTTAGTAGTTTTAAAAATAACAGTATTGGTGGTAGCAGTACGAGCTATATACCTACTATAGGTGAGTGAGGGTAGACAGAGCAGTAGTACCCGCGCAAAGTCTACCGTCACTAAAGACTAAGTAAGACGGTGTTTCTGGCTGCGTCTGGAGAAAGTGGCTTACGCCTGATTCCTGCTCGATCATCTCGACTTTGTCTTGTTGAAGCGGATGAGGGTTGAGAGTGGAGTAGATGGCGGTTAGTCTACTTTCACTATACCTGGCCACAGTCACCGTCGCTGCTCTCGGGCAAATGGTGGACCCCACCGATTACAGTGGTCGAATTTACACATGCGAGGGAAGATATAGTAAGACGGACGGCTTGCGTCAGCATGTTGTGCCTTGGTTGGCTTCTTCGTATAAACTTCCTTTTATTATTATACCATTATAGAATGGCTATTATTCTTTCACCTATTGTATAAAATTGAAAAAGTCAGAATTCCGTGATAAGAATAAGAGTTCATCTTCTGCTCACCGGAATAAATTTGTATATTTGCCAACGTTTCGGACAGCTGGGGCGGCTGTCCCTCCTCGAAGTGAATACTGACTTTATCGATCAGCAAGTTTAAAGTTGTGGCTGTTCGTGATGGCCATGGACTGACAGATTTTTCTCCGTTCGCTAGTTGGACCTTCGTGTGGATTTAGCCTAGCTTGACAGCAGTTTGTGTTCTGTTTCGTCCCCACGGTAGAAGATGCTAGTAATCCTGCTCCCTCTTCCGGTGGTTTCGTCACAGTGAAACAATGCTAAGCTTAAATCCGCACGTATGGCCAGACAGCGACCCGAGAAAAATCGATCAGCCACAACGGTAAACTTGCTGATCGATAAAGTCAGTATTTTCTTCGAGGAGGGACAGCCGCCCCAGCTGTCCGAAACATCAGCAAATCTAAAAATTTATTCCGGTGAGCAGACGATGCACTTTTACCTATTGCATTTAGAAACCTTGATGCTAAATATTCTGTAGCTGATCCTAGTGTGTAATATGAATTAAATGGTTAGAGGAGACACAAATCACCAAAATGAAGCAAATTCAACCGAAATACCAATTACAAAACCCAACATCCGCTTGCTGTTATTAACGAATGCGCATTTTCCTCATTAATAGGAAAACTACATGCACATTTTCCATGAATGCGAGTGTTGTTCTCTTATTTATATTAGTTCAATTATTGTGTCCTTATTAAAACCAGTAATCAAATAATTGAGACAATAACCTATTGGTTGATAAAATTAGGCTTAAAATTGGTTTAAAGGTTTCATTTCGTGCACTTTGACGCTTAGGTATTTACTTTTTCAGTTAAATGACATTGCATGATAGGACGGACTGTAGAATACCAATCATCAGCATTTCTAAATACAAAAGGGTAAAAGAATAACGATTATTCTACAATGGTATAATAATAAAACGGAAGCTTAGACCAAGTCACCAATCAACGCACATCACGATGGCGTATGTTGTGGCAGGCGGTTCAAACCGAGACGGACAGTGAGGGATCCATCCTCTGGACACATCAACGCATTCTTCACTAAAAGTAATCTATGCCGACGCGGTATGAGTCGTTTTTTCCAAGGGTTGCTAAGTGCGGCGCATTCGTAGTATTCGTACTTATGTTTGTTTGTATTCTCCTTGTTGATATGTTACTAAAGCCGAGATATCACCGGCTTGCTTGAATACCCAAAGAAGAACCCGATCAGAAGAGCGCAAAAGTTGAAGTCTTTTAGCATAACTCGTACAGAAAGGATTTAAGGCAAGCGAACGCGCGTAAAAGATCGGACCAATCAAATAGTGGCCTTGAGTGGCCTGGCGACTGGGGAAGTGCTGATCCTAGGCACAGCTAATGCGATACTATCACACGCCTGGTCTATGGGCCGATCGATAGCGCGGCGTGGGAAGTCATCAGGTCGGCTTGCGAGCGAGGCGGTTAAGCTTGCTCCGAACACTCCTAATCCGATAAATACGTGTAAGTAGGTTGTGCATGGCACGCGTAGGCGAGCTGGTTAACGATGCAATCATCATCATCAACAGCGCACGCGCGCACACGCAAACTTCCAGATTTCAGAGCCCGAGAAGTGGGGGGGGGGAGATTGTTGCAGATGCAGCGCACATCACAACTGTTGTGCTTACTCTGTAGGACACAAAACAGACATCCCCATCTACAGCGGTCGTGTTGTCAGCGTATCCAATTTACGAGATAAGCCTCGTGCACACGCATCCCTTAAGTTTGTGTTCAGCTTTTTGCCGTGAAGTGACTGGTTATGAGACTAAATTATGCCGTTATGCCTTAAGGCTCCCCCTCTCTCTCTCGAGCTCCCTTGGCAGTCTCACAGCGGTATCTGATATAGGCAGAGTGAAATTTCTCACAACAAAAAAGGCACTTGACTGGTCATTTCTGGCCTATTAGTTCTCATCAGCAAGTGCTACCTAACCCCAGGTGTTGCGGCGTCATTAGTCTGCTCTTTTGTACCTCCACATTCTCTAAAGTCTGGCAAAGGAGTCTTCGTTCTCTACCATTTTATCCAAAAACGAAACTCATTTTATATGCGTTTTTTCGTGCAAACAGTCGTGCGTTCTATTAAGCGCACTTAACAGAATTGATTGCCTGCTTAACATAGGAGCTTGCAGCTTCGGCTGTTTCCGTATTTTACCAATTTTGATAACCTGCCTGTTCGCGGCATCGTGCTCTTCCACAAGGGTTTCAGTATCGATGCGAATTTTGTGGTTTTTCACGAAACCCATGTCTACTAATGCTGACTATGACATAAAGCTTAAAATCGGTTAAGGAGTTTAGTCTGTTCTGGCACCGAGCTGGTCGTGTGCAAAGCTCGTCTTGCAAAATATGGCCAATCAAACTGCATTAGTTCACCGATTGGTTGCAGACAAATGAGGTGTTATATCTTTGTGGTTGATCTCACCTGCATCGCCACTGTTATAACCTTGTGTGTTCCTGTATCAACACTGGTTATGTCCCTAGTTACGTGTTAGGAAGAGAAGGCAGAACAGGATAGCAGATAGTACCTTACTGTCAGTTCTACTGGTACATCAGCTCTGTTTCCTGTGTGTCCAGCAGTTTGTCTCGTGCGTGTCCGTCAGCAGCTTGTGTTCTGTCGTCGTCTCAGCCAACAGCATTCCGTGTCTCTAGCAGCCGTTTCCCGGGTCGCTAGCAGCAGAATGTCGGGTCGTAGGTAGCGCTCCTCGGCAAGAGATTGCCGCCTTCATCTGACGCAGCATGTTTAAGGGCCAGTAGTAACTTTTCCCCGTTGGCTCTCCACGAGTGGCCTCTACAGGCAGCCGTCATGCCATCGTGTCCTCAGGTGACCGGTCGCGCCCTCGGTGACGCGCGCGCACGTGCATGTGCCTTTTCGTGGCTCTTGTCATGCGTGACCTCAGAACCTGGCCGGCGGCGGTCTCGCGCTGTTCTCTATCGAGAACGGCGCGCGCGTTGGGCCCTCCTAACACGAGGACCCGCGCCCTGGGAGCAAGACTCAATGGCGGACGCAGGAACACATGCACACACACTAACAACTCTAACTGAACGGAAGCTCGTTAATCGAAACATTTGTTCTGCTAGTGGTTCGCTCGTTTCCTGAAATGCTTGTATATGGGACTCCTCTTCACCCGAGGCTCCACCGTACTTGATATGGTACCAATGATTGCATTTGGTAAAGAAGATAAAGCAATCTTAAATAGTAAATAAGCCAGAGAAAAGAACATTTCCAGAGGAACTTGCACACTAGAGGCAAATATACCAAGCATAAGTTTAAGAGATTTCAAGCGGGCTCAGCCCAAACGCGGCTGCAAATATGGACTTTCTGTCAAAAACCCCGAGAGCCGAATTTAATATTACTTTGCGGATTCACTATTGGCACGAGGAAGCTATTTTGTGAATGTGCTTCGACGGTTCGCCTCACTGGATTACTGGCTAGTGTTTACAAACCTTTATGTCTTAAAAAGCAAAATGCAATCAGACAGCCGTATTAAAAAATATCAGCGTAAGCGTTACCTACACTGTTGCTGATGCGACGGCCGAACTAGCTGCATGCGTTATAAAACTTGACAGCATGGAACTGACATTACTCCTAGCTATTTTTTATACTACCATAACCTTTTTGTTTAATTGAGAGTTACTCTTGACATTTAGCAGGAACTGGTTTCTGTCACTGTTTACTCTTTGCTCATCACTGAACTAACTTGGTTCTTTTTGAAATTTGCTCAAATAATTTTTCCCTGGAAGTCAAAAGATTGAGCTCCTCTAAAATATTTTTTATCTCAGAAAGCATAGAGTGAGAGAGATGCAAAGTGCTTTATTTTGAAGATAATATCCAAAATTTTCAGCAAAAAAAGGGTAAGATAAAAAGTCATAAAATATTCAAATTTAGAGATTTACACGATATTCACATCTGCTATGGGGACAGGTTGGCTTTCCATTTGTCAATTTCCGTTTCTTCACGCGTGAAGTAACGTGCTAGAAATGGGGGTAAAGAGTGCTGCGATGCCGATATACGGCAAGACATATGACAGAAGCTTCCGCGCATATTACGGGTAGACTTGGCAGCCATTAGTTCAGAGTGTAGAGAATGAGCGACCTCACTAAAGATGCTATCAGCTAATTGCTTGACAGTTTTAGTGTCGCTGTATTATAATGTCAGCTAGAAGAACATAGGAAACACCGGCAGTTGAAGAGAGCATCCGCAGGATAAGTTTAAAAATGACTAGACGCTTTTTATGTATAGCTGGAAAACAGAAAAGAATGAGAGGGCGAATACAGGCATCCCCAAATCGCGAGATTAGGGTTTGCATTGTGTGATATGAACACAAATGGCGGACATCGCATAACGGTTTACGAATTTTAATGCAGAAGCCTGCATCATGAAGAGCAAATGAGAGGTTAGAATTAAGTGTTACACCAAGGTACCGGAAAGAGGAAACCTCCTTGGGCAGAATTTAAATAGATTCACGACTGAGAGGGGGTTGCAATCGAAGAACACACTGTAAAAAAATATTTGCCGTTCTGTAATTGGCAAGGACGACCGAAGCTTATCTAAGCCCACTCATTAATCCCTACTCTCTGCATGTTTTCCAACGAAAATGGTGGTTATAGGGTTGTATGAGTGGGCATTTAGGACACGCAGTGGAATATGCTTTAATAAATGCTAAATCCATTTTTATTTTACTGTATTTAGAAGTGTTAATGGTTGATATCTGTATTATCGGTTAAAGTATTGCGGAACAACGGTTATCAAAATGCAGGTTTCTTAAAATTCCTGAAGAAAATAGAAATTACGGTTAGGAGGTCGTCTACTTCAACTTACCTGAGGTCTGACTTACCGTTCTGGACCAACTTACTCCCAGCAGCCGCGGGGAGCAACTTCGACTGCATTTTTTTTTGCTTCCTTGCGTATCCTACTTGCCGAAACCCCACAACTCTAGAACCACTGTTTTTGCAGAACAATATGCTGGGACTAAGGATATATGAGTGAGCCTACATAACCTACTCTTACCTCGGCAAGTTTAGCCCTATCCATAATATGTTTCCGACCCTAATAATGCAGTTTGTCCTTGCAGCGGGTGCCTTCCATCTCTGCCGCTAAGCAACTTGCAATTCAGGGGTCAAACGCTCACGCCAATGTCGTTTGTTAACTTATGAGGCAGATTATGAAACCATGATCCAATCAGTCAGTGCTTAAACCACGTAGACTGTTAGTGCGCCTTCGACATGGCTTTACTTTAGGTTCTAGAGTGCTGAACTGGTGACCAAATCACCGTGGCATTCGTCAGAAAACTGGTTTGTTCAATCGTCTTCGGTTCGCTTTCCTGCAAGCGCACGGTAGGTGCGTGAAGCGAGCACAAGTCGACCTCACCGTAAATAAGCTCACACGTTTGAGACACCATTAGGCCCACTGTCTCCGTCATATTGAATAAGAGCTCTTGATCTGACGATGGGTCTCTGTGTGAACCTCGCTTCTTTGTAGGCACCAGTAATTCATATGAGAGAGTGCGCACATATAGAGTCAGAAAGAGAAGTCAGTGACCTCCGTGGAGTTCGCACCTACTCACATACCTGTTCCTTGGTAGTGAAATTTCCATAAATCGTGATCATGTAGTCTCTTTTTTTAGTTGAACTCGTGTTAGCAGTGTTTATCGGCTTCTGTTGATATGAAGGCACCTGATAGGAGCACTACAAGCCCTGAATGGAGTTGGAGAGTAGCGCGTTTTGCAACTCTATTTCTTGCTATGTTGTCAATCCGACTTTCTTGTTTTATTTGTTTGGTTTCATGTTTAAAGTTGTTCGCCATGTTGGCCGCTTCGGTCCAGTTATGTTTTCTCTTTGCCGGTTTTAAAATTACAAAATTCCCATCATAGTAGTTGGCGAGCATACGTAGGCTTTCGGTAAATTTGCATTGGGCCATTACATTTATATTGCGAACGGGGTGCAAGTTAAACAAGCGATCAATAATACCCTTCTTTCCGAGTGAATGAGAAAGTTCGCGTACCAGGTATCTCCTTGTGGTGTGTGCTGCAAGTTGCGAGTTTGGGTCCAGTCTCCGTGCCGCAGCTTTGAGTTCTTCTAGGCAGGTCTGCAATTTGTGGCCTGCTTCTCCGACGTAATTACAGTTTCTACCGTTGCAACGTATCTTGTAGACAACTGCAGGGGTTTCAGTGGGAGGCAGTCTGTCTTTAGGTAGCATCATTCAGCGGCGTATTGCTGCATGAGGTCGATGGGCTTTGCCTACTCAAGCGGGTTGTAACCGTCGTGAGACTGCGTGTCCTTAGTGTTATCGCTTGTGACCTTGACACCTTGGCACCGACTACAAAACGCATGCCGACGCTTGCTGCTTTCTTATTTTCTCTGACGATTGCCTCTCGTGTGAAGCCAAAGTCTCAAAGCAGTACAATTCCCGCGTCTTCTTTTTAACAACGAAAACCTGGGAAATGCCTATTTGCTTCTATTCGCATTTCCTATTATACTTAGTGAATAAATTGAATGTGTCAGTCTGTATTGCTGTTCATTACGCTTCCATGAGCGAACCGGTAGCAAATCCAAACCCCAAGGGATTTTTGTGTAGCTTTCCATCATTCGAGTTGGTAACAGCTTTCCATCAGTGCTCTTTTGTTGACTTTTCTGTTATTCTGCTTGGTAAGGCTTTCTTATGAAGCCACCTGAAAGTATGCTCTCCCTCTCCCCCAAGTATCCTATAGAATTTACGATGAGAGGTGTAATGCTTGATTAATGAAGATGTGGTGCGGGATTATTGTGATGTAAGTGCATATTAGAAAGCAAATTAAGGTCGCTTGTAATTATTTTACTTAATTAAAGAATGAGAAGCAAGCATACAGACCAAAAACACTATTGGAGCAGCTCTGTTGGTTAATAAAAGCAACATCTAGACCAAGAAGACTATTAGAACAACCGCAATTGACCATTGGATGGCCTATTGGTTAGTAAAGGAAGCCTCTTAGGACTGTCATATCTAATTCCTTGTTTTTATGTGATAGGGGCTGAAATGTTTAATTTCACTTCAGAACATCTTTCAGGTTCGGAAAATGTACGCTTTCGATCACTTATCGTCAGTAAGCCTGTATCATAAAATAAAGGAGGTTAGAGAAGCAACATTTTAAACAGCGAATATATACCAATTTCGCAGGAAAGTGTTGAGGGTTACAGTCTAGTGCTGTCAGCGATGATATCGCTTTACTAGCGTCGCGCCTCGGCGATCTACAGTCTATGGTGTCACGGGTAAACTACGTTGCTACATCGGTCGGTTTGTTCATGAACGCTTGGAAGACTAATTTTTTTTCATGCTGGATCCCTTCTCAAGCAAAAGCACCCCTCCAGGTTAAGGATTGTGAACCTAAATAAGTAAACAGTTTCAAGTACCTGAGAGCGAGGTTGTTGCCGAATGGACAAAATAAGAATGACATTGACTCCCCAATTGACACAGATCGGCGAGTTTTCTGAAGCATTTGAAAGTGCCTATGGACCCGGCGCGATATTTATGCTACCACAAAGCACCGTGCTTCTGTGCAGCTGTTCTTTTATATGGCTGCAAATGCTGGGCTATAAGCGTGGAATATGAACGGAAACTTGAGATATTTGATAGTACGGCTTGACGAACATCCTTCGAGTGAATTACACTGACTTCGCCTCCTGCGACAACATCGCAAGTTTATTTTAGGCAATCCAAGAAAGTCGACTGGGGTGCTTTAGACACATTCTTCTTTGTCAACCTCAATGTCACTGTCCTCGACTCGAAACCGTTACTTAATTGGAACCCTGGCTCGAGTCAGTCCGTTAGAACATGAAGGTGGTTCTTGGACCTTCGGTCTCCGGCGAACGGATTGGACTTTTCAGGTCTGCTGCCACGGATCATCGCGCGTGGAGAAATACCCTCTGGGACATGGTCCAGGCCGGCTAGACCGGTCATGATCGCAACTGCAGCAAGTACACATTAGTATTTTGGTCAGGGGTTGATGAAGGAAGCGTCTGACTCGTTTCCGTCTCACCGTTGTAGCTCGATGTGATGGGCGCTGAACGTGCATGCTGGGTAGTCCGCTGCCTCATCAAGCCATTTGCAAGAATATGCACTTCTGACACACTGGAGAACGAACTCGGCCTTATGCAAAACACTCTGCGCGAGGTAATGGCTTTTCCGACAATTTTATGAGTAAAAATATGGATGAACGTCCCCCTCCTCCCCCCAAACAAAAATCGGACCTGTCGATGGCTGAGAAGAAGGACTTATTTTGCACACTACCTTTACGAGGGGATCAGACGAGCGGAGTTCTATCTAGTAACTTAAACGCTGCTATCACACGTACCCATCCAGCCACTGCATAAAACTTGTTGTTTTTTGTCAAGCATCCCACGCTCCCGTAAACTGTTTATGCACAGGCGCCGTTGAACCCAACAGGGTGCATATTCACACACCTGGCACATCGTGTTACAACGACGAGAAGACAGAGACGCTGCACACTTTTCGGACGCCCCCGCAGTTCTCGCCCACGCCTAAACCCCTGACAGCAGAACTAGATTGTCATCCTTGACACCTCCCCTACGCTCGGTGTTGATTGGCTGTTTGACAGTCTGATAAACGAACCTCCGAGAGCCTAGTGTTACTCACCGGAACAGTTTTTATCGTGGGCTGACGTTTCGGACAGCTTGCCCGGCGTCGACTGTCACTAACACTCAGCGGTTTGAATGTCTGGCTGTACTGGTCACGACGCTTTGAAAGGCGAGAGCTGGTCGAGCTCTCAAAAACATCTCGCCCACGCCTAAACCCCCGGACCGCAGAACTAGTCTATCAGCCTTCACGCCTCCTGCGCAGTTGGTGCTGATTGGCTGTTTACAAGCCTGATAAACTAACCTCCTACAGCCTAGTGTTACTCATTGGAACAGTTTTTGTCTTGGGATGACGTTTCTGAGAGCTTTGGCGGATGTCTTGCTGAACTTGTCGACGCTTTGAAAAGCTAGACCCGGTCAAACTCTCGGAAACTGTCCTCTGTCCGTCTCACCCCTGACCGTAGAACTAGACTGTCACCCCTGAGCACATAATTAAATACTCTTCCAATATGAAAGCAAACGCCTAATATATTCCTTAGCAAAAAGGAAACGTTCCTCAATTAGTTTTCTACTCATATATGGCTTCATCGTTGCTGTCTGTTGACGAAGACCGCTTTCGTGCATTCCTTTTGTAATTATTTACCTTAGAGATCATTGACAAATGTTCCCTTTTAATAGCGCTAACGGTCATATAATGGTACCTTTTTACTATTCGACGAATAAAATCGTCATCTTGCTTCGTTGTAGGCCGTTTTTGCCCATGAATTTTACGTCTGGGCACTGTCCTATAGTTAATAATTCTGGAAATTGTTGCCTTATTAATATCGAACATATTGACTTATGACTTACGCGGCAGCCCTTCGGCTGCCAATTTACGTATGCGCACGAAATCGGCGTCAGATAGGAAATGCTTTGACATCTGAACACTACGACAGTATACAGAAAAATGACAACGAGTCGCGGGTTCCCCTTAAATATCAAGCTGACGCTCATAGATATCGGTACGATTTAAAAAATGGACCATATAAATTAATAAAACTGGCTTTAATGGCGTAAAACTTCGCATGTTAGCAAATAATAATTTTTAACACTCAAATCTGTCCTCTTTATTGAAACAAAATGCGATTCCGTAAAGTTGGCTTTACTTCCATTTTATCAACTTCGCACAAAAGTTCCCAGTTCTAGAAGGGAGTATTATTCCACTTTTTTACTCATTCTGGTGTTGTCCCACACCACAATTTATATGAGTAAAAACGTTAAGGTAAGGTTATGTCTTGAGGTCTTTGAAAGGCCTTTATGTATTATAGCCCCCTACTTAAATTTTGAAGTAGGTTAAATTACCTATAATCTTCCGGTTTTTTGCATGCCATTCATCGATCCAGCTGGGATTTGCTGATGACATTGAACTGCAGAGCGGTTCTCCGAAGGCAACCGCATTCCATAATTGCTAAAATCAGCAAACTTAGAAAAGTTGGCCTTTTGAACTAACCACGGGAATTATCGTTTGCTTACAAATTTTAAGTAGGGTGATTTACATAATCTCCCCACTGTTGTACATCGTTCAACATTTTCCTAGTTGGTGTTGGTGATACCACTGAAAAAATGTCTCTCAGTTACCTCGCCTGAGGTTGGGGCACACTCCCCTACCTACATGCGTTCGCCATTGGTCGGGCGGGGGATTTGCGATGATATTAAAGCTCCTTTCAGTGTCTTCTCCCAAGGTTTGAGTACGCGACCCAACTTGCCCTCGTAAATTTAGTATTTAACATAAATATTGGGATCTAATTTGCTCCCTGACATGCACCGCCCCTCCTCTCCCCGAAAATCAGGTGTGCTTGAGCCTGCGGGGCGCGCTTCACACTTTCCCCAGACGACCCCACGACATAACCCTACGAACCTTAGTTCTGTAAACCTTATAGCATAGGAAATTTGTTCGATAGAAACTTACTCATGATTTACCCAAAATTAGTGCCTATTTCGCTCCATAACTTTAATTAAGATTGCATTTTTCCCAACTAAAGCATTTTTAATCATCAAATCCACTCAGTTGATCAAAATAACCTGTCCAACTATGTGCCAAACTACCCAGTTAAATTTCGTCATGAAAGTTGTTTGCAGGACCTGCAGTACTGTATGTACATTCGAGGTGTTTATGCGAGCAGTCGTGTCAATCACGCAGACACGTTGTTGGCAGTTTATAAGGGAATTAACACACGGAGCAGGAAGCAAAGAACGAGGGAGCGAATAAGAACACGATGCAGAGAAGAGAGACCGTGGGGTGGACTGGAGCAGAGACAATTCTGTATCGAAAATAGAGGGTGGTGTTGAATTGCAAGCGTTTGAGGTCAGCGGTGGTGACAGCTGTAAAACTCTCGAGTTTAGATTGCCCTCTTCTTGCTTAAAAAATACGCGCCGAGGCGCAAACTTAGCCTGGGATTGATATTTCCAGTCAAACATGGCAAACATCCAGGCGTAGCCTAGTCGTCCATCTGGTGGATCCTAGATGACTACCTAGGAAATCCTGCCTGGTGATCAGCCTACTGCGTCCGTATTGGTGAATTCTTTACTTGCAGTAAGGCTGCGCAAACAAATGGACTCAAACGTGATTAAATTCGCGGCTCATGGTGAGCCTCGTAGCTCAAATAGCAGAGCTTTGGCTGCGCAAAAGCCTTCCCTGCTGTGTGGGTTCGACTTCCCCCGAGGACGCAAATTTTTCACATTTGGTTCAATCGAAAGACGTTTGTTTATAAGATAATTTATAAAGGTGTTCTGCATGCAAAGCAGGCGTTTTCCGGACTAGTTTGGGCGAACAAATAAAAGTGCCACACTTGTCTGTCACAATTTTACCACCAATTTTTATGATAAAGGTTATAAAGTAGGTGTTCTAGTAACCGGCTTTTTACTGTGGTTCACAGGATTAGATGTTATACGGGATTTCTTCTGCGACGTCGGGCTGATGAGTCTTCGCCCACACGAAGCAGAGGATAAAGTTGATTTATTCCGGCTCTCTCTCTCTCTTCAATTAACATGATATGCTTGTGACACAAATTACGCGAGTCTTGACACAAGCCATTTGTTTTGGTGGTGAACATTCACTTAACCGCTAACGGAACACATCTCTCCCGCATTGCCTTGGACCTCGACGGAGGCCCTGTCAGCCGTTACAGCTAATTGTATTACTGGTAAAGACCGGGGAGACTGGAATGGCCATTTCTGGCTTATTAGCAGTTGTCAGCCAGTCATACCCAGACCCAAGTGGAGCCCCGCCGGAGCCTCGAACTGGCGACCTTTTTGCTAAGAGTCCAACGCCGTAACAATTGAGCCACGAGCTCGTTTTCCAGCCGGTTTACGTCAGAGGATATTGGCAGTCGTTGATGAACTTGTCGATCCCACGAGACGAGTCAACTCGTGGCTCAATGGTTAGGGCGACTGAATTTGATTAAGAATGCTGCTTGTTCGAGGCCCATGTGGGGACTCCATTTGGGTCTGGGTATGACTGGATGACGACAGCTAATGCGCCAAAACTGGCTATTTATTTTCTAAAATAAAATGAAAAACTAGTCTTACTTAGAAAATGATCTGTTCTAAATTGCCCGCATTTCTGACTTCTTTTTCTTCGGCACTGCAGGGAGCACAATCTGACAACCAAAACTAACCTCAAAATTCCTGTAAAATTCCTACCCTGTCTAAGTATAAACCAAAAGTTTTGTGTGGCATTCGAGGAAAAATCCCCCCCCACTCCTCCTCACATATCCTCAACGGTAACATAAATTCAATGGCAGGAAGGACTGCCTAACCATTTGCGCAGTATAGATGCGTACGTCTAGCCGACTTCGTACTATAATCAGTGGTTGCTCATCAAATTATTCTCAAAAATGGAGTATGAATAGTGCCTGGGGGTGGAGGTTGACGCCCTTCACTTTCCTCATTACGAGTAATCGTGGTAGAGCATTTTAATGCAGTATTCTGAACAAACACACATACTGAAGGGGAGACAAGTCACGCAAAAGTAAATGACGCATGAATTAGCGACGCAGTTATAGGCATTTACATCTCCAAAGTGTGAGTATTACGCGCTAACGGAGAGATTTTTAGGGAATTTAAGATGTTCTGCCAGGCTCTGTATCCGACAGTCACGCGTACGTCAAACCCCCGTTGATAACAGCTATCACGGCAGTACGGTACTCGTAAACAAAACTAGTAAAGCATAAACCATGAATAAAACCGCAACAATGTTTACACTAGGTCAAGGGCGAAGGGAGTCGACCAAATCGCCTGACCCTATACAAGGGAAGCGAATCTTTGGAAAGCGTGTGTGTGTTGGATAAGTGAAGTAAGTTGTATTCCGAGATGATATGATGAAAAGAAAGAAGATTTTCGGAAAATCGAGTTGTACTCGTGAATTTTCGAACAAGTATCACGTGTTCGTCATAAGACTAAGTGAAAAAGTGAGGGCTGGGAATGTCGGACTAGAGGTTTTGGCGGCAGAGGTTACAACGAACGGGGGGGAGAGATTGGGTAGGAAGGTTATGGTGACGTGACTCTTGCGGCGTGTGTGTGTGTCTGTTAGTGGGAGATTGGGGGGGGATGGCTTTGCTTTTTATCATTTCAGGAGGCAATTCCTGTGGCATCAGGATTGATCTGAAACACCAGCACAGAAATGGGGGTGGGGTGGGGGGTTTCGTGAACAGAGGCAGTATGAAGCTGTCACCGGCGGGGGGATGGCTGTACGAGTGGTTCTCGGAGTAGCCGCGGCAACTGGGTCAAGCAGGAGGGGGAGCGGAAAAGACAACTGGTTCTCCACGGAAGTTCACCTCCGGAAGTCGAAACGACCGTCTCTGGGGTCAGTGGGGGAGGCAGGAGACGACAGCATAGTTGAAAAAGGAGATAACAAGCACGGAAGTCGAACCGGGGGGCTGGAGGCAGTATTAAGTCATGTACAATCGAGTGAAAAGGGTAAGCACGAGAGGGCGGCAAGCATTCGAGGGAGAAAGGGGCACAGCCACACGGCTCAGAGAAAGGGAGAAAAGCTTTTTGCAAGAGGGAAACAATCATATGTAGGTCGGAAAGGATTTCCACTGGCGAAGGGACGTAGAGAATTTCAAACTCGTTCAGCCGGAAATAACATAAGGACTGGAATTAGAGTTGGGCAGAGCTGTGCGGCATCTACCAAACTCGGTCTTTCTCCCCATCGGCCCGTGATGACAGAACAGTGGCAAAACGATCAGGGCGGTGCCTGGATAAATGGACTAATTTTCAGAGTTGCGAAGTCGATAACTCAAAAGAACGACTGATTAGCTTGGGTGAACTTGTCTGAGTGGAAAGCTAACGAGGTGCTTTGCAAGTCGTCGCCGCTAGCTATCCCTTCAGCTTGTCGTTGTGTGAGCCTGCGTCCACTGTTGCGATCCCTGACCCCAGGCTTTGTATAAGTCTTTCGTCGCTTGCAGATAATCCGTGAAATGATGCAATTTGATTGGTTTCGAGGTTTCTACCGAGCGCGAGCTACACGTCAGCCTGGCTTTTGGCTACCTGCCGCGTTCAAAGGTAGTGGAACGACCTTCAGTGAAGGTTAGCCGTAAAGTAGGCAGACTTTCGGCTTCTAGAGGTGCCTGCTTTTCCAAGGTAGGCATTCGACCCTCCACTCATCTGGGATCTGGCTTGAGGGGTAAAACGGGGGTAAATACCACACAACATTTAGGTAGGGACAAGCGGGAAAAATCTCGAAGAGCGCATAAAACAGCTTGCCCCAGTAGCACAATGGTTGTTTTGTCGTCGTTGCAATGATTAATGTTGCTAACACTGCGGGGTAGTTGTACTGGTGTTGTGCTTCTACAATGGGGCCCGGACGAACACGAGGGCACGACAGAATGTATTAGATATGTGATTGCACACCTAGGCGCATACTAACGCCGAACCAGCCCGATACTGCCCCGTGCGTCTTGACTACACCCATCCTATTGCGGGGCACACGATAAACATTGTCGTTTGCGACGGTCGAATTGACACATATCACTGCGACCTTTTTGCCGTCATAATAATAATACTAGTAGTTGCAGTGAAATTACTAGTGTTAGTCGTCAGGATCTGCACCGTTTCTCTCCTGAAGCAAAGGTTTTGTTCTGCGGGCTGCACAGACAGTTAAAAAGCTGTGAAAGGCTGGGTTGACCGGATATTTTTCTCGTAGCGAAGTCCCCAACTAACATACTATTTTCCATAGGATGCACTTTCCCCAACAGCAGTGTTAACAGGGCGCGGCTGGTTGAGGTCCGGCAAGCCAAACGCCTAAATAAATTGTCGCAAAGCCTGACGACGGCATTGTGACATGGCGAGCGTGACCCGCCATTAACTAAGTTTGCCTGCCCTCGCTGCCTTGTCATTGGGCTATTGGGCCAAAGTGCTAGAGGAGAGCGGATGTTGGGGACCCGTTAGTACGCACTGTTTTCAAGAAACCTCACATCGTATTAGTTTGTACACCGATCTATCTCTCAGAATATGCCCATACTGGGTGGATGCTTTTGCGGATCGGACGTCTGCCCCTGACCGACGAGGCGCGAGTTCGAAACTCGGGTGTGGCGGCAATTTCAGCGGCTACACTGGAGTTGGCTGCCCGTAGCTGATGAGGGCCAATAGCCCGAAATAGCTATACTGCGGTTTGCCTGTCTACGCCGGAATACTAAAAAAGCTCACATCATCACCGCCTTTCTGCCGAGGTTAGTGTCAAGGCTCGCGCCGCGGCTCCGTTATCAAGTTCCTTGGAATAGGCCACATCATGTAGTCATTAGATCTGCCGCCTCTGAGCACTTAGCCGGTCTGCTACCTCTAATACAAGCGAACGTGCGAGTCTCAGGAAGTAATTGAGAAGTATTGGTCATTGCTGATGCAACTAATCAGCGCACACTAAAGGCATTTATCGATTTTTTCTGTACGTTTAAATTTTATGGCAAAACCCTGTGTACACACAAATTGTGTCTGCTACTGTTCTGTGAGTATGTCTCTGATGATGAATTCGCAACGGATTTCGAAACGTCAGGCGAATAAACATATTGTAACAGCGATCAAGTTTTTCATCAACTTCTCAGTCTGCTTCTTTGTCATTTGCATGCAAAATCAGGAAATGTTTCTCGTTTCGTTGAACGCTGAAACTCTGGGTTGCCTGCAATTAGTCCAATAGTCGTCAGTGGCACGTCTTTCTTCATACTCGCCACAGTTTTTCTTGCCTGGAGGCAAATTTGATTTTAGGGTCGGGAAAAAATATACAGTATCCGCTAAAAACCGTGCAACTTTCATAACTTTGTAAAAGTTTGATCATTACTCGAATACCACAGTGTGAGTGCACTTAAACAAACTTAGAAATAATGATAAACAGCTTTGGGCATATTTAAAACTTAAAGGAAGTGTAAGGAGTTCTAAGTGTGTTAAGAAAAATTAAGTTTTTCCGATAATCCCCATGTTCCGGAGGCGTAAAAAATAACTATAATTTAGAACAACAGATTAAAGTATTTTATTTATCTTGAAAGCTTACGTAACCATTTCTTTATATAACAGGAACTTTTCTTTAGTCAATTTTTTGTACAGATTACCATTAGTGGATAGCTTTCAATTGAATATCGTCGAAAAGAGTCTGGCATCATTTTGTTCGTTTTCAGTGTCTTCATTGATAAATTCCACTTCTGTTCGACGTTTACATCAAAACCTTTAAAATAAGATATATATAAAGAGCATTTACCGAAAGAAAGTGTATTTGTATATAAGTTCTTACGAAGATGGTCATGTGGATCATATTCACAAATTCCCCTAAAACAGCAAACCACATTGTCGAGTATACAGAAAATCCGCAAGATGACTCGGATATTGTTATTCCTAAGACTAATAAAAAACATTATCTAATGGGTTACTTCTTTAAACAGTGCCTCGATTAGGTATTCGGCTAGCGAATTTCTGTGTATATCAACTTTTTCTAAGGTAATGTCACAAGGAAATTAGAGACTTTTGACAATTTCTTTATTTTACCTGAAGATATACGATTCAATTTGACTTGAGATGAAAGAACTTACTTTTCTCTTTGTAGAGGATTATGTTCCGCATAAGCGGATTCATTCCACAATCCGTTATAAGCTTGCGGATGCACAAAAAAAGCTATATATTTGCCCATTTTTTGAAATACCTATTATGCTTCTGTCTGTTCTGTTTCTAAATGAGACTAATCCCACTCTCACCAAAATTAATAGCCATTTTTCTCAATAAACCTAAAAAGGCGATTTTCCTAAATGGTGATTTTTCTAAGTAAAAGACTTTCGCAGAATTAAACTAAGTCAATGAATCAAAAATAGTGTTACCAAATATATGCTTACGTGCCAAATTAACTTTACGCATGAAAGTTGCATGGTCTTTAGCGACTACCGTACATACACCCGTGCTCCCAACACTGTGGCCTAAGGCGGTTGATAACCTATTTTAGACATGATGAAGTTGTACGTGTAGAGATTTTGACATGGCATACAATCAAACCAGTCTAGCTGAATGTCCGAAAAATAAGAAAATGTTGCTGCAAATTAGTGAGTAACACTACAAATAGCCATGTGGCAAGGTCTGGGGCATCCCGAAAATACTGGACATCACAAACCAGGGCGGGTGTGCCATGTATCTGATCGGTGTAGCCCATCTACTAATGTATATGTTATATATATACAGCAGTCGCCGGTTATTAAGCTCTCCTCGGGCCCAGACCAAATTGGGCTTACTAAGCGGCGGGCGCACTAACCGGAGAGTCCTAGTTCTTGATTAGCAAACGCAGGATAGGCACTATATATTACATACGTACTGTGTTATGTGTAGAGCTTGTTTATGTACAAGAAAAGACCCCTCATGTCTGCTACTGTCCGAGCATCGTGTCGCGAAATTTAACTTGAAAACTGAAAACAAATCACATCCGGCATTTTGTTTTGCGTAAGACTAGCCAAAATTATGGAACCAGTTGCGCACGCACAGAGATGAGACTCTCACTCTATCCTGTTGGCAAACTGGGCTTTGTAGCCGGCGGTTGGGCTTATTAGCCGGCGGATTTTGCTATGTAACATTCCGTCCCAAGCTGATGTGGGCTTAATACGCGGCTGGGCGTATTAACCGTGGGCTTAATAACCGGCGACTACTGTATAGTGGAATCACGGTTCAAGAGTTTAATCCGTTCCGGCACCGAGCTCGTCTGTCCTTAAGTAGCCAATAAAACTGCATCAGTTCATTGATTGGCTGCAGGCGACCGAGAGCCCAAACCCTGAGATGGAGACTCACTGGCGGACAGAGGCACACGCAAATGCACTGAGAACTCATTAACTGGTCGGAAGCTAGTCCCTCGAAACAATATTTCTGCTAGTGTTCGCTTGTACGCTGAAGTTTTGCAGAGTCTGCTCGTCACCCGAGTTTACACTGTACGTTCCCTGGCAGAATAGGATGCCGGCAATTTCATCTATCCCTCGCCCAAAAAGATGCGTACTTGTAAGCTTGGCAAAAATATTAAAAGTGTGGAGTGCATCAGTGACTATATAGTGCACTGAAAAGTTGCACAGTTTGGTAATATATTTATTTTAAAACAATAGGAGTGGAAGACATACGGCTATAGTTTGTACGCAACGCCTCAATGAAATTTGTAGACAATTTAGAGCGTCAAAGTGTGTGTGTGGTATATATCTATATATAGTATTTGTTTGTACACCGATCTGACTGTCAGGAATGCTTAAAAATATATATGCAGAAGGACATTACCAGCAAAGACATGGGACACTAGGAAGGCCTTTTCTGGCTTATTTACCGTCATCGGCTACTGATACCCAACTCCAGTGTTGCCACTGCAATTGCTGCCACACTCGAGTTTTGAACTCGGATCTCTCCGGTCAGAAGGGAACGTCCTAACCATTGAGCCACGAGCTCACAGTCTAATACTGGCTCAATGGTTAGAACGTTTATCTTCTCACTTGAAGGTTGAAGAAGGTCAAATAGTGCCAACTAGTCTACGTTAATCAGTGGAGACTCGTACCTATTTACAATTATTGTTGAAACCCATTTTGTAGTCTGCTTGAGCATACAGTTTGTGGTCTTTATGTTCACATTAGATCTCACAGATTTTAAAGCCCTGTTTGCCTCCTTACCGCGGGTTTTTTTTAACGTCTCCCGACACCAATGCCGCCATTTGTAAAAAACGATTTTTAGTAGGTAAATATACACCGATCTGTTTCAGGGTGTATCCATCTTGATTGATACCTTGTTTGTGAGCTAACAAGGCATCAATCAGGATGGTTACATCCTGAAATAGATCGGTGTACGGTTACCCACTACTATATAGTCCCGATCACAAACTGAAAACACAGCGGACCCGCGGCTCAAGGATTAGAGCGATTGCCCCTGGCCGGAGAGGCGCGTGTGGCGGCAATTTCCGCTGCTACACTGGAGTTGGTCTACCACCGCCACCACCTGATGACGCCAAATGAGGCTGAAAGGGCCTTCGTGGTGTGCTCTGTGTTTGTCAGTAAAAATACCAAAGCGAGTAGTATGCTGTAAACCCCTGGAAATTGCCCCAGCCACAGCCCCATCTAGCTTTCTCAAACAAACGTCAAACAAATGCCGGTGACTATTAAACCACTGCCTACACAAGTAGATGCATTTTAAAAAATCAGAAATGGCTTGATCGGGAACGGTTTGGGAATCGCCGCCGTCATCTCGTGACTCTCAGAATGCACACATCCAGAGGTCGACATCTTTCAGGTCCGCCATTCTTCACACAGCAAAACTTAGGTCATGGGTTTATTCCGGACGTTTTTATGACTACATTTGTTTAATTGCATACGTTTTATTGCTTCTCACACATAGACACATGTTGCCTGTCTCTTTTGATCCTTAAGAGGCGCGTTGGCAAACTAAGTCTCTAGGCCTTTCAGGCATCAGTTCTGACGACTCTGAACTCCACATCAACCAATCAGTTTTGTTCGCGCGCGTGTCTCGTTTGTTTAGCTGCAGCGTGACTAAAAATGCCCCCATATTATTTCAGCGGTTACAGACCTCGTGGCAGGTCACGCATATCTATCCCCAAAGCGTTTGCTTTCACAAAGTGCCCTTATGGTAGTGCGCTTAGCGAGACTGCAGCGTCAATACGATTTGTTTCGTCTCTTACCTATCCTCAGATGATTAGAACTTCTGTCTTGCAGTGGCTTTTGGCCGTACACGAAGGGAGAAGCTCTATTGTGTAGTGTTGCGCTATTTTTGTAATTACGATGAGCGCGTGTTTATGTGGAGGCCATATCAGAGTACGGCAGGCGTTATTAGGGTCGGGCTCCCATAACAAACGCGTAGGAACGACTTTGGCCGCGCCAGCCGCCTGCGTCCGATCCCGTCTCCGATCTTCTTGACTCTATGTTGACGCCCGGCTCGGGCAGGTTAAGAAAGAAAGTGAAAGTGAGTGCAGTAGGTGCAACGCAAGTCTACTATCGCTTGAAATTATTCCCCGTGTGAGTCACCGTCCCTACAACACTCTACTGTAGAGTACACTGTGGACATAATCGAAATCAATGCTCGAAATGTCGGGTGTTCTTATTGTTCTCTCTTTTTCTCACCTCAGAAACACTACTATCAACCTGCGTTCACTCTGGTGGGTGCAGGCTTATTCGACCCCGCAAATGTCTTTATTCCAATGCGAGAAGCGATTCCGGAGCACACAGCGTGGATCAAGGACACTGTGGCTGCTATCGACCCGACCGCTAAGAAGGTTATCACTGCCGCCGGCAAGGAGGTAGGTCGTCTTTTTTGCAGCATAAACTCGTACTTTTCATGTACTTTTAATCCATTCTTGGGCTTGTATGAAAGTAAACGTTGCTAGTTACTTGCGCCTTTAGTCGTATGTCATACAATGTCGTCACGCTCCCACCACTTTCAAAACGAAGGAGGTACCCTTTTCTCAATCCTCGCACAGGCAGCCCCTCTGGAAGAACGATTATTACAACCCTTCCAGCACCGTAAGCTATACCGCTTTCACAGTTTCCACGCAGGACCTATTTTAGTATAGAGTGCATGCATCCGACCAGTCCTCCTCTATGGATGTGAATGCTGGGCTTTGCGCGCTGAAGATGAGCGAAGCCTGGAGGTCTTTGACCACCGATTTCTGAGAACCATCCTACGAGGTAACTATGCCAGCTGCATCTCGAATATGACAGTCCACACTCGCTGCAATTGTATCGCAAGGAAATCTCATGCCATTCAAGAAGGGCGACTAGGTGGTTTGAGCACGTTATCCGTGGTTCACCCTACGAACATTGCTACGCTGCCCTCGATTCGGCGCCGAAACCCACCTGGAGGCGCCAAAGAGGAAGAAAACTGAAGACTTAGCTCGACTCCGTCCGCCAAGACATGGAAGCAGTTCTTTGACCGTCGCTGAAGAAGAGACTGGGTGGAGCTTTTCAAATCCGCTGCCGCCAATCATCACGCGTGTAGGGGTACTGCCGTCCGTGACATCATTGGGGCCGGTTAGATCAAGCATGATCACAGCCGTAACAAGTACAAGTAAGCTATTCTAGTAGGGAACCTTTGGAGGGCAGTGAAGTAAGTGGATACCCTAAGAACCATTGTGCTCGACATCAAACCGGAGAAGGGTCATCAAAATCAACACGGATTGCCATCGGACGGGACAAATCTTCAATTTTGTTGATCATATATCAAGGCGGGTGCTAGAATCATGCATGTCCACCGACTGCTCATTCAATCGCGGTATAAATTTGCGCACCGTCTGGCCGGTTTCACGATTCTAACGAAAATAGGTGGTGAACCATTCGCCAGCGCAACACAGGTCACGGCGAAGCGAAAATCCGATTCATCCCTCACACCTGTGGCTGTTGGTACCATGCACCATACGATGCGAACCCTACACGGGAATCTCCAGTCTCTGCAGATAGTTTAGTATATTAAGGGTAGTAGGCAATGCCTTTGAAGACTCTATTGAAAATAGTTTACATAAACTGTTACTAAAATAGCGAGTAACGTGTGCACATTTACAATTTTGTTATCTGCATATGTGACCAAATCGTTCGTGTCTATTAACAATGCTTCCATGTGCATATTAACGGTATCTACCAAGTAAATATGCATCCAGGATGCGTTTGAATGCATGTTTCGTTCCAGACACCGATGAGTCGCTGTGAAAACGAATGCCTGCAGACGCCTAGATGGGATAAGGTTCCCCGCAGTTTGAGGGAATTCCCAGGGAGGTTGGTTGCTGTTGCGAATGCGAAGAAGTCATAAAACTGCAGGGCACAGTACATCTATTTGAGGTCGCCTCGGATTTGCCTGTACTCAAGAGGAAAAACGTTAAGTGCTTCTAGCCTACATTCGTAAGAGGAGGACTTTCGGCTCTTCACAAATTTTGTTGTCCTCCTTTGAACTCTTTCCAGCAGTCGCCACGCCTGAACTCCATATTCCAGATGTGAACGAATAAATTTCCTATATATTAGCCAAATATTTCTTTATCGATGTCGAGAAAAGTTCGCTTAATGGCAAACAGGACACTGTTTGCCCTCTTGGTAGCCCTAACACACTGCAAAGATGGATTCAGGAATGGCACAATAGTGATTTCCAGGTCTTTTTTTTCGGTTCGACAGGCACCTTCCATTGAGTACGTAGTTGTGAGAGTCGCCCATCGAGCACACCTTCTTCGTTTTGAGCCGCAATGTGACCCACTTCTCAAAGTTAAACCGCATTAGCAGCTTTTTGGACCATTCACCTAGGTTGTCAAGTCCTTCGTGCAGAGTTTGTTCATCCTGAGTTTTCTAATGGGTTGCCATATCGTAATATCATCCGCAAACTGGACTCCATTGCTGATACCTAACTGAACTCATTACTCTAGATGTCAGACTCAATATAACCTATAGAGATGGACGCTGTTTCTTCGTTAAATATTCCGCGAGGGTGTTGCATTTACACTACTCCTGAACTGCTTCACGCCCTTGCCAATTAGTAAGCGTGTTTTTTATAAATGTCCATTTGGAATCACTTGAAAATGCCGCCTACTTGCAAAAACGTGCGGGCTCGTTTTGGTTTCTTTTCATTGGCCCGCTAAGAGCTGCATATTAGACCTCAAGGGAAAATGCCTCTTCGGTATGACACAGCGCGAGCCAGTGTAACAATAGCCAGAGCGTTTGACCCAAGGGTCAATTAGCAACTGAACCTCGATGTCAATCGTTCGCCCTCTGTTTCTCCGGGTATGGTTCGAGTCGGATTAGCTGATAGCGGCATCTGAGACATAACTGACTCAAGTCGAGCGTTGTCGTTCCAGGTATTTGCATCAATACAGAAGACAAACGATCGAACACCGGAATGATTTGTATTTTATTCTGAGCTTTCGGACTCATACCGGAGTCCATCGTCAGAGATGGGAAGCAGCAACAAATGAGTGGCTGGTTATAGCCTGTGAACAAAAATTTAAAATTTGAACGTGTAAAAATCGATAACGGTTAGGTTTGGGCGCCTGATGGCCACGTCAGCACAGAAATGGGGCGATTATGGAGGATGTGGGGCCAATTTATTGGGACGGACGTCTGGATGTGATCGTATGTAATAGCGCAAGGCTCTGTACGCCGGCGCCAATTCGACACATCTATTGACAGAATCCTTGTCCGTGGACCAGGCTTCGATAATTTGGCCCCACATCCTCCATAATTGCTCCCAGTTTCGGTGCTGACGTGGCCAGTAGGCGCACAAGCCTAACCGTTATCGATTTTTACACGTTCAAATTTTAACTGTTTGTTCACGGGCCATAACTAGCCACTCTTTTGTTTTTGCTTCCCATCTCTGACGATGTACTCCGGTAAGAGTCCAACAGTTCAGAATAAAATACAAATATGTCTTTTTTAAATAACTGACCCTTTACAATTCTCCGGTGCATCTGAAAAGTTGAGTCCAGACCGGTAGTTGGTATGAATTAGAATCGGTCATCGGAATAGGAGTCCCTCATTTAAATTCTCCTTCTTCCAGTCTCTCTTACCCTTGATGGACCTATGATATTGTATCCATTTTTGGGGAGGGACGTGGGCTTGGAGGAGTCTGTGGAATTAAGAACATGGGGTTACTGTGGTTTCCCCAGAGTGTGACCTATGAAGCGGGAGGGAAAGGTCACCTCTTCCCGCGATGATGCTGATTTTAAATTTCCCTTATCAGTTCGCGTGTAACTGGTATTGTTTTATTGTTTTACTACGGGGTGGGGGGAAAGTTTACTTCAGGTTCCAGTAGAACACGCGAAAACTCCATTAATCCATCCACCCATCCATCATACGGGACATGTGCTTATGAGGGTTAATTGACTGGGCCATATCAAGGGAAGGAAAAGAAGAATTGAAAGGGTAAAGCATAGAAAATTAGAAAAAAATAGGAACAAAACACGAGCCATAAATGTGCAATTGCGCAAATATCGGGAGATGGTCACATTTGCGAAACAACGCAAAGAGCGCAAAGGATTGCCCAGATTATAGTAACTTGAAGTTAAACATAAAACAAAAACCGCATGTCACTAATAAATCTAAAACTGAACCAAAAACTAAACGAAAATAAGCTTAATTAGAACTAACGCAACAAACTGAAATCAACTTACCAAAGAAATGTAAACTAACATAGGCTAAATTAACTAACTTAAAAACCAATATAAAACTAAAAGCAAATGAATTAAACATACTAATCAACAAAAAATAGACTAGGTTATAAGTAAGTTAAATAAACCAAGCTAACTAAACTATGGTAAACTAAACTTGTACAGATATTAACTCCAAAAGCATCCGCATGCGACTAATAAATCTAAAAATAAACTAAAACGTTAACCAAAACCTAACTAAACGAACTAAAAAGAATAAAATAAAATCAACTATACCAAGAAAGTATCTAAACTTCAAATGAAACTGAAAAAATCACTAATAAAGTAAAAAGGCAACTGAATCTCAACAGGAAAAAAACGACGACTACAAAAATAAATTATAAATTACACAATTTTTTGTTGCCAAACCGTAGATTATTTCCATAATACTGGATCATAAATTAAACTTGCAGCGCGACTTGCTTAGATGCAACAAAGATCTCCTTAATGCAGGCTCAGGGCCGGGCGTTTTAGCCGGCATACGCCCTCTCCCCTGAGAACACTGTCTCATCCGAAATTGCGCACATTTCCAGACATGATAAAATGTTTCGTCACCCGTCAACGACTACTTTGTCCCCCACTCTCCATGCGCAAGCTCGGAGACGTGTGCTGTCTGACCTATTTAGATATGAGGAGGTTTTTGGCTCATTTTATGCGGATCTGGTAATTCGTATATGTTTTGTGAGGCACACCGGTATGCGGTGTGTGAGGAGGTAACATGCGGGGGCGTCGAGAAGGTAAGAAATGTAGCGTACAACCGGTGAACTTTTAAATTCCTCATTTTAAGATGATCCGTGAGTTGCAGATAGGTTTCATACCTGCAAAGTTTCTGGCTGCTACTTCACTGACTAGCGTTTTCACGTTCTTATAGGAGGCTAGAATCTCGATCCCTTTCTCCTTATGACTCCTCTGCTGCATGTGTGATCCGAATTTCCAACTAAGCGCCGGGCTTGGTAGCCTGTCGACTTTACGTTACATACACAGACCTCGCAATTATTCGGATTTGTGTGTTTCACGTTTTTGATGCCTCATCTGACTCTGTCTCCAGTAGTGCCGCGTAAGTCAAATCCCAATGATAACAGCAACCAATGTAGTACGGTATTGTAAAAAAAATAGTAAAACATCTCTGGAACGGCAACCATATTTCTCTGAGCTTTTGGCTTCACACGAGAGCCCATCCTCAAAAAAATGAGAAAGCAGCCAACGTTGGTACGCGTAAATGGGTTAGGGGAGGGGATGTTATTTATGATTGATCCATTCGCACGACATCCCAACGTGTCTCCCCTACGCGCGTCCTTGGCATTATGGCACATGACCTTGGCGCCGTGTCTTGCGTGGCAGCCTGCGTGCTCGGACGGGAACTGGTTCGTGATTTCTGGTCGCGAGCAAGGAGGGCAAAATAACAGGGCGGTATCTCAACATGGTTGGTTGGTAGCCCTTGTTGGATCAGGGGTCCTCGCCGGTGTCCAAACTGGGTGTAGTTGGGAGACGGAGAAAAGCCGCGACCTCGGCCGTTTTGAGACAAAGGTCCACGGGGTGAGTTAGGTACCTGGCCGGGAACTCCAAGCGAAGAGATTACAGCAGTCATGCGGCGAGACGCCGCAGTCGGATATGGACGGGTCGAGTCGGTGTTGGTACTGGCAAAGGAGCATGCAGTAGCCACTGCGTAGCTGCGCAAGGGTACAGCGAGTCACCCTTGGGAGATGTCGTTCCGAGGCCGCAATCGGAGGTGGATTGTCACCCAGAAGAACCGGGGGGTGGTAGCTGGACTTTGCGTCCACAACGGCTCTCTGGTGGAGGCGCTGGTAGCCTGTCTTAGGTATCTCAACATGCCTGTTGATGGTGTCGAAGTCTGATACCCAGGTCTCCAGCAATTCGCGCCCCGTCTTATTAGCGGCGCGTGCCATTATCCGCGTGCCCGAGAAGTCAAATTCGTGCCCTACCAGTGTGGGTAGCGATCTGGGGACAGTGGGTCGCCTCTCCGCACTGCTTGTTTATGCCCCGTTATTCGCGAGCTAAGTCGTTGCCCGGTTTGTCCCGGTCTAATGGCAGGAACAGCCACGGCATGGCAATCGATAAACGACGCCAGGCTGCCCACGTACCTCCAGTGAGTCTTTTATTTGCATGATCTGTTAACACATTGTAGCCGTCGGGCGATGAGCAATACCAACCCCGAGCTCTGTAGCGATAAGAACATTTGCTTCTAACATATTTTTGTGTACGATAATGCGAGTGCGCGCGGATAAGTAAGTCAATGGTTCTCAAATCAGCAAGCCGCAAACCGCTGCTTATCCAGGCAGCGTTCCTCCGTCGGCCAAGACAGAGAGAGGCCCGGGTCATGTTTGCACACAGCTCTGTCTAACGCGCAACAGTCAGTCTACCTTGCCACCCCTGGTACCCTGCGCGAGCAGGATTAGAGGCAACCCTGCGACTGGCCCTTTGTGGCCTCAGCCAGTCAGAAAAGGGGGCACATTGCGATCGCGAGGCTAATGGCGAAGACGCGAGACATCAACCCGACCGAAAGACAGGCTGGACCATGTGGTGGACAGTCACGCGTGCAGAGAGTTACGCGACTGCATACTTGGCGGGCGAAGGCACGATGTCTTTAGCGATAGTGGCGCCGCTTCCAGAACTACTACGGTTGCTCCAGTGCCCCCTATTCCCTTCTATTCCAACGCCGCTCCTCCAAAGCACGGAAGCCCCAGTCCTGACCTCAGCTGAGTAGTCACGACCTACCGGACAACAGGCAAGGTAAAGACTGATCATGCATCAGTTATCTTTGCCCCATTGTTTAGCGACACCAGCCGGGCGAAAGTCCAACGCGTTGGAAACGCCGCTCTCCGCATCGCTACGGGCTGTGTTAATATGTCCCATGTAGATCACCTCTATCAGGAAACTCAAGTCCTGCCTCCGAAAGTTCACTCCATCATGCAGGCAAACATCTACATTGCGCAGTCCCATAACCCAGAAAATCCGGGTAATCGTCTCTTAACATGCCCTCCACCTGCTGAACGCATAAAGCAATCTACCATAAACGCGTACTGCCCACATGCTTCGGTGTTACCTACTAATCTACAGATACCGGACCTCACCTCACCGAACCACGCCGAAACTGTCGAGCAAGCCATTAGCAGCTACAAACCTAACTGAGTCCTCAACGCTCCCCCGCCGGTCTCCGACGTCATGGCCAGAGAACGTAGGGCCAACCTGTCCAGAAACGCCAGAACCAGACTATTTAAGCTGCGTTTCTGCTTCTCCACGCTCCTTAATTCATTCAAAAGCCGTCTCACCTCATGCTTTGTCAACGTCACGAGCATTTGTCCGGAATGCCTTCGGCCTTCCCACACAACGTGCCAGCTCTTCGATTGCGCGGCCAACCCTACGGATGTCACGCCTCAGGACCTATCGCTTCACTCAGACAAAGCTGCCAAATTCCTTCATCTTTCTTAAACATTTTATACCTTCAAGTGGATCCGACACAACAAAGGAAGACCGGAATTACCATTTCTGGCTTATTGGCCGTCATCAGCCAGTCATACCCCATCTCGAGGGTCGGCACCTCCGAAATTTGAACGCGGGACCTTCGGTCATTGTATTCAAGACACTACCTCTAGTCAACGGATTCCCTGCTTTGTCGGTTGTGATCGGTAATATGATGAATGAATGTAGGTGGTTCGCCGATCTAGTCAAGGAACAATTAAGTTCCGCTTTGCTAAGGAGGTCGCAACACAAACCCTCAAGACCGTCACATAGTGACTAAGTTGATATGATGAAGTGGATCCGACAAAGCAAACGGAGACCGGAATGGCCATTTCTGGCTTATTCGCCGTCACCAGCAAGGGTTGGCTTCCCCGAGATTTGAACCCGGCACCTTATACCTTCATCTTTATTCCTTCATCTTTCTTAACTGTTTTATAACATTGTTATTTTACCGACAACACAGACCATTTCACGAAGCTTTTCGGCCTATTTGGGCCTCATCAGGTGAAAGAAGGTCAACTCCAGTGTAGCAGCGAAAATTGCCGCCACGCTCGCACACCTGGGTGCATCCTAAAACAGATCGGAGTAGGACTTCCTCTTCTTCCATCCATTCTCTCTGTAAATTTTCTGATACATACATCGGCCGCTTCAATGAAAACATATTTTGTTATAACCTTGTCTGTTCCTACGCAATACCGGTTATGTCCCCCAGTCACGTGTTAGAAAGAGAAGGCAGAACGGGATAGCCGATGGTACTTTACTGTCAGATCCACAAGTACATCAGCTCTGTTTCCTGTGTGTCCAGCAGCTTGTCTTCTGCGTGTCCATCGCAGCTTGTGTTCTGTCGTCGTCTCGGCCAACAGCGTTCCGTGTCTCTAGCAGCCGTGTCCCCTGTCGCTAACAGCAGAATAGCGGGTCTTCGGTAGCGCTTTTTCAGCAACAGAGTGCCGCCATCAGCGGTAGCAGCATATTTAAGGGCCAGTAGTCATTTTTTCCTTTTGGCTCTTCACGTGTGGCCTCTACAGGCAGCCGTCATGTCATCGTTTCCTCAGGTGACCGGTCGCGACCTCGCTGAAGTGCGCGCGCATGCATGCATCTTTTCGTGGACCTTGTCAGACGTGACCTCAGAACCTGGCCGGCGGCGGTCTCATGCGTGTTCTCTTTGTTATTCTGCCTCCAGGACGGCGCGAGTGTTGGAACCTCCCAACAGCTAAAAAAGAAACATGAAAGCAAAACACTGCAATTATATACTTGCAGGCGGAGAGGGAAAATCCTGTATAGTAGAAAAAGTAATAAAACATGACTACTCGTGTTAAACGAGTAGTATAATAAGTATACTAATCACTATTCACAATACCCACCTAACAGATGTTTACTCCTCATTGTTTATCTGAACTTCGACAATGAGGTCATCAGCGCACAGCGGTAGCGCCGATTCTAAGAAAGTTCAGTTTGGCCTACAGTTTGCAACACATTTGAGGACATTCCTCCACGATGTCGGCAATTGCAGACTTCGGTCAGTACGTGTTGCCTGTAATTCCCGGAGGTTGTGTGGTTTCTGCGCTTACATGTCGAATGAAGGTTCTTTTTTTCTGAAAATGTTCAAATCATTTTTTCACAATAAAACTGATGACTCTCCCTCTGTCAATTCGTTACATTTTTAATCAGTAAAATGGCTTACATTTTTATTTTTCAGCGCTTTGTTTTATGTGATTGGAGCATCTCGAGCATTTAACTTGAACTTTACTGACGGCATTTTTTCCTTCTTATCTCCCTACAGATAACATATGACTACCTCGTGCTCTGTATGGGCCTCAAGTTGCGCTATGATTTGGTAAGCTCATTTGCCCTTAATAACACGTTACGCTAAAGCCTCTCCTCTGAGTAATAGCCCGTTCCTAAACTTTAGGAATCATCTACTGTGTATGGACTTTTCGTTCCCGTTTTCACTATCTGGGATACACTGCCAGTGGCAGAGACCCCACGCGGTTTCATGGGAAAACGCAGTGTTACACGCTTTTCTACGACAAAACTGTCGACAATCAACCTGTGCATGTGAATATCCAGTTACTTTGTTAGGGCTAATGAGAATGACGTATTTAGTGGTGGTTACCCCCCCCCCCCCCCTTTTGGGGTTCCGAAGAGCTAGGCGGTTGCTAGATGGTTGGGGAGAGAGTGTGGTTGACCCTCAACGCGCTGCTCTCCTCACTATGATAAATATGAATACGCTTGAATCTATCACGGTGCGCTAAAAGCCGTGGCTTGGTGGGTTTGCCAACTGACGGGTAAACTCGGCCCACCTATGTTGCTGCTCCTTTTGTACGAATGTGTTTGTGTGTGCATATGTGAGGAGGTGGAGGACTGAGAGTCAGGCTGCAATGGCTCCTTCTTAATGTGGCCTTTATGGCGCTCCCGCGCAGGCGGGAGTCTACCTAGCGAGTGTGCACGTGATGAGTGACTATCGCGCCAGCCATCTACACCCTACCTCATCCCCGGTCTTATTGACTTTGCCTTTACACCGGGAACGGAGGTGGGAGTGGCGAGCGAGTGGGCAGATTCTCAGCAAGTCTGCTTAAACTCCTGCTTTCTTTTGCGGTAGTACGCTGCGTTGCTTCTGCCTGCTGTAGCCTTCGTGCAGCTTGCCCAGCTTACCTCAGTGTCTGCCTGGGCTTGCTTCAGCGTTTGCTGCAGCTTGTTGGAACATGCGGTGCCTATCGTCGAAATAGACAGGGGAACTATCGTGTGGTGGTTACCCGTTGCGCCGTTCCAATGCCGTCAGTGGACAGGACAACCTGTTTGCCGAACTGCAACCCTCCTCATCGTCGTAGCCTCACCGTTGCTTACCAGCGGCTGCCTTTTCTTCAGATGTAATTTTATCTTAACAATTTTTTGGGTTAAGTTTTATTATATGGCCCCTCCCCCTGACGGGATATATGGGGGGGGTGTTCTTTATTCCCATTTGTCCGGTTTAGGGGGTGGGGAAATGTAAGCGATCCTTGCCGTTTGTACCAACAGAGACAAGGGTTGGTTACCTTTGGCTTATTTGCCGTCAGCAACCGGTAATACCCTAATTCCGGACCGCACACCCAAGATGCTAGTCCCAAATGAGTTGATATGATAGGCCAGGGCATGCGGAACTCCTGATTGGGAATAAGGCATCCCAAGAAATGCAACTTGAAGAAAAGACGTTCTTTGGGACAACGAGGTTAATTTATTCAGTAAATTTTCGAAACTGCTTGTCCCGCTCGTCTACAGACTTGAGATAATGACCAAACAGGAATTAAGCTGTCAGACCTGCAGAAAAACGCAATATTCATCCGAGGTGAGGGCTTATTGGTGGTGGTGGTTTATGTCAGTCCGTATGGCTCGGTTCTCGTCTTTTCCACCTTTCTTTAAGATGAGTTCACATTGCATCCAAGTCAATATGTCGGTTGATGCATTAATTATCGCAGTGCATGACCTTAATAAATTATCGGCCTTTTTGAAGGTAAAACTCCGACAATGTGTGTTTTGTCACATGTTAGTCTTCGTCCTGTACCTAGGCTATACATAGCAACATCGGATAAGCCGTCACGTCTCTCCACTGCCAATTTGTACTTGTGGATGCGTGTGGAGACCAACCTTCGTGTTTGGCCACAGTATATGGCATCACAAGGTGTGCATGGGATCTTATTAACGACTTTTTTCTTATCGAGATAGCCAACCATATCCTTAAGGTATACACACTGGTCACGCAAATTATTCGTCGGTTTGTGCGCCACTTTTATTTTGCATTTCCTCAAGTGTCTTTCAACGAGTTCAGTCACATTCTTTATATAAGGGAGGATTTGCCATGTGCTTGTTTGTGGCTCTGGAGTGGAAATATCTAGTTACTTTTATCTAGGTTGCTTTTGATGTTTTATGCATCGGTGTGCAAAATCCCTGGGTTAAACATTGTGGTAAAACAAATCAAACGCATAATTAAGTTCGACTCGGTAGGTTTCATCGTCAAAACAGTGCCCCTTGGCTACACGTAGCAGACGGCTGAGGGTACTCCTTTTGTGAGAGATGGGGTTATTGCTTTCATACTACCGAAGTATTTTCGTATGCGTGTCTTTGCAGTAAACGGAAGTTTGGAAGGTTCCGTCAGTTTTGCGCTGTACGATAATATCTAGAAATAGAAGTTTATGGTTAATCTCCTTCTCGAGCGTGAATTGGCTGCCCAGAGTGGTTGCGTTGATGGTGTTGTGGAGCGTTTCTAGTTGGTCATTTTTAACGACAGTAAATGTGTCCTCTGCATATCGTACCCACAACTTAGGGTTACCTAATGGAAGAGCTGTCGACTACAGCCTCTACATTGTTACTTTCGCAGGGAATCCAGATATGGGTGATTCCATTGTAGCTCCATTTAACTGTTTATAGAAGTGGTTGTCAAACGAAAAATGGTTTTCTAGGCAGAGGTCTAAGATTTCGAGCAAGGTAGCGGCAGGAACCTTTGTATCTTAGGTCTTTGGGACTTCTTCTGTGCATTGTCTCGCTACATCTTGTGGTATCGTGTTGAACAAACAAAAAACTTCGTAGGAGACCGTTATCTCATCATCGGAGATTGCGATTCCTCTCAATTTCTGTAGAAAATCTTTGAATTCCTAAATGGTCGTTTCACAATCCCTCGTAAGTGGATGGAGTTGACCAAATAGCCACTTAGGCATTTTGTAATTCAGTGCACCGATTAATAATACTATCGGTCGCAGGGGAACGTCCGGTTTATGAGCCATGGGCAATCCGTAGATTTTGTGCTGGTTGCTTCGGAATTTTGCAATGTTTTTTAAAAATTGTTTCGTTCCTGTAAAGCCTTTCCCCTCTTTGTCAATAGAGGAAATCTGATTTTGATAGGGGTTCTGGAAAGAGGCTTATAGGTTGAGCTATCTCCTAACAGTGACAGCATATTCTGCTTGTAGTCTGATTTGTTCAAGATGTTACTTAAGCCTACGTTGGCTGCGGGAAGAATGATGATATTTTCGTCTGTTTTTAAGTGCTTTCTAACCTGAATTTTTGGCAGCAAAAGCTCGTTGAAGGTTATTGTGTGAACCGCCGTCTGTGCCTACATAGAGATGAACAGCAACTAAGCTGATGACCAGACCCTATCGGGTTGAATAGGCTCCGTTGCCTTCTTGAAGCCGTAAGAATATGTTTCTGAGTAATGGAGAATACTGGTAAAGTACTGGCACATTTTTTGATTATTCTGAGCTTGAAAACTCGGACAGGCGTTTATCATCAAATATAGCAAAAACAAAAATGCGACAATGATACCGGGTGCAGGCGAATCGATAGGCCACACCTACGAAACTGGCCGAGAATTCAATTTCACAGCCGTCAAGATAATCACTCACCACAACGTAAACAGAACGAGTGGGAAGTTGGTTGAAATGTGGTCCGTAGCTGACCCCCCACTCACTCGATATAACGATTTGGCGCCGGTATGCAAGGCCCTGCGCAGTCATCTGCAGACTTGTGTCATTGAAAATGCTTGGCCTGCTCCCCCTATAATTGTTGATCTTATCCCCGACGATGAACCCTTTTATGAATAATAAGTAAACTGGGGATATTATACCGTAAGACAGAGACTCCAGGAAAGCCTTTTCTGGCTTATTTGCCGTCATCAGGTGGAGATACCGTACTTCAGTGTAGCAGCAGAAATTGCCGCCACACTCGAGTTTTGACCTTACGTCTCTACGGCCAGAGCCAAACGCCCTAAACATTGAGCTAACGGACCTGACGTCTTGCCGGTTGTTAACCGGAAGTATACATTAGTAGATAAACGTACACTGTTCAGCAACGGACAGCAAAAACCAGGGCGAGTGAGCCCCGTAACTGAGCCGTTTACGCCTTACCCATCGTCATAGCTGAACGGAGTACTCGATACCTTGAAGGAGGATCGTCGGGTTTGCTCAAACCAGTTTTCTGATAGGTCAGTATACGCCACTTGCATAAGAAACTCCTAATTATTTGTCAGGAAGAGCTCGTCGAGGATCGTTATGCGTATCGCTGTCTGAGACAGGCTATCAGTTCAACTTCGCAGTCGTCAAGATAATCACCCACGCCGTAAACAAAGCGAGTAGAGAATTTATTGAAGCCTGGTTCATGTTTGGGAACCCAATCAGTCTTTTATCGATTTGGCGCCGGCGTACAGAGCCCTACGCGGTAATCTGGAAATTTAAGTCATCAATCACATCGGACTTCCCTTCCGACAAAACTTTCCTGACATGTCCTTTATAGTGCTAGAATGTGCTATCCGTGTCGCATTTACGAGGCTTCTCTTTGAACGTTTTATGATTTTTGGTCATCTAATGTACATGCCCGTTTTCAGCAATTGAACCTCCCTGCCCGACCGCTCCTGAGGCAGGTTATCTTTTGACAATTGGAGGTTTTAGTTTACTCCGCAGATTGTACTTTTTTTGGGGGGGTGCAATAATTAACCTAGGCAGATAATCTTGCCGACCAAGATAAGGGAGACTGGAATGGCCATTTGTGGCTTATCAGCCGTCGTCAGCCCGTCATACCCCGCGTCAAGTAGTGCACCATCCCAGACTCGCACTCGCGACCATTTTGATCAGAGTCTGACGCCCTAACCATTGAGCCACGAACTCCTTGTTTTGCCAGTTTGGGTCGGGAGATATTGTCGCCCGTTGATGAACGTTTACCGTGTTAATATTTCCCGACTTAAACCGTTAAGACAACAAGCTCGCGGTTCAATGGTAAAAGCATTAGACTCTGGTTGGAAAGGTTGCGAACTCAAGTCTTGCATGCTCCTGAAGTGAGAACCCAACCACCATCGGTATTTTCAGTCAGTCAGTATATTTAGCGTAAATGACCGAAGCCCTTAAAAACTCCATTGAAAGGGTACAGGAATGCATAATTTTTTGTGAAATATGGAAATATTGTTACAGAGCCCTTTTTTGTGCAAAAGTGCATCGAAATAATTTGGAAGTATGAATTGTTGAAAAGGTTAGGCGTTTGCGGAATGGCAGCGTACAAATGTTCACTGTATATACAGTCTCTTTTGATATTATAGTGTAAATAAATACGCTATTGAAATCAAATGAGTAGTATGTTTGTTTGTAGTGTTATGTCAGGGGGTGTTGGGTTTTAACAGATGATTATCCAAACGTCTCTTGAAGACGTTCACAGTGGATGAATGCACAACAGACGCGCGCAAGGAGTTCCACTGTCGAATCACTTTTTTAGAGAAGAAGAATGAACGTTGGTTTGTTCGGCTTAGTTCCTTTTTCAACTGGCAGTCATGTCGTTTGAGGTTCCTTCTTGGAGCCATTTGACAGAGATCCTCCCACTTGACATCCTGACCAGTTGCCCTTTGTAACTGAAAAGTTGCTATAAGTTCCCCTCTGTCTTGTCTATAAGGGAGGGGTAAGAGATTTAAAGCAGTCAGCCGCTGTTCATATGTGGACTGCTTAAGTTCAGGGACCGCCTTGGTAGAACGTCTTTGAACACCTTCGAGAATCCTCATGTCCTTCTGAAGCCAGGGCCGCCAGGCCCGTATCGCATATTCTGGATGCGGCCGCACGAACGTTCCATATACTTTTCCGAAGATATCAGTATTCAGGTTAGCGAATGTCCTTCGTATGGCGCCCATGACCGACATTGCTTTCGCTGCGGCTTTGGAGCACTGTGCGGTGACGCTTAGATCGTCTTTACTAAGAACGCCTAGGCCTCGTTGCACACTTATTGTTTCGAGTGGTTGGCCTCCCAAGATATAATGTCGCGAGAGTGCAGTTCTGCGTCGTCTTGCTGATAGCATGTGCATTACTACACATTTTTTGTGGTTGAAGTTCATACACCTACTGTCGCTCCAACAGTGCAGTCGGTCTATATCCTCTTGTAATATTTGGAAGTCCCTTTCGTCTTTTATCTCCCTCCACAGTTGGAGTTCATCAGCAAAGAGTACTATGTCAGATTTTATTTCTCGCACGATGTAATTTACGTAGATGCTGAATAAGAGCGGCCCAAGAACTGACCCTTGTGGAACTCCACTTTTGACAGGTGCCCGCTCTGAACAGTATATCTGAGAATTCCCTAATCATATCAGTTTCGTCATTGGTTGTTGAACCTCTCGTCCAATTTTTTTTCTATCTCCCGTCTGTTTATGCCTTCCCCATCGTCGTAGCTGAACGGAGCATTGGATGCCTTGAAGGAGGATCCCCGGGTCTGCTCAAACTATTCGCCCGAATACATGCTCAAGACCCTGAGGGCATTTGAAAACTTCAAGACCGGAACCGCCGTATTCACTTTTCCAAAGCCTCCTATCAAATGTGCCGGAGCGCCCCTCAAGGCGATGTATCTTTTTGAGGACTATCTACGCCAAGTAAGTTTTTCCTGCAAGAATGACAACTGCTTTTCATAATTCGGCAGCGATTAACTTGGCAGCACACGAAAGTTATATTTATATTCACATGCGTACTCAATAAAGTGCAGTAGGTATAGTTTTTTCTTAGGCGTTTTCGAGTTGACTCGATTGAAACCTGTCTGGCTTGGAAAAGCAACTAGAAAATCTTCGCCTACCTTTCCACTAACCGTTGATGAAGGGATACATACACATATCTACCGGTCAACATCCTCGCCTTTCATTTTTCATTTACGAAAGGCGCCCGTTGCAGAAGGGATTCATACACATGACTCAGCTCAGGGATTTAGAAGTGATAGACGGGTTGGTTCAATTTAGCTACCGGTTAACATCCTAGCCTACCATTTTTACTTACGAAAGCTGCCTCTGCTGAGGCCAATGTTAATTTCGATTTGTCCTTACGATAGCAGCTCACTTCATCCACTACGCTAGCGAGCAACTGCGAAATCCGCTTCGGTTTACATTTAGAGAGCACCCATTATATGACACAACGATGGAAGTTGCACTACAATATCATAGACGACGTCACGACGGGCCACTGCCTTCAAAACAACTGCTGCATGATTCAGAAGAAGAAGAAGAAAAAAACAAGAAGAAGAAGAAGAAGACGACGAAGAAAAAGAAAAAGAAGAAGAAGCGATCACTGGAACAAGAGGGTCATTGTCCTGACGTTTTGGATTCCATTGGCAATTCTTAATCATAAGTAATAGTAGAACAGTCGGAGACATGCACAGACTGCACGGTATTTAGAGGACGTAGCGGTCACCCGCATGCGTACTATAATTGTCAGTTCCTTTAGCCAACGCTTGAGGTCTTAATTGGTGCGGTAATGGCTCATTAATTACCACAGCGTTCTTGTCCGCTTTATAATTGCTCGACAATTATGCCCTCTTTCGTCAGAGTTGTTGTTGCGCCCAGTCCTTCCCACCTGACTGATTCTCTCGCTCAGGACATTTCTCAGTACACGGTATGAAAACGCCAAATCGTTGCGCTTGTTGATGGACTGGGGGCCTGAGAACGATGACTCGAGCTGCTCGCGGCTCACGCGGTTGTCAGCTCTTGCGAGGATCTTGGCCTAGTCAAACTTGAAAATATGGCCGGGTCCCGTCGAGTGAACTGAAACCTGGGAGCTTGCGTCTTTCTTACTCACCGCCGCTGCATGCTCGGTCATTCGCGTCCGGAGTAATCTGCCGGTTTTTCCGATGTAGTTGCTTAGTCCACACCTGCACCAGATCCGGTAAACGGCTTCAGCCGTTTCCTGCCGTGGCAGTGGGTCTTTCGGCCTCAAGACTGCATGATTCCTGCCGTTAACGTACTCCTTCAATACTTACCTGCTGCTTTCCCAAATTACGCCACCTCAAGAAACGTGCAACATCGGTATTACCTTAGGATGCTGTACACAATTCACAATCCCACCTTGCCAAAAACATTGCTTACTTACACAGCACTGACGTACGCTGCAAACGATTACTACGACCTTACTTCCATATTCGTCGAGTTCACACCACACATATCGTTGTTGCCATTCTGCCCCTCTGCCTTAGAACATTTAGCCTTCCAGACACTTCCCATAGAATTACATGTCTCACTCCGCAGTTGCAGACGATTGCACGGCTGAAATACGTTGCACGCAAATCACCTCTTCAACCACAGGGTCACGTACACGAGAAACGCCAGTACATTTTCCCAAATCGCACTAACTTATCATGCACCATGCGGAGAACCGAAAAATATATCCCTTCATACACTAAGACGAACACATTACAAAGACTGTATGCTTGTGTCTCCAACGCCTCCAATCATTCCCTCGCGTACGGATGGGTCTTATTACATCGCCGTTTGATATCTGCTCTATTATTTACGTCTCGCGAAAAAAAACAACGCCCACAGACATCTCAATGGCGACACGCACATAATTTATTTACATATCATGTCGACCAGCTCCCCACCGCAAAAAAAGTATGGTCAGCTGGATGTTGTCATGCTCGTCGCTCTACCATAACACAACTGGACCGACCACGTTCGATGAGGGACACTGGCCCCATCACTGTAATTCCCTCTGATGTCACCTTTGTAGGATTGGCCGCCACCGCATTAACACAAGTCAGAAACTGTGTTTCGACTCTCGATAGACAGGATAGTACCGATTTGTACTTCAGTGTTCACACAGTTCAACCATCCGTACGGTAAAAGTAACTTGTACACGTTACCATTCAAGACTACGGACACCGAACCCCGACATTACATAATGCCAGACAAATCCCGATACTGCTACAAGATTCACATATCCATTCGCTTTGCCTATACAAAACACGGGCAATATACGTTCAATTACACAGTCGTCATGCCCAGTGCACAACACTTGCAAATGTGCATGAAGTCGCCGGACAATATTTTGTTGCAAGAAAGAATAGCTACTACTCTGTTGTAAGTAACACAGTGTTAAACACGGAAGTGGAGCCCCAATTACATTTGTACAAGGTATACTTTCAAGAGAAATTTTGCTTCTTTCTTTGAATTTTAGCGCAACCGGCAAAAAGATGCCGAAATTCTCTACTTCTCTCCAACAAAGGTGATATTTAGCGTTCCTAAGTATGCAGAGAAGCTGGCAGCCATCTGCGACGAAAGGGGCATTAAGTATTCCCTGGGACACAATGTGATTGAAGTAAGCCGCGTCTCTCCTTTCTGATTTGCAGCTTCTTTTCAACATGTCTTCTCCGTAAACCTATTTTGTTTGGCATGCTAACTCCACGACCCCGCTGTTTTGTTGCAGAGCGCGACCATTCCCTTTCCGTTCTCTCCTTTTGTGTAATATCTCGACAATTCAGAGGGTTTTGCGGAAAAAATATCGGGCTACTGACAATGTAAAAGTAGTTTATTATTTTAAGTTAAAAGCGAATAGGACCTTTTTCAAACCTGAGATGCTCACATAGCCTCTCATTCCCTAGTACAGACCAGACGTTATGCTGCGGCATAAACAAAGCTGTCTTCAGTTCTCGTTGGACTTCCCAAGGCTCTCTTCGCTTAAACGTGTTTTTTTTTCACCAAACCAATCGTGGGGCTAATTTCAAATTGCCAATACGACTTTTTAATCTCAAATTGTCCCCTTTTTGTACACCTATTAGGATTTATCTGTGCGTACATATGTCTTTTCGTGGCCCTGGTCATGCGTGACCTCAGAACACGGCCGGCAGCGGTCTCGCGTGTTCTCTTTTTTATCTTGCGTCGAGGACAGCGCGAGTGTTGGACCCTCCTAGCAGATAAAAAGAAACATGAAAGAAAATACTGCAATTACATGCTTGCAAGCGGAGAGGGAAAAGCTGGCAGAGTATAAATATTAATAAAATATGTCTACTCTTTCTGAACAAGTAGTATAATATGTATACTTAATCACTATTCATAATACCCACCTTCGTTAGCTAGATTTTCAGCGCAGAATTAAAGGCTTGCTGTATGTCCAATTTGTTCGTAAAAGTGTCACACAAGTGGAGAGGACAACTACTCCGAGAAAAAAAACATTCCGCACTGCAAGGTCTCTGTTACTGACGAAAAATTTAAGTGCATTGATCTTTGTTCTGCCGTACCTTAATGGGATGACCGCACGAAGTTGGCATGTTAGCTGCGGTTAAAAATGATCGTTGAAAAAACAACTATCCGGGCCATTCACAATACGAAAGGCTCGTATTAGATCCCCTCGTAGTTGCCCATGGAGGAGGAGAACTAATTTGCGAGTTGACAGACCTTTTACCATGTTTGATATTGGCCTCTGGATCTTCTCGAACATGGTGGTCTTTAACATACCAGGATCTCCATGCCTGTATAGCGATTTCTAGGTGTGGCCTAACGAAGCTTCCAAGTATCTTTGAAAATCTTTTTTTTTTCAAACCCCATGAAGGCTCGCCTTTAATAGTTGAATATGGATCTGGCTGACTTAGTCGCCTTCATGCAGTTCAGCGTTGATTTGAGTGGAGAAATAATCCACAAACCCAAGTCCTTCTGACTTTCACCTTGTTGCACTCATGTCCTGTTTTAGGGGTCCAAGCCGTGTTTGTGCCTAGATCACTACAATCATCAGGTCGAATCCCAGGTTAGAGGTAAAAGGCAGAAGTCCCCAGAAGGAGTGGTTTATTGTGTACAAAACTCCTTATTGCCGTCTCAAGTGGCTTGCTGGCTGGCTAGTAGCCCTTGTTGGATCAGGAGCCCCGCTGGGTGGGCCTCAATCCCAGCGGCGGAGAGGAGTAGTCGGAACAACAGGAGGGGGGGAGGGGCTGCTCCGTCATCAAAAACACAGATAAAGAGGAGGGGAGATAGATCCACCGTAGGGAGATGGGTGTAGCAGACCTTTGCCGCCGCTAGGGCGGCTGAGAACGCGACGAAGACGCGTCTGCTGTGGTTCCCGTCTCATATAGCAGTTGCCACTGGCGAGGCCAGGGCTGGTCCTGACTGTGTCCAGCCGGGCCTGAGAGTGTCGACTGTGTGTTCTGTGGGGTGATGACAGTTGGTTTTACATGACTGTGAAGCGAGTTCAAGTGGTTTGCTATTGGTGTGTTGCAAGTTGCCTGAGGGAATGTCGCCCGCAAAGGTCTTTTCTGCATCGGCCGAGGGGTGTCCTAGTCAAGTGGCAATTAGACAGGCGTGCTTATTTGGACACGCGTGTATACGCGGGTGTGTGCGCACGTGTGTACGGACTGAGTAAGCTGAGGTCAAATGTCCGGTCCACCGGCACGCCAAAGAACAGGGGGCGTTGACGCAGCTGTTATCGGTTAGCCAGACGCAGTTGCGAGATCGAGACTCGGAGGACGGGGCCGCCAGTAAAAGAAAGCATTGTAACAGTTTTTTGTGACGACACGACTTTGGGAAAGCCAGCCTTGGACAACGAAGGGGAGATAGGCATTATGGCTGTCCACCACAACGTTTAAGGAATACACCTTCAGATTAGATACGCTACAACGAGCGATTTGAAGAAAGTTGCATTTACTACCATTAAGGAGGCATCAGCCAAAACCTTTGACCATTCCTCTAACCTGTTCAAGTTAGCGTGCAGCTGGTTTTTAGCTACTGTATTCTGGACAATTTTCCACAATTTTATGTCGTCGGCGAACAGGCTGACATTGCAGTCTAGGTCCTCGACATAGTTATTGATAAAAACAATGACTAACGTGAGATCTGAAATTGAAGTCTTTGTTTTCGTAATTGAAAATTATATGATCTAAATACCAACTTCAGTAGCTGTATAATCAAAGATAATGCTACTAAGCCACATGGAATGGCGCTAACGCCTAAAAATTCTTCCAGAAATAAAATTTAAACTGAAAATACTCTACTTCGCATAAGAAACGACTCTGTGAGAGCCTTCTATGTTATAACAACTGTAATGAATGGCAGTAGGTGCTCCTGTTGTATTTATTTTATGACGAACTTTATTTTGGCAAATGGCTGTGCCTCTCCTAACATGAAGGGACTATATCAACATTAATGAGGCTGCCAGTCCGCGTTACAACCTCACTTAAGTTATGATATACTTTTGAGCGACATCTCAAATTTGCGACTCTGTGACTAGTCAATGTTTTAGGAATCTGCCCGCTTAAGCTGTTAATAGGCAGGCATCGCAGTTGCCATCTATTGTGTCCTTCCCTGCTCCTGGCAGACTGCTACGTACACACGTTCCTATGCTCCCTCTCTCTCGCTGCCATTAACTGAAAACCCGTTGTCCTTACAGGTGAAACACAAGGACAGCCAGGTCGTTGTTGAGAATGTGGACACAAAGAGAATCTCAACTGTCAAGGCATGTTGACAATACCCCTATTTTATGTTTAGGGCGTAGGCGTATCCTTTGTTTGTCTCAGAGTTCAAGTCTTTGAGCTCCTGTTTCCCCGTCTTTCATTCATTCTGTTATTTTATCTTTTCATGAAATGACTAGCGCTTACTGAAAGCAGGGAAAGCTTGTAATCACTTGACAAGTCGCATTTTATTGTTGTTCGATTTTGTGCCCCGATTTCGAAAACCGCCCTTCTAACGCCGCTTACCAAATCGACTTGCGAGTGAATGGCACGCTACAAGTAGTTTGTCTTTGCAAATTGCCCAATTGCATTTTCTGCGAATTGGTTTATCGGTTGCAGTGGTGTAATTAGCAGTTATCAATCTTTAGGGTGATCCCCAGGTCCTTCAGCCGACCTCATCCCCCCAATTACGACTATGGATAGCATCGATGAGACGGAACCCTTATTTCACCGCACCTTGCGTTGCACTTGAAGTGTTTCGGAAGTCATGACACGTATCGACTGTAAACCAACAGTAGGTGTGTGTGGATCCTAGCCCTTGCTGGATCAAAAATCCCGCCGGAGTCCAAACTGGTTGTAGTTGGAAGACGGAGAAAAGCCGAGACCTCGACCGGCTTGAGCCAAAGGTCCGCGGGGGTGAGTTGGGTGCCTGGCCGGGAACTGCGGACGAAAAGATGCTGAGAGTCATGCGGAGAGACGCCGCAGTCGGATGTGCACGGGCCGTGCCGGTGTTGGTACTGACGAAAGAGCATTGAGTAGCCACTGCGTAGTTGACCCTAGGTACAGCGACTGACCCTCGGGAGCTGTCGTTCCGCGACCGCAATTGGAGGTGGATAGCCACCCGAGGGGACCGGGGGATTGTAGCACACCTTTGCTTCGACACTATATCTCTGGTGAAGACGCTGGAAGCCACTGAGAGGCATTAGGTGACAGCTTCTTTGTAGAGAGCTCTAATAGGCAACTGATCCCTGCAGCTAGGTTCAGGAGCGTGGCAACGGTGGTGAATTTGACGGCCAGATTGCGGACAGTTCCAGCAACACTGCTGGCACAATAGTACGTTTTGAGGCAGGGCGGAGGCCTCCGCGTATAGACGATCGATAGGCAACATTTAATAGCAACTCGCGATTTAGCGAAGGGCAGCTTTCTGTGCTGACTGAAGGCGGGGTAAACTGGAAGAGCTGATCGTAGGAGACCAGACTGGTGCCGCATAAGTGGGGTGCGGCTTGGCCAGCGCTTTGAATGTGGTCGCAGCCCTTAATGGCCAAAATCTACGGACCAGTCGGTTCCTTTTAGGGAGACAGCATCTCAAATAAGATTAAGCGAAGACTACGTTGTTCAGAGAACGTACGGAGAACGCACTATGCGGCAGAACTTGTTTTACTCACTCCAAATAAAAGCCTCCCAATTAACCGTTCAAGGGAAGCCTTGCCTTTGCATGCCACTCCAAACTGTGTCTATGAATTCACCCGCACTTGTGGATGCAAGTACATTGGCCCCATGCAAAGGCAACTGGCGACCAGGGCTGCTGAACATTTACCTACTTGGCTTTTAAAACAAGAAAACAAAGTGCCACGGTCATCCAATACAAAACAATTACTAGACAGTGGTCACTCCGTTGACACCAACACATCTTTCCACATTATTGTTAGAGCATGACCAAACCGGAACTTACATTACATGGAAGCATCCTACGTACGGCAGGAGAAACCCGACCTATTTAAGCAACTAGTTAAGTCTATCCTCCCTAATTTTCATCCCAAGTTTAAAGTTGACATAACTATTGACCATTCGCCACGTTAACATGACCTTGCTATTATCGATTTTGTGAAAATGCAAAATGGTTTGTTCTCAAATTGTTTCGTTTTGCATGCACAGAAAGGACGCAGTTAATAAACTCTCTCGAAATTTATTTTCGAAAATAAATTCTGCTATTTTGGCCTGCTTCAAACTTCCTCAACTGTTGCTCTCCTCCTGCAGTATGATCTCCTACACATTACACCTCCGATGTCTCCACCTGACGTGCTTACAAAGACGCCTGAGCTGTCAAGCAGCGCGGCTGGAGGCTATGTGAGTGTCCATCCAGCCACCACGCGTCACACCAAGTTTCCCAACATCTTCGCCATCGGGGATTGTTCCAGCCTGCCCACCTCGAAGACGGCAGCTGCTATCTGTGAGTGTGTGTGTGTGTGTTCGACCATCGATTTCGATTAAGTCAACCAAGTGCACCAACAGGTTGGTACAGAAGATGACAGTCTCAGGGGTGAGATTTCAAGTGACGGAGAACCTAGTAAGCGGCTCCGCATTCTTCACCTTCTCCCATGAGTCTCAAAGAGACTAGACGGGTCGGGTGTGGGCTGCTGTATCAAATGCAAGCCAATACACCACCTAACCTAGTCATAAGTGACAGTAACCTTTTGCACTGGTACTACTGTACTATCTATCCTCACTCACCCATATTAGGTGTGAAGACAGGCCCAATGAGGCCGAGACTGGTTCGGTTACTACTGACTATCAATGTAGCCGGTTCTTGGTAGTACTGGCACTATTTTTGGCGCTGACATTTGTCAGAAGTGAGGCTGTTTTGAAGTTATCGCTGGGGCTTATACCCCCTTTGTTCCCAACAAGGAGTAGGAAATCTGGGTTTACGCTATTTCTACTAACTACATGTTTGAGGTCCTGATCACATCAGGGCTTGCCTTGTATTCCGTCCTCTCACTTCTATCCTCTCAGGCTGTGTTTTTTGCAGAAGACAGCACGCAGTATGCAGTCCCAATCTGTGTGAGGTAAAGTGATTAGGAATTAGACAATATTAGAGCGTTAGTGAATAATAGCACAAGTCCTACCATATCCTCATGCCGTGCAGTTTGATGTCTATATACTACCTTTAGGCCTACTGCAATATCTCTCTGTAGCCTTGCCTTTACAGAACGTCCGCTCAGGGACTATGAATCTGAGTAAATACCCACCTTCAATTGCTGTCAGGCCAGAGTTCTGAAAACCAACGCTAGTACTGCCACTACTGCTACTGGTGTTTCTAATACTACGATTTCTGGCTGTATTATTAGTCAGAACGTCAGCACTCGGCGCATATCCGCACAATCTCAACAAGAAGTGTAGTAGTACTGGTGCGAACTCTGACGCTACCATTTATCAGAGGTCAGACCATCACCTTTCGAAATAAGTGTGCTCCAAGTACGGTAATAGAGGACACAAGTGTTGCAGAGACTGCAGTAGGCTAAAAGCGCCTTAAAGGGACGCAGCAATTCAATTACATTTCGCACTTACCTATAGGTTATTAGGTAGGAACAATTTGCACATTTTAACTTACTTATGCTTTATAGTTTATTGGTTTTCTTGATATTCTTAAAAGATTTGGTGGTTAGGAGTTTGCCTACTTCAATTTCCATCCACCACCAGAAGGGCAGTGGTTTTTGGTAGAATCTTACCTAACCTTAAAGTCCAGATCAGCACGCGAAAGACACAGCTTTTTTAAATAAGAACCGAATAAAATAAAGAGTATAGAGTCTGTGCAATCCAAAGAAAGGGGAATATGAATTTTGCAAAATAAAGTTCATAATGGTTAAAAGAAGCAGGAATAATTATTTAAATACCCTTCTGTTTGTTAACAAAAAAGCGCGCCATACTTAAAATATGCAGGTATGCTGCAAATATATAGGGAAATGACTAAATTTGAAACAAACTAACTAAAACTAAAATAGACTAACCAAAAAAAATAAACTAAAGTAAGTTAAACTCACGTAACTAAAAAAATAATCTAAAATTAAAGGAAACAAATTGTAAACATAATAATAAAAGGAAAAGTAAACTTAAATATAAATAAGTTAAATAAACCAAATAAAATAAAACAATGTGAAGTTGTTGCGCATGCAAACTGTGAAGTATATAAAAAGTAAAAAATGCCCAAAGTTGTCAGCCAATAAACTATAAGTAAGTAAGAAATGAAAAATAAACTTCTCTCTTTATTTATGGCGCGCCCCTTTGTTGCGTGAAGATTAGATTATTTAAACAGATTCCGAGACCCAAAGTAGAATTCTACCCAGTTTTTTTCAATCTGTGAATGACCCAGTTTGCTTTATTTGTTTGTATGCTCGGCCATTCGCGTCCGAAGTTATCTCCCGGTTTCTCCGACGTAGTTGCTTTGCCAACAACTGCAACAGATCCGGTAAACGACTCCAGCTGTTTTTGCCGCGGCAGTGGGTCTTTCGGACTCATAAAGCGGTGCCTGATGGTTGATTCTGGCCTGTGCACAAATCCAACCTCCGTTAAAGGTAAAGTACATCTTGAGGCAGAACTTAAGGAGCTGGAGGATTTGGGCGTGCCCGAGGCGATTCTCGGTTTCATCATATTTCTCTCGTAGGATTGTCAGGTCCTGTGGAATAGATATAAGAAAGGACGTGACATCAAAGGAAACCATGATATCGTTGTGCAGGAGGCTTACCCCTTTACGTTTCTCCAAGAATTGTGCTGAACACCTGACTGTTGTGTCTGAATCAGCGATCAAGAATTTGAGCCGTCGAAACAGCCACTTTGCTAGTCCATAGGTTGGAGTACGTGCAATCGGTGCATGTATCACCCTTATCTGCGCATGTCTTAGACTTTTCTACGATTACCTATGATAAGGGATTCCCGACGGAATCCGAAACCTCAGGACAATAAAACTCTTGTTTCAGTGGTAGCTTCTTCGGTAAGATTATATCGTGGGGTCGTAGGGAAAAGGTGTGAAGTGCGCCCCGTGGGCTAACGTACACCTGCTTTTCGGAACGAGGGCAAGTTAGGTCGCGTACTCAAACCTTGGGAGAAGACACTGAATGAGCTTCAATATCATTGCTAACCCCCATCCCGACCAACGGCGAACGCGTATATGGAGGGGGAGTGTGCCCAAACCTCGGGCGAGGTAACTGAAAGACATTTTCCTGTGGTATCACCAACACCAACTGGGAAAAAGTTCAAAGAAGAGCAAAAGTGGCGAGATTATGTAAATCACCCTACTTAAAAATTATAAGTAAGCGAGCATTCCCGTGGTTAGTTCAAAAGGTAAACTTTCCGTAGTTTGCCGATTATAGCAATTATGGAATGCGGTTGCCTTCGAAGAACCGCTCTGCAGTTCAACACCATCAGCAAATCCCAGCTGGAACGATGGGTGGTGTGTAGAAACCGGAAAACTAAAGGTAATTCAAACTACTGAAAATTTGTGAGTAGGTGATTATTCTATGCAGGTAAATACCCGACCGCTCTATATAACCTCACTGTTTCTCTTCTTCTTTCGAACTGCCTCCTGGAACTCACATATTCAATTCTCCTTTTTTATCTTGTTCTGTTCAGCCTCGCAAACGCCCATTCTTGTGGCGAATCTGCTCGATGTCATGAAGGGTGGCTCCGGAACCGTGGCCAAGGTCAGTGCTTGCACCCATTTGGGTGCTTCCTTGCTGTCCTTTGTGGTTGTGATGATATTTTCGAAACATCTTTTCCCCGGTACACATTTGAAGATTGCGTTTGCGGCAGAAGGCAAAAGTAGCTTGTGCAGCCCCATCCAGGTTTTTAAAACTCCCATCTTACGGGACTGGTGGGATTTTGGGGTTTATGGGTGGGGAAGAAGGATGGATAGTGACTAATGCATAGACCAATAAGCCTAAAAATTTCTTAATTTAATTAAATGTGGTAATTGCGGGCGCTATATAGCGCCGGCATAGAGCGCGTAAAACAAAAAATGACATATTTTAGCGGGATGTCCTATGTGCAGCAACACTGGCTCCCAGTTTACACATTCCTTATCCCAGCCCTTTTGCTTTGTACGTTTTTTGCTGCCTACAGCGTTTCACTTTCCTCCTGTATTGATTGCCTGTTGGCCAGTTCTTGTGACCTTGCTGTGTTGAATCGATTTTTCTGTATGAATTCAGTTTTTGTGTATTCTGTCATTCGTTACTCACTGTATGCTGCGGGAGGACGCAACTGATTAACACTCGCGACATTTATGGTTCCATTAAATTCTGCTACAGTAGTCGCCACAGACCAGGCAATTTTCATAACTTTGTATAAGTTTGACCACTACTCGAATACCAATGTGAATGTATTTAGGAATATTTAGAAATAATGAAGTGCATTAGGCGTATTAGGTACTTAACAGAAATATAGGAATTACAAACTGTTTGTAAAGAAAAAAAACTTTTCTCGATAATCCCGTGATTGTGGAGACGTAGAAAAGAGCTATAAATCAGAACAATAAATTTAGATATTAAGTTAAATTGAAAACTTGAAGCAACCACTTTCTATACAAAGAAAGACCTTTCTATAGTCAAGACATTCTGTTAACTTTAGTCTTACTGGATAAGTATTTATTGAATGTCATCAATAAATGTGTGTCATAATTTTCCTTGTTTTTGCTGTCTTCTTTGATAAATTTATAAATTCTGCTTTTGTTCAACGTTTAGACCAAAACCTTTAAAATAAGATAGATATCAAGAAAATGTACCGAAATAAAGTGTTTTCCGATATTAGTTTTAATGAATATGGCAACGTTTTTGATATACAGAAATGCCTCAAAACAGCGAAACACATTGTCAAGTGAAAATCTTGTCCGCACTGGAGTTGTGAAACTACTATTCCTAAGATTCATAAAAAACTTTCCATAAAAGGTTACCTCTTAGAAGTTGCTTTGATTAGATATTTGGCTGACGAACTTCTGCGTATATTAACTTTATCCAACGTAATTTCACGATGAAATTTGATACTTTTTAGAATTTCTTTAAGTTTCCTGAAGATAAACGATTCAATTTTACTGGAGATGAACGAACTTTCTTTTTTCTTCATAATGGGTTACCTTCCGCATGAGTAGATTAATCTCACATTCATTTACAAACTGGCGAATTCAAAAAACTGGCCATATACGTTGCCATTTTTTAACTACTTATTATTCTTTCGTCTCTTCCGTTTCTAAATAAAGCAAAAGGGGAACTTAAAGTATACAAAAAACCATATTTTTTCACGACTTACATCCAATAAGGGCTTCATTGTCTTAAATTAGCGAGAACATGTTAGACATTTAGTTTTAATTGAAGGAAATCCGAGGTTCATTGGTGCATTCAAACTAATACTCTTCTGTTATTGCATTTTGTGCAAAAAAACTTTGCAGAATAGCTAAACATAATTTTTAAAATACAAACCGTCAATGTTACTGCAAGCAAATTTGTTCCCTTTAACTTGGCTTCTTTTCAATCTGAACAATTTTGTATAAACTTTTCCAGTTCTGAAAGGGTTATTTCTATACCTATTTACTTATTTTGCACTTCCTTCCTAGTATTATCGACATTAACGTGCAGTTTAATTCTCTCTTTCGTAATAGCATAGGAAATTCCTTCCATATGAGACTTCTCCCAATTTTCCCAAAACTAATGGCCATTTATCCTAATAAACCTAACTTCAATGACAATTTAACTAAGTAAAAGGCTTTCGCAGCATTCAGTAAACTGAATGAATCAAAATAGTGTTACTAAATAAAAGCTAAAGTACCAGGTCAAATTTTATTATGAACGTTGTATGGCCATTGGCGACTACTTTATATACGCAATCTTCAAATTTAGAGTGATAGCCTTATGTGTAGGTGAAGTGTCTTTTGTTTTTCCTCCACCCATTAGTACGATGGCTACACATCCTGCCCGTTGATTACCGGCGAGAACAAGGGCATCCTGGCCGAGTTCGACTATGAGTTGAAACCCATGGAAACGCTGCCTTTTGACCAGAGCACGGAGCGTTGGATCTTCAGCTATATCAAGCGGTTCGTCCTGCCCCCACTCTACTGGAATGGCCTTTTAAAGTAAGCCGGCACCCACCCCCGGTTCTCCAAAGTACTGTGGTAGCACTTAAAATTGATTCTATGCTGCATGTGCAGAGTTTAAAGGGGGTGTCTGAAAAAGACCGCTTCTATCGCTGGCACAATACTTTTATTTGCCTGACGTTTCGAGATCCGTCGCGGATATATCATCGGAGACATAGGTAGAGAGCAAAGGCAGGTAGGGTGTCTTATGCACAGGAGTTTGCAGTATTTATAGGATACAGTTATTACTGGAAAAATACAACGACCGTAAACTGTAATTGCCTTCTTGAGCGTTGGTGGTCTGTTGATCGGCATGCGGGCTCTGTCCTGCTGACGTTTCATCACGCGTGGTGGGCTGGCTGGCAAGTAGCCCATGTTGGATCCGGAGCCCCGCCGGGTGGGCCTCAATCCCGCCGGCGAGGAGGAGGTGGAGGAGTCGGAGCAGCATGGTCGGGAGGGGCTGCTCTGTCATTCCCGAGCGGCGACTTGCTTTGGCCAAAATTCAGCGAGCGATCCCGTACGTCAAAAGCGTCTTGGAGGCTGTCGGCCGCCTTCTCGCACCACTTGGAGTTTGAGTCGCACAAAGGCCGGAAGCAACCATAAGACGTCAGATCATGAAACCGAAAGACCCACTGCCACGCCAGAAACATCTGGAGTCGTCTACAGGGGCTGGTGCAGTTGCGGGCAAAGCAAATATGTGGAATAAACTGGCAGATATCTGAAGACACGAATTGCCGAATACGCAGCGGAAGTGCGGCGAAATGCTGTCAATTCTCAGGTTGCGGCTCATTCGGCGAGAATTGAACACACAATGAGGTCTAAATTCTTGCAAGAGGGGACAATTTAGTGAGCCGAAAATTATTCAAGTCATGGTTCACGGGCCCCAATCCATCAACAAGTGCAACGATTTGCCCAATTCATATTCGGTGGTGAGACTCAATTTGGCCAAAGCTACTCATCCTATGCCAACACCGCAGGGCCAGATGGTCATTGCTGATGCAACGAATCAGCGCACACTCGAGGCAGTTATCGTTTTTTCTGTACGTTTAAATTTTGCGGCAAAACCCTGTGCACACACAAACTATTTCCACTACTGTTTTGTGAGTATATTTCTGATGATGAACCTCCGGCGGATTTCGAACCGTCAGGCGAATAAACATATTGTTCCAGCGATCGAGTTTTTCATCTACTTCTCAGTCTGCTTCTTTGTCATTTGCATGCAAAATCAGGAAATGTTTCTCTTTTCGTTGAACGCTGAAACTCTGGGTTGCCTCCAATTAGTCCAATAGTCGTCAGTGGCACGTCTTTCTTCATACTCGCCACAGTTTGTTCTTGCCTGGAGGCAAATTTGATTTTAGGGTCGGGAAAAAAATATACAGTATTCGCTAAAAACCGTGCAACTTTCATAACTTTGTAAAAGTTTGATCATTACTCGAATACCACAGTGTGAGTGCACTTAAACAAACTTAGAAATAATGATAAACAGCTTTAGGCATATTTAAAACTTAAAGGAAGTGTAAGGAGTACTAAGTGTGTGTGAAGAAAAATAAAGTTTTTCCGATAATCCCCAAGGTAAAAAATAGCTATAATTTAGGACAACAGATTAAAGTATTTTATTTTTCTTAAAAGCTTACGTAACCACTTCTTTATATGACAGAAACTTCTCTTTAGTCAATTTTTTGTACAGATTACCATTAGTGGATAGCTTTCAATTGAATATCGTCGAATAGAGTCTGGCATCATTTTCTTCGTTTTTAGTGTCTTCATTGATAAATTGATAAATTGCACTTCTGTTAGACGTTTGCATCAAAACCTTTAAAATAAGATATATATCAAGAGAATTCACCGAAAGAAAGTGTTTTTGGATATAAGTTCTTACGAAGATGGTCATGTGGATCATTTTCACAAATGCCCCAAAACAGCAAACCACATCCCCAAGGGTCCCATGAAGAGAAGGTTGCGGAGGTCAAGCGAACCTCATCGAGTGTCGGTGATGCGCCCATCGTGCACCCTTGTTGGTTTAACGAGTCTGTCTACTAATTGACAGAAAAAATGTAATCGGTATTATTCTAAACAAACCTATTACTGAAAATTAGCGAGTAGTATGTTTTTCATAATGTATTATTCCGCAATTTGCATTCGGCAACTGGCAGTTTATTTTCGGGGGCTCAGTGGCTATTCGGTCTAACTTAATCGAGTCTTAAACATGTCTACATCTGCGTCTGACTTAATCGTGAACGTGTGCTCAGATGGCGACATGACAATGTCCGCGAGCAGAGCCTTCCACGCCTGAATTTGGAAAAGTTTTACAAATCCGCGTAGCCTCTGGTCACAACGTTTGGTGGAGTCGAAGTTTGCAATTATTGTTATTATAAACTAGCATATTACTGAAAATCAGTGAGTTGTATGTTTATGTACATGTATATATAATTTCAGTCTCACCAGGTCTAATTTTAGAGGGCATTTCAGGTATGAAAATCTAAATTTCTCTTGAATGCATCCACAGATGGGGAAGGAAATTGCCAATACTTCCGGCACCAACCAGGGTTAGCTGATAGTAGGCAGTGGATTTATCCACCAGGAAGGCCAAACCGCGGTCGTGACAGCCGATCGTGTAGTTGGCACAGGAAAGGACCTTAGTTGAGTTCGTCCACTTTGTCTCTTGCCTATCCACTACAGCTATGTTGTGCGAACGCATGACTGCGATGGGCTGCTCAAGCATGCTGAGTAAGCCGTTAGCGTTGAATTGCAGAAGCTTAAGGCTAGGCGGCATGGCCAGGTCAGACACTTGAGCATCTGTGTTGAAGACATACAGAGGCACGGGACAAGAAACCAATCGTCAGAGTTAGCGAGGCCACTGCAGCGAAGATAGCACCAACCCTTGCAGTAGCCACAACGTACAAAACAGTGGTAGCGGCCCAGGCGGACTTAGGGTCAAGAGTTAACCTCAATTCCGGCGGCGAGGTGGGGAAGTTGGAGCAGCGTGTCCGGGGGGGGGGGGACGGGCGTTTCTTCATCAAAAACGCAGGTTTAGAGGAGGGGAGAGTAGATCCAACGTAGGCAGATTGGTGGAGCAGAAATTGTCCGCCGTGGGGCAGGCGGGAACGCTGTGATTCCTAGGTAAACTTTGTTGCTCGCAACGGTTAAACCGTCTCTGATCGCAGACTTTTCACACAGGGCTTTCATTGGTTTATCCTTGGAACAGTTTTTTTGCCATTTTCTCTAAATCCTTCCTACCGACGGTTTTCCTGTCTTATAGAGGAATTTGGTCTGGTCCAAAATTCTTGCGAAAAATTATCAACCCAAGGGCTGCCAAATAGAGGTCCCGGCACGATCCACCCAGTCCGTCTCCAACCACCTGGCTTCAAACAACGTGTGTACTTCTACTCACTAACACTTGTGTCCACTGCTCTCAGACATAATTTTACCTGTTATGTGATTCCTCCTCCTCCTGAATCGTCTTTTGTTATGATTTTTATGACATTTTTACTCTTCTTGGCTGAGGCTAAATATAACAGCTGGCCTGCAGTTTGAGGAAAAAATATACCTTTCTTGTGTTGCTCAGGGACTCTATTTTGTTAGACTCCATCTTTTTCCATTAAATCTGGTCATTTTAATTAACCTCTAGTTCCATTGTGCTCAAAGGCCTAGGATCAAGCTTGCGGATATCTCACAAGGGATATTTGGACAACCGACCATGTCCATCACTGTCTCCGACTCTCTATCGAGGCGTGTTCAGGCCAAGAGAGTTAACCCTAATGACTGCGATCTTTCAGGTCCGTCAGAAGGTGAGAGAAGTCATTGGAAGGCCAGAGCGGTAGGAAAAGTTCATTTTGAGAAGAGGCTTCCTCGAACACCGGAATCATGATTTTATTGGTCTGAGCTTTCGGGCTCCTGCGGGAGTGCATCGTTAGATATGGGAAAACGGCAACAAATGGGGTGGCCAGTTGTGGCGTGTGTACAAAACAACTAAAATTTGAACATATAGAAAATCAATAATTGTGTGGTTTGCCCGTCGACTCGCTACTGCGGACCGCGTGTATTGCCGCGGGAATAGGCGTTGGAATCGCACATCGTCCCAAGGCTACAATGCGCAGCCGGGTCATGAGGATCAAGGGTCGACTAAATCCCAGTGAGCAATCGGGTGTATTTTATCACATACCATGTCTAAACTGTCCTGTAAATTACACGGGACAGACTGGACGCATGCTATGTTCGCGCATATACGAACGCAAGTTGGCTGTTCGATGGGTTGATGAATCTCTGCAAGTAGCCGCCTACACCTACGGGGCCGGTCACAAGTTCAACTTCGCAGCTGCGAGGATAATTGCCCACGCAAGCAGCTGATGACAACTCAGTTAACCGATACATCGAGCTGGCACCCTCATATGTTGCCCTGCGCAGGTATCTCCAGACTTACGGCAATGGTGGTCCTGTCCTTCCTTCTTTCCCTCCCTCCCTCACCCCCCCGTTCCCTATGACTTATAATTGACCATTCACCCACAGAATATTGCTTGTTTTTTGTTGATGATTTTATTTTTGTAAATATTTCCACCCGCCACGCCGATATCGCCCACTAGCACATGCTGATAAAGTCCGCAGTAGCGAGTCGACGGCCAATCCATACAACTACAGTGGAGTCCGGTTAATGTGGACACCTCCGTTCCAGGCCAACTGTCCATATTAACCGGTTGTCCACATTAAGCAAACTGACCCCAAACCAGTCGTTTCTACGTATAAAAAACAGAATTTTGCATCTGAATGAAGTTTTATTGAAAGAACATGCTCAGTTTTGATTGCTATGGTGGAAACTTTTCTCTTAAAACTCCCCTAAAGTTCTTTATCACAGTGTCAAAATTCTCCACATCAAAACCTTGTTGTCGATGCCCCGTTTCGAGTACGGCCAATGCCGCCCTCATTTCTTTTGATGAGACTGGAGGCTCGACTTCTTCGTCTTCCTCTTCAGACTCTTCTTCCTGCTCGTCTGGTACCTTCTTGGCATCTGCAACTGCTTCGGTGAGTTCGCTTGTCACCTCCTCCAGTGTTGCCTCCTCGGCGACTTCGGCATCGTCGTCGATGGAAACTCACTTTAGAAAACTCTCGATCCTGTCCTCTGTCACGTCTTCTGGATCGGAATCGCGACTTTATTCTCTGCAAGTTCCTCTTCAGTGGTGACGAAGCCCCTTTCCTCCAGCAATTTACGATTGTCTCCGACTTCACCTTTTTCCACGAAGTGCTCAACATCTCCATGGCCTGAAGAACGTCAATCTTCTTAACAACGTTGTGAGCCAAACGCATGCCAGTCTCATCGTCTTCCACTAGGTCTTGGATGATCTGCAAAATCTCTCGCCGGATCGCGGTCCGAAAGAAGGCTTTAAGAGATCGAATGATGCCCTGATCACAGGTTTGCAGAACTGAAGTTGTGTTGGGTGGCAAAAATCGAAGTGTGATGTTCCTCAGTCCTTCGACTCGAGTGTGGGCACTGCAGTTATCTGCCAAGAGAAGGGTCTTGCGCTTCTGGCGCCCCATTTCGAGGTCAAGTTCTCGTAAGAAATTTTCCCACAGCCCAGACGTCATCCATGCGTTCTTCCCGAATGCGTAATGCACTCCCGATGGAATGTTCTTTCCTTTTAAGCACCTTGGCTGCTTTGATTTCCCGATCACAAGAAGCGGCAGTTTTTCTCCTTCCAGACTGCACGTAACCAGACCGGTGATTCTGTCCTTCGCCGTTTTGAATCCCTTTGCCGACTTCTTTGACTTCTGGGTCAGGTACGTTAAGTCTGGAAGTGCCCAAAAATAAATTGCTGTCTCGTCAGTGTTGAAGACATTCCTGGGGTTGAAACTGCTACAACAGGTCAGGCCAATTTTTCTTGAGGAAATCATCAGCTCTGAAGGTGTCGGCTTCTGCTGCCTCACCACGCAGAGTCGCAAAGACGAGTCCATTCCTCTTCTTCCACCTCGCAAACCACCCTACGGTGGGAGTGAAGTTGACTCCCGCTACTTCTGCGATTTTCGCAGCCTTCTCCATAAGCAGCGGACCATTGAGAGGGATGTTACGATCGTGGGCCCAATGATAAAACTGTAAAAGTGCTGCCCCGATATCCTTGTCCTTTCCATATCTATTGCGTTTCTATGCAGGGCCTTGTTTATCTTCTGAAGCCTCACGACGAAGTTCCTCCTCTTTTTTCACCAATTTTCCCAACATTGACTTGGAAACTCCAAGCTGGTCGGCTGCCTCTCGAAGACCAATTCGGGGTGACTGCTTCTTAAGGTCATGGAACTTGTCCAAAACATCCAGTTTCTCTGTTGGTGTTCGATCCTTTCGCTGCCTTATCTGGGAAAGAAGGGAAAGAAAGATTGCAGAAGTCGAAGAACGACAGTCGAAAACACTTCACTTTCTCGTGATCAGCCTCCACACGTACACAACCACAGGCAAACCAACAGAAAAGCTTTGTGTACTGTTCATCTGAAGCAAAACTTACAGAACAGGACGCGAGAATTCCCCGCCGCGGGCGATTTGGACTGGATTTTGGCAAAATCTGTGGGTCGACCGACCGGTTGACAGCTTGGTGCTATCCACATTAAGCGGTGGCTGTCCAGATTAACCGGAGGATTTTACTATGGATAAATTCCGTTCCTGGCCAACTGTCCACATTAACCGGACTCCACTGTATTGCTTTTCTAAATGTTCAAATTTTAGTTTTGTTTTGTGCACACACCAGAAATAGCCAGCTCATTTGTTGCTGTTTTCCCATCTCTGACGAAGGACGCCTGAAAGCTTAGACGAATAAAATAATGATTCCGGTGTCCGATAAACCTTCTTCTCCTGAAAATGTTACTTGTGTTGCTCAGGGACTCTGTTTTGTTAGACTTCCTCTACTTCCATTATATCCGGTCATTTTACTGGACCTCTTTAGCCTCTAGTTATATTGTGGTCGTAGGCTTGACATCAAGTTTGCGGATATCTCACAAGGGATAGTTGGACGACCGACCACGTCCATCACTGTCTCCGAGACTCTATCGAGGCGTGTTAAGGCTTAAAGAGTTAACAATAATGACTGCGATCTTCCAGGGCCGGTTCCTTAGGAGATGAGAGAAGTCATAGGAAGGCCAGAATGAAAGGAAAAGTTTACTCTGCAGAAGAACTGAAGAATAGATAGTAGGGGGACCTGATACTAGCATTCCGCGTATTATGTCTTCAAGACTGCTGTCTTATATCAGGATATTTCTTCGAATTAGCAACAACCACGAATTTGAGGGGTCATTCTCTCAGATTAAGGGTGACTGGGGCTAGACTGGACGCTCGGAAGCACTTCTTTTCAGAAAGGATGGTCGGAACGTGGAATGCGCTTCCTCCGGAAGTCGTTTTGTCGGAATCGCTAGAGATTTTTAAGCGAAAACTGGATCGATACAGCAGTGCGCGTTATGGAACGAATTGACCGCAGCTGACAATTTACAACAAAAACAATAATAATACTTTCATTTTTTAGTAGTATTTGTTTTTATAGCCATTCACGTCCCATTAGCTGTAAGCAGCGTATGCACAACGGGTAAATCGTAATTTTCCTTACCACTACCTACACTAATAGAAATATTCCAGGGATATATATGCTATTTTATAACGCCCTCCCACCAATAGTCTCATGCAAAGGTCTCCGCGGTCTACCCTACTCAGCTATCTGCGTACCGTGATTACCATGCTTGCGATCTTATCAGCCAAACCTGACGGCCTAAACACCTACCCCTCCTTCGACCCGCAGCTGACTGTCGACGATCTGCATGGATGTGTCTGTTTTTCCAGTCCCGTTGACGGATTCTGCAATCAGCAAGGAAGAGTCAGGTCGCAGCTTCCACACGGTGATGATCCTTGGAACCTTTGCAATGCCCACCTCCGTTGTATCCCTCCCTCCTAAACAAAATCGGACGTTTTTTCTCCTTTATCCCATACATTACCCCCACAAGAGCGACAGTTTTTCTCCTAAAAATCCCTGAGGAGTTTTTTCACTGTCTGCTCTTACTTTTCCATCCTATGACTCAGGACAACTGGCCTCATCAACAGTTTGAGGTACAATTTTTCTTCTACCACTACACATATGTACAAATAGGGAACTCAGAGGAATTTTTCCTACATATCCCTCAATAGACTGATACTGAGATATGAATCGGATCGGCAAGCGTCCGACCGTGAGGAGGCGCTTCTTTCTCGCTCCTCTGTGCACTCTTGGGCTTTTGCTGTCGACGTGCGTACGCCCGAAGCTAACCGATGCCTCGCGAGCTCTGATGCCAACACCTACAGCCCTTTCTGATTGGCTGGGCCCTGGACGAGCTTGACTAATTCTGTGCGCATCGATCCGAAACACAAGCTTTGCCGCCGACTTTTCGTCCCGAAAATTATTACGGTTGTGTCTTTTAACTTAATATTATCCCCTTTAACACGCCTAAGTGTTGTGTCATTGTTATTTTGCGACAACAGTAGTTAGTTCAGGAAGTAAAGTTAGGCGAAAGAACGTCCTCGAATAATTTATCATCAAGCAATACAATAACATAATATATACAATTCGGCGCAAGCTGCAAGCAACTTTCTTAAATTTGTTAATGTTTGATCATTTCTCCCAGACCAGCGGGAACGCATTTACGAAAACTTATTAATAATAATGATCAGCATTAGGCATATTAAGTACTTAAAAGAACTAAAAGAAATACTAAGTGTTTGTTACGAAAAATAAAATTTTCTCCATAATTCCCAGCTTGTGGAGACGTCAAAATGGCTATAAATTAGAGCAATAAATTTAAATAGTTTGTTTAAGCTACCACTTTTGTTCTACAAAAAAGAACTTGCCTTCAGTCAAAATATTTTGCACGTGTGGGAATGATTAGATACGTAGTTATTGAATATCGTGGAATAAAGTCGCTCTTCATTTCGCTACTCTTCGTTGTATTTATTCATAAGTGTAATAATTGCCTGCCTCTTTGACGTTTACATCAAACCCTTTAAAATAAGATATACCGCAACAGCATTTACCGAAAAAACTAGCTTTTGGATATTATTTCCTATGCAGATGGCCGTGTTGGTCAAAGTTGGAAATGCTTCAAAACAGCAAACCACATTTTGGAGCATACAACATGTCTGCTAGATACAACGTATATTGTTATTCCTAAGATTAATAAAAGAGGTTTCCATAATAGACTACCTCTTAAAAGAGTGCTTTTATTGGATATGTAGCTGACGAACTTCTGCGTATGTTAACATTTTCCAAGGTAATCTCACAGAAGAATTGGGGACGTTTGACAATTTCTTAAATGTATCAGAAGAAGAACGACTAAATTTGACTGGAGATGAAAGAACATACCTTCCTCTTTATAACGGAGTACTTTCCGCTAAAAGGGCTAATTCCACGATCGTAAATAAGCGTGAAAATGCAGAAAAAGCAGGCCACATATATGACCATTTTTTGAAATACTTATCATTTTTCTGTCTGTTCCGTTTCTAAATAACGCTTAATCTAAAGGTATTGTTTACAAAAAACTATATTCCTACACGATTTACATTCAATAAGGCCTTCTTAAGTCTGTCCACGCGCTAACACATAGAAACCATGTTTATGCGCGTAACCAGCTGTGCAGTAAAAGAAAATGTTCTACCAAGAACTTTTGTTACTGCATTTTTTGCAAAAATACTTCACAGAATAGCTAAATATAGTTTTTTAAACTTCTATCGCTGCTTGTTTCTGAAAATAAATGTGAGTTCTTAAACTTTGCTTTAGTTCCATTTGATCAACTTTACATTAACTTTTCCAGTACTGCAATAAATTATTATTCCATCTTTTGTTTACTGATTATGGAATTCTTCCACAGAAAAATGTCTATTAAATGAAAGTTTCGTCCTGTCTTTCCTTATCGCGTACGGAATTCCTTTTATGTAAACATAATTATGATTTAGCAAACGTGAGAGCCTATTCCTCCCAATAAGAGGGCAGTTTTCCAAATCAAAGTCCTTCTTATTATTAAACCCACTTAGTTGATCAAAATAACCTATCCATATATACGCTAAACTACCGAATTAAATGTCGTCCTGAAAGTTGTTTGCAGTATTCGCAGAACTTTACATATATATATATATATATATATATATATATATATTCACTCAGGAATGTGCGAACACCGATCGAATAGGCTTCCGAACTAAACAAAGTTCATGTGGTGGTCAGAGGTCCCCAACGGGTGACCGCCTGCCAGGCCGATTCCGGCCAAGTCATAATAGCAGTAAGTGGGGTATGACAGCATCTGGGGGTAACTTGATACAGAACTGTTTCGGGCTTATTAGCTTTCATCAGCCAAGCATAACCCTGAACACCAGCTGGTCGGACAACACAAAAAAACGCACTCACAGACGGCGCAGTTGGTCCACCACTGGTGTCTATCAGATGGGTCATAAGCACTTCATCGATCCGCAGTTCATCAGCGCCTCGCCACCTGCCATTTGCTGTCACTGCTGATCGGGTATATATATAAATATATATATATATATAAACGCGCAGAAGGCGTTTGTAGCGGCCCTAAGGCTCCCGTGGCCGAAGGCTAACTTAACGGTTCGTACCACGCCGCGAATCAGTGACGAAGCCCCGACAGCAAGCATCCCTAGGCCACTCACGCTGTTACGAGACGATGACATCGTGCGTTCTTACACCTCGCAACAAAATGCAGGCCAAGGACGACGGAACGACACGAACTAATTTTCGGACCCTTTTTCCTCCTCACCTTTTCACCTTTGATCCCTTTAAACCTCTCCCCCTTTATCTCCCTAATAATTACAGATTGGTTGTTTAAACAAACGGTAATTCTACCCCCTATATATTATTATATGACCTGACGATAAATTAATCGAAAACGTTTGTTCGCCTAACTTAACTTCCCAAATGCTAACATGCGTATAATTGCTGAACTCGTTAGTTCGTAAGGCCGTCGAAAGTCTACATATTCTCAACAGAGGGTGCGGACAGTAGGTTTGAGAATGTTGCCAGTCGGCCGAGTGCGCAATCACCCATGAGAGAGGGGTTGTCCCAAGTGTAATCGCGTCGAAGTACACTTTTCCAAAGGCCCACCGATGTGGTTTTCGATGTCTGTGTACAGCCAAACTCTGTATCCGAAAAACTCGCCTTCTGGACGGTGACGTATAGCATGCTTGCTCACGTTGCCTGGCCAAAAACCTCAAGGCCGACCCAGCCAATGAACGCTTTCTCTCTCTCTGTCTATTGGCCTGACTGCTGTTAAACCAGCACTTGGACTCAACTAGCTCTCCTGGCCGGTTGTTTGCTCTCCAAGTCAAATCTCTTTCCATCTATTCTATGTTCCCTGTGTACACAATATACTGTACCTACTATTCTGGCCTTCCCAAGACTTCTCTACTAAGTAGCCATAGTCAGAAGATCACAGTTGCTAGGACGTAACTTACTTAACCCGGGATAGGCAATGAGTGGAAGTAGCGCACCAGCTAGCCGTCGTGAGTGCACGTGCATTTGGCGTTGGTTCATTACAATTCCCTCGACTGCAGCCAGAACGCATGCTGTCCTTAAATGGCAGTAGGCCAGGCATTTATCGTGACTGAAAAAGCGGTATCCCGGCGAACTTTGCCCCCTAGCCAGGCGGTGCAGTGGCTGTGAACATTTTGTAAAAGGTGGGGAGGTTCAAAGCCAATGTGCGTGCGTGCATGCATGCGTGCTTGCGTGCGTGTCACAGCAAGCAGTGAGCTAGATATTTATCGAATGATGTATCGCCTGCCAGTCCACCTTACAGTTGCTTCACAAGAACGTACGCATGTTGGAGAAATCAGTCTGGAGCACCTACGCCGACGGTTCGAGTACTCAGGAAGTTTTTGCTGAATCGCAAGACCATTTTGCTGCTAAGGTAAATGGTTTCCTCACAGAAGCGTAGCATGCAGGGAAGCAGACAGGCAGCGCGGAACAGTTACATGCACCATGAGCATAATGAAATAAGGATTGGACACGGAAACACGAATATGCGGTTGGACTACTTGGATCAGGTCGGGGTCACCAATGTGGTTAGACCACTGGGACCCTATCTAAGGTTTGCCCGTAACTAACATTCAAATATAACCATGACCAAAAACAACAAGAGTTCAAAGGTATATAAAATAGTATGGGAAAAGTAACAACCCTGAGTCGTCGTGTAAACAGGGATAAAGTCTCAGCGGTGTTGTTGGTGCATTCGAACACAAGGAACAGCCAAGGAACTATGGAGGCGAGAATGTTGAAGGTCCCGAGCAGTCCGGGACCTCGCCCAGACCCTCACCGCACTATGGGTGGCTTTGCGCTAGGTTCTAGCGGGGCCCTCATCCCCGTGACCTAACATTAAACTTAACCTTAACCCTCCCAACATAACCCTTACAATAACCGCCGCCTATAGAGGCTAATATGCGACTTCTAGGAAGCAGTTACGAAGTATAAGATACGATTGCTGCAATAAGAAGTGTACTTGTCTGACGTTTCAGAATCTGTTAGAAACCTCTCATCAGAGGTAACCATAGAATAATCTGATGCATGCACCGATTAGGGTTACATATGCACAGGCTGCGTAGCATTCATAGTTCATAGCGAACACCCACATGCACACTATAATTATCAGCTTCTGTCGTACTGGGTGCGGTGGTGGCTTGGCAGTTCGCTTTCTAGTGATTAATTATCATGATTTCGATCTCCACGTTTGATGGGAGCTCGATAAATACACCAAAATTACATGAGCTGTCGTTGGAGTGGTTCCTGGGCCCGGCTCTTCCCACGAGACTGATTGTGCTGCATAGACAACGTCTCAGTACGATGTATGGTACCGGCAAATCGTTAAGCTTGTTGTTTTAATCTGGGCCTGAGAATCATGACTCGAGCAGCTCGTGATTCACGTGGTTTTCACCTCATTGATGATTTCGGCCTCGTTAAACTTGGAATATGTCCGGTTTCTGTCAAGCGAACTGCAACCTGAGAATAGGCGTTTTTATTTCTTACCACTGTCGCGTGCTCAGCCATTCGCGTCTAGAGTAATCTCCTGGTTTCTCCGACGTAGCTGCTTTGTCCACAACTACACCATATCCGCTAAACAACTCCAGCCATTTCCTGCCGTATCAGTGTGTCTTTCGGAATCGTGGCCTTGCGCCTGATGATTACTTCTGGCTGTTTAGTCTCTTGGCTTCTCCGACTGTATCCAGCAGCCACGCGTGCGTCAAAAACCAAGTGAAAGCAACTATCAAGGTACTGCAGTACTTTTGAACAAAAATAGTAAAGGGTACATAGCGTGCAAACCTCAAGAATGGACACCAAGTCAAGAACGAGGGAAGCAGGCCTAATCGCCGGACCCTATGCAATGGAACAACGCAAGTTCAACAATAACGCCAAACAGGACGAAAATAGTCTTGGAAAAGCTTGTGTGTTAGTGGGAAAGGGGGTGGCTCCGCTCTTATTTGATTCCACGAGACAATTCATGTAGCGTCAGAGTTGGTGTGAAACACCACCGCGAAAATGGGGGGTTGTGAACAGAGGCTGGAGGCTGGAGGAGTGGCCGCAAAAAGAAGAGGAGGGGAAAGGACAGTCAAAAGGCTTTCCACCAAACTCACTTCACGGGATGTCATCTCCGGAAGTCGTAACGACTGCCTCTGGCATCAGCGGAGAGTCTATAGCATCGTGGGATCCAAACCCGGGGGGAGGGGGTATGGTCATGCGCAATCGAAAGAAGGTAAACAGGAGGGGGCCACCATCATTCGATGAAGGAAGGGGACAGCCTTTGTAAGAGGTAGACTATCATTTGCAGCTAATACAAGCGAACATGTGTGTCCCAGGAAGCACTTGAGATGAAAAAGAATACTCGACTTCTGGAACAATACGTTTATTTGCCTGTCGTCTACAGGATCTGGTGCAGTTGCGGTCAAAGCAACTATGCCGGATAAACTGGCGTTCTTCTCAAGACGCGAATGGCCGAACACGCGGCAGCAGTGCGGCGAAATGATGCCAATTTTCAAGTTGCGACTCATTTGACGAAACCCGGCCACATGGTCAAATTCGATGAGGCCGAAATTCTCGCAAGAGGTGACAATCGGGTGAGCCGAGAACGACTTGAGTCCTGGTTCACGGGCCCCCAATCCATAAACAAGTGCAACGATTTGCCCAATCCATATTCGGTGCTGAGTCTTAAGTTGGCCAAAGTAAGTTGTCACTTGAGGAACGAGCAGGCCACCACCTCATCGTACGCCAACACCGGAGAGCAAGATGGTCGAGCAATCATTACGCCCGAGCCAATCGCCCGTGATGAAAGGTCAAAAGGTCAGAGGCCGCATGTTGTCCAACAAGCAATCCACGCACAAAAAGGCAAATAACGTTAATTGTCGCTGTATGCTTGCAGTAATGAATGTGTCCTATAAAAACTGCAAACTTCTGTGCATGCATTACCCGTTTCTGCTACTGTTTCCTAATCTTTTCTTTGATGATGAATTCGCGACCGATATCGAAACGTCAGGCGAATAAACGTATTATCCCAGCGATCGAGTGTTTTTCTCATGATTTGTAGGTCAGACGGGAGTTTCGATGGGGAAGGGATGTGGAGGATTGCAAACTTGTTCAGCCGGAAGTAAAACTGGCTTCCCACGTCTTATCTTATTTACTGATTTATAACCGTTGGAAGATGTTCATCTTTTATTTTCCCGCGAGACTACTTCCTGTCCTAAAAAATCCATCACGTTTTGCGATTAGGTCAATCTGCACAACTGCACAATGTCCGTTTCCGGGTTGAAGCTATTTTGTACCTAAGACTCTATCCCACCACACTTTGCCACCATAGTTTGCCATTAGCCGATACCTTTTTATACCCATCGCCTTTTAATCGCCGGGTGCCCATTGGTTTATGGTCTGAAGTAGTCTAAGCAGTTGTTGTGTTCAGAGCAATAAAATCGCAGTGGAGGCAGGAGTCAACAGAAGGAAGGATTTATTATGTACAGAGTTGATATCTCAGGCAATAGTGACCACTGGCAAAGCCATCAGGGCTGGTTTTGAATGCGTCCACTCAAGCCTGAGAGTGCCAACTAAGCGTTGTGGTGATGGCAGCTGCACTTACACTTTTGTGAAATGAGTTCAAGCGAGTTGCTTTTCTTGTGTCGAAATTGCCCGAAGGGGGTGTTGACTCTAGAGGTCTTTGCTGCATCGGCCGCGGTTTGGCGTGTTCAAGTGGCTCTTAAGAAATCGTGACTGTTTAGGTACGTGGAGTGCCCGCCTGAGTGCAACTGACTACCGGTCAGGTGGTCTTCAGGTCAGCGAGTGGGAACAGCCGCCTGGAAAGACGGATGACGTTGGAGGCCGTGGGTTTTAAACGAGGAAGGGGACAACATTTGTTAGCCAGCCACCACAGACTCCCAATCACTTGTTTTGCCTTTGGAAAAAGAGTTCAGTCAGTTCGAATTTAATCGTGAAAGTACTAGGTAAGTTATCACTTCATTTAAAGAAGCATTAATATTTTGTATAAATACTTATCTAACTAAATAGGAGATGTTTTAAACGCCTCACATCTCTTCAAAATTGAATACTTGAAGTATGGCATTTTGCCCTTTCGGAATCCTCATTAGCTCTAGTAGTAAAATGCTAGTCCCGGGACATGTTGGTTGACCTCGAAGAACCGAGATTTCAGGCAACCCATTGGAGCTAGTTTGGCTTAACTCTTCGTTTATTAGCAGTCAGTTTATGACAAACAATTGTTCTCAGCAACTCTTCATCAGACCAAACATTTGCAAGGGAAATTAACGCTGTACATAACAACTAAAGTTTGAATAGGTAGAAAAATCAATAACTATCTAACACGGGCGCTTATTGGCTAACGCAGACTATGTCAGTTTGCGCAAGCAAGCCAGATCAGCGTGTTGGTTGAGGGATTGTCGCTTGTTGGGAGGGGCGAAATCCTATCGCCACCTGGTGTCGGTTTAGGCCATAAAACTGACAGAGCTTGTGTCAGAGTCTTCTGACAACACGGCACTGGATTTGCTAGCCTTATAGCTACTGCTTCGGCTGTTGCAAGCATCCGTTGGCGTAGGCCTTCGAAAAAATTAGTGGTGTCCTCTAGACCACCTAAAAGGCTTCGTTAGTATCGACTGGATGGTTCGTATCGACTAGATGTGCGAGAATAGCACTCGAGATCGATCTAGTTTCACCTTTACTTAACCAGGTCGGTATGTGCTCACGTTTATTGTTTTACTCCCCTCATTTTATCATATACATCTTCAAACTACCAAGAGGATCCCTCATCATACAGGGTTGCATAAAGGGCCTCGCACATTCTTGGCTGTCTTAAACTTGTCGATGAACGTTCACATGACCGCTAAGGGAATTGATCTGTCCCGCTTTGTCTTGGGTTTCGATCGAGGCCCTGACAGTCGTTACAACTAATAGTAGGCAGATAATATTACTGATAAAGACTGAGGAGACTGGAATGGCCATTTCTGGCTTATTAGCAGTTGTCAGCCAGTCATACCCAGACCCAAGTGGAGCCCCGCCCGAGCCTCGAACTGGCGACCTTATTGGTCAGAGTCCAACGCCCTAACAATTGAGCCACGAGCTCGTTTTCCAGCCGGTTTAGGTCAGGGGATATTGGCACCCATTAATGAACTGACGAGACAACGAGGTCGCGGCTCCTGGTCGTTGTCCCGCCGCTTTAGCTCTTATACTTCTCTTATTTTATGCGCCCAGTCACTGTTCTTCACCACGGCTTCCTAGACCGACTTGAACACACCAACACCTCAACTGACGCAGCATTGGCCAGTTTACAGGACATTCCCTCTGTTAATGCAACATCATAACTGCACACCGCTTGAACTTGTTCCACAATCACATAAGAGCAGCTGCCACCACTGTCTCGTCTTCTCTCAGGCTTCGCCAGTGACCACTGCTACCCGAGACAGCAATTCAGGGTGCTATGCCCGGTTAACCCCTCATTCTAGTGCCTTTTGCGACAACCCGGGATTTGATTGAACGCTTGCAATGATCTGAGCACAACAAATGCAGACTCTCGCATCCTGACTTTGAGTGTTAAGGGAGATCAAATGATTCCGACGAGCTGACGGCTTCCAGTGGGCATCTCATACCTCAGTTGGCTATTCTGTAATGAGTCTGAGCGTATATTAGTCGATACCCGCCCGACGCCTGGCCTTCCTGTCGTGACCTCAATCCGTCTAGACCTCAGGGTCGTGGAGGACGCCAGACTTACTGGCCCACGAGACATGGACCGCCCACGTCGATTTCCACCCATACGCTGTCCAATCAACCTACAAGGCCAACCTAGCTAACAAACGCTCAAGCTCTCTGTTTACTGGCCTAAATTCTGTCAAAAAAGCACTTGGACTCGACTGGCTCTCCTGGCCGGTTGTATGCGCTCCAAGTTAAATCTCTTTCCATCTATTTTTCGATCCTCTGTGAACACAATATGCTGTTTCTTCTACTCGGACCTTTCCAAGACCTCTTCTCTACTAAGTAACCATGGTCAGAAGATCGCAGTTGCTCGGGTTTAACTGTCTTAACCCCCTGCGATAAGCGCCACTGTTTCGCCGCACTGCTGTTCAAGCGCGCTTCGGACCAGGCTATCGCAGGGGGGCATGTAAATTTAACTCTAGCAACTGTGATCGTCAGACCATGGCTACTAAGGAGAGAAGAGGTCATGAAGAGGCCAGAGTAGAAGTAATAGCATATAATGTACAGAGGTTCTAAAAATAGATAGAAAGAAATTTGACTTGGAGAGCACACGACCTGCCATGAGAGCCAGCCGCGGCCAAGTGTCGTCAAGCTGCAGCCACTGCCTAGATGTTTTGTGTGAGTCGGCCTGTGATCGGTTGGACAGCGTGCGGGTAGACATCGACGTGGGCGGTCTGTGTCTCGCGCGCCGGTAAATCTTGCGGCCGCCGAGACTTTGAGGTTGTAGTGACTGTCTTTCTTAGTCATGCTTTCCTCGGACGCCGCGCGGACTAGGTCACGTCTGGCGTGACCACCACGCGTTCGTAAGACACCAAAGTCAAGTCCTCCGTTCAAGGTCACTCCTGTCTGGCTTTCTCAAGGCGGTCCAGTCTCACTAGCCAACCAATTCTCAAGGTAAGACCAGTGCCCGAGATGCGGACGATTTGTTTACGCTCATTCACTTTCAGAGCCGACGACTCACTGTTCAGTTGCAGACTCTCTGGACTCCGGCTCATTCATGGCTGGCCTGCACTCGTCTGGAAGTCACTTCTCCTATTGCTTACATACTACGCTTGTTTCTACCTTAGTAAATTCTCCCTGACACTATGGCCTTTCACGCCTTTTCCTATTCCACTAGCCTATCCATGTTGGGATACGTTAGATCGCCTACTCTCTGGCCGGACCACATCGTATGCCTCAAGGTCTAGACGGATTGAGGTCACGACAGGAAGGCCAGGCGTCGGGTGGGTATCGACCACTACAAGGCAACCTGAGACGCGCCCTTCATTGGTAGCGAATGCATGCACTGTGTTCTCCCATTCTGACCACAACCCACAGTGGCGGCACCTAAATCCGTCTGGACAGACTTCAAGGTCGTGGCAGCCGCCAAACGCACTAACGCGCGACCTACTAACGTGTCCACGCCCTCGCGCGGACCAGCCAATGACATCCAAGTTTGCAACCAACGTTGGCCGCTTGAATGTCTGCTCCCAGACATCACGGCGGACCTAGCTTGCCTGTCGGCTAGACGTGCCCTCTGGCACTCAAGACATCTCCTAACTCTTGTGCACACAAAACGTTGTTACTACAACCCTGGCTTGCCGAAGATTTCTCTCTTCTCACCTAAGGAACCGGGCCTGGAAAATCGCAGCCGTTAGGGTTAAACATTCCTAGCCTTAACATCACGCGATAAGCCCACTGCTCGCACTAAATCCTTCCCCTTTTTGGCGTGTGTTCGATTTCCACCAAAGCCGGTGAAGCTGCCACAAGTCGGTCAAACGAATTATTCACATCTGTCGAATGGACAGCTTTCTGTGGGATTGTGAATGCTTTGGAGTGCGTCATACGCATGCGTGTTTCGTTGCATTATGTATTCAGCACAGGGGAAAGGCAGTGCACTTGAAAGACACACCCAACCTTTGGATTTTCTCACGACTTTGGATGGAGCTTTGTGTGACAATGCTGTGTAAATCAGCGGAAGGTTTATGGGCTTTAGACGAACAAGCATGCAGTAATAATTTAGAAGAAAGGAGATTGAAAGCAAAATGTTCAACAATTGTAAATTTATTGTGCGGCGCGCGCATTAAATCAAGGTAATACAAATTCCCGTATTGTAGGTGGCTCCGCTTTTAAATGCTATAGCGGGTAAGTGTTAGGGCTAA
>JAYGXS010000010.1:4135388-4156179 GCA_036362985.1 Ligula intestinalis
CGGGTTATGATTATTGAGCGGAAGTGAACTCAGCCACTGGGATGATAACTCCACTCATCTGACGTTTCGAACCCCTGCTCAAAACCATCATAAGATATGAAGTGCTGATGTCTCGGTTGATGGGTCAGAACATGAATCCGAGACGTCAGGCGAAGAAATGTGTTATCCCAGTGATTGTCTGTTTTTATTGTCACGGAGGTTGTTGTTAGGGTTGAGTTGAGGGCCCGTAGAAACAGGTAACCCCTGGAATTTATTGCGAGACCACATGTAGTAGGGAAGGATAATGCGTCCGTGTCCGACGTTTTCAGCAGAAGGGTGATTTGGGAGCAGTAATTTCGTACTTTTATAGGATTTTAACGCATAGAAAATGTTTTTTAAATTGCGTAGGTTAAAGTCACCCGAGATGAAATATGCACACTCAGAATGAAGAGACCCAGAGTGCAAAGGATATTATCCGACGTGGTGGAATCAAATACGTAAGCAGGAATTGTTTCAGGAATTAATTCTGGCAGAAGACCTGGGGTCAAATTGTGCGAACAGTTGTTATCTCTTGTTTGCACCTATCCACCTCGAATAATGGCTCAAAGCTGCGAAGTATACTGCTCCACTAAAGCCACGAATACGGTCACCGCCTCACGGGCTCTAGTATGGCCAATCGATGACGAATAAAAGCCCGAAATGGCTGTTCAAGTCCACTCTGATTTTTCCGTCATGTCATAGTGCTGCCCATATAACTAGCCGCTGTGTGGCAGTGTACGGGGTCTTCTGACTAGCTGGAGTCGAAGTGAACTCTGCTAGAATCTCACGAGTGCGTTTCTCGACGCCTGGATCAGCCAATCACAGTTAGCGCATACGTGCCTTCCTGGCCAGGCAACAAATAGAAAGCCTGCACGCCTGTACGCTGTCTCTCTCGGCCAAGGTAATTCCTACAACGAACCGCACTTCGGATCATGCCACTCCCGCGGAAGGTCGTGCCTTCCGTAGTCAATCTATTCCCTTCTATTCTTCGTTCCTCTGTGCGTAACATATACTGTTCTTTCTACTCTGGTCTTTCCAAGACCTCTCTACTGAGTAACCATGGTCTGAGGATCGCAGTTGCTAGGGTTAAACTCACTTAATCCCCTGTGATAGAGGCTCGAGAATGAGCCGTTAGGCACAACGAGCGAGTCCCGTACCTGATCGGTAAGCATCGATCTACGGACCAAACTGTTGCTTTGCGTGGTGCTCCATGCCATATCGCAGTATTCTAATCTGGACGCTACTGTAGTGGCCGCTAGTGCTACTTAGAACCCATGATCAGCCACACATGAATGGTCACTGCACGCTGACTTATCGTGCCTCACTGCCGCTGGTGTCGTGCTCCTGGAACCAGGCACAAGCGTGCGCACTTTGCCTCAATCCATAGGGGCTTGACTTCAATCCCTCCAATGAAATTTCCGCGTTAGTTCACTAGCCTTATTTAGTGGGTTGGCCTCAATCGGTCTGGACACAGACCTCAATGCGGTGTCTGCCCGAGGCATCACTTCGGCCACTGCCCCACTAGGGTGCAGACATGCACTCGTCCGAGTCAACTCTCTAAGGAACCGGGTCTACACGATTACAGTCGTAAGGGTTAACTCAATTAGCCTCAACACTCCTCTATACTACCGTACGGAGGATCACTGTGTGAAAGAGAGAGAGGGAGAGGATTTAGAGCATGAAAGCAGGTATTGGCCATAAGAGGACCAACTGGATATACCGAGCTTACCCATGCCCAATAGAGTGCAAAGTCCGATATCTAAATGCCTGTCGGCGAACGTATTACCTCCTGTACAGTCTTGGGCGAGGCCGCCGATTGGGATACCATAAAGAGTATTTTGTTAGTCAATTTTTCCACGCGGAATACTCGTTCATCGATTTTTGCTACTTCTCATGGTGACGGGTTAATAAAGCAGTCCAGAAGCGCGGACAGGAAATGTTTTGCTCGCTCGACATAAATGTAGCTAGGCCCTTGTAAGCAGCTATGGATTCCTTTTGTTCTACGTATACATTTAAAGTCGTCCTACTACTTTGTAGATCCGTTTCAAGCCGTCGCCTTCTGTTTTAGCATACGTTTAACGTTAACGGACCAGTTAAGAATGCGGTTGTTAGAGCGGCCTAACGAACAGCCTGAGCAAGTAGCTAGGTTGCAAGCGATAGGCGCACTCAAAGCAGGCTATCGGTCGGCCTACGCGGGCGGACGTACACAAGCCGTCAATCAATCGATAATTCGAAATTGAAGCTAAATTTCAGCCTCTGAGTCCCAGCCAATCGTACCGCTGGCCCATCCAGAAAAGAAACTGATTAGTTCGTGGACCTATCTTGCACACATTAGCTGCCCTAAATTTGTTGTACCTTTTTAACTCAAAGACTTCTGCTGTTGCATACTTCTTGTCGTGTTCTTCCTTTGGGGACTCACGCAAGGCGTTATTGAGTGGTGCTATCTTGGTCTGGGCATCCGTTACAACAAGAGGGTTCGTCGCCCGGATTCAGGTTGGTGCATTGGTAGTCTGACTAAGCAGTAAACGGGAAAAGAAACGACCCTTCTTTCACTTAAAATAGGTACACTTCCGACAAATTCCGGGGGTAGGGGTACATATTGTCTCATCTGAACATTAACTCTAACATAAAACTCAATTGTTACATAGATTTTGACTCTAGTCCAACAGTTATTTCCGGCTGAAGAAATTTTGAAATTCTCCACGTCCCTTCTCCAGCGAAAATGCTGTACCAGCTGCATATGATTGTTTCCCTGTTATGAAGGCTGTCCCTCTTTCTCTTCCCTATTCCCCCTCGAATGCTGGACACCCTCCCTTGTTTACACTTTTCACCCGGTTTGATTCCCTTACTTTTAAGCACCTTTTCCCACTGTGCTATCGGCTCCCCGCAGACGCCAGACACAGTCGTTTTCCGCAGATGGAATACCGTGAAGTGACTTTGTGATGGAGAGCCAACGGTCCTACCCCCCCCCCTCCTTCTTGAACCAGTTGCCGTGGCTACTTCGAGAACCACTCGCCCAGCCACCTCCTGTCGCTGATAATTTCATATTACCTCTGTCCACGAACCCCCTCCCCCAATTTCGAGCTCGTGTTTCAGACCAGTCCTGACGCCACATGAATTGCCTTCTGAAATCATATAAAAGCAGAGCCACTGCCCATCTCCTACTAACACGCACGGTTGTCCAAGACTAGTTTTCTCCTGCGGTCAGGGGATTTAGCCGACTCCCCTCTCTCTTGACCTTTTATATCCATTGTTGACGTTTGTATATGGTGTATCCTTTACTACTTTTGCTTAGTAGTACCATACTGTCTTGATTATTGTTACCATTGGGTTTGACATACAGTAGATTCCCTGTCTCAGGAAATGCAGTGGATTCACTAAAAAACGTAATTTTGCGTGAAGTCAGCACACGTGGCGTGCACCCACACTATTAAAGCAGTAAAGTAAGTACCATAAGTAAACAGAAGACACACATTGGTGGACTGATTACTACTTACTAGAACAAGAATGTTTAAGTAACAAAAAAAACTCAACATTAACGAAATAGCGATGTAACAAGTCACTGGTCCAATATAAAGCATAAATATGTTTCAGACATGGGAGTGGAAAAGAACGGCAGTTTAATACAAAGTGAGTACAAGTACAAAATTTTTATAAGTTAAATTGTTTCCATTAACAGTCCAACTTGCACTTAATGTGTCAGAAATGGATGTGGTCACCTTTACTTAAGTTTTTTCCCAATTTTGATACTTTGTAAAAATTTCAGTTTTTTAATGCACGAAAAGATGCTTGCGCACTTTTCATTAATTTCTATTGACAATTGCAAAAATAATTTCTATGGTACTCATATTCCGGCTGTTGATTGCTGGATACAGACTCAAAGAAGTCAAGAAAGACGCAACAAGAACAACTTTAAACCTTAATCCTGCAGGTAGCACGAACGCAAACTTTGACCCTGGATATAACGCTGACCCTAACCCTCACCATCACCTTCTGTTTTATCATGCTTCTGACTTACAAGATCTCGTTTAAAGTACGTGGCATGAATCAATCTGCCTGACGCAGGATTGCGCACTACTAGACTGAAAAAAAACATACTTCTTGCCTCAAAAAATCCGACGAATGTTAATGATTAGGCCACATATCTACCACCACTCACAGCTAAAAATTACCTTAGACACGGCCCCATACGCCCGCCCCCCGGCTGGTAGAGGGCAATTCATCTACACGCATTGACTTCATAAAGCCTGATGAACAGGTGGACTTATTTTGTGTGCAAAATCACATTCGCAAGGATTTCTTTAAAAATACCAGTACTTGCAAATGCAGACGGCCCTGTGACGATCCTACCGGAAAAGGGAGCAAGATTACCAGCATCCTCTAAGGTGAGGAGGAAACTGCCGTAAATATATGCGCAATTCCGATCGGTGGGCAAAACAGCGACCGGCGAAAAATCGATCAGCCCCTGGCCAACACACACAGCCACAACGCTAAACTTGCTGATCGATAAACTCTGTATTCGCTTCGGTAAAGGACAACCGGCCCAGCTGTCCGAATCGTCAGAAAACCTACAAATTTATGCCGGTGGGCAGAAGAAGAACTCTAACATACTAATTTATTTATGCGTTAAGGTTAAATGCACTTCTGTCAGTAATTGCAGTTGCGAGCACAGTTAGCGGTTGGACGTCTCCCTCGACACTACGCTCTAGCGATGGAAGCGAGAATGCTTTTGAAACGCCAGCATAAATACACATTGTTCTTAGAAATTGCCCCATCTTCTTCTTCCTCTTCCGGGGATTATGAAAGCAACACAAAGAGAGTTTCGGCGGCCGTACGGGATTCCATCCATCCGGCTGCACCTGCAGGCAGCTTAGTTGGCCACTGTGACGACTCCACGCTCTCACACGGCCCTCACGATTGAACGCCATGCTAGACCAGGTGGCGACTTTCTCTTAACTCTTCTGTACACAATATATTTTTCCTAACACTCTGACCTTCCCAAGACTTCTCTCTCTTCACCTTAGGAACCAGTCCTGAAATATCGCAACATTTAGAGTTAACCCTATTAGGCCGCAGAAATTTTGAAATTCTTCCCGTCCATTCTCCAGCGTAAATGCTGTGCGACCTTCATATGATTGTTTCCCTCTTGCAAAAAGCTTTTCTCCCTTTCTCTGAGCCGTGTGGCTGCGCCCTCTCGCGTTTACCATTCTCACCCGATTACACACGACTGAATGCTGCCCCCAGCCCCCTGTTTCGGTTCCCTTGCTTGTTATCACCTTTTCCCACGATGCTATCGGCTCCCCCAGACGCCAGTGACAACCGTTTCGAATACCGAAGAAGTGAAGTGACTTTTTGGGTGGAGAGCCAGTGGTCTGTCCCCACTCCCCCCTATCCTCATTGACCCAGTTGCCGCGGCTACTCCGCGAACCACTCGTCCAGCCATCCCTAACCGCTGATATTTTCGAATTGCCTCTGTTCACGATATCCCCCCCCTGTTCAGGCTGGTGTTTCAGACCAATTGTAATGCCACTTACATTGACTCCTGAAATCATATAAAAGCAGAACCACTGCCCATCTCCTACTAACGCACACAGTTGTCCAAGACTAGCTTTGCCCTGCGTGGCGTTGTTGCTGTTCCCTTGTACAGGGGGTTCAGGGAATTTGGCCGACTCCAATGATCAGGCTGGTGCACTGTTTATCATTTACTATTTTTCCCTTAATAGTACCGCACTGCCTTGACAGTTGTAAGCATTACTTTTGACGTACGCTTGACTGCTGGATACAGAGTCAACGAAAGACGAAACAAAAACCTTAAACCTGACTCCTGCAGGTAGCACGAACTGAAACTTTAACCCTTGACATAAGGCTGACCCCAACCTTTACCGTCACCTTTTGTCTTGCCATGCTTCTCACTTAAACGATCGCGTTAAAAAGTACGTGAGGTGATCCAGTCTGCCTGACGCAGGATTGCGCACTACTAGACTGGAAAAAAACATACTTCTTGCCTCAAAAAATCTGACGAATGTTAATGATTAGGCCACCTATCTACCACCACTCACAGCTAAAAATTAACTAAGACACGGCCCCAGACGCCCACCCCCAGGTGGTAGAGGTCAATTCATCTATATCTATTGGCTTCGTCAAGCCTGGCCAACACAGCGGACAAATTCTGCTCACAAAATCGTATTTGCGAAGGTTTCTTCAAAAGTACCAGTAGTTCAGAAGATGAATTGGTGAACATACGTTTGAACAAGGCAAAGATCACGATTTGAGCAGAATTTAATGACGTCATGAAATTTCCTGACCTCACAATCAGCTGCGAACTGTCATTGCCTATTAATAAGAGAATTAACTGTCCCATTAAGTGTCAGTCTCGAAGGTGAAAAATGATAGGTAAAGGGAGTAAAAACAATTAATCATAGATGTGGGCGCAAATCATGATCTTTAACTTGTTCAAATTTATTCCGGGAAAACAATATTTCAATTTTCTGAACATACGTTTGTTTTTGGATAAATTCTCGTCAGGCCTCTACATTTATGTGATAATTAAGTCAGTAAACTATGCATTTTGGCCGAAAAAATAGTACGATTGTCAGCGGAGGGGAAGGAAGAATCGGGATCAAAATCTGATCAGCGTTAGGGGGGACTAGTATTCGGCCGAGATGATAAGCTGCTAGCTGTTGGATTAGCGGCTTTTGACCATGGTAATTGCGGCACCGCGAGGAATTTCTTTTGGGCGCACAGGGCTCGTTGGCGTGGCCTGATAGTGGCCACTTCTGCGGTAGCCAACAGACGCTGTCCAAGAAATTTGAATAGTTTCAGGGTACCTCCTTGGCATCCACGCGATGGTGCGAGTCCACCAGGTGTGCTAGAATGGAGCTATTGATACCCTTTAGTTGGTCCTTTCTTAGCATGCTGGAATATGTTCTGGAACACTTTAGGATAAACGCCGGCTCATGCGAGCAATATATCCTGCCCCACAGGAGCAGGTAAATGAATATATGCACAATGAAGTGGTCTAGGCTGGCAGTTTGTCCTTGGTCTCTTCGTATAGGTTGGGAGTAGTCGAAAACAGTACATGGGCGTTGGCTGCTGGGGATGTGGTTGCTACAGGTTGACTCAGGCGCCTCCTTAGAAGCTCGCTTGGTCGGTCCCCTTTAAATGGGTCTCCGATGAATATTCGCTTCATCGCTGCTGTTAACACTGAGGGTCTTGGCGGCCTTTTAGCCATTTTCTTAGCGATAAATCGACTGGGATACCCATTTTGTCGAAACACGCCTCCAACAATCCTTAGCTCTTATTCAAAGCTATCAGGCGAACAGATCCTAGTCGGCATTTGCGTCAAACGTCGCACTTAATTACGTTTGAAGTTTAACGGCGCGAAGCTAACAAAACGGATTTATCGCCCGGACCACGTCCTCTTACGATCAACCTTACGTTGAATGCTCCCATCAGCCCTTTTACTCAGTATAACATCAAGTTTATTTACCTATTTACCATATAAGTAGGGAGGCATGATGAAAATTTATCGAAAACAAACGTAGGTTCGCCAATTCATCTTCTGAAATTTTCAATGGGAATTTTCGCAAAGTTTAGTACCAATATTTGCGGCAATATTTGCCGCCAAGTCATGCCAAAACCCAATCGGCGGGACAACCATAGAACGGAGAAAAATCGATCAGCTTTTGTTTAACATGAACAGCCACAATTTGAAATTGCTGATCAATAATGTCAGTTTTAACGCTTTGACAAAGAACAGCCGACCCAGCTCTCTTAGCAATCAGCGAACAAAGGAACTAAGTCCAGTGACCGCACCATGATGTATGATTCCTATCCAGGAAAACGGACTTCTGCAACCTTAAGAAAAACTGTTTTTCGTGCACTGCTTTCGAATTCCGCTACCGCTACCCGTATGTAAACATAGGCCAGAAGTCTTTGCTACGCGCATTTTGCGTTCGAGGTTGACTCACTTCTGCTAAGCAAACATAAAATGTTTGTGCCTATGTGCATCAAACTCAGCTGTTCGCCTTGTACTCTTAACGAAACGTTAACTTTCTACTGCAGCAAGTTGACGCTTTCTTAAATCGACACACACACAAACAGAGTTTGAAAGAAAAGATTCTTTGCGAAACAGTAAAGAGCTTTATTGTATATTTGCGACGCTGGCACACCAGTTCATCGTCGAACTTGAGGGAAATGTGCAAAGAACGTTGCGCATTTTTAAACATACCAAAAAATCGATAATGATCCGTCATCCATTGCCAGTAGAAGTCTCTGGTGGTTGACGCTTTTCCAAGACCTTTTTGAGACTTATGTACATTGAACCCAAATTAGCATGCAATCGATGCATGATTCGTTAGTGTTCATGGGTAATGAGAGTTCGTGGCACAATAAATTGCATCGCAGTCGTTGCAAGGAATTTGGTAAACGACCTCTATTCTGTCCAAATAGCCAACCCTGTTCTTGAACACCACTCGGATCTGGTACTTACACAGGTGTCTTTCAACAAGTATTGATACGTTTTTAATGTATGGAAGTGTTTGCCAACTTCCTGGATTGGGCGCTTGATTGGAAGAGTCAAGTTCCCTTTCTTTTTGTTGGAACTCGTGTCATCTCATAAGTCGACGCACTAACTCTCTGGGGTTACCGTTTTTTGAAAACAATTGGTATCGGTAATTGCGTTCGGCTTGGTAGAGTTCGAGGCTAGAAAAATGCGTTCTTGCTCGATTTTTTTAGGGTGGTGACAGCACTTCGTTTAAGAGCAATAGGGTGGTTGCTCTTATAATGAAGAATAACATCAGCATAGGCCTTTTTGCGGTTAACCGATGTTTGCAACATTCCATCAGTATTGCACTGTACGAGGACGTCAAAAAATGAGTTTACTGTTTGCCAATACAAGCGAACATCCGTGTCTCAGGAAGCAATTGAGAAAGAGACTCAATCGCTGGGACAATATGTTTATTCGCCTGACGTTTCGATATCCGTCACGGATTCATCATCGGAGACATGAGTAGCATGCCTTGTATTCATTCTACTTGATTCTAGGTGATTGTTTAGAAAATCCTGCCTGGACAGCCAGTTTACTGCATCCTTCATAGCTTCATCATACCATTGTAGGTAAATGATAGAAATTTGGCCATAAGATAGCCTTCCCTGCTGTGTGGGTTCGAGACCCGCCTACACGAGCACAAACTAGCGGCTCAGAGACTAGACCCGAACTCTCAACTTGCAGCACGTCGCAGAGACTGGCCACGACTTCGATCTCCAAGGAGCGATGATCTTAGGCAGAGGAACCTCAAAAGCCGACAGGCTGACGCTTGAGGCTTGGTACTCAGATGCCAAGCCTGTCAACAGGCATCTTAACCTGCCCACTGCCTACAAAGTCTTGCACCATTATGTGGAAAAAATATAGAATAAAGCAAAACCAAATTTAAGAATGGCAAACGAAAAGGACCCCACAACGAACCGGCCGGAAGAGTAGGCGGGGTTGCCAGGACCCTCTACCGAATGTCAAAGCGCCACGCCAATAGCTGTTTATGACCCCCTGCTCCACTGACAGTTTATTCGTGTACACCACTATAATTACCCCTCCCCCCATACACCGCTGACAGCTAATTGCCCTCCCATTATCCTATTTAATTCCTATTTTTATGACCTGATGATTTCTGACATTTAATTGGCTTATAGCCAGTTTGGTTTCTACTTCTGATCTCTGAAGATGGACTCCTGTAAGAGTTCGAAAGCTCAGAACAATAAGTCAACGGATCCGGTGCTCGATGCGTCTTCTTCCTCGTCCATGCAAATACCTGGATCGCGAACATTCTCATTAGTTTGGTTTTCACTGCTATGATTGGCTAAGAGCCAGGCACAACAGAGCGCAAACTAGGTCAGTTGACTCGTGAATGCGTGCTGCCGTATGAATAGCACTCAAACAGTAACCCTGAAGACATTCTGCAGAAGACAAAAAAACAACTCAATCCTGTGTTGTGTGATCTTTTTAGGGTAGAAAAATAGAAAGAGTGAAATGGATAGCGCCTCAAAGTGGATAATACTGGTTAAAATATAGTCCTCGAACTCAAATTTGATAAAGTCAGAATTCCGGGATATGAATTATAATTCACCTTCCGATCGTCAAAACAAATTTGAAAATTTGCTGACGTTGGAGAAGCAGGGCGCAAATTGCAGACCCGCCTACAGGAACACAAAGCGGCGGCCCGGAGACTAGACCCTAACTCGCAGCTTGCCACACATTTCGGAGAGATTGGCCACAACTCCGATACTCATGTAACGACCATCGTGGGCCGAGAAGCTTCAAAAGCTGAAAGATTGACGGTTGAGGCATGGTTATCAAGCACCAACTATGTCAACAGGCATCTGGACCAACCTGCGGCCTACAAAGTCCTACGTAAAAGACAGGACACGATCAAACCGAAGTCAGGACTTGCAGACGAAGACGGCACTGTTAAGAAGCCACCGGGAGAGGGAGCAGTATAGACAGCATCGTCTACCGTGGGGACAGAACAGACCACCAATTGCCGTCACGCTAAGCCTAAATCCACACGCAAGGCCAGACAGCGAACGAAGAAAACTCGATCAGCCGAAGGCCAACACGCAACTTTAAACTTGCTGGTTGATAAAACCAGTATTCGGGGTCATAAAGAAACTCTGTGATGGAAGCAGCAGTGGCGTCCGCTGATGTGGACTGTTTTGCGGGTGGATCTGGACCCGAAAGATGCAACATATTTGCAGCACGGAGTCCATCATTTTCAAGTGAGCCTCCTCAAACTGAATTTGTTGCTGCTTCAAGATGGACTGTAGTTGTTCTGCCGAAATGGGCATAGTAAGTCCGGGTCTGCGTCGCCAAAATGTTATAACGGTGGCCAAGAGCTGCGATATTCCCATCTGACTAACGCCTCTTGTGAGTCTCGAAGGAAGAACACAACAGCTTCGACAAAGGACAGTCGGCCCAGCTCTCCGAAACGTCAGCAAATCTTCAAATGTATTACAGTGAGCAGAATATGAATTATAGCAGTCCTTTATGCGAAGCCTCTTCCTTTAACGTCTAATTCATGTTTTAGTCAACCCGTAAAAAACTTGTTTTTACTGCTATTATTCGTTAAGAGCAAGGCACAGCACAGCAAAAAACTACGTCGGCTGACTCGTGAATGCGGCGTGCTCTCGTATATATAGCACTCAAACAGTAACCCTGAAGACATTCTGCAGAAGACAAAAAAACAACTCAATCCTGTGTTTTGTGATCTTAATAGGGTAAAAAAATAGAAAGAGTGAAATCGATAGCGCCTCAAAGCGGATAATGCACACACACACCACGTAGTATGCTAACTTACACTCCCCAGATTACACTTAGGGTACTGGCGTATAAAAGCAAACACTTCCGATCAGATTGGGTTGTCAAGAAAACGCTCAAAGTTTAAGACGGCGCGGGCATGCCTCTTTTGCTACTTAGCCCGACGGCGGAGGGGGAGAGGGACGAAAAAAAACACTGATTTCGAAAGATACACAGAGTCAGCTCTCACTGAAGGCTGCCGTTCTTGTCGTCAGTACACCACACGTTTCCTCCCTGAACTGAACTTCAATTGGATAGGCTGCACAGACGACTACGACGACCACACTGGCGCGACAGTTGAGAGGCTTTGGATTGTCAAGATGGAGTAGCAACAGCATCATCATCATGATGATGCTGGAGGGACTAAAATGTGTACGCGTTATTCCAGAAGAAGTTAGGTAAGCCTGGGGAACCCCCACCGCCACCTAGGATGGCGGTGGGAGGGCTGGGGGTCTTGGACTTGGGAGGACTGGAAAGATGGTGTAAATGGTTGGCATACTGCCCGAACGGGTGACTTGCAGCGACGACGCAGACACACCGGTTGCTGCTGCTGCCGCTCGCGACAACGGGGGCGACGACGGGGCCGGGGTCTCCGCAGCCTGCGGCGGCAGGCTGTCCGAAAGGTTCCCCGGCGATGGACGATCGCCTCCTCCTCCTCCTCCCGGTGGCGGCGGTTGGTTTTGCTGCCCCTCATGGCCGACCGAGGCGCGTTGATTGCGTTCCGCCTTCAAGGCCTCCTTTGTGGGCACCTGGACCACCAACACGCGGTTGTGGTCACGCCAGCGGATCAGCAGATCCACGTACAGACGCCATTGGATGTAGGTGTAGATCAGGCCGCCGCCAATGCCGATGGCAATGACGAGGAGTTTGGTCCAGAAGGCCCAGCCCATGTTCTGCTCCTGCACCTCAGCGATCACTCGCTCAATCAGCACGAAGAGGGACCAGATGATGGTCACCAAGGCCAGCACGTGGAAGGTCACGGAACAGATGAGACGGCGCCGCTCCATGGTAGTCAGGGGCAGTTTCTCCCACTAAAAGAAGAAGCAGCGGCCTGATGAGTATCGCAAAGGGGGCGCGAATGCCAGCCTGGCTAAGCTGATCAACTTTTTTTACAAACCGATGAGACGCAAAACAAATGTTCTCGTCTCCGCACACATATATAATTAAGACGATTTCGCTTTTGATTAATGTTCAACAAGGAGCTTTGGTAAGAGTTCCCATAGGGACTTCGAGAGGTGCTTATGTGTTAGAACCACCTACTTAAAAAGTGTAAGTAGGTTGAATTATCCAAATACTTACAGTTTTCTGCAAGCCAGCCGTCGATTCCGTAGGGATTGGATGGTGGCATTAGACTAGAGAGGGGTCCTCGGAAGGCCGCCGCATACAGTAACTGGTTAAGTCAGTATATTAAGCAGAAATGACTTTTCAAGTTAACCATGGGAATAATCGCTAACTGATATACATATGAATTAGGACTAAAATGTACCGGAAAATGTACCTCAATGACCTCGCCAAAGGTTAGGGCACACTCGCCTTCATACACGCGCTTGCCGTTGGTCCGGTGGGGGGGGGTAAACGATTATACCTCAGTGTCCCCGCCCGAGGTTTGAGTACGCGCCCAATTTTAGCCTTGTTACTTTTTATTTTACAGGATTGTTGTGAACTTATTTGTTCCCTGACATGCCGCACCCGTCCTCTTCCCTAAAATCAGGAGCCCGTGAGTCCGAGGGGCGCACTTTGCGCGCTCCTCAGGGGCCCCCACGAGTTACTCCTACCAGAGTTTTTTCCGCGGCGTTTAATACCGTAGGAAATGGCTTGGGTATAAAAAACTTTGGATTTGGCTCCACCTGGTCCCATTTTGCCCCCATTATACTGATCTGAACCGAACTCTGCTGCTACTAAACAGCATTTTGCACCTCAAGTCAACTCAATGAACAACCTACATTTTGCTCTTCACATTTAATCAGATATGCAATCTACTATAACGTCACAATCAAAGAAAACCCCGGGTTTGTGTCTACTACAGGACCGGTTATATGGGTGTGACATTTGAGGGGAAGAAAAAACAATTTAAATAGTAGAGCGTATAAAAGAAGTAAATAATGGGAACAATTATTTATTACCATTCTCCCGTAGGTAGTTGTGTTGTCCACCCCACTTTCCTCCATTTACTTACCTGTGCGTCTATACCTTTGGCAGTAACGTTAACACCAACTGCTTGATATTTTTATATTAGACAACATTATAGTGTTTTATCCTATGCTTGACTGTTCCCTTTCTTGCTTAATTACGCCTTTTTTGTTTCCCCCTAATTCCCTTATTATTTGTTTGAATTTCCTTGATTGGTCCCGCGCAAAGTGACATTACCTTGTTGTTCCTAAGCTTGGAGACGTTGCATGTAAGCATAATATTTTTTTTCTAATTTCCTCCAATTATAGAACCGTGTTCATTGTATAATAACAGTTATTGATTCAACGTCAAGTAAAACGCGTTTTAATAAGCTAAAAAGTAAGAACCAGACCGGCCTTAACCGACTGGTTAATTATAGAGCACGCACAACACCACCTTAATCTCTGGCAACAATGATGAGAACGATGATAATGACAACGAGGAATAGAACCAATAGGAAACAAGAACTGTGCAAGTAGTAACCGCGGCTTGATCACAATCCTACATCAACTCTATATCGATTCTTCGAGATTGAGCTAAGACAATAAAGTGTGGCATTTTGCTATGTTTTTTAAAAACGAACGACAGCTTCTTGGAGAAATATTGCAGTACGATAAGCCCAAAAAGAAACCATATGCCGTTAACAAAACTAGAACTCAACTTAACTTAAAAACAAACTAAAAATAAACTAAACTCGAGCTAATAGAACTAAATAATAAACTTAAAAACAAATATAAATCAAATCTGATAAGGCCTTCTTGGAAGCCGCCATATGGCAAAAAGTCTCCCATCCAAGTTTCTAGCAGAAATTATGGTAAACGTTTTAATAATTGATTAAGACGTGATAACTTTACAGTAGGAACTAAACTTAAGCAGCTTTTAATTGTTGCGCTGAAGTCAAACTTATGTGAAAAGCCTGTGGAAAGACTAAAATCGACCAACCTCAAACCATATTGATAAGCAAAGGATGCCTATAGACCAATAGCAATATTATAACAACTCCTATTGGTTTACATAGTCAACGAAACGTTTGGGTAGGCGGCACATCGACCTACTGAAAATGCACAAGTAGTTTTTTATTACTTAACTACGGCTTCATTTATCGGGAATCCTCATCAGGCAATGTCAACTCGATGTTTAAAAAGGTACAAATGAAAAACCAGGCGGTGTGTGCTGATTTATCTTTGGCGTTCGGTTAGTTGCCTTCCCTCCTATGCGGGTTCAAATCCCGCCGAATGCCGCGAGTTATTTCACAATTCCGTCAACTTAATTAACCAAATCTGCCAAACCTTCATATTTAAGACAGCCAAGTCGTAATTCTGGTGAATTCTAGATGATTGCTTAGGAAATCCTGCTTGGGCAGTCAACTTGCTGTCCCGCATTGGTGGATTCCATGTGAGCGGTATAGTTGGGCAGGTAATATCGATCCAATTGTGATTAAACTCACGGTGTGAAGCGCGACATTCGTAACTCCAGTGGGTAGAGCGTTGGCTTGGCTTCAAGGCCACTCACATATACGGGTTCGAATCCCGCTGAATTACGCGAGATTTTTACAATTGAATCAACCTTATTACCTATGCAGATATGTAGGTATGCAAGCAAAGTTTTCGCACTGTCTATCTATGATTCCCTTCTCTTCCTTTTGGTGTCATGGCATTTCAGTGGTGCTAAAATGGTCACGTTTGCCAAGCTTAGTACTATTCTCGGGAGGCTTGGTGCTGAATTCAGCGGTCGGGAGGCAGCTTAAAATAGACAAAAACAAAGAAGTTTCAAATTATCTTTACAAATAACTCAATTATTTGTATCAAACCTCTATGTAGAGAAAGTCAACCTCTGTAGTTGGGACAGAGATGTGTTTAGGCATAGAGAGTAAACAGTAATGTAAGTCGACACAATACCCTCCAAATTACTTCCGCTCGCTTGATCACCACTGAGGCGGACAGTCGAAGTAAGAGAAAATGTGTTTTATCATTCTGAGAAGCACACGATGTCCGCTACAACGGTCGGTTGACGGTTGCCTAGACAGCAGAGAGGGCAGTGGCAGGAAATGAATCATTGGGAGGTTAAGGCCATACCGTCCACATCCTACCAGTGTGGGCGGATCAGGGGGGAGAAGAACTGTTTTATTTTTCAACTTCCTTTCACGGGATTACTGGTGGTCAAACCCGTAGTGAACTTCTATTGCGTTGTCTTGATCAAAATTACAGCGGGTACTGTGGTGGGTCTAAAAATAAGCAATGACTATAGCGGCTACACAGATAATGTATTACTGGAGGTGGGATAAGTAGTAGACAGCTTTTGGCGGTGTAAAATTAGAGTCAAACAGATAACCAAATACTGAATATAGAAATGACAACGCGAGTCCCAGAAAGTAAGTGAGAAGAGGTTGGATCGATCACAAGGACATGAACCCAATTCGCCTGACGTTTCGAATGCCTCCTCTGACCCATCAAAAGAGACAGTAGTTTAAAGCACCTTTTTACAGGTGCAAATTTGAAAATGGCAAGAACAGCAAAATTTGTAAACAGTTGGAGCGTCCGGTTAACTTAAAATTGCTCCCTGATTTACACAGTCCCCTGCCTTAACGCTTTTCTTCCACTGTTTTTCTTTCCACATTGTTTTAACTGGCTTACTCTGCTTATTAGTCTTCGTGAGCCTGCCCTATGACTTTATTAAATTTATTAAATTTTGTATGTTCTCGTACGTTATTCACGTAAGGCAACGAGACGAAGCAGCTGATGAGCACTCTCGAAATTTATGGATCCAATAAATTCCGCTGTTTTACCATCTTCAGGAGAGACAGTAGCTTTAACACAAACTGGTAATTCGCTCACAGCGACTTTCAGTATGTAAACTATTATTTATATTGTATTTATAGACGGACGTCTAGTAAATATTGGCATGTTTAACTTGAAAAGTTTATTCGGCAAACATATCATTTTCAGCAATTCATCATCAGGCCAATACGATCGCAGGAATGATTGATGATGATGATGATGATTATTATTATTATTATTATTATTATTATTATGATGATGATGATGATGATGATGATGATGATGATGATGATGATGATGATGATAAGCGTACAGTTGTACGAGTTTGATTCTCACACACCTTGTCGACACGAATCAACGAGTCAATACTAACGAAATGTTTCGGGTTGTCTTCGGGTTGTTGTCAGAGACGCTTATACAGGCACTTTCAATTCCGTGGCCGACGCGGACGATAGGTGACAATCGCATATCGACCCCAGCCCCTAGCGGCAAACGTTCACTCCGTGCAAATAAAAGTAGTTCTCACTCTGACCCATGACCAATGCTCATTCCAGAGCAAGGACCTATACGCGCCGATATCGCCATTCGGGCGGGGTGAAAACGATGAGTTGTACTCAAAGAACACTTATTAACTCTGCTGTTGATTTATAGCTGTAAATGTACCTAATCTGTATTATCGTCCAACGTATTGCCAAAAAACGCGATTATCAAATTGCAGGTTTCTTGAAATTCCCCAAAAAAGAAACAGTGGTTAGGAAGTCGTCTATTTTAACTTACTTGAGGTCCAACGTACCGTTCTTGAGTAAGATTAGTATAGTCCACGGCGCAGAGCGCCGCGCACCCCATTAATTTACATGCGGAACAACTTACTCCCAGCGGCCGCGGGAAAAAACTTCGACTACATTTTTTAAATTTTACGTGTACATCTAAAATTTTCGTCGCTGCCTATCCTATTTTCCCAAAACCCTATAAACACCATTTTCGTAGGACAAAATGTTGGGACTAAAGGAGTATTAGGGGAATTATATAAACTACTTTTACCGGCCCCATATTTGTCCGTTTAGCGGCTGTTTGTGTTTAATATTACCCCCCTTTAGCCTAACGTCGCAGTGACTGCCTTTGTATGACAACCATATTATGGTTGTGGCACTAGTGGCAAGGGTTGTTTTCCCCACCTCTCTCCACAACATCTGTCGACCTCGGCTCGACCGGCCGTGCCCTCTAATCACGTTGTCCGTTAGTAAACCCCAGCCCCCCCTCACTTGTTTCAGGACAAGGGGGTGGATGGGCGTATGTTCCGCCTTGTATGCCAAATTTCCTGCTCGATGTTTTTCGAAGGGACCATGGCAACCAGGTCTAAGAGTCACTTTTCTCATTTCCAAATTCAATATCTTAGCAACCGGTTCTGGTTGGAGCGGATGTCCTAGGCATGACATCCAGCAGGCTAAAAAGTCTCTAGTTTTGTCAGGAGAAAATAAATTGCTAAATTAAAATCACAATCAGTGTGCACAGAAGAGGCAGGCGAGCTGGCCGAAAGCCAACGCCGACTAATTTCTGGCCAGAACTGAGGAGTGGCGCACGCTCCTGAACTCTGAACATATGCTTGAACTTCTAAGTTATTGCCTGTAAAACTAAATTCACTTTTCGAGGACAAATGTATGAACCAATTAAAGGCAACGCAACGGGCTCCCCCTTCCCCTATCAGTCCTGATTACTGAACTGGACCTTCAACGGATTGAACACTTGGGCTTCACCAGGCATCAACCGAAGTTTTGGGCTCGTGTTTTCGATGACATTTTCATCATTGTCAAAACATGCGACATTCAGCACCTCAAAGAGTTACTAAACTCGGTTGACCCAAATATCCAATGAACGATGGAAACGGAAAGAATTAACCAACTTCCCTTCCTCGATGTCGTGGTGCGCCGTTGTTCAACTGGCCTACTGCAAACCACAGGATTCATTAGAGCCACCAGCACGAAACAAATACTCCACTTCAACAACAACTACTCTCTGTATCATAAAAGTATCTCCATTCGTACTCTTTTCCAAAGAGTTGAAACACATTTCAGCATACAAGCCGACAAAGAGCGGAACAACAATACCTACATGACCTCTTTCGAGGTAATGGATACGCGAATTATTTTATCAACCAAAGCAAGCGCCGGGTTAACAGACGATGGGCAGCAAAACAGTTAGGCGAGCAGTTTGGCGTCGTTTATCAATTTTCATGTCGCGGCTGTTCTTGTCGTTATACAGGGCAGACCAGGCGACGACTTAGCTCGCGAAGAACGGAGCACAAACGGGCGGTTTGGAGAGGCGACCCACTGTCCCAGATCACTACCTATACTCTGAAAGAAGACCATTAATTTAACTTCACGGACACGCGCCAGTACTAAGACGGGGCGAGAACTACTGGAGACCTGGGTTTCAGACTCCAAATTCATCGACAGGCATATAGATATACCGCCCTGTTATTTTGCTCCCGTTCGCGTGATCAGGAAGCACGGAAGATTTCGTGTCCAGGCACGCACGCTGCCGCGCCAAGGATGCACGACATGGTGCCAGGGCCGCATGCCATAACACCAAGGACGCAGGTTGAGAAGATTTGAGCGTGGCCCAATCAAGAATACAACTCCCCACTTCCCCCCCCCCCCCCCATTCCCTAGTAGCTGAACTGCACAAAAATGTCAATGCTTGCTGTTTTCTCAGTTTCCCTGACGATGGTCTCTTGTGTGAAGCCGAAAGCTCAGTGTAATACAATTGCTGTCCCAATTATTGCGCCTTTGTCTTCTTTACAAAATGAACCTGGAGAACGCATATTCGCCCTTATTCATTAGATAACAGCAACCACAATTACCAATCACTGGGAAAGATAAGGCAAATGGTATACTGCTCGGATGACGCCTCTTAAATGGAAAAGAATTGATTGTGCCGGCCTTCGTTGAGCAGACCCTATACTGCAGAGCTGGGGATATTTAAATCGTTGTAAGCGTACCGCAAACCAGCTGCTTTCAGTCACGTGAGGTGGGCAGGCTCTCGACTTATTTTTGTTCAAGCATTCACGTGATCCAATGGGTCTAACAGGAGAAAACAACGACGGAGGACCTTGCCATGCGAAAACCAAAATAAAAGGACTTAAGTGCTCAGAGAGTTCGCCATTTGGTTGGGTCATGTGCAACGTCAGCATCTGCTCGGGTCAGCGGATGATCAGAAGCCAGGCCAGAACAACTCTCCCCAAAGTCTGAGGGACATTGAGTCGTTAAACTCTACTCATTATCTCAATTTTGTTTATCTGTGCAAGTTTCAATGCGGCACTAGTCTCAAAGGATTCATCGCGTTTCAGTGAGATACATGCAAAAGGGGGATGTGTGCTTCCTTCTGCGAGTATTTATTGGCCGACTAAAAGTCTGATGCAGTTGCCAGCTGCTTAGGGTTCCGCTCTCCTTTTAACATCATTTAGAAGGGTTTAGTTAATGCCCTCACCTCTTCTCCCTTCACATTGAAGACCTAATATCGCCAAACGAATGCGTGTTTTTTAAATATGCTAATGACGTGGTTGCTCTTAAAAGCCAGACAAATCTTTAGATACTGAGAGATGACCTAGACCCCGTCTCAGCATGGTTGTTAGCAAATAGTCTTCTACTTAATACTCAGAAGTCAGTCCAGTGCCTCTCCGATTGTGACCCCCTCTCAGTTCTGAATCCCTAGACATCCTGCCCAAGGAGGTATCCTCCTGCCTTGGTGTTTGAAAGGAACACCCTCATGTGCTAGTACCACCACGATCATTAATGCCACCAGCATCATTTATATTGCCCTATTCTTGCTGCACTGACTTAGACTGTCCTACTCTACCTACCTGATACTGTATTGTCGTACTACTACAGATAGATACAGTAGTAGGCCTAAATGTAGTCTATAGACGGCAAACTGCTCGGCATAACGGCGTGGTAGTGCTGGTTTATTACTTTACAAACGATGTATTATTATTCAAATACCAAGCACTATTACTTCACACAGATTGGGGGTGCATACTGGGTGCCACTTCTTTCAAAATCACATACAGGCAGTACTTATAGTATACTATCTACTGGGCTTTGTAAGAATGATTATTATAAAATTGGCACTTTTAGCATTGGCACATACATAAAGCAGCAGTGTCTTAGTAGAGCTTGATGGATAGAGTTGGGAGTGCGGAAACCAAGGTAATCGCTCTTGTGCTCAGGGCCCCAAGTGGGTACTTATTCGAAATAGTTGAAAGCCAGATCAATACTCCTTGTAGAGACCAAGGGAATAGGAGCCCTAGCAAGGCCTCGATCAGGGTCACCTCTGACAAATGGTGGCGCCAGCGCTATGAGCCCAGTGTTAACTTTAATCATCGTCACTTCAGACTTACAAAACAGTCAGTAATAGCACCAGCAAAAATATCACTCAGCTACACCTTAGTAGTATTAGAAATAGCAGTAGCAGTAGTAGTAGT
>JAYGXS010000010.1:4173967-4191417 GCA_036362985.1 Ligula intestinalis
GTTTTCAGCCTCTCAGTTCTGCACTGGTACTGTCTGTAGATTTCACTACTTTCCAGTTGATTAACCTCTCACCTGGACAGCTGGTAAGTGTCGAAGGGGAAACGCCGAGGTGCGTAGCTCACCACACTCACAATGATATCCCGTCTTTTGTTACATTATCACCCCCCATCCCCTCCCCGGAGTCTAAGCGGGCCGCGTCTTCTGGTCCACAGTTCGTCGGTACAGAAGCCTATTAAGCGACGGTCTGTTGTGACAAGCTGGAGTCGAAGTGAAATTTCCTGAAGGCCGCTAGACTCGACGCCTGAATCAGCCAATCACCGCTCCCGCATAGATGCCTCTTTGGGACGGCGACGAAAAGCAAGCTTGCATGCGTTTTTAACGCAATCTACCTGCCTGACCAAAAACCTTCAAGGCCGACCCAGCCAATGAACGCTCTCTCTCTCTGTCTACCGGCCTGACTACTGTCAAACCAGCAATTGGACCCGGCTGGTCTCCTGGCTGGTCGTATACTCTCCAAGTCAAATCTCTGTCTATGTATTCCTCGTTCCTCTGTGTACACAATATACTAATCCTACTACTGGCCTCGACCGACTTCTAATCTACTAAGTAGCAATGGTCTGAAGATCGCAGTTGCTAGGGTTCAACCCACTTGACCCCATCCGATAGGTCAATCGCTGCCATGGAATGGCTAGTCAGATTACTGGATTCTGATCCTCACTAAAGCCTCAGATCGGTGTTTGAGATCGAACCTACATAAGAACAAGCGATTGCATTGTGCAGACGGGTAACCAAATAAGCGTTTGCGTGCACGCACACCTAAGGCTGACTTTACGCAGTGACTGTTTTTTTTTCTTCTGCACTTCCTCACCACTCTTCGTTCCAAATCAGACCGATCAAAGATCCGCCCGTATGCCGATTGAGTTCACACTTGACCTTTGCACTAACAGCTAGGTTATGTCTTCGTAGTTTTTTTTTCTCCGTGCAAAAAATGACTGTCTGGTTGCAGCAGAACCTCTTGTAGTGGTCAAAAAAGTCCGGAAGCTGGGAGTGAGGGGGATAAGAAAACGTATTATGCGAGAAATAACGATTTAGACTTAGCAATACTTAGGGTGGTCGTTCCGTTTGTGTCTCATAGGTCTGGGTCAGGAGACAAATCAACTCGGGGTCGGAATAGGCAGCCGCTCTGAGCCGTACACTGAACCCGGGGCTAGTGTGCGAAGATACTGGAGCACAGACACCAACATCGACAGGTCACCACCGCATGTTTCATTGACTTCGAGGCCGCCTTTGATTCCATCGACAGAGAAGCTTTATGGCAAATCTTGCTTTCTGACGGTCTCCCACCAAAGTTGTTCAATCTTATCAAAGCCTACTATAGCACAACAGGAAGAGTCAAATCCTTTCCCTCTGACTTGTGGAGTTCGACAAGGGTGCCCTCATTCTCCAGTTCTCTTCAACTTCTTGATCGACTGGGTGATGCAGCAATAAATTCTACCTGACAGTGGATGTGAAATCAGCCCTGAATTCAGAGTACCTGACCTGGAATATGCCGAAGACATTTTCGTACTCGGTAACACCCCTCAGTCACTACAGCCAACGCTAGACCGAATCACCAGCTTCGCTGCAACTGTTGGTCTGACAATTAATGTGCGCAAGACGAAGATCCTGACTACGTATCTGGGCACAGCACAACCACTGTCTATCAACGGTCGACTCATCGAAAAAGTTAGCTACTTCCGCTATTTGGGCTCGAATATGGTAGCCAATGGACAGGCCAAAGACGAAATCAAGAACCGAATCGCGCACGCTAGAAGTGCATTTGGGCTGCTAGCCAGACCACTCTGGTCTCGCTCAGACATCAGTCTACGTACTAAGCTGCTGATATACAAAGCATCAATCAGACCGGTGTTAGTATAGGCCTGTGAAACACAGCCAGTGAGAAAGGCAGACATCCTATCGCTCGAAGTCTTTGACCGTTGGTGTCTTCGACGACTCTTAAGAGTTTTCTGGTAGGATCAAAGTTCCAATGTCGAGCTATACCGCGAATGTTTCAAACTACCAAGTCTAGCATCGTAAATCCAGCATCGCTGATTGCAATAGTTTGGCCATGTCCTGCGCAAACCACCGACGGACCTTGGTAGATTGGTCATTAACCCCTCTGGTAGTGCAAATCGGAGATACGGACAAGGCGGTCAACTGAAGACATGGCTCAGCACCCTAAAGTCGGACGTTGAACGGATGGGCCTCGTACCCGTTTACGGCTTACGACATTGGAACAAACAATGGGTTGACAGCTGTTAAGAGCTCGATTCCAACCACCGCCAAAGGGTTGCCGATATCCATGGCATCCGTGGAGCCGATTCATCCAACAACAGGAGCTAATCGGATCAAATAGAACTCAGTAAGTAAGTAGGGGGTAGCCACGCTTAATAAGCGCCTCTTTTATGCGGGCAATCTCTCTCTTTCTATGTGGCTTGATGCCAGCGTGAACCTACCAAGGTAGACATGCTGATTCAATCTGTCAGCCTCAACGCCCAGGCAATTTCAGCGGCCCCAATCCACGCTCAACTCTTGCCTATCACGGCTGCTAGCAAGTGCACATATTTAGGCCTACCCTAATCTGGTCTGGCAGAAGGCTTATATACTTATGTAATATAGGCAGAAGGACATTGCCGACAAAAACAAGAGAGACTAGAATGGCCATTTCTGGCTTATTGGCCGTCATCATCCAGTCATACCCAAACCCAGGTAAGACCTCAAACATCGGTGCCCCACCCGAAATTCGAACTCACGACCTTGGTAGTTAGAAGTCCAACGCTCTATCTGTTAGGAGTTTGGCCTGACCAAATGCTAGCAACATTTGGAGGTTTTCCTGAGGCGCCGAGCCTAGCCGAATGTTTTTGTTTGTTCGCTTTGACCGCTTACACGAGATGACTTTCCATGTGCGATGACCTTAACCTCTGCAGAGGACACAGACGCACGTGTGCCAACTGGTCGCAGTTATCCCAATGCGTCCAATCAGGCTACAGGCGAACGCGCATGACCATCAGTTATAAGCCAGTTGTCACCTCTCAGACAGTGGAGTTGCACACGCGGACTACGAGGACACAGCTAGTCCGTTCTCAATGCGGGACAAGAGAGCGCGTTGGAGATAAATCAGCGGCAACTACCATCCGAGACGGTACCTCCGGGTTTACTACACAATAAACCCTCCTCCGGATGGATTCCAAAGTAACGCCTTCCTTAGTGTGTTCCTCTTTGAGGAATCCAAGGGGCGTGATTTGACGGCGATAAATGTCAGATGTCATCACACCGTTAAAACGCTAGTGACGCAGGTGAGATCGTTCCTCGGATGTTACAATAATATATCACGCACATTTAAACATGTCTATTTCCGCGGAACAATGGCTGCTCTACGAATGTGTTGTGATCGCACCAGCCATCAAAGGGCGTTGGAGTGCTCACATCTTAGGTGACACTGCCAGTTGTCATCCCTAGAACTTGGCATCGAAGAACTCACCTTTACGGTTGAATGCTCTATACTATTTTCACAATTAAGTCTCACAAACTTTGAGAGGCCAAAAGGAATTGTTCAACAAACTAGGTCTGCGAGATAGACTAAAGGATGTGAACGTCCAAATAAAGCGTGAGATTTCCAGGCTGAACGACCTCTTTGTTAGTCAGCTTTTTACTTCTTCTATATCTTCCGCTCCCCTCTCCTCGGATGAAATTTTGAAGAGTCTTAAGCGTCTCACTGGTCAACGCAATACACTAACACATGTAGATGCTGACTTAGATGTAGGTCGTTTAAATGTAAACTTCATCTACACTCCCATTACCTCCCATCTTTCGACAGATGTCATGTCCTTAATATCAAGTGTCTTTGTTCCTGTGTCTGTGGAAACAGTGATGAAACATCTTAAAAAGTTTCGAGGTTCAACAGCTGCAGGACCAGATGGGATCTCACAATTTCTCTTGAAATGCTGCTCTTTTCAGTTAGCACCTGCATTGACACACCTCATCAACTTGTCCTTCATGGAGTCTAAGATTCCTGATGAGTGGAGATCAGTGAGAGTCACTCCAATCCCGAAAAAACCCGCTACTGGTCAAAAATCCTGATAGAAATGATCCACATTGGTCATCTTAACATAGCCCGTGGCGATGCGGAGAGCAGCGTTCTCAACGCGTTGGACTTTCGCCCAGCTGGTGTCGCTAAACATTAGGGCAAAGATAGCTGATGCATGCTCAGTCTTTGCCTTGCCTGTTGCCCGGTATGTCGTGACTAGCCTCTCAGCGTCCTGAGACGTGGATACCGTGTAAAACTTGACTTGTGAGTATTTCATGGCCTTTTAACATGACTTAACCTCCGTGAATGGAGCTATTTTTTTTCGCTGACGTAGATAAAGCAAGATTCTTTTCTCTCATGTTGCCCGCGCGCAACCGAACTCATCACGTCGCCAGCTTTGCTGGCTTACCGCTTGCGCACATTATTCGGCAAGAGGTGAGACGCTTCATACTGGTGTCCACATAAAACTCTGAGCGAATGGACTCGGAGACAGTGACACAAACACACACACACAACAACAGCTTGCTTTTGAGGCGGCAGGTGTTGTTTATTACCGTCCACCCGCCTGAATTTTAGCTAGGGAAACGCGCTGCACGCATGGGCATGCGGACGGTATGAAAAGGAGGGGTTGCAAACAGGCCGGATCAACCATCAGACGCCGGGTCATGAGGCCGAAAGACCCACTGCCACGGCAGGAAACAGCTGGAGTCGTTTACCGGATCTGGTGTAGTTGTGGACAAAGCAACTACGTCGGAGAAACCAGGAGATTACTCCGGACGCGAATGGCCGAGCATGCAGCGGTGGTGAGGAAGAAAGACGACAACTCCCAGGTTGCAGCTCACTCGACGGGACTCGGCCATATTTTTCAAGTTTGACGAGGCCGAATCCTCGCAAGAGGGGACAACCGCGTGAGCCGCGAGCTGCTCGAGTCATGCTCCTCAGGCCCCCAGTCCATCAACAAGCGCAACGATTTTATGTTCCCATACGATGTACAGAGAAATTTGCTGAGCGAGATAATCAGTCACATGGAAAGGATGGGGCGCATCGAAAACTCTGACGACAGCGGGCACAATTGTCACACAATTATGATTCCCGCATCTGAAGCGGACAAGAACGCTGTGGTAATTAATGAGCCATCACCGCATCAATTAAGACCTCAAGCGGTGGTTCAAGGAACTGACAATCATAGTACGCATGCGGGTGACCGCTACGAACTATAAGTACCGTGTAATCTGTGCATGTATCACCCTATTTGCGCATGTCTCACACTGTTCTTCTATTTCCGAAACTTCAGGACGATAAACCTCGTGTTCCAGTGATCGCTTCTTCTTCTTCTTCCGAACTGCTTCCTGGAACTCGGATATTCTCCTATATTGGCAAAATGTACATTACAGGCGTGGGCAGTGCTATTGCCCAAAAATGAAGGCCAGCGAATGGAAATATTTTAATCAAAATGCCAGCGTGTATACAGAAATCCGAGTTTTCCGCAGGCAGAAAGCAGCAGTAGTGAGTAAGGTTATTTGACTGCTCGATGGCATAATTAAATCACGGCGATTAATGACCCGAAAGCGAACTGCCAAGCCGTCAGCACACCAATTTCGACCTTAAGCTGATAATTATAGTACGCATACGCATGGCCGCTACGAACTATAAAAACTCTGCAATTTGTATACACGTCACACAAACCTATGAATGTCTCACATCGTTCTATGGTTACCTATGATTAATGGCCGCTGTGTTTCGATCTTTAGAAGTTGGTCTCGTTGGAAAGGTATGCATTAGATAAGAATAGTAAATAGCATATGCTTTATTAATCCGGATCTTGAAATTGTGAGGACGAGTTGTGTATACCACCAATTCGTAAACTGTTTTATTGTGACAAGTACGAATAAATTTATGGTCATGTCATGTACCCGTGTTTTGAAAAAACTGCTGGCACCTACTCAAAGTACATGCGCCTCAAAGGCTATGGATGAAAATGAAAACGGCACAGACTATCTAACAGGAAATATGCATCGCCAAAAGAAAATTGATACTCTCTTTGCAACATTAACCATTTTAAGTATTCCCGCGCGTGATATAATTAAGGTAAATTGTCTTTTGCGCCGATACAACCATCGAAAGCAGGTTTCTAAGCTTATATGGAACACTATTTAATATACCTTCAAATGGTTTTTGGACTAGTAGCAATTTTAGCTTTTTAAAATAACGTTTGGCAGTCAGTACTGAGGCATATATTAATTAACCATCAATACACACAATTATTGCATGAGTATGCGACAGATAAGTCAGACCATATCTACTCAGATAGAGTGAACTTTGCACCGTCTGGAGACCGCGCAACCATGTTCACAGCTGTGTCTCTGGTTTCGTTTTATGCACGAGGATTGTGCAAAGTTGGCTCTTAGATTAAGCGCCCTGAATAAAAAGCGTGGTATGACTGTTGAGAAAAAGCTAAGGTTACAAGCAAAAAAGTCGTAGTTTCATATCTAGGGGCCACGCAGTTGCTGTTCCTGGTTAAAGCATACATTGGATTCCGAAGAAGAAGATGCGATCACAGGAACAAGGACTTTATTTTCCTGACGTTACGGATTCCGTCGGGAATCCTTAGTCATAGGTAATCATGGTTTCCTTTGATGTCACGTCCCTTTTTACTTCTATTCCACAGGACTTGGCCGTCGAGACTATTCAACTACTCCTTCGAGAGAAATACGGTGAAACGGAGAATCGCCTCGGGCACGCTCAAATCCTCCAGGTCCTGAAGTTCTCCCTGAAGACGTACTTTACCTTCAACGGAACTATCTACGAGCAGGTGAAGGGCACGCCTATGGGTTTGCCTATTTCCGAACTCATAGCAGAGGCGGTCGTGCAACGGCTGGAGTCGCTGGCTTTCCGACCCCACAGACCGAAACTCTGGGCTCGATATGTGGACGACACCTTCGTCGTTATTGAGCGGGATCAGGTGCTGACATTCAAAAAACGTCTAAGAACCGTCTTTCCGGACATTCAATTTACGATTGAGGAAGAAGAAAACAACCAGCTGGCCGTCCTGGATGTCCTCGTTTGCCGCAAAGACGATGGTGGCCTTAAAACTAAAGTGTTCAGGAAAGCAACCAACGCTATGCAAGTCCTGAACTACAACAGCAACCATCCAATCGGTCGCAAACGCAGCTGTTAAGAGCGCTATTCCGGCGCGTCGAGACGCATTGCAGCGAATTGGAAGACAAAATTGCTGAATTACACTATGTTTGACGGGTACTGAGAGCGAATGGACACTTGCACAATTTTGTTAACCAGTGCATTCGCAAACGAGAGACGAAGCCACGTCCAGCTGGTCAAAACGTTTAGCGAGCTCTTCCGTACGTGAAGAATGTACGGGAAGCGGTCAACCGTCTACTCACCCCACTTGGAGTTGGAGTTGCACACAGGCTGGAAGCAACCATCAGACGCCGGGTCATGAGGCTGAAAGACCCACTGCCACGGCAGGAGATGGCTCGAGTCGTTTACCGGATCTGGTGTTGTTGTGGACAAAGCAACTACGTCAGAGAAACCGCGAAATTACTCCAGAAACGAATGGCCGAGCATGCAACGGTGGTGAGGAAGAAAGACGGCAACTCCCAGGTTGCAGCTCAATCGACGAGACCCGGCCATGTTTTCAAGTTTGATGAAGCCGAACTCCTCGCAAGAGGTGACAACCGCGTGAGCCGCGAGCTCCTGGAGTCATGGTTCTCAGGCCCCCAGTCAATCAACAAACGCAACGATTTGGCATTCCCATACATTGTACTGATAATTTTTCTGAGCAAGAGAATCAGTCACGTGGGAAGGACTGGGCGCAACTCTGACGACAGCGGGCCTAATTGTCGAGCCATTATCAAACCTGCATCCGACGCGGACAAAAACGCTGTTGCAATTAATGAGCAATCACCGGACCAATTAAGACCTCCAGTGGTGGCTACAGGAACTGACAATTATAGTACGCATGCGGGTGACCGCTGTTAACTATAAATACCGTGCAATCTGTGCATGTATCACCCCTTATCTGCGCATGTCTCAGACCTTTACGATTACCTATGACTAAGGATTCCCGACGGAATCCGAAACGTCAGGAAAATAAATTCCTTGTTCTCGTGATCGCATCTTCGTCTTCGGAACTGCTGCCTGGAACACGTATATTCTCCTCTATTGGAAATACATTGGATTGGTGGGAGCCTCTGGATAATCAGGGTAACAAGCGTAATGTTCTACCTGGAAAAAATGCTATTCATTCCAGCCTATACCCTCGAATTTTCCCGACTCAATGAGTGGTTTTCTATCGGAACTATGAATACCGCACAATCTCTGCATCTCTCACATCATTCTACAGTTACCTATAATTAACGATTCCCGACATAATCTGAAACCGTACAGGAAAATAGAATTATTATTCCAGTGATCGCATCATCTTCTTCTGAGCCTAATTAAGGTTCCTTTTTATACATTATCATAATATCGACATCTACTCTACTTAAGACTTGGGAAAAGGGAGCATTTTCCTTGATAGATATGTACAATTTATCCGAACCAATTGCGAAACATTTAGTTGGCATGGTGCGATTCGAAAGCCATCAATGTTGATAGAATTAGGCTGACTGCCCAGACAGGGTTTTCCAGGCAACCAATCTAAACCACCATGTCACCACAAAGCCCGCTTAATAAATAGGTATTTCGGTAGAGTTGAGTAAGTCGATCATGCGATTAAACACACGGCTTTTGGGTTGAAGTCCCTTCGTTCATGGGGTTTAGGCGTTGGCTGTACTGAAACCGACTTAACTATCCAGGGTTCGAACCCCACAAAAGCCACAGTTTTCACAATTAGGGTCGGATTAGACGGAATGAAACAACACGTCCTTCCACAAGAACCGAAGCTTATTGCTATTTTTTTGAATAGGTAGGGCGTGGATGTTGATGTTGTTCAAGCATACATGCAGGCACATTGCACAGGAGACGAATTGCGCAAAACAGAGTTGATGCGAGAGAGCCTATTAGGTGCCAGCTAGCAGGCAGCTAGCACACAGGCAGCAGCCACGCTATCGATCATGCCAGACAATTAATCAATAACATAAATTTCAAGCTACATTTAGCCATTGAGTCACCAGTAAATCGTACCGGCGCCTACGCCAGGAGAGAAGATGATCGGCTCAATGGACATCGCGTTACACGAGTTTGTTTTCCTAAATAGATAGTACTCATTACACTCAAAAACTTCTGCTTTTGCCTTCTCCTTGTCACGTTCATCTTTTGGGAGACTCATACGAGGCGTAATTAGGCGGTGAACTCCCAGCCTTGATTACCTTTACAACAGAGGCGATGCTCGTATTAAACCCGCTAAAGTTACATTGGTTCAACGGTCCAAGGTGGCCACTGAACACTAGTCTAACAGCCCGTCGAGCAACCACCTCTCTGATCCGCATCCATCGTAATTGTCTGAGTTTTTAGCTAATTCCTATGTCGGGAGTACGGAATAACATCTTTGCCATAAATAGAGTTTAGAGTGATAGCAATAAAATAGCATTCAACACAGCCTAGTAAAGCTTGAATGCACGTAATGTTCGACGAAGGTATCACAAGATGTGAGTGATTTAGTTGTTTCTATCCAAGTTGAGATAATGCACAGAGGTCGTAAAAAGCCACAAAGACTGAGTAACAATATTTCCGGTGAATCTAACAGAGGTGGTCAAAAGCATGCTAATTAGGAGAATCGCAATCACGTCGTGTGCGCTAATATTTCTTTAAAACCCGCCTACGCATACTAGTACACCGGAAAATGTATCAAAACCAATCAGTCCGTGTTCTGCACTCTCTAAACGCAATTATGTAAGCATACAAGTAAACGTGTTGCCTAGTCAAACAAATAGTAGCAGTCAACCGAAGGTTTGACTCATCATGAGTAAATTTAAACGAATGGCCCAAAATTTGTGCAATATGCCGACATATGTGAAAGATTGATACTCTATCTCTCTCTCTTACTTATCGGCATTGAATAAGGTTGTAATACTGATAAGCGTGAAGTCTATTTTAAAGCCATTTCAGTCACGATACGATGCCGGCTTTTTAACGAGCTTCATTCTGCCTGTATGTACCGTAAAAAGTGACAACTTATGTAGTATGCATGGCTATCATTGATTTCGACTGCTGTTATAAATTCAAATATATCGTATGGAAAACATACGTGAAAAAATTATGTATCGTAATCCTTGGTAGCTAATTACGACCTCCACAAATGTAGTTCTTAAAGACAGTTTCTAATTATGGGCTTTTTCACGACTGTGAGTTGTATCCGTCCGGTTGATGCCACCACTGTACCTCAGTACAGGCCGCAAGCATCACTCTGGCCTCCAATGCAAGCAACAACTGTCACACACAACAAAAACTGTCTAACCTACAATCTGCACTGGATCATCTTCTTCATTATCATCGTTCATCCACGTTCGCTCACGTTCGACACATCCGCTTCGCGGACAGCCAACAAGACTGTCACCCATCAAGGCCCACTGCCCCAAAGTCCTGCATTGTCATAGGCAGCTGTCTCCTACTTGCTGACCGGAAAACCCTTAACCAAAATTCACTCACGCATGACAGTTCGGCCGCCGCTCTGGATGATGTCCACCCCGAGCCTCAGTAGGCTGAAGCAACGCGGTGACCTCCGCCGGATTACAGGACCTACCTCACTCTCTTACCACTCCCCCAACCGGACCCGATGTCAAGTCATAAAGACGACAGGTTAGGGATGGCAAGGCGGCTGGCGCGACCAACACTAAACAGGCGTACCTAGAACAGACCTAGCTAGGCAGGGTCCTAGCGCCGTAAGGGCCACATTACGAAGCTGGCATTTAGCCTGCCTCTCAGCTCACAGCACGCCATTCTACATAACAAGATACACACTGGGCCGACTGCGGTGTCCAAGTTATCCCGTCAGTTGGCAACCCTCCAAGCCACGGCTTTTAGCGCGCCACGATAGTTTCAAGCGCATCATATTGATTATAGTGAAGAGCGAAGCGCGCTGAGGGCCGACCTCACTCTACCTTCCCCCTCCCCCAACGCCAGCCACACGTCAACGCCTAGCTGATCGGTCGCTTGATACATATACACACGTGCACGGACATACAGGCGTGCCGAACCAGTCGCGGTTTCCCACAGGCCATTTGAACAATGCACCCCCCCGTAGCCAAGACAGCAGGGGGCCCCTACAGGCGACAGTCCAACTTACAGGACCAGGTCCGCAAAAGACAGTTCCAATCAAATACCACTCCCCCTTTTGGGGGGTTTTGCATAGTTCTTCATGCAGAACGGGAAGTGACACAGCTCGCACTTGGAAGAATGGGTGACGGCAATTCAGTGCTGGACGCAGACCTCGTATACTGCAGTCGCAGAGACAGGGCGCAATCAGGCGGCCGAGATCACGCGGCCGGCCGCCCACCTCATCCGGACCCTTCTTCGCTCCCGCCAACATGCCGACGCACTGGCCAACGTTGTCGAAATTACGCCCACACATCCTCTGGCTCATGTCACGACTGCACGTCAGTACAGGTCGCAAGCATCCCCCGACCCTCAGCTCGTGCAACCACGGTTTCATGCGACAAAGGCCCGCTTACCTACACTGTACACTGTTCGCTCACGTTCAAGACATTCACTTTGTTCTGTCTTTGGCGAGGAGCTGTCGCGGACAGCCAACTTCAAGGCCCGCTGCTCTAAAGTCCTGCATCGTCACAGGCAGTTATTTCTGACCTGATGACCTGAAAACCCTTGACTGACACTCAGTTGCCCACACACGCGCGCACACACAAGCGTGCCAAACTAGCCGTCCGCATAGCCAACGCAGCGGCAGGGCTACCTACAGGCGACATCCCCTCGTGTAATGCAAGACACTTCAGCTCAACTGCAGAAGGGGAGTCAGGTTCAGACCAGCAATGACATAGCAGAACTACTCACCTTTTTGAGGGGTTTTGTGTACCTTTTCATGCAGAAGGGAAAGTGGCAGAGCTCGCACTTGGTAGAATGGCTGACGGCAATCCACTGCTGGACGCAGACCTCATGCACGTACTTCAGACTGCCGTCGCAGAGACAGGGCGCAATCAGGCGGCCGAGATCGCGCGGCCGCCCACCCTCCTCATCCTCCATGGTCTGTCCGCTGAGTGTGGAGAGCGTGGCGGCGGAGAGCACGCTGGTAGCTGAACGCAGCGGCGGCGGCGGCGACTGATGATGACCACTCCTGAGGATGCCGGCGCTAGCGCATGTCGAGGCACTGCTGTTGTTGACGAAGCCCCGGCAGCTGTGGCAGATGCGACACATGGGCCGCTGGAAACTGGAGATGGTGAAGCTGTTACGGGAGAAGGCCGGGCTGCCGGCACAGAAGCTGGGCGGATCATCCTCCTGTCGCTGCGGTGGCTGTGGCCTTCCCTGTCGCTGCGTCTCATTGGGCGTTAGGGGCACCTTGGTCCAGGAGGCGGGGGTTTGGACGGCCTCCGGTACACGGGCTGAGGTCGGCACCGAGGAGACTGCGTTCGCTGTCGGCGGGGGTGGCGCCTGGTTTGAGGAGATTGCAGTCACCGGTGTCGTGCGCAGGGCGTTGACGGAGAAGGAAGTGGAGGGACGAGGTAGCGCGGAGTTGGACATGTAGCTAGCAGGATGCTTGCGTCGCGGAGAGGATAGTGACATGCGTAGGGAGGAACGGAGGAATCGAGAGCATAACTCTAGTGACCGTGCGGGGGTGGAGGGCGTTGTGCTGTCTGAGGCGGAGGTTGTCTAGAAATAGGCAGAGAACAAAACGGATTTTGTCATTGAAAAATGCATTAGGAGGGCCAAAAACTGGCGTCATCCTCGAGGCAGGATAACAAAGAGAGAACACGCGCGAGACTGCCGCCACCGCCGGCCGGGTTCTGAGGTCACGCATGACAAGGGCCATGAAAAGACGCATGCATGCGAGCGCGCGTCACCGAGGGCGTGACCGGTCACTTGAGGACACGATAGCTGGAGGCATGACGGCTGCCTGTTGAGTCCACTCATGGTGAGCCAATAGAGAACAATGACTACTGGCCCTTAAATATGCTGCCACCGCTGAAGGCGGCACTCTGTTGCCGAGACGCGCTACCGACGACCCGACATTCTGCTGCTTGGGGCAAACTGCCGAGACGAGACCGACGACACAAGACACCTTGCTGACGGACACACAAAAGAGCACGCTGATGTACATGCAGAACTAGTGACAGTAAAGTACTGTCTGCTATCCTGTTCTGCCTTCTCTTCCCAACACGTAACTGGGGGACATAACCAGCGTTGACACAGGAACACACAAGGTTATAACAAAAGTCGTATTGGCAAACAGTTGTTTTCTGTAAGATGAATTATCATGCGAATGGGGGGAGGAGTGCATTCCCATTAGATCTCGAGCTATTTCACACACGCCAGGATTCCTGCTCTTGAATTCACATCGTAACGACCACCTTCGAAAAATTCTATTTTAGCATAGCAATCTTTCGGTTGGACTATCTTTAAAGGTCCTTGCATTACCTTTACCTCATGATTATAACTAATTTTTAAGATTTCCAGTAACCTGATTACCCTTTTTTCGTTAAGTTCCGCTAATATAACGTCAAATCACCCTTTTTCGTTAAATTCCGCCGATATAAGGTCATATTTCCGTCAACAGGCATCAGTTGCCTGAGCAACAGATGTTTATGCTGATGGAGGTGCTATTGGTTAACTCATTAAAACAAGTATATGTGACTTCACTTTCGACGCATTTACATATTCCTTTATACTCGATAAACAATATCGGCCCGCTTTAGACATAGACACAAGAAAACGTAATGATAAAACTGATATTGGAACTGTCTCCCTAAAACGTATGCATTATGTGCATTGCGTAATTTGTTAATGTAAATTCTGAGATGAGTGAATGGAGCCATCTGTAACTGAAACTTTTGGATGATATTTTCGGACTATAGTGCTCCCCTCTATCGAAATCTATCATAGCTGTTTGAGGCTGGTGATTAAAGACGAGACTTAGTAGTACAGGTTAAACAACAGTTTGGCCGCCGATTTCGACTATTTACACCACGAGCCTTTGTAGGCTGAGTCTGCGCGGTGACTGTGGCCGGATTACAGTGAAAGCAGGCTCGCGGAGAATCTACCCTACTCGCTCGGCACCCGCACACTCGGACCCGATGTCAAGGAGCAATTGGGTCTGACTCTCAGCCCGAAGACAGCCATTCCACATAGAGTAGACTGACCACACAGTGCCAGTTATCTTGTCACTACAGGGTACACAGTGCTCTAGACGATCACGGACATTAACATTCTACCAAATTTATTCATCACTGATGGTTCGTTGGTTCGCACTAGACAAACAAGGTAGCCGGCTGTTGTTGCACCGAACTGGACCAGGGATCACGTTTACGAATTTAAATAAAGCTAGGCGGACACACTTGGTAGATCGAAGTTCCTCAGTAAGAGAGCAGCATTTAAGACGATAAACCAAACCCCTTGATACAGTTGATCTAACATCGAGTCCATATATAAGTTCTACGCTCGTAGCAAGTAATTTGGTCTTTTGACCACATCCCTTGACTTCTACAGAGCGCCGCACTAGATCGCAAGTTGTATAAAGGCGACAGGCTTCCCTTAATACCCAGATTCAAGACAACTAAGAGTACGTCTGCTGATGAGGAAAAAGAAGGGTCGAGCACCGGATCACGTTTTTTTATTATTCTGAGCTTTCGAACTCTTACAGGAGTACAAACTCAGCGATAAGAAACAGCAACAAAGGAAGGGTTATTTTTTAGTGTATATATATCAATCAACTGTCCAGGGTCACCAGGTCATGAGGGGTAAGAAAGTGCGATAAAATGGAAGAAGGGGGACGAACGGGAGCAATTATAGTGATTTTAGCGTTCATCAGGGCGTCAGCAACGAAAATGGGGTAATTATAGAGGATCTGGGCCAAATTTACTGCGACGGGCGTCTGGCCGTGACTGTACGTAATTGCGCAAAGCTCTGTACGCCGGTGCCAATTCGACACATCGGTTGACTGAATTCTCGTCCGTGGACCAGGCTTCAATCAATTCTCTGCTCAAATTGTTTGCGGCGTGAGCGCATACCCTGACGGCCGCGAAGTTGAACTCATGGCCTGTTTTATAGGTCTGAGCCGTAATTTTTGATAATTCGTCGCCTCGTCATACGGCCAACTTGAGTTTATGTATGCGCGATCGGAGCATGCGCTCCGTTTGGCCTGTGTAGGTACAAGGATAGCTTAAGCACGGGATGTAATGCACTACCCCAGATTGTTTATTCGGCGTAAGCTGGTCTTTCATTTTCATCTCCCTGTTGCGCATGGTATCTGTGGTTCTGTGTGCAATTCCAACAACTAGGTCGGCAGCTATGAGCTAAGTCGCCTCTGAGACGTCCTTTATGTATGGCAGAGCGTGTCATATCATTGGGGTCTCTTCCGTTTGGGTCCTCCGGGGCCGAACGTGTAAACTTCAGTTAATAAATGCTTTTGGATAACCATTCTGCATAGATCGATCGCGGAGGTATCGGACCTCGCGTACCTTTCCCTTCGCCGTACTACAGTGAGTCTGAATACGTTTAAAGAGCGTTTTTACACAGCATGCTCGGATCGCACACGCCGGAAAGAAGACGAGCAAAAAATTGATCGAAGCCTGCTCGACGGACGGCAGTTCAGTCAACTGATGTGTGGAATTGGCGCCGACGTACAGAGCCTTGCGCAATTACGTACAGTCAGGGCCAGACGCCCGTCGCAGGTCATTAGGCCCACACCCTCTATAATTACCCCATTTTCGTTGCTGACGCCCTGATGAACGCTAAAATCACTACCGTAGTTTCGTACCCCTCATGACCTGATGACCCTGGACAGGTGATTGTTGTATGCGGACTATAACTAGCCCTTTCTTTGCTGCTGTTTCTTATCTCTGAAGATGGACTCCTGTAAGAGTTCGAAAGCTCAGAATAATAAACAACGTGATCCTGTGCTCGACCGTTCTTCTTCCTCACCGATGCAAATACCTGGAACGCAAACGTTCTCCTTTATTCGCGAGTACGTCTATATGCGGACGATCAAGGCCTGTAGACAACATAAAATTGGCAACCTCCATGTCAGGGGGGTTAATAGTACAGACTGAAAAGTACTGCATATCATCACAGACGCCGGGTGGGATTTGTTTTTTCGCACTAACTTGTATGACCTTCTTTCAGGACGAGAGCATCTTGAAACGAAAAATCGATGACGCAGTACTAACTCAAACATAATAACAAAGTGAAAGTAATAAGGAATCGGTGCTCTCACGGCGGTAACCGCCGCGCCGACGGCCTCATACAGGTAGGACCGGTCATGGCAGCTCGGACCTTTTGTGGACGGTAGCACAGCAACGCGAACGCAAACAGGAGTTGTGTGCGGTGGACTACAAGAGCAAAACAGGCCGCTATGTGGCTGTGCCACATAACACTGCCTGGCCACTCTTCGTAAGCATTGTGCCGGCATTACATATCGCGTAGTTGGCTGGCTGGCTAGTAGCCCTTGTTGGATCCAGAGCCCCGCCGGGTGGGCCTCAATCCCGGCGGCGAGGAGGAGCAGCTTGGTTTGGAGGGGCTGCTCCGTTATCAAAAACATGGAGGAGGGGAGATAGATCCACCTTGAGGGAGGTTTGGTGTAGCAGACCTTGGCCACCGTGAGAGCGAGTGGAAACGCGGTCGAAGACGCGTCTGCTGTTGTTCGCGTCGCGTAGTTCGCAGCCATTGGCGGCTACACCAGACTAAGATAGAACGGTTTGTGTGGTCATACCAGCATGTACCTTAGTAAACCTCCATTGTGGTAGAATACATTACCCATTCTGTTTTCCTACCCGCGTATTGCTATCGACCGCACAGTCACTGCTTGCCTCAAGATAGGTCTGTTTGTTCCGTTTCATTTATAGGTGAGAAGAATACGACGCGATCACTGGGACAATACTTTTATTTGCCTGATGTTTCGACATCCGTCGTGGATTCCTCATCAGAGGCACAGTCAGAGAGCCATAGCAGATGATTTTGCTGTATTTATAGGATACAGGTATTACTGCAAGTATACTACGACAATAACCCGTACTTGCCTTCTTCCGTGTTGGTGGTCCGTTGAACGGCATGCGGCCTCTGACCTGCTGACCTTTCATCACGCGTGGTGCACTCGGACATGATGATTGCCCAGTCATCTTGCCCTCCGGTACTGGTATAGGATGAGGCGGTTGCCTGTCCGTTCCCCGAGCGGCGACTTGCTTTGGCTAAAGTGCGTCTCAGCTCCAAATATAGATTAGGCAAATCGTTGCACTTGTTGATGGATTGCTGGCTCGTGAAC
>JAYGXS010000010.1:4196417-4249078 GCA_036362985.1 Ligula intestinalis
CAAGTAGAGTAGATGTTTGAGGCTAGAGGCACATCAATGCTTACTCTGGTCTCCACCCTCCTACCTCTATTTACCAAAACTGTGCAAGTTCTTCCTAAGTTTACACTACCAGGGCTGGGATACTGCTGCTGGAAATAGTACGTCAACGCTAAGAGTGCAAATTCTACTATTCATACTTGCTAAGGCCAGTAGATAGTATACTACAACGCAGCATGTAGGAAATTTGAACCTAGTAAGCAGCTGTAACATATATCGGACCAATATTAAACCGAAGGGTTAAAGAAACGTGTATTTAATAGTAGCTGAATATCTGCCATGCATTTAGATCGTCCCCTTTCTCTCTCTCTCTCTCTGCAGTCATCACAGTTCGTTAATAGTTGCTAGTCGTGAAAAAAAGCAAAACCGTCACAGTTGAGCCGTTTATAATGACAAAACTGAGCGCTAGCATGGCAGATTCTCAAAAACTGGCATCGATTGTTATTTAACTCATTGCATATTCAAAAGCTCAGGAAGGAGAAATAGTCTACGTACCTACTGCGTCAATGTTCTACACTTTATAGTCCATAAAGGTGTTTTAGAGGCTGTCCAGTTGTTTCTGGTGCTCCTCGCATTCCGAACCGGTACGAAACAATGTCAGCAGCACTGTTCGCGAGGTTTTAATTCAGCCTGCACAGCGTTGTAACCTTGACCTCCGCGCTTGATCACTGCTCGAGCATCGGTCAGAGCAATTACCAAATGGCAAATCGCTTATCACTCGCGTGGGCCAATCACAGCCGACCTATCGAGTTCAGCGCGCCGCTAGCTACCAGATTTTAATTACAGCGCGATAGTATTTTCCGCAGGCTGAAAGCTACTTGCGCTAAACCCTCATCTTTTTGATCGTAGACAACAAGCCGCCTGTTCGGCAGTATGTCTCGCTAAGGCATACTACTGGGCTGCTTGTGACCCTTCTCCTCCTCTTAACCCACAAAACGCTGACTATGCAATAAGTGTTGCCGAAAAAGACAGTTCAATGGCCACTTTCGGCTTAGTAATCGTCATGGGGGGATAAAACTACGGATGTTGACGCTTCCGATGTTTGAATAGGACTCCCCTGATTCAGTAAGCATGCTCATGAAGCGTTGACCTCAACCAGGAGTATGCAATCAGTTTCTGGAGGAAACCACAGACCATTCTTGAATGCTGGACGCATTGGATGTGGGTTCAAGGCCCAGGTGCGTCATAGCGGTGCCTCGGGTATCACTGACTGGTGGCGACTCATGCACCAGGACGGGGGTATCAAACGATGTTCTCAGATACCTTTTATCACTTTTGATGTACTAATAAGCAGGTATAGAGCCTGTGTAGTAGAGTAGTAGAAGAGTAGTACAGATTGAACCGTCACATCAGTTTTTCGTATTTCCGCAAAGGCAGCATTCCCCTTAATAATTAATCGATGAATTCGTCCAAAAAGCGCGTTCACCAGCTACCACTGAAGAAAGATAGCAATGACAGTTCGATTGATGCGTAATATGGTTGTGTGCGATCAGAAATACCACTCACTTTGAGGGCTAAATTGAAAAGTTTTTGCAATATTTGAAGGTCTACCCTTCTATGTGACATAAATTGTTTTTTTTTACGGAAAAAGGAATTGGTCGATAGCATCATTACACCTTATACGTCCAGCGTTAGAAAGATTGGCCTTAAAGACATACTTCATGGAGAAAGGTTTACAAACACGCCGAGATCAAATGTGCATACTAGGTTGACTCTGACTGAAATACAGTATTACTTCTGGGTCTTCATCATCAAAAGGCGCTTTACGCCGTAAAATACGCCATGGAATGAAGCGTGTCTAAATAAATTTACATTCTGCTGGCATATTTAGAGTTTGTTGTAGACAAAATCAACCAATTTGTCGACCATGGCCTGTCGCTCCACCGGTATATATAGCTTTGCTCTCTGAATTTTAAAAGGCTTTTTCAGTAGTTTAAAGAACAGAGCAGCTGTTTTTTATTCCATAGAACATGGTAGTTTCGGCAAATGGTTTGTAGAAGTCCTCTTTCACTTCAAAACTGTCCCCATTCCTTGGACTTACGGGTAATTAAATAGAGCGGAAGACAGAGTGTTTATCTTGATATCTCAAAGATAACATGTCCATGCACTAGATACGGTCACGCAAACTATTTTAGGCTTAAATGTCATCGTTTATCATGACGGTCTACCGAAAAGCAAAATTGGCCACTTGAAATGTACCGCGAGTCAGATTGAAGTGGTCTCCGAGTTTAGAAATGCGTTACATATTTGTCTGCGTTTTCACAAGTGGCCTTTAAGTAAGCCCACAGTATGTTACCAGAGCGCAAACTCAAGGCTTTTTGGGGATGAATGGCAAACTGCCAATACCACCGAACATACAAGTCCCGGGATGTTATGGAAAAAAGGAAGATTCGATCGCTGGAACAGCAGTTTTATTCACCTGACGTTTCGACATCCGTAACATCAACAGGAAGGGGTAAAATATGCACAGGAATTTGCAGTAAATATACGACAAAGCATTACTGGAACTGCATAACGACAGTATCAACGCACAGGAGGGCAACTATCGTTAATTGTTGTTGTCAGAAGTGTGCAACAATGACTGTATCCCATAAATACTGCGCATTCCTGTTCATGCATTACCCATTTCTCTTATTGCTTTCTGCTCACGTCTCCGATGAAGAATCCTCAACGAATGTCAAAATTCAGGCAAATCAAAATGTCGTCCCGGCGATCGAATCTTCTTTCTCCCTTCTTCTCTATGTATGGTAGAGTAAAAATGCTCAGAATCTTCCCTGCAGCTTACGGTGATAAGCAAAATCCTAAGAACTGTGAGAGCAACTCCTACTGGTTCGCAAAGGAAGCCTTTAGGCCATGAAAACTATCAGAGCAACTCCTGTGCCCATTCGGCAACCACACTATGAATCCATACCTAAGAATGCTCCATAACTTCTTTCTAGCTTTTGACAATGAGCGAAATACTAAGACAGTTGAGAAATCGATTGAGCTGCGAGTGTCGTGGGCAGTGTCCACTAAACAGCCGTTTGGTTTTAAATGCAGTAGCCTTAGAAGACGCGACAGCCTCGCTGGTAGCACTGCAATTGACTACCGGTCATGGGGGATTTGAAAATCAGTAGACCGTAGGCCTACTGCCTCGATATAGAGGAGTAAGATTCCGCTTAACCATGTCTTTCTGCTGAATCAGCGGCTCTAAGTAGTCCGGAAGAAACAGAAATATGCAGTTCTGCATAATTGCAAATACCCGACAGCTGTGCACTCATAAAACAGCTGGTCTTGTCCCAAACATTCTGCTTTCTGTGAAGTTTTCCAGTGACCTCTTCACACGAAAGCCAGCGAATCACCGAAGGCCGGCTCGACTAGCAACGACTCTCCAGAAATCATCAGATCAGAGTCAATGGGTACGGGGTCAAGAGACGATTACTGAAAGAGGAGGAGGGGGGGTAAACCAACCTTCCATCCACGCACCAAGGTCGCATCGTTCTGTGCATCGTCAGAAGATGTAACGGAACTTGCTTGCTCGGGTTGAGACACGAACATCTCGAGTTGGCAGCACTCTCAGGAATTTACGACGTGGTTGGAAAGTCATCGAGCAAGTTTCCAAAGTTGCCTACAACATATTAAACTATAGGTTTGCTCCACACTGACAGGTTCCTGTCTAGGGGCTCATTACCAACCTACCCCTCCCTCCAACCTCGACAATCTGCTTCTGTGAAGGATTCAACCGGCCAACTTTGCGAATGGATGGATAGGACATAGCCCATCGACCTCAGGCGACAATACGCCACCGAGTGATGCAACCTTAAGACAGACTACCCCCGACTGAAACCTCCGCAGTTGTCTACAAAATACGCTGCAACGATGGAGACTGAAATTATGTGGGAGAAACAGGGCGTAAATTGCAGACCCGCCTACAGAAACACAAAGCGGCGTCCCGGAGACTAGACCCTAACTCACAGCTTGCAACACATATCGGAGACTGGCCACGACTTCGATATTTAAGGAATGACCAACCTAGGCGGAGGAGCCTCAAAAGCTGAAAGATTGACGCTTGGGGCATGGTACGCAGATGCTAACTCTGTCAACAAGCATCTGGACCTCCCTGCGGCCTATGAAGTCCTACGTTCATGTGGTTCTTGAATACTCCCCCACCCCCGTTCGGCTATCTTGCCTTTTACTCACCTTTCTCCTTTAATGCTTTCATCCTTTACCCCTCCACTGCACCAAGAGGCAACTGTTTCAAGAGCTTTTTGCTATTGCCCCCCCCATCCCCTTTTGGTTCTAATTACAGCTGTCACCACCGCTGACCTCAAACGGTTGAAATTCACTCCCCCTTTCCGGCACAGAATTGCCTCTGTTCCCGTCCGCCCCACTGTCTCTCTTCCCTGCATCGTGTTCTTATTCGCTCCCTCGTTCTTTGCTTCCTGCTCCGTGTGCTTGTTTCCTTATAAACTGTCAGCGCGTGTCTGCGTCTAAGCACCTCTAATGTACGTCCACCCACTCCTTGTTTTCTATCTCGGGTTTTTTACCTATCGTGCACTTTTCATGCTGACTGTCTCTTGACATATATAAAGAATATCCGACTGACTGACTAACTGTCTTTTGACATAACTCCTGACTCCGGGTGCGTCTATTCAGGTGCCGAAACGTAGCACTAAAAGACGAAAAGGCCGACAGTATTTACAGCTGACGTTCCCGAGAGCTTCACCGGATCTCGCCTTTCAAAGCGTCGACAACTTCAGCCAGACATTCAATCCCTGCTTGGTTGTGACAGTCGACACTCTGAAAGTGGACATCCGACAAAGCTCTGCGAAACGTCAGGTGTTCTGGGAGTAACACTAGACTCTCGGAGGTTAAGAGTTAATCTTCTGCTCACTGGAATAAATTTGTAGATTTGCTGACGTTTTGGACAGCTGGGGCGGCTGTCCTTTGTCGAAGCGAATACTGACCTTATCGATCAGCAAGTTTGAAGTTGTGGCTGTGCGTGTTGGCCTAGGACTGATCGATTTTTCTTCGGTCACTGATTGGCCATGGGTGGGGATTTAGGCTTGGCGAAATCGATCAGCCGCAACCTTAAACTGCTAATCGATAAAGTCAGTATTGGCTTCGACAGAGGACAGCCGCCCCAGCGGCCCGAAACGTCAGCAAATCTAAAAACTTATTCCGGGCTGAGCAGAAGATGAACTCTCATTCTTATCCCAGAATTCTGACTTTTTCAAATTCGATCTCGAAGGTTAGTTTATCAGACTTTCAAACAGCCAATAACACCAAGTGTGCGGGAGGCGTCAAGGCTGACAGGCTAGGTCTGCTGTCAGGGGGTCTAGGCGTGGGCGAGACGTTTTCGGGAACTCGACCAGCTCCGCTTTTCACAACGTCGAAAAGTTCAGCCAGATATTCAAAGCGCTGGTCAGTTGTGACAATCGACGCCAGACAAGCTGACCGAAACGTCAGCCCAAGACAAAAATTGGTCCAGTGAGTAACACTAGGCTCTCGGAGGTTAGTTTATCAGACTTTTAAACAACTAATTAACTTCTGACCGCGTGTACGTCTATTCAGGGGACGAAACGCAGCACTACAATATGAAAAGGCCAACAGTATGAACACCGTCAGTCGACAACCCTCCAAGCCACGGCTTTTAGCACCCGGTGATAGTTTCAGGTGTGTCTGATTGTTTATAGTGAGGAACAAAATGCACTCTCTCTCTCTCTCGCCTAACTGATCAGTTGCCTCGTGTGAGATGGGCGCAGTGGTTGACAGGCCGGCAAGCTCGCCTGCGCGCTCCACAGCACGATCTGACTCCCAATCCACTTATCGGTCAGTTCACACACACCTTGGACTGTACAGAGGAAGAGAAACGCCCCCCCCACTCTGCCTTAAAATCAGGAAAGGGTAAATATTCCTAAACTAAGCACCAACCCTAACCAAAACTTCAAGCCCGAGCCTTGCCTTAGCTCTAGCCCAGAGGTCGCGAACCTTTTTGACTCAGACAGGCAAGGAAGCTAATATTTGCAAATATGTTTGAGAGAGACAGCCCCGTAATATATTTCTAGATTTAATTCAATTAACTGAACTGAAAAATTCCAATTTTATCTGAGGGAGCCAGATACGTGATTGGTCGAGATTAAATTAATTCCGCTACGCGTCTCGGCCGTGGCACGTCATTGGAGGAACCTATATTACAAAACCGGAAGCTTCAAAGTCCAATTTTATCTGAGAAAGCCAGATGCAATCATCAAAAGAGCAACACCTAGCTCGCGAGCCATACGTTTCGACCCCTGTTCTAGCCTAAATCCTAAGTTCCCTGCAATGTAGCCCACAAGCACCGTATAACGGACGGTTGCTGTTCATCTGTCCTACCGAGCTCTACCCCACTACGTACAGGAGACATCCTGGTTAACATCTATCCGGGTAACAGAACGGAAAATCGAAAGATGAAAACTGTGAGTGAACGTTTTGTTGTTTCCGGACAGGTAAAATGTTTCGGAGAGTGAGGTAGAATGAAAATAGGCCAAGAAAACCCTCCCGCTCCCCAGACGCCACTGCTGTCTTTTCTCATTGAGTCATTTAAAGTAGTACGGCCTTATGTTCAGCCCATTTTTACCTAAACTATCAGGTGATTGGGTGAAAATGAGAAAAAAACCAAAAGCTGGGTACTTAAATGGACCTCATCTATTGGCTTCCAGCCTCTATTTCAAACGCATATAAATTTTTATTCCTACTGATTTTAAAATCGTCATTTTTATACGCACTGAATACAAGTGGTATAGTTTATAGTGCTAGACAAATTATTCGAAGAGAGTTCCGAAGGAGCTATGAGTGGGGGTAAGGTTATCATTATAAATGCAGAAGTATTGCAAAATCTGTTCACAAACTTGCTAACTGTAGAATATTAGGCAAGAGTAGCTGATGCAGTCCCCCTCACTAATCCCTGCTCCCAGTACGTTGTCCTGCGGAAACAGTGGTTATAAAATTTTATGGGTGGAGAATTATGATACGCAGCGGATTAAACTTTAATAACTGCTGTATTCATTTTTATTTTATTGGATTAAGAAGTGTTGATTTATGTCTGTAGATTTCCCTATTCTGTATTATCGTTTAACGTACTGCGGAAAAAGCCGATTATCAAATTGTAGGTTTGTTGCAATTCAAGAAAAATAGAAATGGTGGCTAGGTCGTCTACTTCAACTTACCTGTTCTCCAACTTACCGCTCGGGAGTGAGATTAGTATAGTGCGCGGCGCAAAGCACCACGCACATCTTAAACTAACATACGGAACAACTTACTACCGGCGGTCGCGGGAAACAATTTCGACCACTTTTTTTTCACTTAACACTCATCTATAAAAATTTTCTTCACTGTCTATCCTATTTCCCAACACCCCGAAAACCTATAAGCACCGTTTTAGTAGAAAAAATGCTAGAACAAGGGTTATATGAGGGGGACTATATAAGCTACTTTTGCCGAATTTTGTGCCTCCCTCCTTAAGCATTTATTTTAATCATCAGACAGTTGGAAGGTCGCTGTCGACGATGTCCACTACGAGCCTCAGTAGGCTGAAGCAACGCGGTGACTCCCGTGGAATTGTTGTGGAAGCAAACTTGCGGAGAATACAACCCACTCCCTGACCCGATGTTAAGACAAAAGTCAAGAAGACCAGATATGGGGGAGGGTGCAGGCGGCTGGCGCGACCAACACTCAACAACACGCGTATCAACAGCAGACCTCGCTAGGTAGGCTCCCGCCTGCGAGCACCATAAAGCCTATATTACGAAGGAGCCATTGAGCCTGACTCTCAACCCGCCAGTCAGCCACTCCACACAACAAGACACACACTGGGCTGAGTGCGGTTTCCAAGTTATCCTGTCAGTTGGCGACCCTCCAAGCCACGGCTTTTAGCGCACCGTGATAGGTTCAAGCGCATCAGCTTGATTATGGGGAGGAAAGAAATGCGCTGAGAGTCGAACTCACTTTCTCTCTCTCCGATCATTAGCAACTGGCCACTGCCTGGCTGATCGGTCGCCTGAGATGGGATGGACGCAGTGTTAAAAAGGAAAACACACACACACAAGACGGTTCGAGTGTCGATTCCGACGATGTCCACTGCCTGTTTCAGCACACTGCAGGTAACCGCAGTGACTCGCTGGTGGGTTAGATCTAAGTTGGGCGTATAATCCGCGAGCGTGACGTGGAGGGAGACGCCCAAAGCACCCGCCGTAGAAGGCAAGACGTGTGTTAGGAAGAGACTAAGGAACAGCTAGCAGGCAGTTAGCATACAGGTAGCGAGCCGCGCTCATGGCAGGCTATCGATCGGCCTACGCGCATCAAACGCATACTGACAATCAATAAATAATCTAAAATTCAAGTTGCAGTTAGCTTTCGAGTCGCAAGCCAATCGTGTCGTTATACACGCCAGGACAGAAGCCGATTGGCCCGATGGACATAGTTTTAAACGCGTTTGTTACCCTTATTCTGTTGTACCAATTACGCTCTGAGAATTCTGCTTTTGCCCTATTATTACCATGTTCTTCCATGGCGCTCACACAAGACGTATTAGGCGGTGGCATCTCGGCTTTTGCTACCGTTACAACACTGTGCACAGCCAGGCTCTGCAAGGTAGGTAACCGAATTTTATACGGTAACCATACGGCTAAGCCTGTAACTGTTGCATCACCACCAGCCCTCCCCAGACTACACACATACCGGCGGTTCAACAGTCGATTTCGGCTATGTCCACCACGAGCTTCAGCAGGTTGAAGGCCAACGCGGTGACGTCCGCTGGATTAAAGTGAGAGAAGACTCACGGAGAATCTACCCCACTCGCTCGCCACTCCCACACTCGGAGCCGATGTCAAGACAAAAGTCTGAAAGACCGGAGATGGGAAAGGGCGCAGGTGGCTGGCGCGACCAATACGCGTACCAGCAGCACGCCTCAGTAGGTGGACTGCCGGCTGGAAGCGCCATCTAGGCCACATTAAGAAGCAGCCATTGCGGCCTGACTCTCAATCCGTAGAAAGTCACTCCACACACACTGGGCTAACCACGGGGTCCAAGTAATCCCGTCAGTTGGCACCGCGCACCACGAGAACATCAGCTTATTTACAGTGAGGAAAAAATTCGCTGAGGGTAAACCTCACTCTCTCTCTCTCTCTCTCCAACAGTTAACAACAGGCTAGCTGATCGGTCTTCTGAGGCAGGATGAAAATAGTGTTAAAAAGGAAGGCGCACACACAAGGCGGTTCGAGTGCCGATTCCGACGATGTCCACTGCCTGCTTCAGCAAGCTGTAGGTAAACTTGGTGACCGTGGATGGATCAGTTTAAAGATGATAGTAGAAAAGCACAGCATTTACCACCCACCTGTGCCCATTGTCAAGACAGGGTGAAGAATTGGGTGCAGGCGGCTGGCGCGGCCGTAGCCACGCCCATGCATTTGTTATCGGGGCACAATTCGATTGACACCGGCCGTACCCTGATCTGGCCCCCTGTGTTGGTCCAGCGCATCTACTATGCGACCGGTTTGGGGCGCATAACACACGAAAGTTCGACTATCGCTGGGGGTTAAGTAAATTAAACCTTAGCAATTACGATTTTCAGACCATGGCTCCTTAGAAGAGGAGAAGTTAGTGAAGGCCAGAGTGTTATGGATAGCTTATTGTGTAAAACGGAGCGTAAGAGAAAAAGCTTGACTTGGGAGCACGCGACCGGCCAGGAAAGCCAGTCCGGTCCAGCGCATCTACTCCGTTGCATGTGCAGGCACTGTGTCGCCCGCGTGCCCACGGAATCCACTCCAAAACCCCGAAGCACTCTCTTGCAGTAGATGGGAGAATGGAGTCTAGAAGCGTACTGTACCTACTAGTAAACCTATCCGCGTTCAGAAGTGAACGTTTAAAACGCACGATAGTAGCAGAAATGACAGCGCGGAACTAATGATTCTGACGGAAAATTGGCATGCTGCCTTATGGAGGTTTGACCACGGTACAGTAGAACCTCGGTTAACGAGTCTACTCCGTTGAAACACAGAACTTGTCATATGGAACACCGCTCGTCTAACGAAACGTAGCCAATCAAACTGTATCAGTTCGCTGCGACCGAGGACCCACTTCCTGGGAGCAACGCTCAACGGCGGACAAATAAACACACGTACACGCACTGACAATGCACAAACGTAGCGAAAGCACGCCAAGTGAAGCAAATTTCCTGCTATTGGTTCTCTCGTTACCTGAAATGCTCGTGGATGGAGCTGCTCATTAATCGGAGCTCTACGTTACTGGGCTCTAATTATTCGCTTGTCTGGCTTTTCCCCGCACGGTAAAATAATGGTCACTGGATTGCGTCAGTAGGAAAAAATCATTTCACTCGCCAGACCACTGGGCGTTAACAGACTTTGCGAGAGCAAAGGGTGTGATTAGGCCTAATGTTGTCTTGATTCGTTACAGCTTATAGAAACTCTCCCGCGCCTTCACACTAATGAGAGGTTGTCCAACAGTGATGGTAGACTTTTCGACGGGTCATCCATATGCATCACAATACCTGCCCATTCTTTTCAAATGACCTCGCATGATACGGTGATTATACAGGGTGTCCCAGAAGTAACTGACCCTTTTGATTTGCCAATAAAACGAAAACTATTAACGCTAGGATATTGAAACTTGTTTTATTCGTTTCTTTGTCGTTTCCATAACGCTCCTTAGTGTATCAGGCGATAGTTTTCTTATTTAAGAACAAATGTTGTTTTTAATTTCTTGCAGAGTTTTTGGATTTGTTACATAAACCCTTGACTTCAGGTATCCCCATAAGAAGAAATCGCACGGGGTCAAATCTGGGGATCGAGAAGGCCATGGAATGTTACCAAATCGTGAAATCACATGACTTGGAAAGCACTCATTTAACAATGTCATCGTTTCTTTTGCTGTATGGGCCGTGGCTCCATCCTGTTGAAACCAAGTTTTGCGTAGGCCATGTCTCTCAATTTCAGGAATTAGAAATTCGCTGATCATAGTTCGGTATCTTTCACCATAAATTGTTACTGTTGTGCCATGATCATTTTGAAAAAAAAGTATGGGCCAATCACATTGGAAGCAGTTATTCCACACCACACCGTCACACGAAGAGAATGCAGCTGCCTTTCTCGAATTTCTCTTGGATTTTCATCGCACCAAATTCTAGAATTATGTCTTACGAATAAAAGAAGTTTCAAAATCCTAGCGTTTATAGTTTTCGTTTTATTAGCAAATCAAAAGGGTCAGTTACTTCTGGAACACCCTGCATATTTTGTAATCAGTAGGCCCAATGCTCAGTTACCAGCAGAGACCACAGCGGTGGGCGACAATTATTCTACATTAAAATACGAACAAAACGACGCATCAGGCAGGCAGGTTTTGTGAAACGTTATGGACAAGTCCCAGTTACCGTGAATTAAAAGCGCAAGCAGGCCTTAGGGTTTTAAACTGTGACTTGGAAGGCCTACGCACTCACACTGATGGGATTGGCTGTGCGGGGATGAGGTCAAAAGCAGCAAGGTTATGAGTTTCGCGTGACCAATAAAACGGATTATTATTCTACATTATAGTTGTCGCTTGTAGTCGGCGCCCAACAATGCTGTTCAACTTCCTCCGTCAAGGTCAACTGCTTCAAGGTCATCCTCTGCATATCAGTCATCACGTTCAGACGCGCTGACCTGCAGATACTTGAGCGACTTCCCCTCGGACACATGCAAGTACGCTAACTTAGTTGTGGCTACTCAAGCACCACTTAAACAGGCCCTTTTTCCCCATCCTCGGCCGATACAGCCTATGCCACCAGACACGATACCCCTCGGGTAATATTCAACGCACCAACTGGAGAGCACTCGAACCTGCTCTGCAATCCTACTAAAGCAGCCGCCACCATTATCTCTCAGACCTGGCTGGACGCAGACAGCACTAGCTATGGCTTCGCCAGTGGGCACTGCCACCTGAAACAGTGCAATTGGCAGTTCTGTACACAATAAATCACCCTCTCTCTCTCACACACAGGTGCATTCGAACTTTACCCACAACTCGGGAATTTTTACTGATGATTGCAGTGCTTTTCGTACGTCCGCTACTTAGGCTGTTACAAATTGGTGACCCCGATGTGATTCGAACACGGTATAGATGCACTGCTAAAGGTGTCTTCTGCCTTTTACCAACAACTACCTAGACCACTACACGCCACAAAAAATATGTCCTCGGTACGCGTACTTGTTGTATGCCACGCCAAGTTCAGTTCGCCGTTACCCGAGTTGCATGGCTGAACTGGGAAGTGTGTGCAATGGGCCGTTTCCGACGATATCCACCGTGTACCCTGCTCATGAATTAGTTTTTGATGGAAGTAGGCTTGCACTTCAATTATGACAACCTCTCTTCCTTCACCAGATCGGACGCAGGGGCCTGACGCCTGCTACCGTTTCTGTTTAAGGTGCAAAGCCCTAATAACTCCTGCCGATGAGGGTATGGTATGCAACCCCACTAGGAGATTATTTTAAATTTCGACGCCTCCCGCTTTTTATGTTTCATTTATGCCCGCTCCTAGTCCAACACATACACCAAATCTACTTCTAGAAAGTCCTACTTAATGTCCTGTCAGGAGGAAATTCGTTCTTTCAAGTCGTCTTCTCATATTGCAGTATACGTGGTTACGGATGCGACCTTTATCCTCCTACAGCTCAGCATAGCTCTTGTGCGAAAGACTGCAGCCTCAAGTAGTTGAAGTGGAAGAGCTTTTAGATGAATATTGCTCACATTTAAATCGTTAGAGCCCGCGCGGAAGCCGCAGCACATATGTGACTATCAGTGTTGTTATTTTGATAAATTTTTGATCAGGACAGGGAAAAACGAACCAACCACAGTGTCGGTTGCTTTTTGTGAAGAAATTTATTGTTATGTCAAGGATTAGCAGTAGGTCAATGTGAAGATTAGTGTTTTAGTAAGGGTACTATCAGGACAAACAATCTAACAAAAATTTGTGAACGCATTTGCAATTTCAGTCAAAGGTATTTTTCCCAAAGGGTTTGGAAAAAAACTGTTCGGGATATATCGAACACGTTAAAGCAATAAGTGAGGTTTTGAGGTGATAGCGTAAATTAAACAATATAAAAGTATTCACTAACAAAAATGCTAAAAAAGCAAGTTCACCGTAAAAACATTCCTGGAGGCCAGGACAGGCGCTTTTTCGTGTATTAGTCCTTGAGAAAGCTACTCTTCTGCAATACTTTATTGTTGTTGGAAGCGTCCTATCCTAATGGGTGTTTAGAGCCGTCCGTACTGTGCGACGAATACCTGTTATTCACAAGCGATCCAAATTTTTCAGTCACTTTTTCAGTACTGGAAAAACATCGTAGCTGCTTGTGCCGGAGTACCCAGACAACTCGAGTTGCTCATCGTCTGTCATGGAATCAAGATGGATCGCCAACGCTACTCCCATGTTACCTTCTAGACGTTCGTCTCTGGGTTCGACTTTCAGACAATATACTGTAGTAATAGTGGCGAAAATTCGATTCCCAGGGGGTAAGTCAGAAGGAGAAATGGTATTTACCGGACGAGGATATTTATCTCATCTATCCATCAGGGTGAGCCTCGTAGCTCAGTGGTAGAGCGTTGGCTATGCAAAAGCCTTTCCTGCTGTGTGTGTTGGACTACCGTGGAAGCCGCGAATTTTTTCCACTTGGATCAACTGCATCAGGAATATATATTTTCACTGTTTACCCAATGACGACATGACCAACATACCATTCTCTTCCAGTTTTAACGTTTGAAGATCGGTTTCTGCAAGCATTTTTAACAAAATAAATAGCAAGGCCATGCTATAAGTGGAAAGCCTACTACTTAAGACTGTTTAATTAAACACGGGCGTAAAATACAAACGCAGCTACTGTTTCATCTGTAATGATTTGCGTTCGCCTTTTCAGAAGGGTCTAATTTTTTTTATTCCAAACTGCACACATTGGAATTAGTTTGTGTGAATATGTTACATATAAAAAACAGATTCAGAGGAGTTTACACCAGGTTAGCGAATTAATTACCTATGAATAAATTGAGAATAGAATATTTTGAAGTCCATAGACCCCACAGTCATATGTGTGCAAAAAGTTGTTTTCAGCAATTATAAATGAACATACAAAATTTAATACATAAACATAACTAGTACAAACAGTTGAAACGTACTTTATGTGTAGTATCTACATAAGTAGCACACGAGAAAAATGCATATCTCAAATAGGATCAGTGTAAGGGTCGTGGGAAAGCCTTAGACACATGATACTATCCTGCAGGTATGTTTTTCTTTATGATTATACAAAAAGCTCAAAAATTTAGCCGTTAAAAATATTCATCCCATTAGGCAAATGTTTATTTAGTGGGTAAAAATCAATAATGGAGAAAATTAATTTTATCCATTTTGTTCCATAAAGAAATGATAAGCATTTATGAACGATGGGTTTTCAAGTTTTTAATAAAAAATATTTTCGAAGAAACCATAAGAAGTTTTTAACTTGCAGTTAACGGCACTTGGTACTGAATTCATTAATGATAACGTAATTATTGTCAGTTTAATAAAACTTACAGCAACCTTTGGTTGAGGCACATCATCCAGTTTTTGCATCATATCGAACCCTACGGAGGCGTCTTCAGGCTCAGATGTTTTTGACAGCGACATCAAAATACATTACCATTTAATCAATGTTTTATTTTCGCCTATTCGAAAATACGACCCAAAAACATATTTTTAAATTAGGCACTATTTTGATGGCCTCAAGATGATCCGTTCAAAAAAAAGGTCGGGATGGCTTTGAAGTATAGAGAATCAAGGATGTCTTTGTGTTTCCCACGGTCACTTGCTTAAGTTTGAAGCATAATTCAAAAATATAATGTATGTGAGAAAGATATTTCCAAAGGATTTAGCAGACGTACCTCTTAAACTTTCTGCGACATGGACACTCAGAGCACGGGTAAGATTGACGGATTGGTCCAGTAAACTAGTTAACCGGACACATATTACATTCTGTTGATTGAAAAAAAGACCCACAATCAGACATACTGCTTTAAAATTACATGAACTTAACTGTAGCATCTTTTGGAATTTTGGAACTGACATTCCGTTCAGTTAAGTTCAAATAAGGGAACGGTAGGTATACGTGTGTGAGATCTCTCTTGGTGATACACTGACACAGAAACATAGATACATAGATACAGTAGAAAGTTTCAAACACTGTTCGTTTATGTGGTCGCAGGCGAAGAGCAATCAGGAAGTTCGTGAAAAATAGTAAGTACTAGCGCGGAAGCCCGGCTTCGCCTTGGGCTTCCTTACATGTTGTTGTCCCTTATGTAGGCAAACTGAATATGAGAACCTCGTAAAATAATTATGTTCAGTTCAGTTTATTTAGAGAATTATAGGTAAATACCTTTGCACTCCCGTTTTGTACATAGCTGTGATGCAGAACATGTGGCGTTGCCAGTAATGGAACTGCGTTAAGGGGGCAGAACCTTCGTTGATGTACTTGCAGACGTACTTGATGCAATTCGCTGAGTTGCAAAATTAAACATTGACGTGGGCGTTGAATACTTTTTACAGTAGGGGACAATATGGTACAATCCAACGGTTATCAATTACCACCCCACCAGCTTGCCTTTCATTGATAACTGCTTCAAATCCGCCAATCTCAGGTTGTTGCCTTCTGTAGAGACGGAAACCATCACCATCAGTCTGAGTTGCACCTAGAAATCGCTTGGAATATCTCTTGGTACATTTACCATCCTTCATGCAAGGACAGCTGGGATTTATCTGAACGCATTGGCCATGCACCATTTGAGTATTGATCGTTTCAAGTAGACCAGGGTCAACGGACCGGTCAGGCAACTCTGCGCACATGAATTTTTCGACATCAGAAGAGTGCAGTTTTTCCTTTAGCAGGACCAAAATGTCAGCATGGGGCAGTCCTTCCTTTTGCCATTTTGCAGTGTACATATGACACTGAACGTCACCGAAAAGTTTGAATTTTGTGATGAGTTTCATCATGGTTTTCAACTTTAGTTGGAATACCCGCGAGGACAAATCATGGCGATCCTTTGGCATTTGACCGGGAAGCAGCTCATCAGTCATTTCAGGCCATGATAGGTTGCAGGTTAAAGTAATGAATAGATCCAGGCGTCCAAAATGTCTAACGTACACTAACGCATCTTGAGTTTTCTCATGAATATAGCGAGGAGACCCAGTGGGGCTTGACGGTAAGATGAAAAGTTGACCGCGACCAGCATTATTAGCACCAGCAGTAAGGATATTGCCTCTTAGTTGGATGTTGTTAACTTTTTTGAGGTTTACAGAAGTGGTAATCGTCTTCAACCTTAACGTGCGTTAGAGGGTATTGCAAGACCTCGTATGAAGGATGTGTCTCATATATCCTTTGCAGTATATCGTCTCTCCTTCTCAAGACAATATCCTTGTTGCCGTGCTGTGTTTCCGACATAATGACGGCAACCTCGTTGCATGTGGGAGCATTAAATCTTCGTTTATGTTCTCCACGATGAAGTTTATCGGCATCTGTGGCTTTAACTTTCAGGTCGCAGAAGCTTAAAGATTGTCCTGTCGAAGCAAAAATCCGCCGATTTTGGTCAAACTTTTTTCGGCGATAGAAGTTGACAACCTCTTCTCTCAGCATGAGCGTTCAGCTTAGTACCTGAAAAAACATAAGCTTTTTATATATAGGGATAAAACCCCCATGGAACATAGGATTTCGCCTGCATCTGCAAAAACTAAGCCCACTCCTACCCCTACTATTCAAAATATGGTATCTGAGGTCGACGCAAGTTCACGTCCCTCCGGATCAGCGACAACGTTAAGTTCACCCGAAACCTCAGTCACAATCCTTACTCCTGAGGCCGACGCAAGTTTACGTCCCTCCGGATCAGGGACAACGATAATTTCACTCGAAACCTCACCCACAATCCTTTCTCCTGGCTGGAGTGATGTGTGATGCGAATCTCACTGCAATTGGTTTTCACCTACAAGTATTCATAAAGAAATAGCTCGTCTCAACAATTCACATTCAGTCGGGACGGATAACATTCCAAAGAAGACTTGATATGATTTTATTTGACAAAAAGTGACTATTACAACATGTATATGTATATTTTAAGGGTAACAGGCAAGAAATGCCTTTGAGGACCCTATTGATATAACGCAAACAAGGTTATTCTTACAGTTAATGTGCAGTCGGGGAGAGCACATATGATATCATAACAGAATTTCGTGTGAATTTTCACGGAAAAGAATGAAAACGGTCTAAAGCAAGAAAAATTGTTCACAGTGCTTGCAGTAGGAAATCGTGCTGTAAAAGTCGCCTTTTTTTCAAATAAAATCGCATCAAGTCTTCTTTGAAATTCCGCAATTGTGTCAGCGGAAACCGTCTCGCTTGGTAGCAAGTTCCAAGGCCGGACCACGCGTTGACTGAAGAAATATTTTCGGAGGTCTAATCGGGTGCGTTCGTTTGTGACCTTGTAAGGATGGCCACGCAGGTGAGTAATGGTGGCTAATTGGAAGAAATCCTCCAATTTTAGGGAGAAAATGTGGCCCCGGATTATCCGGAATGTCCAGAGCAGGCTGCACTGAACGTTCCTGTAAGACAAAGGTAAAAGATCAAGTTTTATCAATCTCTCCTGACATGGTAAGTCCCTGAGACCGTCGACCATCTTTGTCGCCCTGCGTCGCACTTGTTCAAGAAGCTCTACACCTTTCTTCAACCACGGTGTCCAAACTGGCATTCCGTATTCAAGATGTGGTCTCACAAAGGTACCAAATATCTTTCTGAAGAGTTCAGGTGGAAAGATTTTGAACGCTTGTCTGATCCAGTGCAGGGTACTAGTTGCCTTCTGGACGGACGTTTTACAGTGCTTTGTTTGCATCAAGTTCGCGGTTGTCCTTATACCCAGATCTTTGTGTGTCTCAACCTTGTTTAATGCGGTACCATTGATAAAATAACTGTGTTTCGGCGGCTTTTTTCGCCCCGGGCTTATGTGTAGAACAAGACACTTGGATACATTAAAGTTAAGAAGCCACGTGGACGACCAGATAACCAGTTTATCGATGTTCGACTGTAGTCTCTTTGCGTTGTCGGCGCACCTAATTTCAGCCCATATTTTTATGTCATCCGCAAACATGACAGCTGCGCAATCAAGCTCATTGAGACAGTCGTTTACGTTAATCAGGAATAGCAGCGGACCCAAAACTGAGCCTTGTGGTACACCACTCTCGACCATTGTCCATTCTGAGGTTGAGTTTCCGACAACGACCCTCTGTTCTCTGAGGGACAATAAACAACTGATCCATTTATACATTTTTCCTTGAATTCCCACGTCCCAAATATTCTGCAGAAGAAGCCTGTGTGGTACACTATCGAAGGCCTTTTTGAAGTCGAAGAATATGACATCAATTGGATAGCCTTTATCTGCGGCATTTGTCCACTTTTCCTGTGAATCAAGAGCACTCGTGAGGCAAGAGCGTCCTTGGCGAAAGCCATGCTGTCCATCACATAGTATTTTGTTGCTTTCGAGGAAATACATTCCATGCTTCTTAATAATGCGCTCCATTACTTTCCACGCGATGCAAGTTAGACTGACAGGACGGTAATTTGCGCAATCAAGTCGCGAATCTCCCTTATAGATCGGGGTGACGTTTGCCCACTTCCATTCTTCTGGGAGTTCGCCTTCGTCAAAAGATTTCTGGAAGATGGCAGCCAGGGTTTGCATAGTTCGTAAGCTAATTCTCTTAGTGCTAGTGCAGGAATTTTGTCCGGCCCAGGTGATTTGGCAGGCTTAAGTTGGAGTAATTCGGCCCTGACAGTGTTGTGTGAAAACTCTAGGTCCTCTATTTTGGGCAATAAGGAGGAGGATAAGGGTGCAGTTATCGATCGATGAGCGGACGGACCGTCAGCAAAAGTTGTAGGTTCTCGGGTGTAGACGGATTCAAAGAAATCGGAGAGGAGGGAGGCTTTCATCTGGTCTTCGGTCACCAGTTGTCCATCGGCTGATCTAAGGGCAGGGATCAGTTCCTGAGATCTCTTCGTGCTTCGTATGTAACCGTACAATATCTTGGAGTGTTTCAACGACTTGTGTAATAGGTTGAAATCGTATTTCTTGCGCAGTTTTGTAGCTTCTCTTTTATAAATGGTACGAGGTTGCTTATACTCCCTTAAGTGTTTACCGGAGCCGGTTAATCTGTAGCGCCTCCAGAAGTGGTTTCTTTTTTTGAAAGCGGCCTGCAAGTTTGAGTTCATCCACTTCGGGCGATTCGTAATTGTCTTTTTTCTGAAGGTACAGTTGAGACAAACGGTCCTTTTCAACGTCCAGCTAAAGGTCATCCACTGTTCATTCGCCCCACCTTGGAGATCTGTTTGCCATGATACCTCTGACATTTCTCTTCTCATAAGTGGGAAGTCGCCCTTCCAAATGTTACTTTCCCATGTGTCGTAGGAGTAGGGTTTGGAGAACAGCGAATATTCGAAATACAGCATAATATGGTCGCTTGACCCTAATGGTGGTCGATCCTGCAGGTCAATCACAGTTTCCTCCACTCGTGTAAAGATAAGGTGGAGACAGTTCGGCTGTTGTCCTTCCCTAGCCCGCGTTCCAAACGCGACGGTTTGGCAGAGTAGTTTGGCTGTGGCCCATTGTAGTAAATTGTGATTGAAGTTGCCTTGAAGACCCTATGCAGTCCATGTCTGCCAGTCAACACCAGAAGCGTTAAAGTCCCCAACGATGACGATGTTCTTTTCCTCACTTACCCTATACAATTCTGCTATGAGGATAGTGTCTTGGTCAGGAGTATGGTTTGGCCGCGATATGTCACCGAAAGCGTCAGTGGCCTGGCGTTCTTAGCAGATATAGTAATATTCAGCATTTCCACATCTCGTGCTGGGACCGGTACTTCAGCCGTGGCTGTCAGCTTGCAATGACAAAGACTATAAGCCCTCCTCCCCTGGTTGTTCTGTCTTTCCTGAAAGCTGATCTCCTCTAAGCAATAATTCAGAATCAGCGATATATTTTAAAAGTCAAGTTTCAGTTAAAGCCATGATGTCTGGTTTCACCTCATCGACCAAGTTGCCAATAGAGTAGAATATACGAGTTCCAGGCAGCAGTTCCACAGAGGAAGATGCGATCACTGGAACAAAGACTTTATTTTCCCGACATTTCGGATTCCATCCGGAATCCGAAACGTCAGGAAAATAAAGTCCTTGTTCCAGTGATCGTATCTTCTTCTGCGGAATCGACCAAGTTTTTTAATTCGTCCAGCTTGTTAAACAAGCTTGATACATTTGCGGTTGGGATCTCTAGTGATAGTTTACTCTGTGTGGCCCAATCCTCATCGTGACAGGTTTTGGCCGGAGGAAGAGCTCCTTGACTTGTATTATTTGCCCATCTTTTATTTTCAGGCCCTTTGCCCCGCTTTTGGTCCTCGCTCTCAATTTTATCCTTAGTTGCCTCATTTTCATCCGCTCCCTCGGCTCGTACTCTGGCTGAAAAAAAACACTTGCTTGTGCGAATTTCGTAAGGCCGTTTTTCCTTTTAGCAGTTTTGATGCCAAGCCTTCGTTATCGAATAAAACTTTGAGAGGCCTTGAGTTTGTTTGTAGGTCGCAGCCTTGGTCTGCTTTACACAGACGGAAGGCTTTATTTATGGTACAGGTTTCCCCATTCTTTAGGACAGCGCTGACGTATTAGTGGATTCGATCAAAGTCATGTGCAACTCGTTCCTTTGTGCTGTCAATCGTGGACTCAGGAGCACCCTGTATGATAATGTTGTTTTTCCGTTTTCTGAACGACTTCTGTAATACCTCACCTGTAGTTCCGTTTGACTTGTCTTGAAAAACTATGCAGTTTTTTCGGTCAAGGGAAACCCTTGATGTATTTCCAGTCTTACTGCTATCGGAAGACCCCGAGATGTTGTTAGGAATAGTTTTTTGACTTTGTGTTTCCGTTAAAATCACCAAAGGTAGGCTTCTTTTGGAGGCTGTGATGGCACTGATCAGGTCTGGCTTCGGGCTGCCCCCTTCTTTATTTGTGGTTTCCTTCTGTAGTTTGTATGCAGCCTTAGCATACCCAGTAGGAGTGGTTGATGTGCTGGGTACATTTTGCACTTTTGGTCCGGAAAATGAGCCTATAATTAGCGGGGTTTTAAATTCGTAAAGTTCCTCATGTGCCGAAATTGGGCGCAGCGTATCAGTCCCGCAGACCGGTAGAGATGTTTTTATAGAATCTTGATCACGGTGCTCCTCGTCGAAGACAACTTGACCATTTGACCTTTGATCTTTGGTTTCTTGGGAGCTTCAATATCCCTGACGCGTAGCATTAGTCTCCAGTCGAAGCTATCTTTCTTCTTGTGTTTCTTGCGAACGTCTATTTTAATAGGCAAATCTCTCCTGTTCGTTCGTCTGAACTTGCGTTCTCGCGGCTGCCATTATTCATTTTCTACCAACCCGGATAATGTTCCCACTGCAAGATGGTGTGGCAGGCAGCCACATCACTGTGGAGGGAAGAGGCGTGGTGTTCAAAGCGACCGCGACTACCCACATGTAAGTATGGGGGGTCTAAGTTGTAGTAGGTCCAAAGGTTTACTGCCAGTGAGTTTGAAACAGCTGTGCAGGCACCGTTATAGCCCTTGCTGCATTGACGACGGGAGAAGGGTGACATTTCAAGTGGCCGCGAAGACCTGAACGCAAATATGTGGGTCCAAGTGGAAGTTGGTCAAGTGATTTACGGACAGCTGGTCTAAAACAGCTGCCTGTCACCAATGCTAACGGGAGAAGCTTATGTAGACGGCGTTCCCCAGTCCTCGAGATTTTAGTGGCCTCGCCCTTTTTGCTTTTCCATCCCACCCCTTCCCCACCCCCGCCAACCCCCGTGGCGTATTCATATCCGCCTGTCACGTCAGGTGTCAATCGCGAGTCTGAAACAGCTGCCTGCCACCAATGATAAAGGGGACAAACACAGACACAGTGACACCGGCACTGTCCCCTGTGTGATCGACGTACAAACTGGTGCGAGAAAGGCGGGCGGGTGGCGCGTCGCGTGTGACTGACATACGGACAGGCGCGCATGCCAGCGTGCGCGCGTGTGTGTGTGTGCCCACGCTCGGTGATCGACTTGCAAACAGTTGCCATCAACCAACTTTAACGGAGATGCACACAGAGACTGTCAACATTTTATCAAATATACAGATATACGACTACTCACAGATTGAAAGTATTTAATATCAGTATAATGCCTTGGCTCGTTGGTGATGCCAACTGACAGCAACCAGCAGATGATAAAAGAGCAAAGCAGTCAGATACTGAAAAAATGCTTTTCGCATTTCCGAGCATGCTAAATACCGGTATACTATTTAAGGTCTTTTTTCACATTTAGGAACATCAACTGACCGTCTGAAATTGCAGATAATTCTGGAAATTAGGTTAGCTTGTTTTCCTGTGACTTGTTTTGCTTATATAGCAAATCAACACACATGGCTTAAAGTACATGCAAAATATTGGGGGGAATTCTGCAAAGGTTGAAAACTCCAGTAACTTAAAGTAAGCAATGTTTAACAACAGCAGTCGAAAAAGCGTTAACAACCCCGCCCCCCTGCGTCTGCTCCTAAATCCTTACTTAAAAAGATTCCGTGCAGCGGTACGCTGTGCTTCAGTTGGGTTTTTGAACAGTCAGCATACGCACACTTCCATACCAAGATAGAGCACAAAGCCACCGCAATTTCCGTGACCAGCCATTTCTTATGGACCCACGAGGTGTACATATAATTTATTTTCCAAGAAACTTATTAGAATTGCCCAATATAGGCCAATCGTACACAATCATCAGCTCTATGCTCTTTATCAACTATATAAACTAGTAATTCGCGCCTCCTGCACTTCAATAGCAACCACACTATCGGTCACAAGCGCAATTTCGTCAGGACTCTCTTCCAAAGCACCTAAACAAACTGCAATAACTATGCTGGGATACAGGAGAAGAGAAAGTGCGTTCATGCCCTATTCGGGGGCACTGGTCACCGGAAATCCTGCGTACCCCCCATGGCTCATGATTTCCCATTCTGAGGTAGCAACCGAGAATAATATAATGTCCGGCTGCCAGTCCCCTATGTGAAGAATATTTCGTCGGCAACTGCAAGACTTCTGAAACCGTTCCGGAGGGAGATTGGAACGAAGTTACATAAACACCAGCTCGCAATTCATTGCTGTCTTTGGGCTAGGGCCAGGTGCAGCAGCTTAGCTACGATTTCGTCCTTGAGAAAGGAAGGGTGATCGGCAGGGCCAGTGATAAGATAGTCAGGCTAGTGCTGGAAAGTTGGTCTTCGGCAGGCATATTAAAAAGAGCCATCAACCAGTTTTGGCTTTGCAGACTACAGAAAGTATTATTTTTGCTGTTTAAACTTTAAAACAGTCGTGCTTAATCTCCCCTTTTGCGGGTCGACCACCGTAGGCGCAGCAATCATGGAGATGTATTTATTTCTTCCTCTAACACGCACTTATAGTTATCAGCAGTTTTTTTTCTTTTCCGTAAACGCCATTAAATCTGGAATAAGCTACCCACGAGTATTAAAATTAGCAGAATTTTCAAAGTTTAAGAGAGATAACAGCAGTTTTCTACATTCTGGATCCCTTTTGCGAATTACGGAGGCTGACTTAGTTAAATATTACTCTTGCTTTGATAGCGTTTGCGGACCACGAACCCTGTGCTATGCTTCATGCTGAAGGCAATGGTGCTGACTGCAGTCCGAAATCAACTTATTCTGCAACCGAAATCGAGCAACAGTTAACTGTCAACCTTCATCTTGTGCAGAATACTGGATCATAATATTGAATTGGAACTGACCACACCGTGCGTCTGTGTCAACTTTCTCCGCCCGAACTTCAAGCATTCAACGAGCTGCAGTTTTTTTCTCACAAAAAGCACCAGAGACAATGATTGCATTGTCAGCTCGATTTACAACGGTATATCTCTTTTGATCTTGCTGTAAACGGGTGAGAAAAAATCAGTTTGAAATGTTTGATATGGAAACTCTGACAAGTGTTTTATAGCTAGTCATTGTCCCATGGACACGGCAGATAATGCAATCACTTGTCAATTGATAAGAACCTTATCGAATGTTTATGTAGAGAACTGCTGCATGAAAAGATGACTAAACATGGGTCTGTTAGCGCTGGTTGTAGGCAAATATTTTGTTCAAGTCATTTTATAGGCGATACTCTCCAAAGTAAGGTTATCCATTAAAAGGTAGGAAAATTTGACTGTATTAGTGTATCCTTGAATCACAAGGCACCTCCGTGAGGGCGCTGCTCAGAAGGGGCTAGGAGGGTAGATACCCGTCAGAATTTAATTAAGGCTTATTACTATAGCAGAAGTTATTTTCTGGCGCACATTTGTATATTTGAAGAATCAGAGAAGAACAGTTAACCAAAATGCGTAATATTCACAGGATGAAAGTGATCTTTAACCTAATTTGAGTAGGTGTATTTGGTGAAGGGGCTCTAAGTGGGCTAGGTGGGGAGTGGTTCCTTTAAAAATGGCCTGCATTTCATTGGTTGGCATCAGCACGATACTGCACGTGGCTAAATATGATTGGCTTATTCATTGACGTCAATCTTGCGTACTGCAGTTTGCAATAGGTGCCATTTTATCGAGGAGCACGTCGTTGTTCACACGAAAACGCCAGCTCTCATTGTTGTGATTGTATTTTCGGTCAATTTTCTAATCTCTTCATGTTTTCTTCTAGCATGTGAAAGCCTTCATCTATGAGAACTATAAGAAGGCAAGATAAGTGCGATTATCTTGCATTTTGACGGCGCCAAAGATGTGCTTTACAAATAAACTTTATTTATGCGTCAAATGATCCTCAAAGGTCGGACAAGTTTGATATTCTGGTATGTAAACCAAGCCATTTTTATGTTTTTTCACGCATGTCTGTAAAAATGTATGTTTTATGCCTTATTTATAGTTCCTTTTGAAGAAACTAAGTATGCTTGACAGTATTGACCTTTTACAGGGCAATAAAGCTGCAAGTATGACGCTACAGTTTGGCACACACAGTTAAGTACCGTAAATTCTTTTCAGTAAACACCATATTAATCTGGAATAAGCTGCCCAGAAGTATTAAAACTGAGCAAAGCTACCCTTTGTTTCAGAAAGCTATTACCTAGTTTTCTACAGTCAGGACAACTTTTACGAATTTTGATAGCATTCGTGGACTTTGAACCCTGCCAGGCCTCATGCTAAAGATAACGCCGCTGAAGCTGCGGCCCACAATCAGCTAATTCTTCAGCCGACAGCGAGCAACTTCTGCCGAAAAACATTCAAGGATGACTAAGAACACTGTGTTCTTGTACCAATCCTCCCCGTCCCGAACTAATGTCCATAAACATCCTGCAGCTTTTCTTCTGCTAATGTGTCAACTCAGTTTATAACTGTACATACAATCAGTTTTTAGCGTAACTTTGAAGTCAGGTTGTTTCACTTGAAGCAAACTCCCTATGTCGCCCAGTATTGAAAAGCAAAATATTGCAACAAAACAAATACTGGCTGCAAAAGAGGGTGTTTGTTTTAGGTTTTTCCCTGTCTTCGAGGTTTTTGGAAGGCGCTCAATAGATGCTTTACCAAATCATTAAAATTGCCTGTAAACTGGTAAAATAAACATATATGTATATATAATTGAAGAGATTGCCGATGAAATCGAAGTAATGATCAAAGTCCAGATTCATTGCTTTCTGGTGAAATGCAAGTGACAAACCGCACCCGCTGCGACAATGCAACGAGGATATCTCAGGCACCACAGGTAATCTGGCAACAGAGTTTCTGTCAAGCCGCGCACTGATGGAATCAAACAGTGTCGCATGTGTTCTGTGCTGTGAATACAACAGGTTATTGCATTCTCTGCATATTCGTAGTACTATTGTCCTGTTAAGTCACTTGCATTCTTTACCTATCCTTATCTCCCGATACTCTGATAGAAAGGGCCACAATTTATTCCTACGACTTTTTTTAAAGCAAATATAATTTCAAAATCGACTAAGAAAAGCAACTTGGCGGTGTATCCACAAAGTGTACCCGTTGACCTCCAATCCACCAATTCCTTCTTTTCCAGAAACAAGCTGCATATGGCAAATGCAATGCTTCCTGTAATTAAATAAATAAATTGTATATTTTAGGCCCGGAGGCCCTCGTCATTGCGAACTATTGCTGTGGAAAAATAAATACAAAGTTGATAAGTGCTGCTCTCCGTGAGCAACCAAATAGGCAGCGGGAGCGTTTATTAATGTAGGAAATTTAAGCAATGTATTTAATTCATATTCACTGACGTATCGTCATTTTAAGGGTTATAGTCAACACGTTCTGGAATGTATGGTGAACTAAGGAGGAAGCAGTGAGAAAAAGTTCGAAGAGTCGTAAAACACATCACAGCGGAAATGTGACTACGGAAGTAGTATAAGTGCACATTTATATTTACTGTTATTCATGGTCTCGAACATAAGAGTTTGGACATCTATTATCTGTATCTACATATGACTTAAGTGACGCTTTTTAATACCGATTTCTTCAAACGGTTTTAGTACCTGTTTATTTTACAAATAAACAGACTGCTAATATTGTAGTAACCAGTTTTGGACGACAAAAGCGATGCTTCCTATGAACTGTGCAATCAGAGGACGAACGATATTAGTTGCTGTTAACATTTTCCAATTTTTCTTCTATCAATAAATTATCCAACATCCTTAATCATCGTATTGGTTTCTACCTTATATGACAGTGCGCATAGCGAAGGATTCGTATGGCAAGGCTACAATTATCACGAAAAAAATCCCCCACCTGCGCATTTTTTGCACGGGGGCTAAAGGGGACCACATGGGTGAATTGCACCACTTGCGCCCCCTCTATCCCAGCTCGCCCCACGGGGCATGGAGGTGCTGGTGTTTGTAGAGTACTTTTGTTATCAGTGCGAGATGCTTGGGGTGTATTTCCTACGGACTGACTGAAGTCACCGGGTCTAAATTCGCAGACCTTTTTTCCATTTTTAAGTCGAACGCTGTGTTCCTGTTTTGACAGCATCATTTACTTTCTGTGTTTGCTCTATTATGCATTTAGCAAACATATGTTCTTGCCTATTTTATGCTCCGGTCGTGTTGTGGCGTTTTAAATACATACCACCCTTTGAGCAAAAACTTGGTTCTCTAAAACTTACCCTCTTTTTCGTTTTATTTCCATGTTTCTGTAGCCTTTTTGTTTTAGATTTTATATATCGACTGAACCGTTGTTACTTTTTGGTCGGCCTCCTTTATCTGGCAAGCCTAATGTTGGCCAAGGAAACTAGCTATGGAATTAACAATGTGTCACCCAGACTTTTAAGTATCAGTGCCCCTCTTATGAGGATTTCAATTCAGTTCAGTATTTAAAAGAAGTATAACGCCTCGTGATAAATAATTTGGGAACTTTGGACTTTTCATCTGTAGTTCGTTGTCGTACTGCCTCATATCCATAAGCCCGGGAAGGCAGAAGGCATATATGCTTCATGCCTAAGTATAAAAAATTCACTTCGTTCTCCTGAGCCAGAAAAACAATGAGCTGAGGAGCAGTAATATTAATTAATACCGTTCACGAATTGTTTTTAGTAACCCGAAAACCAAGTCCTTGAGTTTACCCAAAAACAGAGAGCAATTTCAAACGTTGCATATTCATGTGTTTTAAATCTATCCCGGAACGAGGGGCTGTTCCACTCAGAATTTATTTTAAGATTAGAACGTTTTCAAAAGTGTATTGTCTTCGAAGTCAAAATGACAGATCTCGGATTTCTGATTTAAAAGAAGAGGTCGAGATCCTCACAGGGATACCTAGCGAAATCCAGAAAATATATTTTCTTGATAGAGGTTTGCAGTTAGTTGTTTTATAGTAGCTATATTAAATAATAACCTAATGCTTCCAGATGCATGGATCATTAATGAGAGTATGGTGGAAGTAGGCGTTCTCGGTGATCTGGAACCTTTAATTTTCTCAGCTATTGCAGGAAATATAATCGAAGTAATTAGTGATTATTTCTTTCGATATTAGATTTTTAATTGCTCCAAAAATCTCCATAAGCACGTTCGTCTTCGTGGAAAGAAAAGAAAACTTTGTTTAACATACGGAGAAATCGTACTGTTAGTTGCTGTGAGCTTCGATCATCGTCCAATTGTCTTGGCCATGCTAAATAAAGGTAACAAACATTAATTAAATTGTTATTTATAATGGACAGTTTTTCTTTAAAAGTACTGTGCATTACAATAATTTTCTTAAATATGATTTTTTTGGTGTGTACGTGTGCCTAAATTTACAATCGCAAATTAATATTATGTTCGTTGGTTTCTTTGAAATCATTTATTCTTAAGCATGCTATGCAGTACTATAGATATAAAAGTTGGTGCGAAACCTTGCAACCAATTGAAATCCATTATTCTAGAGTAATGAATAATAATGGTTGATAGTATACGATATTTTACATTCTAACTTCAGCTATAAACTTCAGACTTTTTATTTGCAGTATAGCTTCAAATCTACGTTGGATTTTCCATTATGCCCTGTTAATAGTACTGCGCCAGCGCTTTGACATTGGCGTAGTTAGTTAGTTATTGATTCCCAATGATCATTTGGAATAAATTACTAAATAACTATGCCAATTTAAAGGCGCTGGCGCAGTGCTATTAACAGGATACTCGAGTAGCCACTTGGGAATTTATTGGATTATGTGTGCATTTGATCATTCCCTACTATTTTGTGCACTGAACTAAGCTGTCATTGCACAAAAATGTGTCAAACGCCTGCGTTATTTGGAAGAACTTTGATTGTTTTTGTTTTGAGTGCTATCAAGGTTAAAGTCTTGCAGCCACAGAGCCACGTGATACTTTTGTATACACTGTTATGCTTGGAGGCCTAAAATCTCTTCTTTTAAAACGTTTGCGCTAACAACACATTATTTAAGTTAGTAAAAAAAGCTACTTATAGAAATATAGATCTCTCTGGAAGGTATATAGATACTTTTTAGAGGTTCTCTTTAATCTTTCTTTTTATTGCTGCTATACGGACTTAAAGAGGCCTCCTGTGTGGTTTATTTTCTTTCGCTATATTCAAACGCTTTGTGAATAATTTGTTGCTTCATTTTTGTACACTTTTCCAAGTCTCATTCTAGAAACGACTCGCATACCAGTGCGACTGTTTAGATTAGCAAAATTTAGACTGCGGCCCTTAAGTACGCAAATTGGTGTTTGCGCTATGCATCACGCCATATTTCGATGTATGATGAGATGGTTTGCATAAGATATTAGTAAGGTCCTCTGCATTGCTCCAAAACATTTAGCTATAAGGCACTTATCGTGTGTAAAATCAAATATTGAGTGAAAATTCCAAAACATTTTTTGTTTTTTGAGATTTATTGCTGAAAAACGTCAGTACGTGGACTTAAAAAAACACAATTATAGTCAGAAATGTCGGAGTTATTGGTTAAGTGTTTCATACTAGCGAGAAAAATACTTTAGCTCTAATATGATGCCGAAAGGAGAGTGGCCACTCGTCCGGTGAAGGTTTAGCAATAATTATCATTAAAAAGCTCGAAAAATGATAATGTTACTGCATTGAGAACAACCAAAAAATGGAAAACGATTATTTGCTCGAAAAGGCGAACAGCTTCTCGATTAGAACTCACAAGCAATGACAAGCTGTAAGTCCTATTACAAAAGCAAATAGTCTCCTGAGGTTGCAGTATTAATGTTCACTAAGCTTACAATAGTTAAAATCCACAAGACCTGCAAAAGTTTGTCGAGAAAACGAAAACCAAGGGACCGAACATCCTGTGCGGCAGAAATAAAAATGCAAGACGAGAGACACAAGCACGCATAGATTACTGTAGAGCAAATATAGGTTCAACTGATATGCTGCTGCATTAACGATCCAATGCTTGGCGTTTGAGCTAAGCTCTTTAGACTCGTCTTAAATTCACAAGATGTACTATTGCGCAACATGTCTCAAAGTTGTGGCTGACGACACATGCCTATTTTTCCCAAAAAGATCCAACGGCGCAGTTATCCGAGGAACTCTTGCAATTTTTATTGACATTTAGGAATCCTTTGTCACAGGATCTTTTTTTGTGAGACCAACAGTTGTAGGCAACTCTATGGCCCGGTTGTTTAAGATCGTCCTCAAATGTCAACACCAAGCTATTTAACGTATTGCCTACCTACTGCCATTGAACGTGAATTGTGTTTTTAGACACAGTCTCAGGAGCTCAATGATATCCACTCGCTAGAAAATTGGTCGGTTTCATCGTAGTTCTTTTTTAGGGGACCGTCAATCGTGTCGATGTCCAGACTGCTCTTGAAAAAGGAAGGAAGACTAAGTCGGAGCAGGTTGACCGTCGGACGAGAGATGCATACGTCGGGTGCTGTCCGAGCTCGCGCACCATGCTATTGACTTGCCCGCCTCAGTTATGAAGTTGATTGGTTAGTTTGGATGCCTGTGATTGGTCGAAAACTGAGCAAGGAGTCTACCATGGTGTAATTGTGGGAGAAATCGAATTAACGGCTCTGTAGCAAACAGACACATCGACTTAAAATCCGTGGGCTGGATATGAGTGAAAGCATAACGCAAAATACTTGTCTGTCTCGAGGTCAACGACCACAGGCATCCGAATGAGCTGTTATCTATTCGAGAAAAAGAAAACAACCTACGAAAAATCCAAAGGACGCAGAGCTCCGTTTTTCTAGTCAATTACCAGATGAACACTGCCGGTTAAGACAAAAGAATATGGGACTACCCATTTCTGTTTCGTTAGCCAGGCTCGAACGCTGATGGTGGCCTATGAGCCAGAAATGGCCATTTCGTCTGACTGACTGTGTTCATTTGCTGTGCGGCTTCTGACGGGGCTCCAGATGTGATCGAGTTTCGTTAGCGACCTACGATTGTTCGTCATCGGGGGAGTCTGTTTGAAAAAGTAAACTATACCCAACTGTCCGTTAGTCACCTGTCAACGTAAGAATATCGAAAATACCGAGCATACTGGTTGAAATGAAATGAAATCAACAGCAGGAAGGAGTCGGACATCTGCCGACCATAAAACGAAAACATATCACAATAAAAAGGCAGATTTTGTAAATGTACCTGTCACATATTCGACTTTTGCAGTATTTTTAGTTATTAAATCTAAAATGACAAATAACCTAATAGCGCCCTCAAAGGTGGGGTAGACAGGATCCTCTAGTTGTCTGAACCGAACCGCATCCCGGTAGCGTTTTTAAATAACCGCTCTAGCGCGGGGTTTTATAAGCCTCATTGGAAGCTGAGACACTGATTGAAAACTGAAAGTATCTCATTGTAAACGTCAGCGTGAAAGAGAACGATAGGATCTATAAAATATTTTCATGATAATGTCCCTTAAAACTGAGATTGTTGTAAAGGATGTTCTGCAAAACTGATTTGGAACCATCGTAGGTCTGAGACTGTGTATTGCTTATAACAGGATGTCGCTAACGGTGTTCTCCTTATTTTGTCTACAGCAAGTGACACATTGGGAGTTAGCGATTACATTTAAGGGGTTGGGGATATTCATAAAGATTGAGCCCATCTACTTGCTGAAACTTAACGTCATGTGCATGCTCTCTCCCATACGATATGCAGTTCATGTTCCGAGTAGTCAGGCGATAGGCTAGGCACCAAAAATAGAATATTTTTTTCTTGATTAAGGAAGGAAGACTAAGTCAGAGCAGGCAGACTGTCGGACGAGAGATGCATACGTCGGTGGCTGGTCAGTTTGGCCGTCTGTGATTGGTCGAAAACTGAGCAGGGAGTCTACCATGGTGTAATTGTGGGAGCAATCGAATCAACTGCTCAGCAGCAAACAGACCGGAATTCAACTCTCCTCCCCCTCCCGAGGGGGAGCGGACGTCGGAAGTCATAGGAATGGCAGCCCCCCATTTGGCGAGTAGAAACGATCGATAATGCGGGCCCACGCTAAGAACAAGTCAAGGCAAGCTGAACACGATACCCTCAATGTGGCAAAATCGACTGCATACACCGACCAGTGAGGAACAACAGCAGTAGGTAAAATGTCCGCAATTGATAATGTACTTCCCGCACACACCAGTTGAAGTGTAGCGCAGTCACCACAGATACGTTCTTCACATAAAGAATGGCTATCCAAAACTTGGGGCCTTCTCCATTCGACCGCTCAAGGTGGGGCTTCTTACGACACTTGCGTATGAAGGACTTTAGATAACCGTTGCCTTCAAAGAGGGCATGCAAGTATCTAACCTCCTCTTTCTTCCAACTGTCGTCGCTGCAGTGTGTCTGAACGCGTCGTAAGGGCGTCCTAACACAACTACTTTTGTGTCCAACAGGGTGGTTGCTTCTGAAATGGAGGAAGTGCATGGTGTTGGTCGCCTTACGATAAACCGCTGTCCTTATCTTCCCGTCTTCCAGCTTCGTCACCTTTACGTTGAGGAAAGGTAACAAATTGTTGTCCTCTTCTTCCATAGTGAACTGGATGTCAGGAAAGATGGTATTCAGCAGTGCCTTGAACTCCTGCACTTTGTTCCTTTTGATGACGACGAACGTATTGTCGACCTATCTGGCCCAGAACTTCGGGGGCGACGAGCTGAAGGCCAGCCGCTCGAGCCTCTGCAAAATGGTTTCAGCAATAAGGCCAGAAAGAGGCAAACCCATCGGTGTCCTCTTCTTTTGTTCGTTGATATCCACTCGCTTGAGTATTGGTCGGTTTCATCGTAGTTCTCTTTAAGAGGACCGTCAATCGTGTCGATGGCCAGACTGCTCTTGAAAAGGAAGGAAGACTAAGTCGGAGTAGGCTGACCGTCGGACGAGAGATGCATACGTCGGGTGCTGTCGGAGCACGCGCGCCATGCTATTGACTTGCCCGCCTCAGTTATGAAATTGATTGGTCAGCCTGGATGCCTGTGATTGGTCGAAAACCGTGCAAGGAGTCTACCATGGTGTAATCGTGGGAGCAATCGAATTAACGGCTCCGCAGCAAACAGACCGGAAGTCATAGGAATGATGACACACCTTTCGCGAGTAGAAACGATAGATAATGCGGGCCCACACTAAGAACAAGTCAAGGCAAGCTGAACACGATATCCTCAATGTGGCAAAATTGACTGCCTACACCGTCTAGTGAAGAATAACAACAGGGGGCAAGATATCTGCTATTGATAACGTGATTCAGACACACCAGTTGAATTATAGCACGTAAAAGTTCGTGTACGAACTAAAACAAATACAAGCTAAGAAAATGTGTAACAAATAGAACTTATGTAGGAATTTGTGTGGAATCGAAAGTATGACAAAATTGCGGCTAAATACACTCACTTTCGCACTTTACCTTTTAAAATGTTTGGCCTTTTCTGGGATCCTTCAAATATTATTTCAAGGAAAGTTGGTTGCTATATTCCTCGACACAAGTTTTTTCACAATGTGCCTGGTGTATCAAAGGTACGAGGTCAGTTGTAAGCTATTTTAGTCCTCTCTCGTTTTTATAAATAGTTGATGAACACTTATCAATTGCAACCAGATCCTTTCTTTATTTCTCAAAAGATACGGGTGAATTTGTCTAGCAAAGACTGTTTTTTATTGCTTCTACAAATGCTTTGGCACTGTACCCCTTAAAATTTCCGTTAAACAGGCGTAAGTGTCTCCACGGAAACCCGTCTCCGACGCGGTGTCTTGCACGTGGCTGCAGCCAACAACCGGACGGACCTGATTCCGGTTCTTCTGAAATCAGGTAGATTCCTGTCTCGGCTTAACGATTTTCTGTCTTGTTAAACGGATGTTACCTTCATTTTCCTGGGCAGCAACGTTTATTGCGGGATACAGTACGCGCCAAAATTCGTGCAACATGCGTATATGCTGTAAAAAGTAACTACTTAAATAGCATTGATTTTTAATGGCTTTATAAATTCAAATATATTTCATAGAAAACGTATACGAAAAAATATTCCTTGTAATCGTTTGGTAGCTAATAACATCTTTCAATTTTATACTAAAACAAAGGGTATCTTTCGGTTTTAAAAAATGTCTAGTTATGAGATTTTTACGATTGTGAGGTGTTTATTCATTGTACACCACATCCCTCAATTAATTAATGCTGCATATACTGTATAAAGCATAGTCCACACGTATTGCAACATTTTATGAAAACTGTGTGACTTATTCCTCAAACTGTAGGCGAAAGCGTACCTTACCTTAAACAGGATGTATATACTGCGCAGTTTGTCAACCTTGAATTCGAGTGTAGCAATCAGTAGGTTTCAAAATTATTCGGCAATTTAGAAACTTTTATAAAACCGAAAGATGCCCTTCCTTTAAGTATAAAATTTAAAAAAGGCGTAATTTGCTACCAAACGAGTACAAGGAATAATTTTTTCGTGCTTTTTTTTCAATAAAATATATTTGAATTTATAAAAGCAGTAAAAATTAATTATAAAAACGCATACTTCTTAAGTAGCTGCTCGTTATAGTACATGCGTTTGGTAAGTGGTCAGAACGAACCTTGTTAAAAAGCCCGCATCCTATAATGACTGCAATGATTTCAGAATAGGCTACACGATAATCAATATCACAACCTGAGTCAATTCCGACTAGCGAAAGACTATCAATCTTTCGCGTATGTTGGCATGTTGCACGAATTCTGGCGCGTACTGCAGTTGTGTTCTAGTTTTTCTATCGGCGATGAGCATTCTTACTGCCAAAGAACGTGCCCGTTTGCTTACCGGCTCACAAATACGATGCATAAGGTTGCTTCATCACACACAATACATAAGAACAGAAAGAAGTTTACAAAGATTTATCGAGTTCCTTTTCACAACTAACCTTCCGCAAAATTTCCTTGCCAAGATGTCAAAAATAAATTCCACTGTGATAGTATTGCCGGTAAAGACAATCAATACTCGAATGGTCAGTTTTGATTTATTAGCCGTCGTCAGCCAGTCATACCCAATCCGGAGTGATATACCATCCACGGCCCGAACTCGTGATCCTCTGATCAGAAGTCTGGCGTTCTAAGCCAGGGGTCGGGAACTTATGGCTTGCGAGCTAGGTAAAATTGGAATAAGAAACTGCAGCTTTTCTGATTTTAGTTACTCCAATGGCGTGCCACGGCCAAAACGCGTAGCGGAATTAATTTAATCTCAACCAATCGCCCACTAAATTCAAACTTCTATGGCTGTCACTGAAATATATTTACAACTATCCGTTTTCTCGGCTCTCTGGGTCAAAAAGATTCCCAATCTCTTCTCTTACCACTGAGCCACGAGCTCGTTGTCTTGCCTGTTTAAATTAAGGAGATACTGATCCTCTCTGATGAACGTTCACCGATCGCTAACGAAATTCGCTGGTCTCGTTCTGCCTTGTGTTTCATTGTCGGGCCCTGACCCAAGTCAGAGCGGGATGAGTGATTTACGTTAGCGACCACTGAACGTTCACCAACGTATATGCGATTCTATAGGTGAGAATGAAAAAATAGTAATTTCAGTGTCGTGCTCATCATTCCCGGAAGAGGAAGAAGAAGAGGGGTCAAGTGCTTGGACCAAATTATATTCTTGCTGACGTTTCGAAAACATACTCCTTCTCATCGTCAGAGCGTCGTGCTTACTCTTCCGCCGGCCTTGAATTAATGCGCCTCGCCGCGAGCCGGGTGTTGTACCCATGTGCGATCCCCATGGATTCGTTCGCCCGTTGGCTATTGATTGGCGCCATCCTCTCCGCTGTCATTGGCGCTGCGTCCCCGTGTTCCCCTGCCTCCCCCGCGTTCAGAGTACTTGTGTCCTCGTTCGCGGTCTCACAGTTGCCCTCATAAGAGCGCATGCCAAGCCGGTCATGTGACTCGCGCTCGCTGTCCACTTCCCTCGCGGCTGCAGGCTGTCGGTTTTCTGTGTCACCACTCTCCTGTCTGAGCGCCCCGTTCTGTGCGGGTGTGAGCCTTGCGCGGATTGCTTGATAGGCGGGGTTTAATTCGATGGCTCTGTTAAGTGTACCAGTCGACGACCAGCTTTCGAGCACTAGTCTAGCCATTTTGTCACTGGCCCTGCCCATCACCCTTGCCTTCTCAAAGGCGAAAACGTGCTTCCAGTGCTGCACGTGGCCGTAGACCATAGAATGCTCGTCTTTGCGGTTGATTGCGAGCTGGTGTTCATGCAACCTCGTGCCAATTCGTTTGCCCATTTCACCAACATACCTTGCATCACAATCTTGGCAAGGGATGCTGTAGACCACAGCTGATTGTCCGGTCATTGGTAGCGGATCTTTAGGCTTCCTCTTCCAGGGATGATTAGCACGACATTATATGTGGACCCCGAATATTTGCACATATTAATTTCAGTTTCTATGTTTAAGAGTTAAGCACACAGTATATAGATCATTAAGCTTTTTGAAACTTTGTCACAGGCGCATTTTCCAAGGAAGTGTACTCCTAAGCCCTTGTAGTTTTTGCCCGTGGAGAAGTAGGTTCTAAATGGTAAAATATCCGGAGGTTAGTAATAATATGGACGGGGAACTCCGGTTTTTGGATAATTTAAGATGCTCCTTGTTCCAAGGAGTCTACCGTTTTTTGTTCGGTTGGACTTTGGTCTTGCTTGCTACAGCTTGCCGAAGGTATATCTTACGGAAATCGATTTCATCAAACTCGCTTTCGAATTTTCATCCTAATGAACACATGAGTACGACAGATGCTGTCTACGTGCTACTATAAGAAGAAATTATGTTTTTTCTGACGGAACTAGAAGAGAATGTTCTCCCCAGAGGACTTAACCGCTTGGCTCCATTTTTGCTGACTTTATCAGTTTGATTTCTATCCTCAATGCCTCGATTTTAATTCCTTCTTGAAAGAAACTTCTTCTTCTTTCGTAGGCGCTGATCCCAGCAGAAAGGATGTTGAGGGGCTAAGTGCGGAAGCAATTGCAAAGATCTACGACTTCAAGGGCTTTGCCGATGATCTCTTTGTTCGACGCTGGTATTTGAGAGCCGAAGCCATGGTACCCGAGCATCTTAATCCACCCATGATGGCTTTTCAAATGTACGATTCGAAATACCCAACTTGGTTCTACGGAGACTACGGTCAGATTTATCTTCAGGTATGTGTTGAATTTGCATACCAATTTGGTAGATTTGTTCATACATGGGCAAGACCCTCCTCCTTCTTTTTAATCTGTAGAGGTTATGAGTAACTAACGATATTGGTCAAGTAAAGAATTCAAGTTTATTGAAGTAAAACAAAACCGTATCGTTTGTTTATTTGTTTGCAAACGGTATAAACTGTGATCTACATTATTCTTGATTTGACGTGAGAGCAGCACGCTATCATTGCAAGGAAGAAAAACAACGTTTTGCTTTCCAAACTTTTGTGAACACGGCGTGTAGAGTACAATCGAAAATGATTTCTCAAGGCAAGCGCTAAACAGTAATTTGGAAGACAGGGAAAATGCCTGCTTACACCAACACCACAAATTAGCATTCCATAGTCAGCTGTTAATATTTTTACTCCAAAAAACTGTAGTAAACAATAGATAATCCTAAAAGAAGCGAATATGCGTGCCCCAGGTTCTTGTTGTAAAGAAGAGGAAGACGCGATCTCTGGAACGACAGTTTATTCTGAGCATGAAGGCTGCAACGTCAAGGTCACACGCCGTAACTCCAAGGCACGCGTAGGGGACACAGGATAAGATAGCGTGAGAATGGACGTGGCGTGGACATGGACCAATCACAAATTGCCCCCCATACCGACCTAGATTGACGCGTAGCCAACGCTTGCTGTTTTCTCATTTTCTTTGGCAATGGCTTCTCGTGTGGAGCCGAAAGCTCAGGATAAAGCTGTCGTTCCAGAGATCGCGTCTTCTTCTTCTTTACAATAGGTAATCCTCTCTCAAAACAAAAGTTTTTGCGAGGAATACTTTAAAATGTTATTTTCAGTGCTTTTTTCCCCTCAAACACTTCCAGAAACTAGCACCGGCTGGTGAGTTCCTTGGAACCGGCCTCTCAGCCCCCCGAACCAAGAAGACACCGGTAGAAGATTGCACTTAGACTTGCCCAGTTCTTCGCTAGATTTATCTTTCTACTTTTCCTGTCACCTAACCTGTCTCATTTTGAAATTGAACTTTTTCCTGAATAAAAATGCCCAATTTATGTTCTCATTTTTACTTTTTAAGAATATTTTTGGCCACTGGTGAGATGTGTGCTTTTTAGGAGTTTGATAAAACGCTGATTACTGCAGTCTGTCACTTTACTTTCCCTAAAAATCTTGGGGTTCATGAGTGAAAATGGGTGAGGATCCCTTATAAACAATGCTGTTATTAAGTTTACACAACTAACTAATTATGTCCTCGTAATGTTTATTATTTAATTGACTTTAGCTTTTAGTTTAATATTGAGATTTATAAGTGTTAATTTAGTTTATTTTAGTTTTTGGTTCAGTGAGTTCACTCTTAGTTAATTTCGTTTAGTTCAGAGGTCAGGTTAATGCTCTCAGGAATGAGTTTTTGTCTTTGCTGACGTTTAGGAGAGCTACTTCGGCTCTCCTTTTTCAAAGCCATTAGCGATCAGTGGACACGAAAACTCATTCCGGTAAACACTAACACGATCCCTGATTTTTATCTCGGAATTCTTACTTTCGCAAGCTTGAGTTGGCTCAATTAAATTTTAGTTTACTATTTAGTTTTATTAGTTTTAGTTTAGTTTAGTCTTTAGTTTGGTTAGTTTAGTTTTATTTTTATTAGTTTACTATTTAAATGTCGTATTGGCGAACAATTGTTTTCGGTTATTCTTCATTAGGTCGATACATGGCATTGGGAATGCAAATGGTCAGTTAATTACAGCGTTTATATGAGCATCAGGTTGGGGGGGAGAGGAGGAGGGTTAGTGGATGGATGAGCGTCATTAAGCAGATGGGTGTTCCATCGTCTCCCGAATGCGGGCGCCAGCGCGGGTAGGACGTTGGTTGCGATGCGCAGAGAATACGGGGGGAATGTTCTCATTGTCAGCGGGTTGATGTCTGTATGTCAGCCGCGCAGCTGGTGCTTGACTACTCTCTGTGGCTTCGTTTTCTGTGTTTTCGGACGACGAGGCTTCGGGAGGCTTGGAATATTCGCGTGCTGTCGGCCAAGGCAGGCAGATGGCTTGTACCAGCGCCTTTTGACAGCATAGGGTGGGTTTTGCTAACCGGCTCACCGCTGCCTCTGCTGTGGCTAACACCCGTTTGTGCAGGCCTTTGATATTGGTTGTCGGCGTGTGGTATATGACCTGAAAGACTTCTCTCGCGTCCTCTTGGTGGTTCGTATCAAATAGGTGGGCGAGGATTGAGCTTGAGATCGGTCTATTCTCTCCTTTGTTGAGGCCCGCTATTTAATTTTTTCGTATTTTCCTTCTGATTTCCCTGGTACCACAGGTCCCTTATTATTTTTTTGTTACTGTGACGTTGTTTGTAAGGAATTCTTACCGTTAAATTAACAGCAAATTGCGTACGACATCAACTATGCAGTAATCAAGCATTTATGTGGCTTTGAATATCCGAACTTTGGCCAATAGGGTAAGTGAAGTAAAACCCGCCATTTTTGTTTATGGAGCGAAACATGCCCAAAATCTAACTTCCGAAGCATTCAACCACAGTAACAACAGCCGGTATTGAAGCTTACATAATCTTAGGTCAGTATCAGTCAGTATATTTGGAGTTCAATTGCTCTTTTTCAGGAACTTTGCGGAATATATAGTGGAACTGCTGGCAAGGAGTTTAATTCTTGGCGGCACCATGCTCGTCGTGCGAAACGCTCGTTAGCAAGATGTGCAGTAAAATGAAACGTTTGGGGGGAAGTTCGCTCGCAGAACAAAATGGGAATTCCAGTTTTGGCACTTCATTTACATAAACGCACATTATTTTGACCTTGGGCAGGTTACTCCTCACTTAGTCGACATGCGGCATCACTTTTAGCACAGACGGCTAAAGCATTCAAGTGCAAGCTTTTGTATGAACGAGTAGTCCGTGTGGACTTATCAATTAAAAGAAGTTGCATAGGCATTTAATTGTCATTTTCGATACGTTTAGAAGAAATCGTGGATAAATAATACACTGAAATATCCTCAATCAAATTAGAAAGAGTCAGCATTCTGGGATCCGAAAAAGAGTTCATTTTTGCTCACCGGAATACATTTGTAGGTTTGCTGACGTTTCGGACAGCTGGGACGGCTGTCATTTGTCAAAGAGAATACTGATTTTATCGATCAGCAAGTTTAAAGTTGCGGCTGTGCGTGTTGGCCTTGGGCTGACCGTGCGTAGGTTTAGGCTTGGCGTGATGGCAATTGGTGGTCTGTTCTGTACCCACGGTAGAGGATGCTGGCAATACTGCTCCCTGTTCCGGTAGTTCCGTCACAGTGCCGTCTTCGTCTGCAAGTCCTGACTTCGGTTTGGTCGTATCCTGTCCTTTACTTACCTTATAGCGTAGGACTTTGTAGGCCGCAGGGAGGTCCAGATGCATGTTGACAGAGTTGGCGTCTGAGTACCATAACTCAAGCGTCAACCGTTCAGCTTTTGCGGTTCCTCGGCCTACGATGGTCGTTCCTTGCATATCGATTACCAGAAGTACCAGCATCCTCTACCATGAGGACGATACAGAACACCTACTTCCGTCACGCCAAGCCTAAATCCACACACATGGCCAGCACGTACAGCCGCAACGGTAAACTTGCTGATCGAGAAAAGTCAATATTTGCTTCAGACAAGGACAGCCGCCCCAGCTGTCCGAAACGTCAGCAAATCTGCATATACAGGGTGTCCACGAAGTCTGGGTACATAGGGGATAAATACATACCTTTAGAACTAAACAATTTTATTTAATTATAATGTTAAGAAATTATAGTTTCAATATGATTTACATTATTTGCAATGCATAATTCTATGCGCCTTGCTAAATTCTGGTGAACTCGATTGAATAGGTGTACATTGCCGTCGATTTCAGCACACTGACTGATAATGCGTTCTCTCAAGTGGTTAAGAGTTGCAATCTTCATTGAGTAAACTTTCTCTTTTAACATACCCCAGAAAAATAAATCAAGGGGAGAAAGGTCTGGTGAACGAGGGGACCACTCCACATGACCTCTTCTTCCAATCCAGTGGGGAAAAGTGCCATTCAGCCAATCTCTAACATTTGTAGCAAAATGGGCAGGGGCTTCATTCTGCTGAAACCAAGTCCGGAAGTCCCTTGCCTAGGCGCGCAATTTGAGGCATAAATTTGCCTCTCAACATGTTTAGATAAGTCTCACGGGTAGCATGTTCATCAAAGAAGAAGGGTCCTAGCACATGAGCTTTCCAAAAACCACACCACACCATCACCTTTCGGCAGCCTTGCTGTTTGGATGGATCCATCCAATGTGGATTGTCTGGAGACCAGTATCGAAGATTCTGTCTGTTGACTTCACCATTAACATAAAACAAAGCATCAGCACTGAACAGCAAAAGGTCTTTAGTTAAATTGATAGTTTCATCCAATTTATCTGAAAACCATTCGCCCATCTGCATTCGTCTATCGGGGTCGTCTTCCTTTAAGTGATGCAATATCTGTAGTTTATAGGGATGGAACTTCTGCTCTACCAGGATTTTGTGGATAGTTGACCTTGAATACCCAACTCCATGGATGTCCGACGAAGTGATTTCTTTGGGCTAGCAGCAATCTTGGCCATGACAACCGCTTTCGTTTTGTCTGAAATCTTTGGTCGCCCGGAACGGGGTTTGTCCAAGACACTGCCGGTTTCTTTAAACTTCGTGACCAATTTCCCGACGGCAGTTAAATAAATAGGTTGCAGATCAGGGTGTTTGAGGTTAAATTCATGGGCGATTTTGCGATGAGACCATCCTTCTTGTCCACTTAAGAGTACCAAGTCGATTCTTTCTTCTTGAGACAGAGCCATTATTCGATCTGCGGAGAAAAAATTGTTATGACCCGCACTGGTACTAGAAGAACGCCGAACTACTCGCTTAGTCCCGACGCCCACGGAGGGAGAACAACAGAAGTCCGGTCACTCGAACAGCGTATATTGAGACACAGAGCACGTAAGAGCAAGCAGAGCGATTCAGCAAGTCAGACTGCAAGAGTGCATGTCGCTCACAGAAACAGGCTCCAGATTATTTATTCAGTGCGCATAGCGAGGAGGCATCAGTGCTTACGGTACAATCAGATAGGACGGAAAATCGATAATTACTGACGCGTTGTCAAGCCACGGCGTGCGAATTTGCGCTGCAGCTGCGCTGACAGCCTAAGCGTTGTTGACTAATTATGGGACTCTGCCGTCCCAACAAAAATAAAATAAATAAAAAATATATTAAAATTCCTATGAACCCAGACTTTGTCGACACTCTGTATATTTCTGTGACCAGAAAATGAACTCTTATGTCTAAGACTGTACAGTTTTAGGAAGATGCTGAGATGTTTCGTGCTTTTGCGACCTATTTACTAGATTTTTCTGTTGCAGATAAGTTTCAAGGTTGATCATGATGCTGTGGTAACGATGAAGTTATAGATTAAGCATTCTGACTTCCATCGGCCAATTCTCAGGTCTTCGAAAACAGCCTATTTCAATATCACCTTGCTTCCACTGTTTCATTTGAGGTTACTTTTTGGAGGCGTTCCCTGTTGAATCCAAAAAAGGAATCCACCTTTTTATAACCTTGTGTGTGTCTTTGCGGGTTGCGTTTTAGGAAGAGAAGGCAGATAGGATAGCAGATAATAGTTTACTGTCACTGTTATCAACTCTGTCTTTCCTGTGTCCGTCAGTAGCGTGTCTTCTGTCGTCGGTCACACCTCGAGAGCAGAGTCTCATGTCGCCAGCAGCAGAATGCCCTTCTGATCGCAGCTTTGCTTTTCAACGGCCAGTAGTCTTTGTTCCCTATTGGCCCTCCAAGAGTGGCTTCTTCAGGCAGCCATCCTGCGGCGACCTCAGCGTGACAGCCCGGTGGCTGTGTTACACGTGCGCAGAACTCCTTTGCGTCCTCGCGTGGTGTCTTCAGCGTGACAGCCGGGTAGCTGCGTCACGCGTACGTATAACCTTGCGTCCTCGCCTGGTGTCGGCCCTTGAAGGTCATGATCTCGACCCGTTCTGCCTGTGCCCGCGGGCATATGGCCTTCCTTCGTTCTCCTGCCTCAGGACGGCCCGATTGCTGACTCGCGTGCTGGGCCGTCCTAACACTCCTGAACTTCCTTCCTATAAATTAACGTTGAAACACACTAAAAAAACACAGCACCACACCTTTTTTTCAGATCATCCATTCTTGCCCCGGCCCTTCTATCGGCGCGCCATCACCAACAACAGCACCAGACATAACACTACCCCCTCTGATGCGTCACCTGTTACATCCACCACCACCCCTCCACCAGCAATAGGGACTCGAGCCAAACATGTCCTCATTGCGATTCACCTCATGCGTCGGCTTGATCAGTCACTTGAGATCCGTCGCACGTAGGCTGAGGTACCAGTAGTTGGAGCATCAACACATGGCAGAGACCGCTGCTCATCCACCGCATAGGCCTAGTCGGCCATATGGCCATCCATGACAGCGGAATCCACCGCGATGCCGACACACCTAGCACATCCTGTACACCCATAAACCATTCCAACCTCACCCCTACAGTCGGTGTGATCACCACCAATAACAACAATCACAGCAACAGCACCGTAAACTCAACACCACCTGAGCTATCCTACTCTCATTGCCACCACGCATGTTTATCACGCATCGGCTTGGTTGTTCACATGCGACTGCATCACACAGAGACTGGTGAACCAGTGCCCGGTGACCGGAAATACAGTTGCCGCCCATGGCTTCATTATCCAGACTGTCCATTCACATTCAAAAGCCGCATTAGCCTGTTAGGCTGCATGCGTTCCCATAATTCGACGGCCGCCGACTATACCACATTGGTCCATGACTTCTCACCAACACCTTTACCGTACTATATTGTAATGGCCCCTAGCAGCCACTTGGAACCCAAGCTCGGCCGCTGACGCGTGGTGTCATGACTAGCTCGTATCGAAGCGAAATTTGCCAAAAGCTCACGACCACTGTTTTCGATTTCGAAGAACAGCCAATCACAGATGCCGCAAAGCTGGTCCCTGGCCTGGCAGCGAATCACATGCCTGCACGCATTGTCAGACATTGTCAATGACCGCTGGTCGCTGGAATGCATGCTGCTAAGACTTCATTTCGGGCCACGCCACGTCAGCGGAATGACAGGCACTCCGAGGTCAACCTTCTTCCTGCTTACTTATCGCAGGGGCTTGTGTAGGTTTAGCTCAGGCGGCTGCAATCTTCAGGCCATGCTTACTTAGTAGATAACAAGTCGGTAGAGGGCACACCAGGTCGTCTTCGGACGTGAGGGAAATGTGCAAAGAGGAGTGCGCATTTTTAAAACGTGCCAAAAAGTCGATAATGCTGCGTCATCCATGGTCAATAGCATGTTTTGTTTATTGGCCCTTTTTCCAGGCTTTTTTTTAAGATTGGCATACATTGAATCCAAAGTAACGTGCCTATTGATGCATGATTCGTCAGAATTAATGGCCTCCAAAAATTCTCGGCCTTTCTTGCATGGGCAGGAACCATGCAAACTTGTACCCACTTTCAAGTGAATGCATGGCGACTTCGGACAACCGGTCGCACCTATTCACCGCTAATTGATGTTCATGTATGCGTGTAGAGGCGGACCTTCCTGTTTGTCCGCAATAACTTGCATCGCAGTCGCCGCAAGGAATTTTATAAACGACCTTTTTCCGTTCAAATAGCTAACCCTATCCTTAGGGTGTACAAGCTGATTTCGAAGAGTGATCGTTGGCTTTTGCGCCACTTGGATCTGGTTATTCCTCAGGTGCCTTTCAACAAGTTAAGACACGTTTTGAACATATGGAAGTGTTCGCCAATTTTTTGGATTAGGCGCTTGTTCGGAACGATCTAGTTCCTCGGCGGCAGTCAGGCCAGTGGACAGAGAGAGAGAGCGTTCCTTGGCTGGGTTGGCCCTGAAGGTTTTTGGCCAGACAAATAGATTGTGTCGGGACGTGTGCAGGCCTGCTATTCGTCACCGGCCCAAAAGGCATCTATGCGGCAACTGTGATTGGCTGATCCAGGCGTCCAAACTACCATGTGTGAGCCTTCGGGAAAGTTCACGCCCACGCGAGTTAGTCTAAGCGTACTCTCCGTTCCCCTCTGTAGAGTATACACTATTCCTAATATTATGGCCTCTAACGACTTCTTCTTTCCTAAGGAACCGCGGTGTAAAGATCGCAGATGGTAGGGTTTAACTCACTTAACCTCCCGCGATAAGGTCATGCCCAACAGCACATACCAAGTGTTTTCAATCAGCAGCCCTCACTGAGATGGAAGTTATAACTTTGGCTCCCCTACTACAAGCGTTAGCTGAACTCAAAGACTATATCGCAAATGAGTTAAGGCTAAGCCGGTTGAACCCTAACTACTGCGATCTGCCAGGCCCGGTTCCTTAGGAGATTATAGAAAAGACTTGGAAAACCAGAGTAGGAGAAGGTTATATTCTGTACAAAACAAGTAAGAGAATAGATAGTAGAAAGGTGGTTGACTCGGCCTGACGTTGAGTTCGACCATCAGGACCGTGAGAGAGCACTGCAGTGTCACATCCGCCACACACCGGGGCGAAAGGCCGAGGGAGTTCCGCCTTGCTTGTTGGATGGGCTTAGTGTGAAGTTGCAGCCAACCAGGTGGACAGGCGGTCATCGATTGGCTGGCGCCTGTGCAAGGCTTGCTGCGGCGAGAAGGGGGAAGCGTACGGCTTCTGGCAGCGGTTGCCGTGTGCGCGGCGAAGAAAGGCAGGCAGCGTGAGTCAACAGTGGCAGGCTCCCACAACTATGGTCGTTTACCAAAACCTTTACCTGGGAATACTGCCTACCGACGCTTTATACCAGACCACCCTATCAGCCCACTGTGTGTTGCGTGCTGAGTGGCTGGTGAATGGACCAGAAATCAAACGGCGACGGCCGTGCAGTTTCCTAGTAACACGCCGACTGACGCTGATGGCTATCTATGGCAACTGTTATTCAGTCGTATCAGTTTTCTCACTTCGCGTTAAGAAGCCAAGCGTATGCCTGTGGCACAATGAGGCCAGCCACACGTTCATCGCACGGTTAGTGCACCTCGATGTGACACAGTTAGGATGGGAGGTGGGCACCACAGCACGAACGGCTGAGACTAGGCATAAGTTGCCAATACAAGCGATTATGCGATTCCCAGGAATTAACTGAGAAATAGACGACTCGATCGCTGCGACAATATTTTTATTCGCCGGACGTTTCGAGATCCGTCGTGGATTCGTCACCAGAGGCATAATCACAGAACAGAAGCAGATACAGGTAACGTGTACGCACGAGTTTGCCGTAAAATGTAAACGTACAGAAAAAATCGATAATTGACAGGAGTGAGCGTTAATGCGCAACGGCAGCAAAGACCATCTGGCCCTGCGGTATTGGCATAGGATTATATGGCGGCCTGTCTGTTCCCCGAGTGGTGACTTGCTTTGGCCAAATTTAGTCTCAGCACCAAATATGGATTGGGCAAATCGTTGCACTTATTGATGGATTGGGAGCCTGTGAACCATGACTCAGGTAATTCTCGGCTCACCCGATCGTCACCTTTTGCGAGCATTTTGGTCTCATCAAATTTGAGCGTGTGGCCGGGTCTCGTCGAATGAGCCGCAACCTGAGAAAAGGCATCATTTTGCCGCACTGCAGCCGCGTTTTGGCAATTCTTGCCTTCAGAAGTCTACCAGTTTCTCCATGTACGCGGCAAAGTTGAGCGGGTAATATCGATCCAAGTCTGATTAAACTCACGGTGTGAAGCGCGGCATTCGCAGCTCAAGTGGGTAGGGCGTTGGCTTGGCTAAAAGGCCACTCTCCTATGCGGGTTCGAATCCCGCCGAATGCCGCGAGTTTTTTCACAATTGGGTCGACTAAATTCTCCGACAAAGTTGCTTTGGCGCTCGGGGAACAGACAGGCCACCGCATCATCCAAGGCCAACACCGCAGGGCCAGACGGTCATTTCTGGCGTGGCGAATCAGCGCTCACTTCTGTCAGTTATCGATTTTTGCTACACGTTTAAATTTTACGGCAAACTCCTGTGCACACACTACCTGTATCTGCTACTGCTCTGTGATTAAGTCTCTGCTGACGGATTCTTGACGGATCTCGAAACGTCAGGCGAATAAAAGTATTGTCGCAGTGATCGCGTCGTCTTCTTCTAAATTACTTCCTGGAACTCGCATGTTCGCTTGTATTGGTAACCAGTATATTTTTACAATTTCTTAAAACTCAGACCGTACTGTGCTAAACTTCACGTCAAAAGCATTAGAGTGTGATGTGCGATTGCATGACATGTTACGTGAAAAGTGTTTTTAGTCGTCAAATGTAAGGTTGTAGTTTGAATTATCAAACAGCGTAATCAGAGCACTGTGCATTCACGAGATAGGCTGTGGACCTTTGAACGAGCTTCTTTCCGGTCGTCTGCGTAAACTACAGTCTGTAAAAAACGCTACTTAAGTAGTGCACATTTCTTTCTATTGTTCTTCGATGCGCTTATAAATGTAAGTATAGCTAACAGAAAACAGGAATAACATAGCCTCTTAGTTATTCGTTCGGCAGAAAATAACATTTTCCAGCTGTACGCTTCAAGAAAGGTATCTTCGGAATCCAAAAGTTTTTTTCATTTTCTGATTTATTGTAATCTTGGGTGTGCCTGGGTCGACACTGGTTACATCCCCCAGTTGCGTGTTAGGAAAGAAAAGCAGTCAGGATAGCAGATAATAATTAACTGTCAATGTTTCTGTTTGTACATCGACTCTGTCTGCTGTGTGTCCGTCAGCAGCGTCTCTTCTGTCACAGGTCTCGTCTCCGCAGCTTGTCCTGTGTCCCCAGGAGCTTGTCCTCTGTCGTCGGTAGCTCGGCAGCGGAATCTCGGGTTGTTGGTAACGCATCTCGGCAACAGAGTGGCCTCTTGTTCGCGGCGTCATCTCATCTAGGGTAACGGAGTCCCGTGTCTCCAGCAGGTGAATCTCATGTCCCCAGTAGCAGAATGCCAACTCTAGTGGTAGCAGCGTATGTAAGGTTCAACGCCTTTTGTCCCCTATTGGCGCCCCTGCAGACAGCCATCATGGGGTGTCCTCAGGATGACACGTCGCACCCTCAGTGACGCGCGTATTTTCATGCATCCTTTCGTGGCCCCTTGTCATGCGTGACATCAGAACCCGGCCGGCGGCTGTCCTATTCAAGTCTCTGATGATGAATGCGCGACGGATGTCGAAACGTCAGGCGAATAAACGTATTGTCCCAGCGATCGAGCCGTCTTCTTCTCAATTGCCTCCTGGGACTCGCATGTTTGCTCATAATCTGTCATTTTTTACGGAGTTAGGTTTTTTCAAACACCGGGTAGAAGCTCGTTCGAAAGCCGGCATTTTAATGTGACCTGTAGAATGATGTTGCAGGCTATTTAATATTACAACTAAACTTAAGTATTTTTCCCGAATCGAAAACACATTTCATAATTTTGGTAAACATTTTGTGAAATGCCACATCTATTTTATTTATAAATAGTTAAATAAGTCGCAGTTTTAATGGGTCGCAGTTTAGAATGGAATGGAATGTGGCATTTATGATTAATATCCCAAGTGTCATTAGGTGTGTAGATCTATGTACCTTTCCCTTGCAGGTGGTAAGTTTGTTTTAATTTGCCGCTTTTTTCTTGGCACTCTTTTTCGAAAGACAACACACGAGCTTCTGACAAGCCCCACGTGGCGTGTTTTGGGAGTTCTCTTATATCTCTTGCATTTTCTGCACTGCATATTCTCACCGGTCTCTCTTCTCTCTGCCCGTTCAACGACACCTACATCTGCTGATCAACTTAGAGCTCAGGATCAAGCATCAATGATTGGTACGGAGGTATTTAGCAACCCCTCTGGGTTTTGACGATCAAACCGGGCTTCCAACAACGATCTATACATCTTCCTTGCAAGTCAGTTTCTTGGCTATTGTGGAGGACAATCAGTTGGACCCCATGATGGTATACGCTTATTAACTGTCATTGAAATCACTGGTTGTTAGGGATCATAAAAAGTGATTATTTTAATACCTTGTCCCCACGGTGGAAGGTCCGGTGATCCTGCCTCCTCTTCTGGCCGGTTCGTCTTGGGGTCCTCCTCATTTGCAATTCTGACGTTAGATTTGGCCTTGTTTCCGTCCTTTGCTAACATAATGGCGTAAGGCTTTGTAAGCTACGGGGAGGTCCAAATGCCTGTTGACAGAGTTCGTATCTGAGTACCATGCCTCATGCGTCAGCCTTTCCACTTTTGAATTTCTTCGGCCTACGATGGTTGCTCCTTGAATATTGAAGTCGTGGCCAGTCTCTCCAGTGTGTGCTGCAAGTTGCGAGTTTAGTTCTAGTCTCCGAGCTGCTAGTCTGTGTTAGTGTAGGTGGGTCTGAAATGTTTGGCCTGTTTCTCCTACGTTATTACAGTCTGTATTGTTGCAATATATTTTGTAGACAACTGCAGAGGTTTCAGTAGGGAGCAGTCTGTCTTTAAGTTGCATCCCTCGACGACGTATTGTTGCCTCAGGTCGATCTGCTACGCCTACTCCAGCAGGTTGTAACAGTCATGAGACTGTTTCGGAGACTCCTTTATGTAAGGAATGGCCCTTTAGACTTCGGGTTGCCGTTGCACCGGTCACCGTCTGTTCACTCGGCGCTGGCTTTGTTTAATAAATGAGTTCGGGTATCCATTGGCTCGGAAGAGTTCTTGAAGTTATTGTTTTTTAACCCTGCTGTCAGCAGGTGTGCTGCAATGTGTTTCAACTCTAAGGAAAAGAGTACGAACGCAACCACGTTATTGACATATAGGCTGGTTGTGGTTGAAAGGTAGCACTTGATTCGTGTTGGTAGCCTTTCTGAATACTGTGGCTTGCAGTAGTCCATTTGAACACTTGCGCACAAGGATATCGAAGAAGGGCAGCTGGTCGTTTCTTTTAGCTTTCATCGTGAATTTGATGTTTGGATGAACCACTATAATTACCCTCCTTTTGGTTGCCGCTCCTTATCTCTGATGATGGACTTCTGTAAGAGTTCGTAAGCTCAGGACAATAAACCAATTGATCTGGTGCTCGATGCGTCTTCTTCCTTATGCACAGAATGTCATAGGCTTGTCAGCTGGACTTGTTGGAGACTATTCTCCCTCAGTGTAAGTGTTCTTCCCGGAACTTCATTGTCTGTTGGCTCCTAACGTTGCCTGATGAATGCACCCGTCACTCTGTACTTTCCTCAAGCCCCGGCACTTCAGCCGGCCGATTTAAACATATGTCTTCTGAGGTCAAGGTGAGCTGGGCAAAGGTTTGATTGTAAAGTATCTGACGCGTCGAACTGAGTAAAAGCGCACTGATGCGAGCAACTTGTTCTTTAAGGATGGGTATAAATTTTAGGGGCAGCCGTCCTAACGATTATTGAGGAGTAACTCCAAATGCAAGAAAAATCGAGGATTGGACTTACGTGCAATAGGTTGACTACTAAAATTTTAAAAAATACTCCACTTCAAATTATCCAATAGGTACTCAAAGGCTGTCTTTCGGTCTATATTAGCGAGAATAGCTGGTATGTGGAAAGCAATCTCGATGCATATGCTTTAAACAGCACAATTACAGAACTATATGCACGAGACAGTTGAAGGTAAAAAAATAAAAAACGTGGTTAACACGCTATTAATTTGTAAAAGGCTCTCAAAGAAGACAGATAGCAAATGGCAGACACAATTATTGCCCATTAGGCCTGTCCATCGGCCAAAATCTAGGCAATGGCCTATCGCTGGTGGTGGGGGAGAGAGTCAGGATGACCCTTACCGCACTTCTTTCCTCACTATAGTGAGGAATCCTCATTATAATGAGTCCGACGCACTTGAGTCTATCGCGGTGCGCTAAAAGCCGCGGTTAACTCGGACACTGCAGTCAGTCCAGTGTGTCTTGTTGTGTGATTGGGCTGGTACGCGTTTTGAGTGTTTGTCGCGCCAGCCGTCTGCGCCCTCCCGCATTATTTTTTCGGCCTTCTTGACTCTGTCTTGACAGCCAGGATTAGATGCGGTTGTGATCAAAGATTGGGGTATTCCCGGCGAGTTTGACTTTACTTTTTTTCCCTTTTGGCTAGAGTCACCGCGTGCTTCAGTTCGTTGAAGCCCGCGGTGGATGTCAAACTATCGTGTTTAGATTCTAAAGGATTCTGACCTTGCCCAGTAAACTGATCACTTTCATTTTCCTCATAACTTACTTGACCGTTCAAGTCGTGGTAAAGAGAATATCCGTGAATCGAATTATTTACAATGCCTTTTGCGATATGAATTCATGGAATCTTAAGCTATATCATAGTTCAGTGTTATTGAGGGAAAGATAGGCTAACGCCTTTTAACTTTATATTCGTGACAGAGTGACTGAAAGATGCATCGATCGAGTAGCAAAAATTCAAACATTATTGCAGGCGAAAAGTGAGCAGCTGTCAGTTAGTGGAACATAGTAAACAAACATCATAACTTACTTATCATTAGTAGAATAATTACATTCTTATAGTATCTCGGCTCATAGGCGAGGCCAGTGACAAAAATCAAAAAAGAGCGACAGTTTTCGGAAACTACAGATGTGTTAAATGCGATTTGACGGATTTCAAGCCGAAAAATCTACCGTTCATGGGAGGAAAATGTACAGAACATAGGAACGTCATGCTGATGAGGATGTGTAATGTGGGACAGGGGACCCAACATGAATTTAAGTGTCCAAATCTCATTAAATATCGGATTTCTCGGACGTCCAGGGAGTTTGGGAATTTCTTGTTTGATTCGAGCTCGATTATTAAGAGCAAAACAAGCTGATTTACATAGAAATCAAAATGTTATCCAGCATATTGTTCTGAAAATAATTAGTGTCCTTGTATTCTGCTCGAATCAAGTCACAATTGAATTCGCTTAAAAGTGGCAATCTGAGAACTAACTTAACAGATACTGCTGCTGCCCAATCCTCATTACCTTGCCTGATCTTGTACGGATGACCCTGCAGATGACTTGCCTAAGCAAAATTGATGATATGCCCCGGTTTTAGTGATAAATTGTGGCCACGGATAATCCGGAGCCTCCAGAGTAAGCCGCAACTTAAGTGCCTTTAGGCCAGGGGCAACAATTCAAGCTTTTTCAACCTACCTTAGTGCAGTTTATTCTCGAGACTGTCGACCAACTTAATTGCGCTCCGTTTTAGCTGTTCGAGGAGGCCAATACCGCCCTGCATCCACAGTGTTCAGACCAGCATTTAGTAATCTACATGATGTCCCAAGCAGATGCCGAAGAGGTTTCCGAAGAATTCAGGGGCGAATATTCAGACGGAATATTTTTACTATCTAGCTGGTTGGATGCAAATTACCAATAACAGTCTGATCACCTTTGAAGGTATTCTGACAGCACCATGTTCGTAGTTGTCCACATGCAACAAGGTGGCCGTCATCATGTCTGATACGCAGCATGGCAACAGGGATATTGTCT
>JAYGXS010000010.1:4266078-4299367 GCA_036362985.1 Ligula intestinalis
CTACTACTACTACTACTACTACTACTACTACTACTACTACTACTACTTCTACTACTACTACTACTTCTACTACAATACCACCACCAATATCCAGGCTCACTAGCTAAAACTGCACATTCGGTTGGCAAGGCTGAGTAAGTGAAATTCCTCCCTAACTATCAGAGAGATCAAAGAGTAGAACGCCCTCACCCAAGATGTTGTGATCTCGCTGTTGATGGAAGGCTATCAAAGAAATCTTCATGGATTAATGTTTCAAATTGCCTGTAAACTGGCATAATAAACATATATATAGTATGGAATAAAGTGATAAGAGATCGAACTTAATCTCTGTGACTAAAACATGATTTGTCCTATTTTATGGTTCCATTTACACTATTGTGACGAACATGCTTTCTCCGGACACCAAAAGCGATTTTGCCTGGCAGATAGCGACCTCAACGGCTCATGCCTATTACCCTTGAGAAACTAAACTGAAATGAATTTTTCATGGAGTAGAGGTTGCGGCAAAACCTAAAGTAATCAGTGTACAAAAAAACAATAGGTGTGCAGTGCTGTACAGCAGTTTAATTTCTAAAATGTTCAAGGGCACCCATCAGAACTTCCAAAGAATATCGAGAACACACGAAGTCAAAAATAAAATCTCTGCTCGCAGACAAATCTGAAATGGGCTGCATGAAGAAGCAATCTGAACCACTATATGTAATTATTTGGGAATTGGTTTGGTTCAATGTGTTGGTTTAGGCCGTCCAGGAAGACATAAAAAGCACGGCGTTTCGTATTATCATTTTTTCCGCTTTAGTGATGTGCGTTGAAAGCCTAGGTGATTTAATACCAGATAAGTTACGTTATCTTTTTTCCGCACACGCATCTTCCCTCTGTTTTGACTTATTTCACATCTTTGCTGTCAAGCCATTCGTTGACCATTTTTCCACTTTAATTCACTTTGCCGATGTACTTGGTCGTTTTTACTGTTCGTAGTAGCAATAATGCTTACTTCGATTCTCTTTTTTCATTATTCAACGGAGCACTTAAGGACTTGATTGAGGTTCTTCTCCGAGGAGTCCCCACCAGATAAGTAATATTATCCAGGCGGCTTGATTCTCCGAATAAATCTCGCACATTTATATCTGCTGCAGTACTTCTGTTTCAAGTTTGGTAACATTCGTGCCAAGCGGCCTATTTGAAGACAGGGCCGCTTGATTTGAGTTTGAGTGTTGGTCGGTCGCTTGTTTGCAATTGTATTTACATTTTTTCATTCAGCCAAGTGAAAATGAACGGCGACAGCGTCACCAAACGGTACTATCTTTTCTACTTTTAATTACTTGTCTAGGTTGCAAAAAGAGTTGATGGACTTGATGGTACGTTAGGTTTTTCCAGCGTTTAATCTTCTCAGATGTGCGGTGAAAAGGGTATTTCCGCTTTCCCCGACGGGGAAGATATGACAAGGTGGCTTGCAACCATTCTGGGCCCAGACAAAACGGTAATTGTACTGGTTTTTTCTTAGCTAGTAACAAATTTGTGTAGTATCTTAAGATACTAGGCAGTTGTGTAGAGTTATACTGTAACGGCCTTGTATTGTTCTTTGAGTCGTTAAGTCGCACACACAACATTACTGTTACTTAAGGTGCAGTTAGCCCTTTTTGTTGTGACTTCATTAACGATTCGCTGCCTCTCACGGGACTAAAATGAGTTCCACATATATGTGCCGCTCTCAGCTCGACTACAGTAGCTTTCCTTGCAGGTAACACGATTTTTGGCAGCATGTTCTCTGAAGCGTTGCAACAGTAAGATTTTTCGTTCTCTAAGTGACAACGAATCCCACCAATTCCGCCATACCTTTGCCCTCTTGAGAATCGGGCCACAGAGTCGGAGTTACTAGTTTTAAAAAAATCACTGAACAGTTTCTCACAGTTATTTTATGGAAGGCTAAAAGTGGACTTAATACTGACTGAATGACTCGCAACCTTCGGCCGAGATATTCACCTATCGCAATTTTTTAAATCCGTGCCTCTGCTTATCACGGTATCGCAGGCGGTATTGATTTGTAGGATCGCTGCATTGAGTAAATAATGCAGCATAGGTGTTGTGGTGCCGTAAATCCCTATTTCACGAGGTTGCTGTTCAAGCACGTCAGCGTCAGAATTATCTCACGCTTGCTTTGCTTCAATCAGTGCAACGTGATATTGGAAATGCTTGGAGTCAAAAGCTGAGTTCGTACATGTTGACCATTCGCATAATTCCGGCACGTCTGTCTTATCAAAAGTCACCGTTACTTGCAAATAGGAATGCTCGAGTTTTCGTAACCCTCGGCTATCCAACGCCTACTAAAATTTCGCATCGATAAATGCTGGATGCAGTAAATAAATTGGCTCAAGTACAATTTATTTCCCAGCTATTTTCGCACCCATTGACCGGCGTGATTATTTTCTCTTTCAAGTATGTATATTTTCGTATTCCGGTAGTAGAATCTACTCTTCTGCTATCGTGACAGTTTTATGAAAACGAATTTTGTCCGGGCAAGTAAGTTTTATCGTAAGCCCTTTTCTTAGCCTTTCTAAATATCCATCAGCCTTTCGCCCCACGGTCTCACAGCATATGTACACTAGTTGACAAAGCCCTGGAACAGAATGAAAGTGCACTGATGGCAACCCTTGTCACTCAATGTACTTCATAGTCCTGATTCACTTAATGAAACGCCTTGGAACTTTTAACTGCGTACATTTCTTACACACTTCCCAATTACTTGTATCTACCACAGGTGTACGAAGGCGAAACATACAAGTTGTCATTGGAGTTCGGCTCTAGCTACCCCTACAAGCCACCGACCGTGCGCTTCGTGTCTCCATGCTTTCATCCCAACGTGGACACTCGCGGTAATATCTGCCTGGATATTTTAAAGGAGGAGTGGTCTGCGCTGTTTACGGTCAAAAGTATTCTCCTGTCCATCCGCAGCCTCTTAGCAGGTAGAGTTTTGCGCGCCAGTGTATATCTTGTCACAATTCATTCCAACACTTGCGTAACTGCTGTCTTTTTCTTTTTTCTTCAGAACCAAACAATAAGAGTCCATTAAATGGTCAGGCAGCCCAACTCTGGTCGGATCCAGAGGCATTTCGTGCGGCGCTTGTACGTTTTCAGTCATCCGCCATGCCTGCCGCGGATGCAGCAGGCGAATAGTTTTCCCGTCGCTCGGTGTTTGCACGCACTCTCGTTCTTGTATATATATAAAAGCCTCTGCATTTACTGTGTGTTGTGTCAAGAAATTGCCACGGCCCATCCCCCTTTATGACGGCAGCGATTTGAGCTATGTCTTTGTGAATATATATATCTATATTTTTTGTCAGCCTCCGACCCCTTGTTCACAAAATAGCAACATCTTCCACGCGCATAGCTTCTCATCAGATTTCTTGAGAATTGTGAGTATGAGCGGGTCCCCAACAGCCGCACGGATTGTTTCTCCGAGGTTGTCTCCTCTAAAGCTTTGGCTCAATAACCTAACCACAAGGCAGCGGTGGCAAGTGAGCTTATTTAATGGCGGTTCAGGCTCGTCATGCCACAGTGCGTCGACAGACTGCGACACTATGTAGGCTTTGGGCTTGCTAGACGTATGCCCTCCACGCCCTGGTAGATGAATAGAAACTGGAAGTCTTGGACCATTACTGCTTGCGGATCATCCTTCGAGTGAAATACGCCGACTTCGTCTCAAATGAGACTGTCCGCACTCGCTGCGACAACCTCGCAAGGATATCCCAGGCAATCCAAGAAAGACGACTGAGGTGGTTTATACACGTTTTCTCCATCAAGCTCGGGAGCTCAGTGTTACCGCCCTTGACTTAAAACCGTTACCTAATTAGAACCGTTGAAGTGGGTGTTAGCTCAAAATCTGGCTAGACTCAGTACGTTCAGATATGGAATTGGTTCATGAACCTTCGGTACTCGGCGTCGGCGAGAAGCGTGCCTGCGGCCATGGATCGTCGCGCGTGGAGAAGCCCCGTACGGGGCATCGTTGAGACCGTATAGATCAGTCATAATCGCAGTCGTAACAGGTACAAAGTAAAGGAGCAGCAGCTCATGTATTGTAGCCATGATTACCATGTGCTTTTAGATCATAGCGTAATAGTTTTATGGCATTTTACGTGTCCTTTTGCGTTCTATCTAGAGAGCACGAACAATTGAACAAAAGCTGTTTGCGCCACGGCTGAATTGGTATAAAACTCTCCCGTCTTTACCTGCGGCACGCGTATTAGTGCATCAAACTAAATGGATTGTTATCCACTCATTTCCACTCTCAGTCACTTAGAGTTGTCATAAAGCCACGCTTGGAACAGTCAGCTGCAGCTGTTCTCTGACGCGAAAACGTATACCAGTCGAAGAGCCAGCTACTCAGATGAGCCACAGATGACAGAAGGACCGTTAGTGGAGGTTATTCGCGAAGTAAATAGGCCGTTGGGTCAAGCTGACTGGCTAGTAGCCCTTTTTGGACCAGGAGCCCCGCCGGGTGGGCCTCAATCCCGGTAGCGGTGAGGAGTCGGGCAGCGTGGTCGAGGGAGGGGGGCTGCTCCGTCATCAAAAACACAGATGGGGCGGAGGGGAGATAGATCCACCGTAGAAAAATTGGTGTAGCAGACCTTGGCCGCCGTGAGGGCGGGTGGGAACGCAACGTAGACGCGTCTGCTGTGGTTCATTTGGGTCAGGTTAATAAGCAGTGGTGGGCAGACGCTCGTATTGCACCCAGAATATGGGGAGTTAAGGTCTGGCGACCGACTATCCCCTAAGCTGATGATGGTGTACTGTCGTTGCATAGATTCGTTGTTGCGTGATGGGCTGGGACACGGTAAAACCGACAAGTCAATGACTACGTTCGCGCACCTTCGTTTGTTTCACAAATCGGTAGATGGATATGCGCCACAAAGCCAGCGGAGTCGTCATGAATGCAGAGATCTGATTTAGTGAGCAGGTTGTCGTCCTCCCGAGACCTCTAAAGGGGCGCCACTTCTCGTTGAATCCACTAATTTTTTTGCTTCTGCGGAACACTTAACCAAACCTTTTGCTGAGGTTGAGCTCATGTAGGTATTGTATGAAGTTCTCCAGATAGTAGTGGGCGCGTAGGTTGCCAGATGCCTGGTTATATTATCCTAGGGACTGCGAAGACCTGAGTAATGGTGGTTGGCTGGCTAGTAGCCCTTGTTGGATCCGGATCAACGGAAACAAATCTGTATGATTTGAAGCATTTGATCCTCAGTACGAATTTGAAACAAGTGTACACCGCAGGACTCAATTCAACAGATATTGCGACGTCTTTTCAACTTCCTCCCGTCAGATAACGGCTAGAAACATGCAGCAGATTAAGTTTCGCAGAATGTCAATGTATAACAGCGATGGTCATAGTTGAGTGTAAATAATGATCAACCGAAGGGCAATACATTAAATCAGCTTATAGGGGAGAGGAAGTTGGCCCAAACCAAGTCGTGATTAAAACTAGATGCCAAATTAACAAGGTACCTGGCGATTGATAGCGTGGTCTAGTTGCTTGCACAGGTCGGGTTTCTCTTGCCGTATGTAGGTCGCTTCCATGTAGCACAGGGTTCGATTTGTTCCTGCCTGAAAAAGTACTCGGAAAGCTGTTTTGAGGTCGGCGGGATGACCACTCTCTAGCAGGTGTTTAGGAGTCAAAGATCGTGTCTGTCTTCTTGTCTGAAAAGCCAATTCGGTGAGGGCTTAGCGGCCCAGGCTGCCAGTTGCCTTCGCATACGCCCAATGTACTTGCATCCGCAAGTCCACGTGAATTCATAGATGCAATTTGGGGTGGCATGCAATGCAAGACATCCCTTGCTCTTTGTACCAGAAACTTTTAGTAGGACTGATGAAGATGAGTTCAGCTTCTTTGTGCGTCCTTTCTATGGTAAAATGCAACTAAGCCTTGGTTGTATGGCTTGCTCTAAATTTGATCCTTACTTAAACTCAATTATGACTCTTTCTGCTATGCATTCACATTCTGTAAAATTTAATCAGCAGTATGCTTCTATCCGCTATTTGGCTCATGCAGCGACGGGCTATAATTAAAAAGCCGTCGCGCAATTCATTGAATTCAATAAATCCTGTCGTCTATGCTTTTTTAAAATCTGTATCTGTATTTATTGTCGAAACCATAACTCCACGAGTTCTCGCAAAGGCTCCACCAAAACTAGTCGTCGCAATGACTCTGCTCAGTCCAGAAAACCTACTTACGTCGATAATTGGCCGTGGTTTGCACTTTGTGTAGGTTTCGAAACCCTTCGGGCTATGAAAATCTTTAAATGCTGACACCAAACCGGTAGTTGGTCAGAGGGCTGTAGTGTCTCCTATCGCCACTGGCTCTGCGACTAACATCGTATTCGGCCACAGAATGCGCATTTGCAAAGAGGAGGAGCTGTGCTAGTCTCGCTGCCATGAATATAGTGCTAGAAGCGGACTCAGGGGCGAGCCCATAGCTACTCGGTCCAATTGCCTGTACATGGCACCCCTGTGTCCGGGTGATTCGACCTAATGAATTCACAGATGTAATCTCCTGTTGCTGCGAATGGCACGTTTGTGAACTTAACTTTTACTTACAGAGATCTGTGGATTTTTTTTCGGTGGTCTGTAGAAAACTACGAACACTTGATATTTCGCCGGAGAAACGCTCGCAAACCTGAGGGGGGATCAGCGGATAAGCCGGGGATCTTACCTCCGTGCCAAACTCTCTCTCTCTCACAGCTGCATCCCAGGAAAAATTCGGAAGACTGTGCCACTCCCCTCCCTCCCACCTCCTTGTCTGTCTGTCAGTAGCATTCTTTCCGTTTGCAAACAGGGTCTTCTTCTTCAGAGAGCATCTACCGGTGGCTCTCCCGCCCCCGGGGCCAGCCGGTGGGCGCGTACTATTATCCCCGGTCGCCCGGTGGTCTGTGCGTATACCTGCCTCGAGGTTTGTCTAACAGGTGAGGTGAAACAGACTGCAAACAAATCGCACACGCACACACTTTCGAGACATAAGGTCAGCCGTGCGGCCGGCAGATATACTAGTTGCGGGGGATTCCACCGAGCGAATGCGTAGGTCTTGGGATAACAACGGCAGTCGGGAGGGTGGTGGTAGTGGTGGAAATATCCCAAATTCTTCGTTTGTAAAGCCCGCATGTAGGTTGTACCACTGAGACCAGGTGAATATTCTTTGGAAGAAAAAAAACACGCTGTAGAAGGCCACCGCCACCTCTCCGAAAACACACTATTTACAAATGGAAAGCTTATCTCCATGCAGTTTTCTAGTAGGCAGTTTTTCATATCGGTATCGGAGTACGGACAGGTGTTCATACACTAAACTCCACAGGGGTAATGTTAAGTTTACGATTAAAACATAGTGTTATGCCTATTTAGCAGACAAAGGATTTCAGCAATTCATCATCGGACCGGTACAATTGCATGGTTCGTGAAAATAATACAGTTGGACAGGGTCTCTAAGCGAGAAGAAGATGACGACTCGATCGCTGGGACAGTAATTTTGTTCGTCTGACGTTTCGAGACCCGTCACGGATTCGTCCTCAGAGACATAGATAGCATTAGCAGATAGGGTAGTGTATGCACAGGAGTTTGCAGGATTTATATGATACAGTAATTAGTGCAAACATACGACGATAATTAGCCGTAATTGCCTTCTTGCGTGTTGATGGTTTGCTGAAAGGCATGCGGGCTCTGACATGCTGAACTTTCATCACGCGTGGTGGACTCGGGCATGATGATTGTTCGGCCACCTGGCCCTCCGGTGTTGGCGTAGGATGACGCGGTGGCCTGTCCGTCCACCAAGTGGCGACTTGCTTTGGCCAAATTGACTCTCAGCACCGAATATTGATTGGGCTTATCGTTGCACTTGTTTATGTATTGAGAGCCCGTGAACCATGACTCAAGTAATTCTCAGCTCAATCGATTGTAACCTCTCGCAAGAGTTTCGGCTTCATCAAATTTGAATGTTCGGTCGGGTCTCGTCGACTGAACCGCAACTTGAGAATTGGCATCATTCCACCGCACTGCTGCCGCGTGTCCGGCAGTTCACGTCTTGAGATGTCTGCCCGTTTCCCTGACATAGTTGCTTTGCCCGTAAGTGCACCAAATCCTGTACACGACTCCAGATGATTCCTGCCGTGGCAGTGAGTCTTTCGGCTTCATTAGCTGACGCCTTATGGTTGCTTCCGGCCTCTGTGCGACTCCAACTCCAAGTGGTGCGAGAAGGCGGTCGACAGCCTCCGAGACGTTTTTGACAAACAGGATCGATCACCAAATTTTGGGGTCGATGCAACTTTGTTGGCCATCTCGTTTGCGCAAGCACCGTTTGACGAAGTTACGCGGGTAGCCATTTTCTCTGAACACCTGTCGAAGGTATTGTACTTCGGCGACATTGTCTTTTGGTTCGCCGCAGTGCATCTCAACACGCCGATAGAGCGTCCTTACGCAACTGCGTTTTTGGTTGATTTGGTGATTGCTGTTGTAGTTCTGTACTTGTATCGTGTTTGTCGCTTTCCTCAATATTTTAGTCTTTAGATCGCCAAAATCTTTGCGACAGACGAGGACATCCGGAAAGGCCAGCTGGTTGTTCACTTTGTCCTCCATCGTTAATAAAATGTTCGCAAGACGCTGTTGAGACGTTTCTTGAACGTGAGCACCTGATCAGTTCGATGACGACGAAACTGTCATCCATAAACCGCGCCCTGAATTTCGGTCTACCTCGGCAGTGTACAAGCCGCACAACACGTCTGACAGCTAAAATAATCGCAATTTGGATGATTGAAAAGGCCGAAATATTGACAGCTCACACAGCAACACGGCTATTAAGATAATTGATCACTCATGCCTCTTTTTATCTAAACTTCGCGAACCGAAGTAATCTTATAGTTATGAATATTGTACACTACCAAACAGAAATTTTCTTGCGACTGGTGTACCTTTTACGAGGCCGTGCACCCGAACTTGATGAGAGTTTACCTCTACATTGTTTCAGCGCAATCAGGGACGGATTGAGCTGATTTACAAGAATATGGGTTCCGGAGTTTTATTGATGGCTGATAGAATCATAAGGACAACTTCAGTTAGGTTCGTTATATGCTATGATGTTAAAAATCAATGGAAGTAGGCTGTGTGTGTGCATCTCCTTCCACTCCTGATAATGCAGATCCCAGAAGTGAAAGCAGTCGTTAGAGAGGTAGTAGCACCAGGCCCGCAAACGGTCACGTGACTACGCTCCTGCTTCTGGGACGGCCAATCACAGTTGCCGTAGACTGTTATTGGCCAAGCAGTTGATCAAGTGGCCAGTGACTCACTCTCGCAGGAGGCTTATGTATTCACGCCCACAGTACGCCAGCGGACAGACGCGCGCCCGCGCAGGGTCTGGACCTGCCACGTGTCCGGGCTTCAGACCCTTACTGAGTTCCTGTATCAATAAACAAATCCTGCTGGCCTTAAACGCTCTCTTCCTATACGTGACTGGGCGTGATAATTGTAATGCTCTGAGCACACTCACGGCTGAGGTTCCTACAAGTCCTACTCAAGAGCGTAATTAATGCCGCTGTTTAGGTCAATCCAGAGGAATTTCAGTTAAATCCTGGATTCCCTTTGCCGAAGGCTTTTCCAATCGACTTTTGTCGGTCAGCACTCATTAGGAATTAATCTATAAATATTATGCCTACTAACTTGGCTTCGCGACTACTGGGACATCTCACACGAGATTGAAGTAAAATTAGAATTAAGCCCAAAGATTTAGTTTGGGGGCCTAAAAAACCCTCACAAATCAGCCTGGACTTGCCGGTCATTTCGTGTTGGTTGCATTTGCCTGAATATTCGAAATCCATTGTGGATTCATCATCAGGGACAATAGCAGAAAGGGATTCTTCATACAGAGGGGCTTCAGCTTTTCCAGGATACAGTCGATGTGTTATTACATACTGATGAAAATTAACGGTTTCCCCTATCGAAGATGGTTGTCCGCTTGCGCGCTAATTGCGGACAACCATCACCATTCTAATTAATGACTACTTACAAATTATCAGTAGGTAGGATAATTAAGAATATATCGCCGAACCGTACAGTAGCCGCTTTGCAGACGCAGAGAAATTTTGGAGCACAATAAACTTCCCATGCTAATGACATTTAGTTAAGCACTGAGATGGTATCTTCAGCTTCTTGTAATATGTTCAGAAAGAGTTCAAATGGGCAGAAGTCAGGTAGTCAACCATGGAGCACTTGCCAAATCAGTTCTGCGTAAACAGTGAATAAGTAGTTATCGGACAACTCAGATAAGCATCACGAAGTCGCCCAGTGGTTGCCGAAACACCTGATGAGCTATTTTCGTGGTAAAACAACTCGAATAGACACCCCAGTCTCTTGTTAAAATAACAGGCTAGTGGTAAAACTGGCATCTCCCTTATTTCAGTCGACTAAAGACGAGTTTAGGGTTTGCGATGGGAGTACTGAAGCCATAGGGTGGGCAACGAAGGTAGTATGCTAATCAGAATGTAAGTTTTGCTGAAAGTTTTTACCGTAAACGGACCGTTTCACGCTAGCAACATCTACAGGAGGACAGTCTATCGAATGGGACCATCGAGAGGTAATGGAGACCTCTGCTCTTCTACATCCTTGTCCTTCGCAACCAACCATTCAAAAATCTGAGATAGTCTAAAGAGGATAAGGTACGAGGAAAAGCTATACTTGTCGGTAATTGGTAAGACTTGGTAATGCTTTTAACCGAAGAGCATGCCATTTTTCTGATTCAGAACCTGTGCCTTTCGAAGTCCTTTTGGGAGGTACTTGATTAGTATTATTTTGCCTTATTTGCCCTTTTTTATATAAAAATATATGCTAATCACGTTCTCTTATTACCCTATTGAAAGTGTAAGCTTCGTCAGGAAACAGGAAAATGAGTGTTTTGAAGGCGACTACGCTGAAGTCTTCTGAAAAATGGGATGAGTCAGCAGCCTCGCATAGTCAAGCTGGTGTTCTTAACACTACTTAACGTTGTCAGTACAAAAACACCGTAAGACTATAGTGGAAAATGTCAATTTAATCGTGGATTGTGGACTGTTCAAGTCGAAATCTATTCGTTAGCAATCTCGCCTGGTGGCATTGTTTATCTTAAATAATGCCTACTAACACATTATCAGTAGGTCGGATAATTTAGAACATATCATGGAACCGTACGGTAACAGCATGGTAGACGCAGGGAAATTCTGGAGCACAAAAAACTTCCTATATTAATCGCAGGCATCGGTTCACGACAAGCATGTGACAATGGCAAGCTTTCAGAAACCTATGATGACCAGATGGTTATACTATAGGTTTTCCTGCATTTGCATATACATCAGTTAAGAGTGTCGAACCTTTTGGTCTCAAATACAGCGCTGATAATAAGGCTCTATTAACGCGCCACTCTCTACGAGATAAACCCCAAGCCTTGGTTTGTCCGATTAACCTCTTTTTCAACCAATACCATCGAAAACTAAATCCTTGTCTATAAAAGTTGGTAAGCTTCTGGAAGACTTAATTTACTTCCACTTTCTATTGAATGAAGCTAAGTAGAAGGACATTTTTACTCAGACACTAAATGGGCGTTAGTTCGGACACCATTCTTCGACTACGACTTCACACACTTTCTAGTTTTGGCAAAAGTAGTTTAAGTAGTGGACCTTATACACCCCTAGCCACAGCATTTGTCTTACGGAACCGGTGGTTATAGGGATTTGGGGGAGGGGAAATGGAATAAGTAGTGAAGGAAATTTGTAGAAGTAAGCAGAAAAATGCAGTTTAATTTGTTTCCCGTGACCGCTTGGATTAAGTTGTTCCGCATGTAAATTGTAGGTGTGCGCGGCGCTACGCGCCGCGGACTATACTAATCTAACTTCAGAACGGCAAGTTCGACGTCAGGTAAGCCGAAGTAGACGATCCTCTAACGATAATTTCAATTTTTTCAGGAATTTCAAGAAACCCGCATTTTGATAATCGTGTCCTTAAAAGCAATGAGCCACCGTCTAAATGTTCTCATTTAAGCCACAGAAATACTGCGTCCAACAAAATTAAGTACTAAACAGTAAATTCAACTTGAGGAATATTGTGTGTAAGAAGGTCATTCAAAAATGCATGACCACTCGCAGAATAATGCGTGCGAATATAAAGGCTTGGTCTGTTGACTCGAGAAAGCTGTTGACTATGCAGTAAGTTGGCAATAGTAGAGAATATGCGCGTTCCAGGAAGCAGTTCAGAAGAAGCGAGTGCGATCCCTGGAACAAGAGTTTTTATTTGCAAATAAAACTCTTGTTCCAGTAATCGCATTCTCTTCTTCTATACAGTAGGTCTTAGGAATCGCGTAACATGCCGAAATTTTGCGAAATGTTGATAATCACTCGCAAGCGCATGTACAAAAAAGTAGAAGTAATAATAACTACCTTTAGGCAAATTTGTTAGTTAACAGAAATGTAATAAATACCAATCGTTTGTTACGAAAAAGAAATTTTCTTAATAATCCTTAGGTTCCATAGACGCAAAATAGCCACAAATTAGAAAAACCAAGTTCTGATATTCTTTTTTCCTAAGATTGATAAAAAAAAAACTTTCTATAATGGATTACGTCATTAAAAAACACCTTGTGTAGATTTTCAGCTGACGACTTTCTGTGCATATTAACTTTCAAAATGTAATGTCAAACTGAGAATGGGAATTTTTTCCAAGGTTTTTAAGCTACCCGGAGATAAATCATTAAATTTGACTGAAAATGAGAAAAACTCACTTTTTTCTTATATTGGATTGTTTTCCACCATAGTGGATTACTTCCATGCTATATACATAGAAATATTTGGACATAGTTCTCATTATTCTGTCCTTGGCGTTTCTAAACAATGCAGAAACGGAAATTTTGGTGCAAAAAAGTATATTTCTACATGACTTACATTTACTTAGGGCTGTTGTACATTTACTTTATGATAACATATATGGACAGTTTTGATTATGTTACATGTAAGCGATGCGCTAAATATGGCCTGTCTTGCATCTGAACAATTTCGGACAACTTTTTCTGGTTCTGGAAGGTCCATGTTTTACACTTTTACTTCTTCTCCAGTTATTCCATGGTATAATGCATATTAATAATCCGTTTTGTTCTGTCGTACTTAATAACATAGTTAATTCCTTCCATATTAAATTACTCTCAATTTCGCCAAAATTAATGCACATTACCCTTGGTAAACTTAATTTAAAGGATAATTTTCCTAATTAAGAGGCTTTCCCATGATAAACGCCATTCAGCGAATCAAAATACCGTGACCAAATATGTGCTAAACAACTAAGTCAAATTTCGTCATGAAAGTTGCACGATTTTTGGGCCATACTGTATTCGTAAATAAATTAGTGAAGCGCGTTGGAGCTTTCGGTCTCCAATACAGCACTGGTGGTAAGGCTTTATTCACGCGTCACTCTCCATGCGCCATACCTGAAGCCTCGCCTTGTCCGATTTATCTTCTCTTTTTCAAACCATACTATCGGAGACTTGATCCTTGTCTATAAACGTTGTTAGGTGTCAGAAGAAGAAGATGAGATCACTAGAACAAGAGTTTTACTTGCCTGACGTTTTGATTCCCTCGGGAATTCTTAATCATAGGTGCTGATAACATAGTCATGGTCATGCGCAGACCCCATGACACCATCTACGCATGACTATGACCATGTTATCAGCACCTATGATTAAGAATTCCCGAGGGAATCGAAACGTCAGGCAAATAAAACTCTTGTTTCCGTGATCGCATCTACTTCTGAACTGTTTCCTGGGACTCGAATATTCTCTACTGGTGGTTGTTAGGCTTCTGGAAGACTAAATTTACTTCCACTTTTCCACTTTTTACCCAGACACTAAATGGACGTTAGTTCGGACACCATTCTCCGACTGAGGATTTGCCATGCTTTGTGGTTTTAATAGAAGTCTCAAAAGCAATGACCTACAGTTTACACGATACGATTTTGGCCATAGAAGTACTGCGTCAAACACAATTATGCGCTTTATGCAAGCGGAACAGTGAATTCAAGGGCGTGTCTTTGAAAAAATCTTGCAGAAATTACTGACCGTTCTTGTGAGCATGAAGGCTGAATCTGTTGACTCGAGCAAGCTGTTGGATATATCACCATGGCGATGCTCATCTCACGTGACCTTTGCTCTCCCAGGGAAGGCCTAAATGCAGTTTCCGAGAAGAAAAAAGACATTTTGTGCGCGAATTACGGCTATCTAGTAGGCAGTGCAAACTCTGAACTCCTCGGGGAATGACAGTTGCCCACCTCATGTCCGAGTGTGCAGAGAGGGATTTTTTGAAAAGCAAAGTCAAAAATGTCTAAAGGGAGGGGGTGAATTTGGTTTGCCTGAGGGACTTAAAAGGCCAAAAAACGGTTTCCACCTTTAGTAAATTAATATCTGGGCTTTTCCTACTCTCTGTCTAAGTCACTTTCAGAAATGGTCAAAAAAAGCATTGTGGATGTTTTCTACGGTCTCGAACTGCATGATAAGTGAATCCCACGTTTACTCCGGGTGGAAACAAATGCGCCGATGCACCAAGATTATAGCCGCGTACAGGTACCAGGCATAAGTTTGCCGGCAACAGTATCTTATGCAGCCCCACTTATTAATTCCTACAACCTGCATGTTTTCCTACGAAAACGGTGATTATCGGGTTTTGTGGGTGGGGAATTAGGACACGCAGTGGAATATACTTTAATAAATGCTAAATGCATTTTTATTTTACTGTATTTAGAAATGTTGTTGATGTATATGTGTAGATTTTCCAAATCCGTATTGTCATCTAACTTATTGCGGAAAAACCCGATTATCAGACTGCAGGTTTCTTAAATTTCCGAAAAATTGAAATGGTGGTTCAAAGGTCGTCTACTTCAACTTACCTGTGGTCCAAATTACCGTTCTAGAGTAAGATTAGTACAGTCCGCGGCGCGAAGCGCCGCGCACACCTTCAATTTACATGCGGAACACCCTGCGGCCGCGGGAAGCAACTTCGACTACATTTTTCATTTTACACTTGCTTCAAAAAGTTCTCTTCTCTGCCTATCCTATTTCTCCACTCCCAAAACTCTATAACCACCGTTTTTGCAGGACAAATTCTGGGACTAGGGGTATATGAGTGGGGCTACATAAGCTACTTTTGCCGGTTTGACGACTAGTAAAGTTAGCATCGTACTAAGGTAAGTACTGTACTGTAGCAAGGATGATGGGTAGGAGTCCAATTTAGGGCACCAAACAGCCCGCAAAAACCATATCCTTCTGTTAAACGAAACTAGAACACATGCATCCCAGGTTACTTTAATTTGAAGAAGATGTTCTTTGAGATAAAAAGTAACTTTAATTAGTGCATTTTGAAGTTTTGCGCCCCAACTCGTCTTCGGACTTGCAAAAAGTGCAATGAACAACTTATATTTCAAAACTGCCGAAAAAATCCATTGCTAAATAGGGTGAGACGTGATTGGTAGATGTGACCTCAGTTAGTCTCTGTCGTGCGGCCTCTGTCTTTTCTATGCTCCTTTGACGTGCTTATAAATACCATCCAGCTCTACGTGCCGGTTGATGCATGAATCATCGGAGTGCATGGCTTCGAGGAATTCTCGGCCACTTTTGGAGGGGCAAACTCTGACGATGCGTGTTTTATCCCATTCAAAGCTGTATTCTGTGTCGAGGCAATGCATAGCCACTTCGGAAAAATGGTCACTTTTCTTCACGGCCAACTGGTGCTCGTGGATGCGTGTGGAGACGGATAGGGTCAGCTACCTCAATAAGAAAGAAGCCGTCTACAAAATCTCGTGCGGGGGTTGTGATACTCTATATTGTGGCCAAACAGGAATACTGCTTTCCTGTCCCCTGCCTCAACCTCCCCCCTTTTAAAAATGTCCTACAGGCTTCCATGAACTGCCCTGGTGTGGCAACTCTCGCCATGAATAATTGTTCCCACTCCTTTTACCTACCATGTTTCACCCTTCGAGGCTGCAATTAATTGAACAGTTATTTCTCTTAATAATAGGCAGTGACCATCTGTAGTTAAATAAGAGGCCACGAAATTTTATGACCTCAATAAATTCTGGTAATCTCGGGATCTTTGCCTTTTTCAAAAGTTTAATGGGTGCGGCATATCGAGCGAAAGAGAATATTCGAAGAAAAAGGTACAGCATGGATGCGTGAGTGTCTACCATGGAAAACTTGTCTTTCCGTCACACGGCAAGTTCCCATGTTTCGCTCCGCCGCGAGTGACCTTGAGCCTTGCCATCGCGCGCGCAATGCGAGAGAGACATCTGGGAGATCGATGTGCCTATAAATAGAGTCCGCGTGCGAGTTCCCTGCATTCTGCAAGATGGTTTGGTTGCTGAGGTAACTCAGAATGCGAGATGTATTTGTCGCCTTCTTGTTACCTGTTGTTTTGAGGTCCCCACCATCATTTCTGCACACCAGCGACTGTAGGAACGGCGACTGGCAGTCTTTTTCTTCCTTCATCGTGAATTCGATGTCGGGGAAGATCAAGTTCAGATTCTCTGTGAAATCCCCAATCCTACCTCAGCTTATGGTGACAAACGTGTCCTCAACATACTGGATCCATAATCGTGGTCGATAGCTTTTAAGCGCCAGCGCCTCCAGTCGTTTTAGTACCACCTCAGCAATCGGGTCGGATAACGACGACCCCATTGGTGTACCTTTCATTTGTTCGTACAGCGTTCCATTGAAGGTGAAAAAGGCGCCAATATGTAAAATATTGACATGGAACACTACAATGGTCATTTCTGGCTTATTTGCCGTAATCAGGTTGTGATACCCGACTCCAGTCTTGCTGCTGAAAATGCTGCCACACTCGGTTTCGAATTCGCGTCTCTCCGGTCAGAAACGAACTCCTTAAACGTTGAGCTATCGAGCTCGCAGTCTTGCCAGTATTAGATCGGGGATATACAGTAGCAGATATGTGTACACCGATCTGTCAGAGGAACCATTAGAGAGCTCTCAATCGAGCTTCCAACGCGAGGCGGCTGGGATATAAGCAGAAGGGCATTACCAGCAAAGACATAGGACACTAGGAAGGCATGTTCTGGCTCATTTGCCCTCATCGACTACTAATACCCAACTCCAGTGTAGCCGCTGAAATTGCTGCCAGACTCGAGTTTTGAACTCGGGTCTCTCCGGTCCCTTGTCCGTTGGGGCAGAATTAAGCGCCCGACGAGAAGCAGCCGCTCAGCAACTAGTATATTATCGAAGAAGTCAAATGACACTGGAAGGGATATTTCTGACTTACTAGCAGAAAACCAGACCGTTATATCCAGATTAGTAGACAGAACGGAAGGCAAAGGGCCAGTTCTGGTGGTGAGGGCTTTATTAAGGATAGCACAAGCACAACGGATCTTACAGCTTGTCCAATCTAGCATATTTTTAAGGTTTCGCGCCTTTTGGAACAATCCTGGCCTATGCTGTGCAATCGGTGTTTCGGAGCTGCACGCTGACCGATATTTTGCCGCGCTGTGTGAGCGGTTGTCGCGTGTGCACGCTGATCGATTGTTCTTCACGCTGTGTAAACGCTCGTTAGCGCGCGCTGTTTGTCTGTGCGGATGACTCAACTCGCCTACGCTTCTGGTCATGGGCCCTTTGTGCACTGCCGCTCGTGTCCCTGTAAAACAGACCATAACACAAGTGATGCAACGCCTGAAACTCGAACTCGCATTACGGTGGTAAGAATTCCAATGCCTCAGCCAGGTATATTACGAATGTAAATGGGGGACGCTTGCCAATGGTGTTAGATTGTATTAAATCAATTAAATACCACAGAATACCCATGCAATGTTCACAACCTGTCCATGGGCAGTCAGAGGTTTACAGTACGGTGCATAGGTTGGTAAAATACCGATCGGTTAAGTCTACTTTCACTGTACTCCAGACGCAGTCACCACGTTGCTTCAGCTTGCTGAAGCTCTTGATGGAACGCGTCGAACTGTCGACGTGATAAAACTGAACTCGATGGGCCTCGAGTGGCGGTCATGCGAGATAATCCATGGGCTACAAACGGCAAACGGGTGAATGTCGTCAAAAGTATAGATAGCCGAGCCTTAGAACAACGTCTTCGCCACGGAGTCGCTAACCCGTCGACTTAATACCTCAGCAGCGTTCAGATATGACCGAGTGAAATGACTCACTTGACTCTTTCGTGCGATGGTGTTGACCTATCATGCTGATGGCCTGTTTACAATATCATATTAATTATCCTCTACCACAGATGGGACGGAGCAGTCTGTCGAAGTGAAGTCCGTCGCCTTGAGGATAACCAAAATTCTCGCTCCATGTCTCTTGAAAATGTTGTTACTTCATGGAAAGGCATCCTTTGGGAAATGCGTAAGTTTATTGACCGTTACTCCGATTTTCAGCCAATCAACGGAGCTTAAGAGGATAAAGCTTTTATTGACAAGGCAACTTCGTCGAAGAAACTGGGAGATTACTCCGGACGCGAATGACCGAGCACACAACGGCGATGAGGAAGAAAAACGCCAACTCTCAGGTTGCAGCTCGTTCGAGGAGACCCGGCCATGTTTTCAAGTTTAACGAGGCCGAACTGTTCGCAAGAGGTGACAACCGCGTAAGCCACGAGCTGTTTGAGTTATGGTTTTCAGGCCCACAGTGAATCAACAAGCGCAACGAGTTGCCGCTCCCATAATGTGTACTGAAACATTGGCTGCGCAAGGAAATCAGTCACATGGGGAGGGCCGAGCTCAGCAACAACTTTGACGACAGCGAACATAATTGTTGTGCAATTATCAAGCCAGCATGCGACACGGACAATGAAATCACGGTCATTTATAACTCCAAAGCGAACCGCCAAACGATCACTGCACTAAGTAAGACCCTTAGCGGTGGTTGCAGGAGCCGATAATTATAGTACGCATGTGGATGGCCGCTAAGACCTGTAAATACTGCGCAATCTGTGCATGTATCAACCAATCTGTGCATGTCTCACACCATCCTAGGCTTACCTATAATCAAGGATCCTCGACAGAGTCCGAAAAGTCAAGAAACGAAAATTCTTGTTCTACTGTTTGCGTCTGTTTCTTCTGAACTGCTTCCTGGAACCCACATCTTGGCATTTTCACGAGAATGCATCATCACGAACTCGCCGTGCGACGGAATGACAAACCTTCTTTGGTAGCCGTTCACGCATCCATGCCAGGGCACGGCTTCGATTTCGAACACGTGCGAATGCTGGGTCAGTCAAAACACCGAATGTCACGCCTCTTGCAGGAGGCATGGCACTCGCACGCGGATTCAATTGACAGGCATATCAAACTTACTGATGCCTATCTCGCGTTGCGCGAAAAAATCAATAGCATCTGAAGGTTATTCTCGGTAGATTTGAGCTCAATGCACGGAGAGTTGTATCTTTTTATTCCTTGACGATGAGCTCGCGTGAGAGTTCGAAACGTCAGGCAAATAAAGTATTGGTCTCAGTGAGCATTTTCTCGCCTGCTATTTTATTTCGATGTTTAAATTAACTCTCTTCTGGAGCGTGTATATGGTTTAATAGGTTCACAGTTGATATACTGAAGTCATTTCGTTTGGGAGAAATATTCCCATTTTTGTATTTTATGTAGGCGCGCACACACACATCCACGCAGAGTACTTGGTCAAACGAAGCGAGCACAAGGACGAGGGGATAACGGTTAGAGCGAACATGTTGCTGGTCTGTGTGCAATCGCCAGTTTTAGCCCCCTATAGCCCCCAGACTAAAGTTGCCGAAGCAAAATCAGACACGACAAAAAACGCAAGCACAGGCGGATAGACTAGAGACTGCCTCACCTCCCGGCTTCCGGCACTTTTAGAATTGAGGTCACCGTGTCTGAAGTCACCGTCGGAAGTCGCGCTGATGGCTGTCGGTTTTCTTGCGGTTATCAGCGGTCACCCACGCAGTCTCCTCCGCTTCGCTTCACTCACCCACGCGGTAGACACGCGGCGAACGACACGTGGGCGGCAGTGCGTCCTCCCCCCTCTATCCGCGTCCCGGCTTCGCTGCGAGACAGTTCCATGGCTGGAGGTCTAGAGGTCAGGCGATGATGCAAGCGCCTGTCTGACTGGCAGGCAGACGACTAAGGGTGTTGTTCGCGCGGGTGAAAAAAATATATACGCAGGAAAACTAAAACCCTTTTTCAGCGCAAGGCAACAGCGGGGCGTTAGTAGCTTCGCGTGGGAAATTTGTCTGGTAGACAGACGGGCAGAGGTCATGGACCCCACTGGTTCGTGCAAATGTGTGTGTGTGTGTCTCACGATGGCAGGCAACCAGTTCTTGTATTTTTTCTTCGTTTAAATTGCAACCACTAGTTGCTTCCGGTTTTACAAACACTGCTGTTGGTGTATGATGGCGTGGGAGGCGATCACACACACACGAAATGCGCTCTAAAAGTTGCGCAGATAGACTACGTTTGAGAAGAAGAAGAAGACTCGATCGCTGGGACGATATGTTTATTCGCCTGACGTTTCGATATCCGTGGCGGATTCGTCATCAGAGACATGATTAGATACTCAAGACTACGTTTCTTGCCGAGATCTCAGAAAGGGTGACTTCTCGTAGCCTTGTCAGGTCACTCTGTCACTCTTCCCCGCTATCTGACCACAGCTGGACCCCATGGCAAGATGAAAGTCAAGAAGATCGGAGATTGGCGGAGGCGCTGGCATTGGCGGCTGGCGCGACCAACACTCAACACGCGCCACAACACCACAACCTTTCTAGGTAGGCTTCCGCGTGCGCGGGAGCGCCACGATGGCCACTTTAAGAAGGAGCTATTGCAGCTTGACTCTCAGCCCGCAATAAACCACTCCACTCAACAAGACACGCACACACACACACACACACACACACACTGGGCTGACTGTGGTTTCCAACTTACCCCGTCAGTTGGCAACCCTCCGAGGCCACTGTTTTAAGCGAACCGTGATGTCTTCAAGAGTATCAGATTATTTCTAGTGAGAAAAGAAATGCGCTGAAGGATAGGATAGCACATGCATGAGAGTTGCAGTAATTATAGGATACAGTAATTAGTACAAGCATACGACGGCAATAAACCATAATTGCCTTCTTCAATGTTGGTGGTCTGTTGAATGGCATGCGGGCTCTGACCTACTGACCTTTCATCACGCGTGTTGGACTCGGGCGTGCTGGTTGCCCGGTAATCTGGCCCTCCGATACTGGTATAGGATGAGGTGGTGGCCTGTCCGTTCCCCAAGCGGCAACTTGCTTTAACCAAATTGATTTTTAGCACCAATTATGGATAGGGGTCCCTTGAACGATGACTCAAGTAATTATCGGTTCATCCGATTGTCACCTCTTGCGCGAATTGCGGCCTCATCAAATTTGAAAGTGTGGCCGGGTCTAGTCGAAGGAGCCCCAACTTGAGAATCGGCATCATTTCGCCACACTGCTACCACGTGTTCGGCATTTCACGTTTTGAGAAGCCTGCCAGTTTCTCCGACATAGTTGCTTTGCCCGCAACCGCACCACATCCTGTAGACGACTCCAGATGTTTCTGTCGGCTACGGTTAATCGCTGTATCCTCTAAATACTGCAAACTCCGATGCATGTGCTTCACCATCTGCTATTGTTCTCTGACTATGTCTCTGATAACAACTCCGCGACGGATATCCAAATGAAATGAAATGAAATTTGCAGTCAGCTAGTAAGGAGAATGCAGTCCTCGGGCTGCGTTTATAGCCGACAATGTACGGTCGGCGATCGGTCTTATAAAGTGCTAATCGGAACTAGTTTTGATTGGGAAGGATTACTTAAGTGCGGCTTCTGACCCCATGCAGCATAATCTCCAGATATTTCAGATATTTCGGACCGCCAGCAAGGATTTAAGTGGGTAAAATAAAGGAATCAAATAATATGCATGTTCGATTGCGGCTTCATAGCTCAGCTACTTAAAGCAGTAGCCGTAGCCCACCCAATTGAAGTCACTGAGTACTTCACGATAGGATAGACTGATTGATTAAAATCGGAAGACGCTAACACAAGCCCTTTCACTTCCGTGGTCGACCCTGATGCCAGACGGCGATTGCATATCGCCCCCCACCCCTAGTGACAGCCTTTCGCTCCTTGCAAATAACAGTACTCATCAGTCAATGCATCTGACCCCTGCCAAAGGCCCACAACCTGAACCAATTTCTTCCTTTCCTCCCCTCGGCGAACATAAGCACCTCTTTACGCCGATATCGCCATGCGGGTGGCGTGAAAAAGATGAGTTTTAATCAAAGTGTACTTATTAACCCTGCCCAATTGTACAATTTGCATTATCCCTGCAAATGTACTGGCCTGAAAAAGAGTTACAGAAAACCTATGTTTGCCAAATCAACTTTACAAATTATAAACATTTATCAAACCCTGCTGCAAATGAAGTGTGTCTCGTAGTCATTTGAAAGCCCTACCCGCGGATGCCAACCAGCAACGGAGTTTATGTTGTGTCTATCAGTCGATGACTGAATGGTTACCCCGTCTCAGAAGGGTGTTGGGCCAGGCTTCGTACGGGGCTGCTCTCACCCTTCCGAGATCAAAAGTCTGCATTAATATGCAATGTCAGGCTTCGGCAGACCATGGTCCCCGCGGCCTGGTAGACGCTGGCACTTCCTCTCGGTTTTGATTCCCTGTTGGTGCATGCTTTCGCGCTCCCATTGGGTTTCAGGCCCCAATGCGGGTGCCCGAACAGCTAGGCAGTCGCTAGACGGTGGGGGAGAGAGTGATGTCGACTCTCAGCGCGCTGCTCTCCTCACGATAATCAATATGAATGCACTTGAATCTATCAGGGTGCGTTAAAAGTCATGGCTTAAAAGAACTTGCAAACTGACGGGATAACTCGGGCCTCCTATGTTATTGTTCCTCTAGTACGCATGTGTTTGTGTGTTCGTATGTGAGGAGAAGGAGGACTGAGAGTCAGGCTGCAATGGCTCCTTCTTAATGTGGCCTTTATGGCGCTCCTGCGCACGTAGGAGCCTACCTAGCGAGATGTGCTGAGTCAAGTGTGCGCGTGTTGAATGCCTATCACGCCAGCCGCCTACACCCTCCCTCATCCCTGGTATTACTGACTTTGTCTTGACACCGGAAACGGAGGTGTGAGTGGCGGGCGAGTGGGTAGATTCCCCGCGAGTCTGCTCAAACACTTGTTTTTCATTCGCGGTAGTTCGCTGTGTTGCTTCAGCTTGCTGCAGCCTTCGTGTATCTTACCCAGCTTGCCTCAGTGTCTGCTTCGGGAGTGCTTCAGCGCTTGCTGCGGTTTGTTGGGGCACGCGGCTGCCCATCATCGAAATTGACGGGGGAACCGTCGTAATAGATGCTGCTGAAGCCGTTAGCACGCTGTTTCACCATTGGTGGCTTTCGTTCGTTATAGTAAGCTGAACGGGTAACTTAACTGAAGTGTAAGTAAACCCACGACTCGCGGGGGAGCCTCGCAGCTCAGCTACCATCGGTTCGAATCTTATCGAGGTTGCCAAGAGGTTTACAACCATGCCAAATGAATTATTAAAATCTACTTAAACCTCCTGAAAATTCCTATTATCAGAAAGTAGATTGGTTACTCTGAGCGTGGGTTCTGATAACGGCTGGAAAATGATTCAACGGAAGTCGGCGACTCTGTGCTTATTTTTGTAAAAGCTGCGCGAACTCGCCGGATACGATCAGGTTGAGGCTCTCCTGTATTTAGAGATTAACACAGGCAGGCTCATGATATGCAAACCTTAAGGCCACTAGGGCTGAGTCAAGGAGTTTGTCGGGAGCGAATATCTTTGGATCTAACGTATCAAGCAAACATTTTGGTTATTCATCTTTTGATACTATTACACTTGCGTCAGAATAAAATAAACGGTAGGACTGCCTTTAGAAGTCCTGTTATAATAATAACTTATTTCCACCTTTTCAGTAAACCACCTTTCATATTCTTATTGAATTCCACCAATCTAAGGTCGAATTTCCCTTAATACGCATCATCTGCCTGAACAACAGGAGATTATGTTGATGGAGTTGATTCTATTTAGCCCATTTAACAACTATAAGCGGCCTTGGTTTAAACTTCTTTGATCACTTTCAACACAAATAAATATTCAGTTACACTCGTAAACCAAGAATAAAATTGTTGATCATGAATTCCGTCGGACAGTTGGGCGGGAAAATAGATACTTAGGCGGCCCTATATGACAGTTTTGCCAAATAAACTTAATCTGCTTTTGAACTTTACCGTTTTTGGGCAGAAAATATAGCGCTTTTGAACACAGAAAGAGCATGCGCAAAAATTTGACTTCCAGATATAAGGTTCCTTTCATCATCCCCGAAAGAGGAAGAAGAGGCGATTTCTGGGACCAAGTTGTATTTTAGCTGATTTTTCAAAATCCTTCTCGCTTCCATCGCCAGAGCGTGTTGACCGTTCTGCTGTTGGTGTCAGTAAGAGTGCCAAACCGCTAGCCTGATGCCCATGTGTCAATCGATTGTACCGATCGATTTCTGTGGCTGTTCGAATTGCTTGCGCGCTCGCGGGCGCTTCCGTGTGGTGCGTTTAGTCGTTTGTGTACACTATTGACAGAACAGTCAGCTGTAATCTACAGAAAATCATGCCAAGACTGCAATGCCAAGACTGCAATGCAAGGTATGTTGGTTAAACTGGCAGATGCCCTGGCACACGATTGCATGAGCATCAGCTTGCAATCAACCGCAAGGATAAGCTATCTATGGTGTATGATCACGTACAGCAGTAGAACCACACGTACGTCTTTGAGAACGCAAGAATAATAGGTCGAGCCAAAGATAAGATGGCCAGACTGCTGCTCGACAGTTGGTTTTCGTCTGGCACACTAAGCAGAGCCATAAACCTTCATCCCGAGCACAAAGCGCTCCGCAGAAGGCTAAAATCTGCGAAGAACGGATAAATAGATCGGGCGGAGGAAGATGTCCAGAGGCGACAGCCGAAAGCCGCGAGCAAAGAAGGCGAAAACGCTCAGGATGCACACAAACGACTTAACAGAGCTCACAGAAGCGCCCGCAAGGTCGCAAGCAATTCAAATAGCCACAAAACTCGATCGGCCCAATCGATTGGCATACGGGTATTAGGCGTCAGGTTCACGTTTGGACACGCTCACTGACAGCAGCAAGTGAACGGTCACCACGCTCTGATGCTGGAATCGAGAAGGCTTTTGAAAAACCAGCTTAAATACAACCTGGAACAGAACGAACAATTTGCCGTAAAAATCACCGGAGAGGTACGAACTGCTCTGTATGTGTTGATAACTGCACCTTTTTTAAGGCTGTCAATCTGATTTTGCCGGTCCGCTTTTGGCTCCATGCAGTCAGACGTATTCCACTCTGTTTTTGCTTGCAAAATTTACGTCCTAGAAAGAAACGACGGCTTCAATTTTGTGCGGCGTTCGGGTGCGCAAAATGAGTGGATTTCTACCTTCAACGAAAGTTTTCTAGTGAAGTATTGTACAGGCGTCACGATATCTCCTCATCTGATGCGGTCTCTTAGTAGAGTAAAGATCTTGCGGCAAGTGCAATGGGCCCGTGATATTCATGAGCAAAAACTTAAAAACACTTTATAGCAAACTAAAACTAAAAATAAATAAAACCAAACTGAAAAACAAAAATAAACCGAGAGCATTGTTATTTCTGGCTGAACAAGTTTGGAATTCTCCACGTCTCTTCTCCAATGAAACTTTCGTCTGACCTACAAATTATTTCCGAATAAATGGATAGGTTCGCGTTCCAGGTATCTGAGAAGAAAAAGACTCGATCACTGGGACAATATGTTTATTCGCCTGACGTTTCGATATCTGTCGCGGATTCGTCATCAGAGACATGAGTAGCAGAAACAGATTGAACATGTAGAGAAGTTTGCAGTATTTATAGGACACAGTCATTACTGCAAGCATACAGCGACAATTAACGTTAACTGCCTTCTTGTACGTGGATTGCTTGTTGGACGGCATGCAAGATCTGACCTTTTGACATTTCATCACGGGCAGTGAGCTCGGGCGTGATGGTTGCTCGGCCGTCTGGCACCCCAGTGTTGGCATACGATAAGGCGGTGGCCTACCCGTTCCTCAAGTGACGGCTTGCTTTGGCCAAATTGAATCCCAGGATTGAATATGGATTGGGCAAATCGTTGCACTTGTTTATGGATTGGGGGCCCGTGAACCATGACTCAACTAGTTCTCGACTCACCCGATTGTCACTTCTTGCGAGAATTTCGGCCTCATCAAATTTGAACGTGTGGCCGGGTCTCGTCGAATGAGCCGCAACTTGAGAATTGGCATCATTTCGCCGCACTGCTGCCGTGTGCTCGGTAATTCGCGTCCTGAGAAGTTTGTAATTTTCTCCGACATAGTTGCTTTGCCCGTAAGTGCACCAAATCCTGTACACGACTCCAGATGATTCCTGCCATGGCAGTGGGTCCTTCAGCTTCATTATCTGACGCCTTATGGTTGCCTCCGGCCTGTGTGTGACTCCAACTCCTAGTGGTGCGAGAAGGCGGCCGACTGCTTCCGATACTTTTTTGACGTACGGGATCGAACGCCAAACCTTGGGGTCGGTACGCTTTTGTGGGCCAGCTGGTTTGCGCAAGCACCGGTTGACGAAGTTGCGCGGGTAGCCATTTTCTCTGAACACCCGTCAAAGGTATTCTACCTCGGCAACTTTGTCTTCTTCTTCGCTACAGTGCGTCTCAACACGCCGATAGATTGTTTTTACGCAACTGCGTTTGTGGCTGATTGGGTGGTTCCTGTTGCTATTCAGTACTTGTATCGTGTTTGTCACTTTCCTGAATACTTTAGTTTTTAGACCGCCAAAATCTTTGCGACAGACATGGACATCAAGAAAAGCCAGCTTTTTGTTCTCTTCTTCCTCCATCGTAAATTGGATGTCCGGGAAGACGCTGTTGAGACGTTCCTTGAACGTGAGCACTTGATCCCCTTCGATGATGACGAAGGTGTCATCCACATATCGAGCCCAGGATTTCGGTTTGTGGTGTTGGAAAACCAGCGACTCCAGCCGCTGCAGGACCACCTCGGCTATGAGTCCCGAAATCGGTGAACCCATCGGTGTCCCCTTCACCTGCTCGTAGATTGTTCCATCAAACGTGAAGTACGTCCTGAGACAGAACTTCAGGAGCTGTAGGATTTCCCCGCGTCCAAGGCGATTCTTTGTCTAATCGTATTTGTTTCGTAGGAGTAGTTCGATGGTCTCGATTGCCAGATCCTGAGGAATAGAAGTAAAAAGGGACGTGATATTGAAGGAAACGATGATATTACTTGGCAAGAGACTTACCCCTTTAAGTTTCTCCAAGAACTGTGTTGACGAGCGGACCGTGGTTTCCGAATCAGCGGTCAGATATTTAAGACGCCGAAAGAGCCACTTTGATAGCCCGTAGGTTAAAGTGCCTTTTAGTGCTATGATGGGTTGGAGAGGAGTACCTTCCTTGTGCACTTTTGGGAGGCCATAGAAACGGGCCAAGGCCATTTCTTGTGCCCTCGCCATGCGTCGGTCGGACGGCGTTATTGCACCCGAGTTCTCTAGAGCTAACAAGGTCGAATTTATTTCGCGTGTCAGCTTTTTGATGGGATTGGTTTCACAAGGAACATCAAACTGACGATCCTCTAGTAAGCTTTTCGCCTTCTGAAGGTAGTCGGTGCTGTCTAACATGACCGTAGAATGCCCCTTGTCGGCTGGCACGATGACGATGTCCCGATCGGCCTTGAGTGCTCTTAATGCAACGCGTTCGACCTTGGGGAGTACTTCCCGCGGTTGATGAGCCATCAGGAGGGATGATACCTGGTGTCGGATAAGGTTCTTCGTCTTCTCCGTTGCTTCTGTCTGATTGATGACCAATTCCACAGCTGCAATCATGTAAGCTAAACCGGCCTACGATGGTCGCGCCTTGGAGATCGAAGGCATGATCAGTCTCTGCAACGTGTGCTGCTAGTTGAGAATTTGGGTCTAGTCTCGCAGCTGGCCTATGGTCACCATAATTACCCATGTTTTGTTGCTACTTCTCACCTCTGAACATGGACTCCTGCAAGAGTTCGAAAGCTCAGGACAATAAACCTATTGATCCGTTGCTCAACTCGTCTTCTACCTACACATGATTGTTTACACTCTTTCGAAGGCAGCCCCCCTCCTCCTTCGAACACTGACCGCTCTCCCTCACTGAAATGCACATGACTGAATAATGCCCTCCTCCAGTCTAGGCCCTTCGTTCACATTTTCACATTGCGCATTTCACATGGCAGCCACCGTGAAGTGTCACTGCGGTGGCAAGCCAGACCTCCGTTCCTCCCTCCCCCTTCTTGACCCAGCTAACGCTCGTCGAGCGACCCCAAAACCACTGATTTCCAACGCTCGCAACCCCCACCCCCTTACCGGTACAGTATTGCCTCTGTTGAGGTCCTTTCCCCCAACCCTTGGCGCTGGTTTTTTTTGACAAATGGGAGCCCACAGAAGCTGCCTCCTGGAATCTTATAAAAGCAGATCCACGCCCCCTTGACCGACTCCCTTCCCTTCTGACTTGGAATATGTACATTTTTGAGGTTGGTGTATTTTATCTGTTACTATTCTTCTTAATAGTACCGTACCACCCTAATATGTTGTATCACTGGTTTTGGCGTAGGCGTAATTGCTGGATACAATCGGAGAAGTCAAGGGATGAAGCAAGTACAAATAAACAATTAAGGGCGCGCTTTTTGTATTGCGAAGTATTTGGCTATTTAAACGATGCTAAAACTTAAATTAAACTTCGACCGGTCCACCAACATAATTTGTCGGCAAGCCGGTGCAACAGATAGGTTTGCCACTCTGTTTAATCCGTCAGCAAGGGGGGAAAGAATTCTGCCATAATCGTGAGTTGAATGGAAGATGTGTACTGTATTTTAAAGCTTTCTATAATTTCAGAAGTAGTTTATCCCTGCCTTAACAGAATGCCCCTAAAAGAGGTTTCAGAGCTTACCGGGAGATCATCAACTACTGTGGTTGAATGGTTTCGTTATCGCCGGGAAACCTGCTCCGAAAATAACCTAACTAAACAATATAATAAACATTGAGATAGGGAGGGGGTAAAAAGTAACATGCTGGCAATTATGTTCGTCGTTACAGGCAAATTTGTATGGCCTACCTAAGATCCACAAAGATGACCTGCCAGTTCGTCCAATTTCGAACATGCGAAACTCGCCATGTTATGCGATACCGAAGTGGTTGGCAGAGAAACTCAAAACCTTGCAGCAGCAACTGGTACCACATAGCTATCAAGATACATACCAATTTATTGATGGCGTCAAAGACACGAACTTAAACGGCATGATGATGCTTCCCCTAGACGTTTCATCACTGTTTACAAATGTCCCAGTCGCAGAGACAGTCGACTTTATCTGCGAATTCATAGTGGCCAATCAGGTAGAGGTAGGAATACCAACTGCTGTATCAAAGGAACTATTAATAACATGCACATTAAATGTGCAGTTTCTTTTTGACAAAAAGACAGCGTCGCTATGGCCCTCAGCGTTTCGGGCCTCTATTGGCTAACATATTCATGGGCAAGCTGAAGAAATGTCAACCCAGCGAGCAAATCCATGAGTTAAAACACTATGGTCGATATATCGATGACATCGTCGTCATTGCTTCAGCAGAAACGGATGTAAATGTGCTTCTAAATACTGTTAATCAAGCACACCCCTCCATTAAGTTCACCTTGGAGGCGGAGACCGCAGATTCGCTTCGTTTCTTGGATATCCTCCTGAATCGAAGACCTGACGGTAGCGTCCGAAGGAGCGCTTATCGAAAGAAAATCGAGTCCAGACAGTATACAAAGTTTAATAGTTTTGTACCTATCCAACGGAAGCATAACTTGGTCCGCTTTTTAACGAAAAGAGCCAGAAAAACCTGCTCGGCAGACACTATCGAAATGGAGCTCCAGAAACTGCAGGAACTGCTTTGAGAAAACAGATATCCGGACAGATTCATCGTAAGGAATATGACGGAGAGAGAAACAAAGCCCACCGCACTCACTGTGAATCAGAAGACCCTATTTATCAAAGTGTCCTTTCAAGGGGATGCAGCAAGCGAACTCCTCAACCAAGCCGAAACACGAACCTTTCCAGTAGCGAAATTTCGGGCGCTATTCTCAACCAAACCGGTCCTGCATAGCGAAGGGAAGGATAGCCTGTCAGCTCAGACCACTTCTATTTGCATCTTTTCATTTACTTACTCCTGTGGAGCAGGTTATATCAGTCGCACGAGTTGGCGTTTATTCGAAAGAATACGGGAGCACCTTCCTGCATGGCTGGCCAAAGTTGAAGTCCGAGGCATCAACAGCTCTATCCTTGTCCACATGGTTGACTTCAGACATCATGTGGAACCCAGCGAAGCCTCTAAGGTAATTTATAAGGACCCGCTAAGCTACCCAAAGTCCCTGGGTCAGCGTTTGCTAGCAACAGCAGAAACAATGGCGATCCGGTTGAGGAAGCCGGTTTTGTGCGCGAAAAGAACCTCCTGCAAGCCCCCAGCTTGGCAGGGCAAACGGTTGCATAACTGCCTGCATCTTTTCTTCACCCTCCCCCTTCCCCCTGTCCAGATTCAATAAATCCTCATCGCCTCGTAACCAGCTGGGTACTAACCACCCCATCCCCTTTTTAATCCCCATGAACAATTTGCCTGAAGTGATGAACACTGTTGTAGCGGTAGCCAAGGCTGGAATATTCGCCGTCTAAATACACCTCGTGTGAGTCCCAACGGAAGAACACAACAAGAAGTGGGCAGAAAGCAGAAGTCTTCGAGCAAACCTACTACAGCATAGTTAAGAGCAAGCGAACGACTACGTACGGACCAATTAAATGGTGGTCACAAGAAAGGCATTACTTCATTGGCTGGGTGAGTCATGAGAGTTGGCGGGTAAGTGTACCACCGGCTGTAGCTAGGCGCAACGTCAGACAATGCACTATGTCTGTGTGGGTGGACCGGTTGCCTGGCTTGCGTTGGTGTCCTGCGCTGGCCGCGTAGTGCCCGTTGTCACACGCACTTTGCGTGCGTGGACCGGCGGCCCCGCCTCGTCAGGGCGGCGTGCACTTTGAGTTAAGCAACGCCCTAACAAACATAATTGCCAACATGTTATTTTTTCCCCATCTCTATTTAAATTAAATGTGCCGAGGAGAATTTATCGAAAGCTACGAATGTTCGCCGGATATTCTTTTGAATTCTCTGATTGGAATTTTTCAACCTCTTACATCTCTTTAAACAATTTCCGTGCAGCAAAAACCATTGATATTTTCCTAGATACCAAGTAGGGGTTGCTGAAACTATGTACGTAAACGCAGTGTGGATATACTGCGCGGAAATAAGCGTACCACAATTATTTTGGAAGTGCCGTGTGATATAAAAAAGCTATTCGCTAATGACATCCCATGACTAATTTGTCTGTAACGACGAAAATAATTGCCAGCATGTTACTTTTTAACCCCGCCCTACGTTAATGTAATGGCCTGAGGAGACTTCATCGAAAGCTTCAGAATTCTCTGATGGGAATTTTCGCTGCTTTAATATAATAAACTAATGAACAAAGCTAAAACATAAACAATAAGTAAATCAGTAGTTATTTACACACACTCTAAGGAGTCCTCACCGTAAATAATTATGTCGTGTTATATTACTGGCTGCCTGTTCGAGGTTTATGAAGATTGCGCAGTTACTCCGCAGTGTCTGATGGATTTCAGTTCAAATATTCATATAAAATTTTGGACGGAGCTTTATGAACGTTGTTCCAAAGGACTTAAATAAGTTAAGCGAATTAATTTTACCGGAGCTTAAACCAGGTGACTGTACTTTGCAAATTTTGACGAATATAGCCTAAAGCCAATCTTTGCGTGGGAACTGTTCGAAAGGTAGACATAATTTTGGGCAATATGAATGGAAGTGAGTGATGCTCAAATGAAATGAGCACTGCAGAAATGATAATTCGAGAAAAAAGTGAACAAACTACGCGAAAGTTGGTCTTATTGGACTTCATGTAACGCGACAAAATTGACTGGCCATGCTACCAATGGCCTTGCGTTTAGGTCCGAATCGATGCATACGACTGAAGACGGCGATCATAAACACTTTCTCCGTGGCTAATCTACGTGTATTATTCACGAACTCTCCTTTCGTACGCTTGGGAGGTAAAGCACAACGCCTGCTGAAGGCCACATGGTCGTGCATTTGCGCTTTCACCTGCTCCTATTGAACAGGATATATTGGCCGAGTAACGAGGTGCCTGGAAGAGAGGGGATGGGAACACATATTGACGATCAAAGAAGATCAATCTTGAGTTCTTTTCTCGCAGACCTTGTAGATACGAATCATCGAGACGGTCTCAATCAAAGCCTCCCAGAATGTCTACCGGACACTAACTAACTACCCTAAGGACCTACGCCAACGGGTGCTAGCAACAAACGAAGCAGCGGCCATACGGCTAGCAAATTTAGTGTGTCAGAAGACACTAATGCAGATGCTCTCTCTTTCGTGGCCGATGCCGACACCAGGTAACGATCGCATGTCGCCCGCACCCCCGGTGACAATTGTTTGTTGTGTGCAAATGACTTTACTTTTCAATCCAAGTACCTGGCCTATGACTAATGCTCACAACCTAACCTAATTTCCTCCCCTCTCCCCTTAGTCCAGCACAAGGACCTGTAGTGGTCTCTGCCGTTCGACGCCCTCCATTGCTTTGTCCGGCATCATTGCTCAAGGCCAGCTGCCTCAAGGTCATTCAATACCTCAGTCAGCGTTTACAGGCGCGCTGACCTGCAGGGACTCGACCTACTTCCACTTGGACACACACACACACACGTTCGTCTAGGTTCTCGCGGCTGCCCAAGAACCACTCCAACATGTCCCTTTTCCCCCACTCTCGGCCGCCAGACATCATTTCGGATCACGCCGCTCTAGCGGAAGGTCGTGCTCTTCGTAGTCAATCTTCTTCCCTCTATTGTTTATTCCTCTGTGTACACAAAATACTGTTCCTACTACTCTGGCCTTTCAAAGACTTCTTCTCTAATAAGTAACCATGGTCTGAAGATCGCAGTTGCTAGATTTTAACTTACTTAATCCCTTGTGATAAGAGCAAGACACGGATATTGGCACCCCCGGGCGGTAAGGGTGTCCCTGCGAATAAATGCAGAAGTTGCAACCATTCCTGTGTCCTGACCGTAACACCAACCAACCTACCAAGTAACCATGGTCTGAAGATC
>JAYGXS010000010.1:4302250-4405940 GCA_036362985.1 Ligula intestinalis
GGAGTGGCACAGTCTTCCGAATTTTTCCTGGGATGCAGCTGTGAGAGAGAGAGAGTTTGGCACGGAGGTAAGATCCCCGGCTTATCCGCTGATCCCCCTTCAGGTTTGCGAGCGTTTCTCCGGCGAAATATCAAGTGTTCGTAGTTTTCTACAGACCACCGAAAAAAAATCCACAGATCTCTGTAAGTAAAAGTTAAGTTCACAAACGTGCCATTCGCAGCAACAGGAGGTTAAATCTGTGAATTCAGTAGGTCGAATCACCCGGACATAGGGGTGCCATGTACAGGCAATTGGACCGAGTAGCTATGGGCTCGCCCCTGAGTCCGCTTCTAGCACTATATTCATGGGCAAATAGAGGCTACAGAAACTTTACGCAGATTATATATTCGCGGTTGCATCAGACCAAACCGACCTGTCAGTTCTAATGAATACAGTAAATCAGGCGCACCCGTCTGTTAAGTTTACAGTAAAAAAAGAACAATCTGGATCGCTCCCATTCCTTGATGTACTACTGAGTAAAAGGGCTGATGGGAGTATTCAACGGAAGGTATATCGTAAAAAGACGTGGTCCGGGCTAAAAAAATACGAGAACACATCCCAGCATGTTAGGAAAGTGCGAATTAAAGGGTGTAAACAGTTTCATTCTAGCACATCTGGTAGACTCAGACCATCGCGTAGATGCCAAAGGGGCCTTCTGAGTGATCAAAAGGTGCCCTTAAGCTATTCAAAACCTCTTGGACAGCGTCTGTTGGCTAGGACAGAAGCTGCCACCATCAGGCTATACCCACGGATCCTGCGCACCCAAAAGAATTTCGGCGTGGCGCCGCAGTTACCATGGCCAAAAGCTGTTAATCCAACAGCCAGCAGCTTAGCACCTTGGCCAACTATCAGTTCTCCCTAACTCTGATCAGATTTTGACCACCCGTTACTTCGCCCATTCTCCCTGCCCTGACAACCGTTCTATTTATAAATTGAACGTACTGAATATAAATGTAAAGGTCTGATGAGAATTATCGAAAAAAAATATATGTTCGCCATTTCATCTTTTGAAATATTCAATGGGAATTTTCGCAAGTTAAAATAGAAACCTAAGGAATCTTTGCTTACGTGCAAATTGGAAGGTAGCATAAACAGCAGCAGAATTAAATGTTCATCAGCTGCTACCTCTCACTGTATAAGGTGCATAGCGTGTAGCAAAACTGAATTCACATAGAAAAGGCCAATAAGGTCATGGAACCTGGTCACAGAGGCTTATCAGTAAAGTAAGCATTTTATTTTACTGACGTTTCGACTTCCATCGGGAATCCTTAATCATTGGTGATGGTAGCAAAGTCAAAGTAATGCGTAGATAGGGTTGAAACATGCACAGATTGCAGGGTATTTATAGTTCATAGTGGCCATCCGCGTACGTGCGATAATTATTGACTTCTGTAGCCACCGCTTGGGTCTTAATTGATGCCGGACTGGCTTGACACTTAGCGTTCGACTCACTAACTGCCACAATTGCCATGTCAGCGTTAGATGCGGGCCTGATAATTGCATGACAATTATGCTCGTTGTCGTCAGAATTGTTGTTGCGCCCGGTCCTTCACAAACATGACTGATTATATTGCTCAGGAAACTTCTCAGTACACCGTATGGGAACGCCAAATCGTTGCGTTTGTTGATGGACTGGGGGCCTGAGAACCATGGCTCGAGCAGCTCGCGGCTCACGCGGTTGTCACCTCTTGCGAGGATTTCGGTCTCTTCAAACTTGAAAATATGGTCGGATCCCGTTCAGTGAGTTGCAACCTGAGAGTTGGCGGTTTTCTTCCTCACCGCCGCTGCATGCTGGACCATTCGCGTCCAGAGTAATCTTCCAGTTTCTACGACGTTGTTGCTTTTTCTATGAGTATAACTATGCTATCATCACCTATGATTAAGGTTTCCCGATGGAATCCGAAACATCAGGAAAATAAAAATCTTGTTCTAGTGATCGCATCCCCTTCTTCTGAACTGCTTTTCGGAACTCCCATATTCTCCACTATCGAAAGTAAAAGTGAGGATGAAAGCGTTTCAGCTAAAAGGTGGATAGAGAACTATGTTTATCAGGGAGCCAGTGTTACCACGACAGAGTTAGGTTCACCGCATGCTCCAACTGTTTACATAGGTCAGGTTTAAACCACTGTATGTAGGCTGCTTCCAGGTAGCGTAAGGTGCGAGTTGTTCGTTCCCGTACCAGTACTCGGAAAGGAATTGTGGGGTCGACAGAATGACCCAAATCTAGCAAATGTTAATTAATGGGTTCCATTTTCCTGTTTCAATAGCCAAATAAGCAAGTACCCAGTGACTCTAGCTCTCAATTGCCATTGCATTCGCCCTATGTACTTTTATCCGCAAGTGCATGCCAATTCGTAAACACAATCTAAAGTGGCGTTAAAGTTACGTTAAAACACAGTACGTTTTCTGATAAAATCGAACATGCGAGTCACAGGAAGTAATTGAGAAGTAGAAAACGACTCGATCGCTGGGACTATATGTTTTTTCGCTTGACGTTCCGAAATCCGTCGCGGATTAATCATCAGAGACAGACTTACAGAACAATAGCACATGGTCATTGCTGACTCAACGAATCAACGCACACTCAAGGCATTTATCGATTTTTTCTGGAAATTTGAATTTTCGGCAAAACCCTGTGCACACACAAAACCGTTTCTGCTAATGTTCTGTGAGTATGTCTCCGAGGATGAATCCGCGATGGATTTCGAGATGGCAGGCAAATAAAAATATTGTCCCAGCGATCAAGTCGTCCTCCACTTCTCAAAGTATGTTGGCGCTGATGAGCGTTCACCAATCGTTAAGGTGGAGCTCAATCTTCCCATTCTGTGTTGGCGCTCACACGCGAGCCTAGCCACCCAGCAACCACACAGCGGCTAATAGCGTAGGCAGATGAAAATTGCTGGCAAAGACCAGGAAGTCTGGAACGGCCGTTTCTGGTTCATTAACCGTCATCAGCCAGTCATATCCAACCCCCAGGGGTGCACCACCCAAGGCTTATTTGCGCATCACCGGATAGTTACTGACATAACTGAGGACGTGTTAACCGTCTGCTCAGGTCTGCTCTTGACGAGAATGTAGAGTAAGGGTAACCAATCGGCTTTCTTCTCTTTTGTGAAGTTGAAGGCGGAGGAGATGGTGTCAAGCCTGTCCATCTCAAGACCCCAGTCGCTACTTACACGGCGGAGGAAGGCCATGCGATACGGATGACTCGTATGGCCGATTGCATGTCTGGATTAGTGTTAGGGTAAAGACACGGGGGTATATTTATCGCAGGCCACATCAGAAGTTTCGTGTTCAGATCACGTCGGACGATCACCAATAGCACAAGGGGTGAAGTGAATTAAGCCCTAGCAACTGCGATCTTCAGACCATGGTTACTTATTAGAGAAGAGGTCTTTGAAAGGCCAGAGTAGTATGAACAGTATTTTGTGTACACAGAGGAATTTAAAATAGAGGGAAGAAGATTGACTACGGAGAGCACGACCTTCCGCTAGAGCAGCGTGATCCAAAATGATGTCTGGCAGCCGAGAGTGGGGGAAAAGGGACATGTTGGAGTGGTTCTTGGGCAGCCGCGAGAACCTAGACGCACTTGTGTGTGTCCGAGTGGAAGTAGGTCTCCTTCTGCAGGTCAGCGCGTCTGTAAGCGCTAACTAAGGTATTGGATGACCTTGAGGCAGCTGGCCTTGAGCAATGACGCCGGTCAAAGCAATGGAGGGTGTCGGACGACAGTGACCACTACAACTATTCTTGACCTTTATCATTGTCACCTCCGCTTTTTCTTGGCTGTCCCTCATGTCTGAATGCACTGACAACACCGGTGACATGTTAGGCCTACACGAGGACTTCAGGGTATAACTCTTTTCTTATTATTTTACATACCTTTGAACCCTGTTTGTTTTTGGTCATTGTCCTATTTGATTGCTAGTCTTAACATTAACCTCAAATAAGGTGTAAGTGGTCTAACCACATTGGTGACTTTCTCTAACTTCACGAATGCTCACCTACTTTACCAGCCTTTTGGACTCTTAAACTATATGTTACTTTAGTTTGCCCTTATTACCGATAAAAGTGGTCCTATCTCCATTAATTACGTCATAGTATCTTTGCCTACTTTCTGGCAACAGGCACTCAAGCTTTATTTTTTTCACATTGAGGCATCCTTGCACTCTGCGAAGATCATGGAAAAGACTGGTTGAGGCCCTTCCTCCCACTATTTTGGGTCCGGTTCAAACTTTCAGCAGAAAGGCCCTACACAAAACTTAAGTTCGAGCTATTACGCCTGACCTCCGTTTCTGATCGCCAGCGTTATCATGCTCTGGTGAAAGAAGGCTCCTAAGGTGATCGTAAGCCATCCGAATTCCTCTGTCGAATGCGCCCTCTTCTTGGCGATATGACCACTAAAGCAAAGTTCTTTATAACGATGTTTCTTGGCACGGCTGCCCTCTTCTGCTCAAACTATTCTGGCTGCTGGGTCAGCTGAACAAAGCTATCTATTTTATGTGGACGAGGGGGGTGTTCCTATTCCCCTATCGTCACCATGCCAGTCACCCCTACCGGTCACGCGCTTGCCCACGCGAGAACGCAGCCACTGGCGCGAACCGGTACCAAGGTGCGTGCGGCAGGGGTTGGGGAGGAGGGAGCAGAGACTACTTGAGGCGTGTCTGGCAGGACCATCAACAGACACACGTCGCGTGCTCCGCCAACGCACCGCTAGACGGCGCGACCCACTTTCCGGTCAAGGTCGCGCGCCGTCCCGATATCATCAGGCCATGGTGAGCTCGGCCCAGCCACGGACACCCTTTAGCCTCGCAGCCCTAAGGAACGGCTGCAAAAATGCTCACTAGTCGCTGTTGCATAACACGGCTTCTGCCACAGGGCTCTTGTACGAAGGCGGCAGCTCGAACTACTACTCCAGTGATAGGATTCTTTGCATCAAGACCACATGACTGTCATATTAGACTCCATATTTAAAAGTGCTTACCGACGGCGGAAAGCATGCTAGCAAGTTTAATTGCAAAAGAAAAACCTCGATGGGCTCACCACTTGGCCGTTTCTCGCAAATGTCTTTATGAACAAGATCGAGAAAACGAGTCTAAGGGACACCATGAATGGCCTTGCATTCTACGGTCGATATGTGAACGATATCTTCTGTCCAACAGACTAGAATGTTGACACTGACGCCCTGGCCACTAAGTTTAACAGCGCGCACCCATCACTCACAAAGACTAAGGTCGATGATGAAATTCTCCAACAAGTGAGCTGTTCAGACGACGCCGGAGGACCGCAATCACAAGCGCTTTCCCAGCGGCGAACTTATGGGTGTTATTCACATAATGGCGTAGGACTTTGTAGGTCGCGGGAAGGTCCGGAGGCCTGTTGATGCGGTTGGCGTCTGTAGCGACCTTGTATCCTAACCCGAGCATGTATTGCATGTCTGAATCTTGTGTCCACCAGCGCGTGCGCGCCGGCCGATGTCAAAGCTCCAGTCAACGTCACGGATGTGTCTGGCCTTACTGGCCAACCAATTCCCAAGGCCAGTTCACAAAGGACCTTTATGTGTGGTGACTGCTTACGCTTAGACACGCCCGGAGCCGGCGAGTTCATTGCCGTTGGTAGAAACCCAGACCCGACGACTACAACCACCGGAATGCGAATCTGGATTTTGGCCCGCTCATGGTTGGACTGCACTCGTCTGGAAGTCGCTTGCCTATTCCTCACATTCTATTCATTCTGCATTTAATTTAATTATCGTTTACACTCTGGCCTTCCGCGCCTTATCTATGAGCTTATAACCGTCGGGATACGCTCTACCATCTATTATCCGATCGGACTACTTCGTATCCCACACGTCGGAGTAGCATGCATCAAGCGTCAATCTTTCCGCTTTTGGGGTTTCCTGGCCTAAGATGGTCGCTCCTTGACTGTTGAAGTTGTGGCCGGTCTCTCGGACATGTGTTGCAAGTTGTGAGTTTGGGTCTAGTCTTGGAGCCACCACTTTGTGATCGCGTAGGCGGGTCTGCAATTTACGCCCATTTCCCCCCAACGTAATTGCAGTTTCCATCGATGCAACGTATTTTGCAAACAAGTGCGGAGGTTTTAGTAGAGAACAGTCTTTATTTAGGTTGCATTAAACGTCAGCAAACAAATAAACTAATTACGATGAGCAAAACATGATATCTGATTCCTATCCCGGAGTTCTGACTTTTGCAAACTTTAGCTAGGTGAAACTCTAACACTATATAATCGCCTGATCAATCGCAACAGTAAAATTTCGTTTCCAGGAGGAAATAAATGGCTGCACTACGTATGGCCCGAGTGGAAACTAATAATTCGAAATGTACGAAAATTCTGACCGAGGGTTGTCTTAATGAAAGTAAGTTTATTGCATCTAATTTGTGAACGAATATTAAAAGAAGCGAGCCTATACATTGAAAAGTTTTTTTTAAATTTCCTATACCAGCTTGATGAGATTTCTGGTGTTAACTTCTGCGAAAATTGGAATTTTTGGAAGATTTTCTCGGAAAGTGCACCAGGGTACAACATGATGCAATAAAATTTGTACACCTCCAAAGCAGACTATGGGAAAACATAAAACCTTTCCACTGCACCGACACGGCTATTACCTAAAAATCAAAATACATTCGTTTTGCCAACTTCCTGCTACACTGTTCTGTGTTACTCTCTGAGTGTTTACAAAGATGTTTTTGGCACGTAAGAAACGCCTTTTTGCACAGAAAATACCCCTGTGGATTTAGTAACAGTAAAAACACTGGTAAAATCCTATCTTTGGCCCCGGATCAGCACGCGAAAGCCCCATCCTTCTGTTCTGGAGAACTGCGTGTAGTAAGGAAGTTGAAAGTTGAAAAGACAAGAATAATTACTTAAATAATGTAATGTTTGTCAACAAAAAAGCGCGTTATAATTAAAATGTGCAATCATGCAACTTAAGAGAACTACCAAAAGTACAGTAGATGCACTATCTCATGAAATCCTACGATTTTTACGAGAAACTCCCTTTTACTCAAACGCAGGCCAAGCTGTGGTCCCCAAAGTCTTACTGTAATGAAGCAATGATCGTTCTTCACAATAGGTCATATTATGATTCATGAAGGAATATAACATTGTATAGAAACACCAGCTTTTTTTAAAAAAAGTGGTAAATTCCGAAACAGTGGAAATCGGGCGTACTAGGTTTACTTAATTTCTGCTTGTAGAGGACGCCTGTTTATACAAAACCACCAAGTGAATATAGCAAAAAAGTAAAATTAGGTTGAAAAATAATCATTTTTTAAAGTTTTCGTATGTATGTGCTTCCATTTTACGTGCATTTTACGTCCATATTAAGTGCATAACTCTCATGCTGTCTGCAGACGATCTGGAGAACCAGAGTCGAAAATTCACACATTAAAGCACTCCTTTCCCAAAGAACTTCTGTTACCGAATCATACCTCCTGGGATGCAGATTTTCCAATATTACGTGGAATGTAATCTATGGTTGTTGCCGAACAGCCCAAATGTCGAGTATGTATTCTAACACGTTTTCACGAGAACTGCTAGTTGTTTCTTTCGTTTATGCATCGCTTGACTTATGTTGGACTAAGGCCACCCGGTTTCGCCTAATATGCCCCTTTGGGAGATTTTAGGGTTAATATATTTCTTAAGCTCACTTGCGGACATGCCAGTCAGTGACTAATAAATTTAAATAGAACTGTCGGGCACAATTGTAAACGTACCATTTTTTGTACACTAAGAGCTATTTTCTTCCGTCATATTTTTTTGTAATTATTTTGATATTTCTATTACAAAGAGGTTCAGATCTTCCAGGAAATTCTAATTAAGACTTGACGATCTCCACTAGCTTAAGTCAATTGATCATACATAATGATTATATTCTATGTGCTTATTCAAACCTTAGAATAAGATAAACCTTAAAAGCTTTTACGTAAATAACCAGCTTTTAAACATTTTTTATTATGCAGCTGTCCTTGTATGTCATAGTTTCAGAACCACCAAATCATGTGAACTTATTGCCAAGAAAAATGAACGTCCACTACAAAAGTTGCTAATGAATATGCTCAACATTGATTTAGAAAAATTAAACAAAAGGTTGACTCTTGAAAAAAGGTTTTCTTATATATTTTGGCGTCTGATGTCTGCGTACTTTAATTGTTTTGATGATAAAGTCAAGATCAGAATGGGAAATTTAGGCCAGTGGATTGATTTCCCTAACAATTAGGGATATCTCTTCTGTAATCAATGAAAGAGTTAAATTTTTTATCTAAAGCGGAGCAGTTTTCAGCATATTTGGTTACTTCTAGACTAAGGTCTACAATAAAAAATGCAATGCAGAGTGGCAATAATATCAACGGTGATTTTTGGAAAAACTGTTTCGCAATGTCCCGTGACAACTCTGTCAAAAGTTTGTTATCTTAACTTATCTTATCTTATCTTAACTTCATATCGATTGTACAATTAATTTGGTTGCGATTTTCTAATGAAGTTCTCAAAAGCATTCCTTACCTGTTACCTCTCAAATATAAAATATAAATATAATATGGCGTATAGCAACGAACAACCTTTGAAGTTTATTACTCGATTTTTTGGCACAAAACTTCGCAGCTTTGCAAAATATAATTTTTCAACTTATTTAGCTCTTATTTTCCCGAAATTCATGCTCTATCTGCAAACAATTTAAATAAACCAAATAAACTAACGTTAAGTTGTCGCGCATGTAAATTGAAAGTGTGTGGTGCAATTCGCGCCAAGGCCTATACGACTATTACTCCAGAACTGTAAGTTTGACCTCAGATAAGTTGAAGTAGACGACCTCCTAATCACTTAATGTTTTCAGGAATGTGAAGAAACCCAAAAAACTGTAAAATAAAAGTAAGGAATGTAATGGTGGCATAGTCTGAGTCCTGCGCAGATAGAGCTAAAACGTGCACAGATTGCACAGTATTTATTGTTCGTAGCGGTCACCCACGTGTGAACTATAATTATCAGCTCCCATTACCACCGCTAGTGGTCATAATTGGTGCGGTGATGGCTTAACACTTCGCTTTCGAGTCAGTAATGGCCGTGATTTCGTTGTCCGTATGGAATTCGGGCTCATAATTGCGCGAAAATTATGTTCGCTATCGTCGGAGTTGTTGCTGGGCCCGGTCCTTCCCACTTGACTGATTCTTCTGCGTAGACAATGTTTCAGTACGGAGTATGGGAGTGGCAAGTCGTTGCGCTTGACGCTTGAGTTGGGGCCTGAGAACCATGACTTAAGCAGCTCGTGGCTCATGCGGAGGATTTCGGTCTCCTTCAACTTGAAAATATGGTTGAGTTCTGTCGAGTTAACCGGAAGCTGAGAGCTAGTGTCTCTTTTCCTCATCGCTGTTGCATGCTCGGCCGTTCGCGTCCGGAGTAATCTCCCGGTTTCTCCGACGTAGTTTTTTTGTCCGAAATTACCACAAATCCGGTAAACGACTCTAGCCGTTTCCTGTCGTGGCAATGGATAATTCGATCTCATAAAACGGCGCCTGGTGGTTGCTTCTGGCCTGTGCGCAATTCCAACTCCAAGTGGAAGGGATCGGTGTGTTGGATTTCCGCAGGTGGGGGATCGTTGTGCAGTGACCTGTGCTGTATCAGCCGAGGCGATGGTGTGTTCAAGTTGCCCTTGGACGATTGCGACAGTTTTGGCATACATGTGCGCAGGCGGGGAAGTCGGTCAGGGGCCTTCAGGTCAGCGAGCTAGAATGCGCTCCCAGCGATGTTGCTTGAGTTTGAAGCAGTAGCGGGTTTGGAAAAAGGAATCTGGACGGTATTTATTGGTTTTCAGGTACGCGCCTAGCTTTAGTCAACTTCCACAGAGCGAGAAATTTGAAAATAGCAAAAACAGCAAGATTTATTGGATCCATGACATTTCGAGAGAGCTCTCAAGTCGCTGCCTCTCATTGTATAATTTGCATCACGTAAGCGAAAATAAAAATTAAATTCCTACAGAAAAATCGATACAAACAAACGCGTCATAAGAAATGGCCAAGAGGCTAATCAATAACGTGAGAAAATTAAAACTCTCTAGACAGCAAAAGTAGAGAAAATACGTCTTAGGCAAAAACGTTGGGAAGGGAAATGTGTAAACAGGGAGCCAATGTTACTACGGCATATTTAGGTTCACTACATGCTCTAGCTGCTTACATATGTCGGGTTTAAACCGCCGTATGTAGGCTGCCTCCAGGTAGCGTAAGGTATGAGTTGTTCATGCCCGAACAAGTACTCTGAAAGAAGTTTTGGGGTCAACAGAATGGCCCGTATCCAGTAGATGTTCAGTAATCTATGAACGAGAAATTCTAGTTTCTTGTTTAAATAACCAGCTAGGTAAATTTTCCCTAGCTCTGGCTACCAATTGCCGTTGTGTTCGCCCTATGAACTAGCATCCGCAAGTGCATGTTTATTCGTAAACGCAGTTTGAAGTGGCGTGCAAAGGCAAGACATCCTTTGCATAAGGAATTGGTAAGGGCTTCGTTGGATTGCGGATTATGAGTTCAGCAGCATGGTAAGTCCTTTCAATGGCGTTGAGAAGGCGTCCCTTGATTGTGTTGAGAATTGTATCTCCCTTAAAGGGCAAGGAAATGAAAACAGGCTAGTGGCCCATGCGAGGAGCCATCGTGCGTCAGCCATCGTGTCGTCATCGTGACGCTTGACGCATGTGCTTTCCCAGGCATGACCTCATGGATGGCAGACACCGGCTCGTGCTCGCATGTTATCCTTTGAAGATCACTCTCTTTGCCTGGTGTGAATGCACCGGCCCGAGTTACGACTCGGCCGTCCTAACAGTAAACGTAAGCTGACTGCAGGACAATCGTGGGTAGTGAAGGAAGTCTGTGAGGGAGGAAATAATTACGAGCATCTAAATAGCAGTTGTTATGGTATTAAACCTTGATGGTGATTGGCCAGACCGGAATAGGCAGATAATCACGCATGCGCACGTGCTAGCTGTTGCATGAGGCAAGCATTCACGCGGATTGGGGTTGTTCTAGGGGCAGCTCGAGGTTTGCAATCATGTGGGGCGTGATAAGGGAGACGGAAGGCGCTACGGGGGCGTTATAGCATAAATGACACCGTCCACACCCCTGCAGTCCATCGAATAAAGTTCGTATAGGAATCAGGGCAAATAGAAAGCGTGGGGGAGATGTGTTTTGTGCAGTTATTGCTACCTTTGCGCGATTTTGACCTATCACTTTGCCAAGGTGGACGCGAGTGAGAGGTTGCGGAATGATCTCCCAAGAATGCCCCTCGAATTGGCGATCAGGTAACGCTTGGACGCGGTTATTAGCGGATAATGTGGCCTGCGCGTCAGGGCAGTGACCTTTGCTCACATGGCTAATCGCGCATACGACTGCAGCAGATATAAGTGTGTTTTATACATGAATGGATGTCAATACAAGCAAACATGCGAGTCCCAGGAGGTAATTGAGAAGAAGATGATTTGATCACTGGGACAATATTTTTATTCCCTTGACGTTTCGAGATGCATCGCAGATTCGTCACTAGAGACATAGTCAAAGAACAGTAGCAGTTACTATGTCTGTGCCTGATGATGACGAATCCGCGACGGATATCAAAATGTCAGAGAATAAAAGTATTGTCCCAGCGATCGAGTCTTCTTCTTCTCAATAAAATGGATGTGTTTGCTTCATAAGATTCAATTTAGAAACTTGATGACATTCTTGAACGCCGGACATGCACTGAGATACGCGCCTCAACGCGCCTCTACCCGCATACACCAACATCAATCAGCGGTCAGAAGACGAGACCATTTATCCCAGGTGGCCATGCAAACACTGGAAACTGGCCACAAATTTGCACGGGAGAACACATGGATTGCTGGTACTAATCCAACAAGAAAACCCCTTGAATTCCTGAAAGCAATGCACTCAGACAAGGCGTGCATCAACAGGCATATAGATTTGGACACCAGATATAGCTATCTCAAAGCAAAAATCAACACGCGCGCTACCAAACACATCCGAAGGACGAAAGGCACGTAACACCCACTAGCACAGACCTAAAGTCCTCCAAATCCGCACACATGTCAGATGAAAATTGATTTTTCAGAACGTTTACAAATGTTAGTTATTGGTTTAACACTTTCTCAAGTCTGAAAACGATGAGGGAATCCTGCGTCGAAGATTCACATAATAAAGTCCACATTTCCCCAAGGAACCATTTATATGCGTAAGTTACCTTCTTCTGTAGAAGAAAGCCGAGCCATGAGTCTGAGGTTTGTCTAAAAAGTGTGTTAGCAGCTTAATGGGACGATTTTCTGTGCGAGCCACATTACTGAAATTTTTTACTGTTGAGTTTGGAATAATGAACCTCAAAATATTTAATAACGATTGCTGCAGGGTGTACAAAATTTAGTTCTCTCAAGGGCTAAAATGATATTTGATACTTCATTTATTTACAAATAAGGGCTTTATTGCTGAAAAAAGACAACTTTTCAGCTATTCTACTAAAATCAAGCAGGCGTCGATTTTAAAGTCTTTGATAGCAAACATTATTAAGTTGTCAATAGATTTTAGCCGACACTTAAAAGAATGATTGACCTTAAGGTGGCAGTACGACTATTTGATTAAAAATGCAGTTACAGAATAGTAAGGAGAAAAAAGTATGGTTAGAGCGTTAGACCCTGGTCGAAAAAATCGTGAGTTCGAGCCTCACGTCCTGAACCATTTGGAGCTAGGTATGACTGGCTGATGACGGCCTATAAGCCAGAAATGGCCATTCCAGTTTCCCTTGCAAAGTCGTTAAGGCTAAGCTGGTTAAACCCTAACTACTGCGATGTCCCAGACCCGTTTTCTTAGAAAAAGATATAAGTCGTGGAAGCCAAGGTAGAAGGAGAGTGTATTCTGTACATAATCAGTAGGAGAAGAATTAACTGAAGGGGTGACTCGGCCTGGGGTGGAGTTCGACCACGAGGAGCGAGAAAGAGAGAGAGAGCCGCAGCCTCGCGTCTGCCGCGCACCGGGGCGAAAGGCCGAGTGAGTTCCGCCTTGCCCGTTGAATGGGCTTCGTGTCAAGTGTCATTCTGCCAGCGCTGACCACAAATCAGGCGCATACCAGTAATCAGCGATACGCAAAATCGATTGACTGATTGATTGATTTGACTGCCAATTCACGCTTGGTAGATCAGTCATCACAGGTGGCGAGGCGAGTCCAGTGTGAACCAGTAATCAGCGATGCGCCAAAAATCGATTGACTGGCCACGCTGACAGAGCAGGCAGAATGAGTGATCATGGCAGCACTGGGGGGGGCAGGCTCCTACAATACTATTAGCCCTATGGCTGCTGTCACGTGGGTTTCATTAGCGGTCGGCGAACGTATTACCTTGCAATAACAGTGTATACTGTCATCATTTCTTGTTTTGCACCGTTAGGCGATCTGCACGTTTAAATATTTTTTTCGCCACAATACTTGTTGTATTTGTTTGTGTTTAGCTAATTGCAAGCGATGTTTCCACGTCTGGGTGTCCGAACTCGATTTCTAAAGCTGAGGGCAAATATATTTTGCTAGTTATCGAATCTAAAAATAATTAATAGCAAATCTTGCAGAAGATTTTTATTCGTGAATGCTGGTAATCCGAATTTCATAAGCCTTACGGATCTTGAAAGTGTACCATTCTGAAACACGTGTGACGTCACTGGGGAGACTTTTCAAGTTTTAATTTTAAACCATGGAGAGGTACTTCGCAATTGCTTGAATGAATGTGTAGGCATAAAATCCAGCTTAATATAACATTATGAGCAGTGCGCCCTCTTCTATCTGCCAAACCGTTTTTACATTGCTAATTGCGAACTAAAAGTCTTAAGCCATCTGCAGTGAAATATGGCGTGATCTTTATAAAAGCCTAGTAATCAAATTGTCCATCATCCAATTAGATAATGGAGAAGAAGAAGACAAGTCGATCGCTGGGACAGTATGTTTATTTGCCTGACGTTTCGAAGTCCGTCACGGATTCATCTTCAAAGACATACTCACAGAACAGTAGCAGAAACAGTTTGTGTGTGCATAGGGTTCCGCCGTTAAATTTAAACTTACAGAAAAAATCGATAAATGCACTGATTGTGTTCTGATTCGTCGCGTCAGCCATGGCCATCTGGGCTTGCGGTGTCGGTATAAGATGATTTAGTGGCCCGTCTGTTCTCCGTACGGTGGTTTGCTTTGACCAAATTTTGTCTCAAAACCGAATAGGGATTGGGTAAATCGTTGCATTTGTTGATGGATTGGGAACCCGTGATCTATGACTCAAGTAATTCTCGGCTCACTCGATTGCCGCCTCTTGCAAGAATTTTGGCCTCATCAAATTTGAATGTATGGCCGGGTCTCGTCGAATGAGCCGCAACTTGAGAATTGGCATCATTTCACCGCACTGCTGCCGCGTGTTCGGCAATTCGCGTCTTGAGAAGCCTGCCAGTTTCTCTGCTTTGCCCGCAACTGAACCAGATCCTGTAGACAGCTCCCTATGTTTCTTGCCATAGCAAGGGTTTTTGGTTTCATAATATGATGTCTAATGGTTGCTTCTGGCATGTGTGCGACTCCAACTCCTGGTGGTGCAAACAGATACAGCACAGATACATTCAGCGACCGGTATTATGCCGTTTTTACTAAAATTACCAAATGCCTCCTAAAACAATCTCATTCGATAAAAGATGACTACTTAAATAAAGAAGACTTTTTAACGTTGCGTAAATTCCTATTCGATAATTCAGAAGGACACTAGATTGTCAACATCCTTAAGGAAGCAGTTATAGCTTACAGTGACGTAAGCAAGCACATTCATTCTTGCCACTCATTGATGACCGTTCACCCAACTGCTAACGCAACTTATCCGTCCCACTGTGTCTGATGTCTCGCCAGAGGCCCTGATAGCCGTATCATCTAGTAGTGTAGGCAAACGGAGACTGGAATGGCCATTTTGGCTAATAAGCCGTCGTCAGCCAGTCATACCCATGTCCAAATGGTGCCCCATACGAGCATCGAACTCACAACCTCTCTGCTTAGAGTCGAACGCCCTAATCAAACTACCTAAGCCGGCAAGACAGCGAGCTCGTCGGTTAATTATTCAATGGTCGCGAGTTCGAGCCTCGGGTCGTGAACCACTGGAGGCAGGGTATGACTGGCTGACGACGGCTAATAAACGAGAAGTGGCCATTCCAATCTTCCGCTTGTCCTTGCTGGTTATACCACATGCCAAGAATTGGATACTGTATGCTGTGTAATCACATAAGAGCGATCAAGCCATCAATATCCTGAGCTGTCTACGCCGGTGCATTTCCATCTAGAGATCCGTATTTCTTAATTGTACGAAGTTCCAACTTCTTCATCCTTAAACCAAACTACCAAAAGTAGTTTTTTAAATGTTATTTAAAGTGCCAACTGATTAAGAACGAGGACATATCTACGGTGGTTTCCTAAAAAGAAAACAAATTTTGTGCCTCTGCCTTTTGCCTAAGTTCTCTGACCCTGACAGCAGCTGTTGCAGCTAGAAGTATGAGCAGATAGAAGTGCTGGCAAACACAGGTGGCATGGCCATTTCTGGCTTAATAGCCGTCATCAGCCAGCCAAGTGGCGCTCCAGCCCAGGCTCGAACTGGCGACCTTTTTTTATCGGAGTCCAAGGCGTGTCAGGATCTGACGACCATAAACCAGCTGGAAGACGAGCTCGTGGCTCAATGGTTAGGGTGTTTAACTTTGATCAAAACAGTCGCGAGTACCATCCTCGTGTTGGGCACCAGTTGGGGCTGAGTACGACTGGCTGACGACTTGGCTGTTCCAGTCTCCTTTGTTGTTGCATTGATTTGGTAATGAACCACTATTTCTTCTTCAAACTGTTTATTCCAGAGTTGGATACCTTGTTTTTGAAAATGTTCATAATTGTGAATCGGCTCAAGAACGAACAATGTTCATTCATAACGCATCGAATCTCTTTGTTTCTTAATGCCCCCTAATGAAATATCCACGGAAAAAAATATATACATTATATGTTTTCATCTTAATGGCATAGTGGAATGCACGACACTCCGTGCATGGAATGCATGCAACGTTTGAGTGTGAACACTTTAAAGGATATCAGCGGCTCTCAAATGAGTGCAAGAAAAAAAAAATATTTTTCCTTTTTTTTCTATAAATAAAAATTTGACTTTTCCAGGACATCAAATACCTACATAAGATTGCGCACCATTCAAGAACACTTTTATTCCGAATGGCGTCTTTTAAAGTGGCGGAAAAGAAGTTCGTTCAGAAGTGGGCATCGTAGCCTATCTGAAATGTTACAAGATCATCCTCTTAGTTAATAAATCTTATAATTCCCCTTAAGTAGTAATTCCTAGTCTGAATGGAAATTTAAAAAGTTTGCTCAATACTGCATTAATCTTTGGTCATTTCTGTTCCCGCGAAAGGCTAACAGCCCTGCTTCAATCACTAATGGCAAACCCATTGTTCCGTTGCATGCCTCAAAATTAGTTCGTCTCTTTCGTCAACTTTAAAACGCTCAAGTGTTTTTCTGAAACAAAACCTTTACCACATTTCCGTTTTTTGATGCACTTTCAATTTTGTTGGCTGGATTTACTACAGTTGATTTGAAAAAAAAACGTTTCCGTCTGCAACTCTGCTGAAGTGCACATTTATGACTCATCATCAACAGGCCCAAATGATCCTTTACAGCCCTGGTGTATTTTTTCCAAACAAGGACTTGCCTTTATTGGTGTCAGGAGACTGTTTATTGCTTTCGCGGGGCCGAGTTTGGTAAATAAGATCGAGAACATAAAAATTGTCCAAAAATGAGGAATACGAAATTCTCAGTGTTATTTATCACCAATTTCGTCAAGACATTAAAACCAAACTGACAAGATTATTTATTGCGTTAAAGAGATTATTTATGCAAAGACGTATTTTTGAAAAGTAGACCCTCTTACGTCTTCAAATAAGGAAGTTTACGTGATTTAGTGTTACTGAAATACCTTTGGCATAAAACTTACTCTTTTCGATATCTAGAAAAGGTATTTCAAGCATATTTTTTCCAGTGCAAATTTGAAGCTGGCGTAGATAGCCGAATTCAATTGAACCATAAATTTCGCGAGTGCTGTTCAGCTGCGACCTCTCGCTGTACAACATGAGTAATGTACAAGAGAATAAAAAATTAAATTCGTACAATGAGGATGGTGCAAACAGCTGGTGCACAGAACATGACCATGAATATGAGCAAGTTCAAACGCTGCGGGAAACAAAGGTGGGAAAAACCGTTTCAGCGAAAAGGTGGAAAGGAAAATGTTTCAATAAGGAAGCTGGATATTACCACACCAAAGTTAGCTTCACCATATGCCCCAGCTGTTCACATGTCTCGGGTTTAAACCACCGTATATAGGCTGCCTCCTATTTGCGCAAGGTACGAGTTGTTCGTGCCCGAACAAGTTCTCAGAAAGAAGTTTTGGGGTTAACAGAATGACTCGTACCTAGCAAGTGTTCAGTAATGGAGGAACGAGGGATTCTATTTTCCTGTTTCAGTGGCCAACTAGGCAAGTACTCCTTGACTTTGGCTGCCAATTGTCGTTGCTTTCAACCTATGTAAGTGCATCCGCAGGTGCATGTAAATTCCTAGACACTTTTTGAGGTGGCGTGCACTGACATGGCATTCTCGGTACGTGGAAGTGGTAGCGGCTTTGGAGGATTGCAAAATACGAATTCAGCCACAAACAGTGCCCTTTCGATGGTGTTACGTAGGCGTCTCTCGATAGTATTCAACATGTTGTCACCCCTAAAGTGAGAAGATATGAAAACGGGCTTTCTTGGAAGTAACTGGTCGGTCCTTTTTGGCCGTAAGGGTTTTCTGTACTTGTCGATAAACCATCCTGGATATTTCCCCTTAAGTAAAGTCTGCTTTAGGGAGGCTATGTTTGCATGCAAGGTCTCCAAAGAGAAGGCGTTTCTTGTCCTCTGGAAGAGCTTGTATACAAAGTTACGTTTCCATTGCATGGGAGAAAATTTCAAGTAATGCAATTATTGCCCTTTCCGTGTTTTCCTATGGAGCATGTATTCTGAGCATGTGAACGTTTAGGGAATAAAGCTGGTTATCCCATTCCTGTTACATTTTAAATTTTATCTTAGGATGCAAAATAGTCATTGTTAACAATAATTCGTCGGCTTTATCTATGCTATACACAATCGCGAACACCTCATCTACGGTAAGTTAAAAGCGGTCAAATGGCAAATGTGTCGGGCAGGACCCGAGAGTTGGAAAAACGACAGAGAGGATGCAGGATACTCTCACACATGTAACATCTGAGCCAATCAAAACCATTTGTGAAAACTCATTCTGCTTGTGTTTGGAGGCCAGCTCGTGTAGTCTATTCTAAAGTCATTTCAGTGATGACAGGATGCCACGCATGTTCGCTTGTATAGAAAAGAATACCTGTTTTTTTACTTTTATAAACTTAACTATTTTACATATATTTTCTTTCCTTTACATTGCCGAGACTGCATACTCCTTAATTCAGTAGGTCCTGCAATACAGAGGGATGCGGCTTTCACGTGCTGATCTGGAATCCAAAAGGGGACTCTACCTAGAAGTAAGTGCAGAAGTGATTTTCTGTCGCGTGTTCTGTGTCATATCTCTCCCATATTTTTGTTTCTATAAAGGACACATAAAAAAGTTCATTATGGCGTTAGCTTTCCGCAGATACTTCGCAAGACATGCAACTCGATGTAAGTGCTACGTTGCATTCAGGTTAAATCAGTCGTCGATACTGCCATGGGAAATGGTAGAAACCGGGTGAGTTTTAATCACAGAATAGGCCATAATTGTCTATAACAACGTTGCAGGCAATCAGTCTAAGAAGTGGTGAAGTCCAGATGCTCCCAGAAAACAAAGAAACCCGCAGTGTATAGATTCACTGCAGCTTGCTAAAGGTATCGGCTCAGTAAGCATAAAATGTCTAGTAAGACTTGTGGACAAAATCGTTGGCTTTCTGTTAAAATCATATAACGAAATTTGTTTGTATTACTTGGGAAACGGCCGCACATATGTCCCCTTTCTTAATCAGTTGGCGCTTTAAATAAAATTTAAAAAAACTACTTTTGGTAGTTTGGTTTAAGGATGACGAGGTTGGAAATTCTTAGCGTAAAGAAATACGGATCTCTAGTTGGAAATGCACCGTCGTAGACAGTTCAGGGTAGGAATAGTCTAGATCGCTCGTATGTGATTACACAGCATACAGTATCCAATTCTTGGCATATGGTATAACCAGCAAGGGCAAGCGGAAGATACGAATGGCCATTTCTGGTTTATTAGACGTCGTCAGCCAGTCATACCCCACTTCAAGTAGTGCACGACTTGAGGCTCGAACTCACGACCGTTTCGACCAGAGTCCAACGCGCTAACCATTGAGCCAGGAGCTCGTTTTCTTGCCGGGTTAGGTAATATGGTTATGACTCTGATCAGAGAGGTTGCAAGTTCGAGGTTCGTGCGGGACACCTCTTGGGTCTGGGTATGACAGGCTGACAACGCCTTTTAAGCCATAAATGGCCATTCCACTCTCCCTTGTCTTGGCTGGTAATACTATCTGCCTTAATTACCATCTGCTACGGCGACCAGGGCCTCTGTCAAGACCCCAGACGAAGCAAGACAGCTGAGTTCCGTTATTGGTCGGGTGAACGTTCATCAGTTAGTATCCACGAGGTTTGCCCGATTTTGTTCTGGTAGCTTTGGTATCACAAATGAGCCACGCGGTCGGCCAAATTCGAAAGTGGATAATTATTAACGAAAAGTCACCACCGAATACCACGCGTCTTAATGTGCACCAAAATTCTCCTTTAATCTTTGGTTAAATCAATTAAAGCTTCTAACTGATGTGGGTGCAGTAAATCGGTGCATACAAAGGTTCCATGTTAACTGATTGACAAGCAGAAACCCCAAGCCTTTGGGAGCTTGCATGGCCTTGTTTTCTCGCCACAACAATGATCCATTCCTGAATAGAATTGTAATCTGTGATGAGAAGTGGATCTAAGACTAAAACGGCAAACATTAAACACAGTGGTTAGGCAGAGGGAAGTCACCGTAAACCGTTCATGGCTGCAGAACATAGACTCACATACCATGTTACCGGTAAATCAACCGCAGCATCATAACAACTGTGTTAGCTTGCTCAAGAAAGGAGGCCTTCGCATATAACTGCCCTGACAAACAAAGTGCCGGTCCATTCCTGGCATTCGGTGATGAATGTTCACCGTTCGCTAACGAAACTCATTTCTCGGGCTCCGACATCAGCTGTAGCCGCTAGCAGTATTGGCAGGCAATAATGCTGAAAAAGTGAAGGGAGACTTGAATGACCCTTTCTGGCTTATTGGCCGTTATCAGCCAGTCATATCCACCAACCAAGCCTCGAACTCGCAACGTTTTGATCAGAGTTTTAACCATTGAGCAATGAGCTGAAATCCATTGGGAGGTATTGGTGATTGTTGCTGAACGTTCACCGATGGCTAATGGAACTCACTGCTACTAGCTGTTAATGCTGCTGTTAGGGTCAGAGAACTGAGACCCAAGGCAAAGATGGAGCATGGCAAGTGAGTTTCGTTAGCGGTCGGCAAAGCATCATCAATGAGTATCAATATCTCGCGAACTATGAAGGCAAGGCAATGACTTGTACTTGTTACGACTGCGATCATGTCTGATCTAGTCGGCCTCAGTGATGTCACGAAAGGTGCCTTTTCGTGCCTGGTGATTGGTGGCAGTGGATCTGGAAAACTCCAACCAGTATCTTCTCCAGTGACGGAGACCGAAGAAAGAAGGTCCAAGAACTGCTTCCATGTCCCTGGCGGACGGTATCGATCCAAGTCTTCGGTTGCCCTCCTCTTCGACGTTTCCAGGTGGGCTGCGGTGCCGGGTCGAGGGCAGCATGGGTAAGCTCGTTGGGCGGACGACGGAGAACGCGTCCAAACCACCTCAGTCGCCTTTCGTGAATGGCCTGAGATATCCTCGTGATACGATCGCAGCGGATGCGGACTGCCTTATTTGGGATGAGGTCACTTTACTTAACTCGTAGGATCGTCCTCAGGAACTGGTGGTCAAAGACCTCCACTCTTTGCTCACCTTCAGCACGCACAGCCCAGCAGTTACATTCATAGGGGAGGAGTGACCCGGTGGTTACACGGTATGTGCGAATCTTCGTGGCGAGGGAGAGGTTCTTAGCGATGGAGAGGACAATAAGACAATAACCTCCTGGCTCAATGGTTAAGGCGTTTGACTCTGATCAAAGAGGCCGCCAGTTCGAGCCTTGGGTGGGCCTCCACTTGGGACTGGATGACGACAGCTAATAAGCCACAAATGGCCATTCAAGTCCCCCAAAACAAACGCTTTCTGCATCAATTTCGCTAGCGTGTTCCGTCTCCATCCTCAGGGGTTTTCGCAGACATCACCAAATGCAAACTGTCAAGCCGTTTTAATCCAGGTGAATACCATTCAGGATGCGATGCATTATCTGCCGACTGTAAAAAAATGTCTGAAACTCTAAGTACTTATCCATTTTACGCTACAATTTTCGGTACTAACGTTTATGCGAAAACGTGTGCACTTTGGCCGGCCTTGGAGTCCTTATTACAAAAACGTCGCAGTTAACGTCCCGTAAAGCCTACGTCAACTTCAGAACTTATGCACACGTTTTTGTTTTGACGGATTTACGTAAATACGCAAGAGAAACAACAGTACATTATCGTTGGAAGATTCAAAACCTAAAGCACTTCAGGGTTCTTTGAAGCCATTTATGGCTAGCTTACAGAAAAAAACGAGGTTTGTCATTGGTTGGGGTTTTAATAAATGGATCGAGGCGTCGTTGGTTGCGCACCTTATATACGCTTAGGCCCAGCATTTTGTCTTACGGAAACGGTGGTTATATGGGTTTCATGGGTGGGATTTTAGGATAGACAGTGGAATAAACTTTAATAATTGCTGTCATTTATTTATTTCTGTAGATATTCTTAATCTGTATTATCGTTTACCGTATTGCGAAGAGATCCGATTACCAAAATTCAGGTTTCTTTAAATTCCTGAAAATATCGAAATTGCGGTAAGGAGGTCGTGTAATTCAACTTACCTGAGGTTTAGCTTACCATTCTGGACTTAGATAAGTATAGTCCGCGGCGCGAGGCACCACCTACATCATCACTGTACATGCGGAACAACTTACACTCAGGAGCCGCGGGAATCAAATCAGCTATATTTTTCCACTTTCCACTTAATTCTACAAATTTTAATTGATTCCTATACTATTACCCCACCCCCAATACCCCTTTAACCACAGGTTCCGTGGGACAAATACCGGGACTAGGGATATATGAGGTGTATTACTTAAAACACCTTTGCCACTTAGGCTCAAATATTTGGGAAATGGGCAAAAGGTAATAAATGGCAGATCAGATGAGCTTACGTAGGACAACTCAAAACAATTTTGTCACACATAGCCTAGATTTCTTCAAGTTTCTATGAAGCTAGTTACATATTAAATTTGAAAAAGTCAGAATTCCTTCATATGAATTATAATTCATCATCTGCTCACCGGAATTAACTTAAAGATTTGCTGACGTTTCAGAGAGCTGGGCCGGCCGACGTTTTTCGAAGCGAATACTGACTTGATCGATCAGCACGTTTCAAGTTGTGGCTGTACGTGTTGGTAATTTGAATTTATGGTTGTGCGTTTTGGCCTTGAGCTGTTCGATTTTTCACCGTTAACTGTCTGGTCTTGTGTGTGCATTTTGGCTTGGTGTGGCGGCAATTGGTGGTCTGTTCTTTCCCCACCGAAGAGGATGCTGGTAATCCTGCTCCCTCTTCTGGTAGTTTCATCATAGGGCCGTCTTTGTCTGCAAATCCTGACTTCGGTTAGATCGTGTCTTGTCCTTTACCTACGTTATGGCGTAGCATTTTGTAGGCCGCAGGGAGGTCCAGATGCCTGTTTATAGTGTTAGCGTCTGAGTGCCATGTTTCAAGCGTCAACCTTTCAGCTTTTGAGGCTCCTCGGTCTACGATGGTCGTTCCTTGAATTTCGAAGTTGTGGCCGGTCTCTCCGATATGGGTTGCAAGTTGTGGCTTAGGTTCTTGTCTTTGGGCCACTGACTTGTGTTCCTTTAGGCGAATCTGCAATTTGCGCCCTGATTCTTCAACGTAGTTACAGTGTCCATCGTTGCAACGTATTTTGTAGACAACTGCGGAGGTTGTAGTAGGGAGCAGTCTGTCTTTAGGTTGCATCACTCGGCGACGTATTGTCATATTGTCGCCCAGCTGTCCGAAACTTCAGCAAATCTTTAAATTTATTCCGGAGAGCAGAAGATACATTCTGAAGATGACTTCTATTAGTAGACTGCTATTAGTAGACTACGTTTACTTCAGGAAATATAAAAATACTTCGCACATGTTGCTAGCAATGACAAGCTCCGCTATACTGCAATTAAACCTTAAAGAGTGCAAAGATTCACAAGAACTACCAAAAACACCAGCGTACTAAACCAAGTTCTTAAACGCCCTCTATCGGCCAAGGATTATGAATGAACCAATGGAAATTTTTCATAAGCACAGGTAAAAAAGGCGATTACTTGTTGCGGTTACTTGTTGAGCGTTAAATTGCGATTTGAGGGCAAAGGCAACGCAAAATATATGCATTTGGAAGCCCTCCTTGACGAAAACAGGGGTTTTACAACACTGTATAGCGGCCACCGCAAAAGTGTTTACGTTCAGCCGAGAATAAAAACATTAAACTGCCGGTTTCCCTCCGTATTCGCAAATTTTCACCCTTGCAAACGCTTCTGACATCACCGCCCCCTTTTCCTCGTATATTGCAGCGAAGTTGCCGAAGAACTACAATTCAAGCGCACTCCAGCACTCCGGACGGCCAGCAACAGCTGACTCAGACTCCAAGTTATCCCCGCCTGGAGAGAAGAGATGATCGCAACTGTTGCCAAGACTAATTTTCCGGTTTTTTTCTTCACTCCCATGTGGGTGGGAGATAAAGAAACAGTGGCAGTGGTAACAGAAAAAGAGACAAAAGAGTTTGTCTTGGCAGAACCATCAATGTTTCTCTCCGCACCAAAACCACCGCCATAGCCGTTAGCCAAAAACCGACCTGTCAGATGGGTGCGATCCGCGGACCACAGATGGTGTGATATCCGCGCATCTACACACTTTACAATGCTGCCTTTTTTGCGGAGTTTTCCTCGTTTCACGGCAGCAGACTTATACTGGTTAGGTAAATATGCTTGTTTCCCTGTTAGGCCTGTGGGAAAAATGTGCACTTTCACATAAAAGATAGAAGCAAAGAAACAGAAGTCCAGGAAGATGCGATCAGCGAAACAAGAAGTTTATTTTCCTGACGTTTCGGATTCTGTCGAGAATCCGTCCTGATAGGTAACCGTAGAATGGTGTGATAAATGCACAGATTGCGCGGTTATTATAGCTTGTAGCGGCTATATGCATGCGTACTATAATTATCAGCTCCCGTACCCACAGTTGAGGGTGGTCGTAAATAAATGTGGTGATGGTCTGACAGTTGGCTTTCCACTCATTAATTGCCCCAAATTTGTCCTCCGTATTGGGTGTGTGTTTGATAATTGCGCGACAATTATGTTCGCCGTTGTCGGAGTTGTCGCTGGGCTCGGCCCTTCCCACGTGACTGATTCTCTGGCTCAGTCAATGTCTCAGTACGCAGTATGCGAACGGTAAAGCGTTGCGCTTATTGACTGACTGCGATCCTGAGAACAATGATTTGACCAGCTCATGGCTCATGCAGTCGTCAATTCTTGCCAGGATTTCGGCTTCGTCAAACTTTGAAATATGGCTGGGTTCTCTATGAGTTGTAAATCACAGACCTGAACGTTCCCAGAATAGACATTTCTTTGAATGCTCATATGGTTTTTATATCATAATGAATCTAGCTATTTCTCGAAATGACCAAGTGGTTAAAAAAATAATTTATTGTAGGTGAAAGACGTCCACATGGACAGCTTCTCTGAAAATTTAAATTACTTCCACTACTTGAAGTATACTTAGATCAAAAAAGGTGTAATTACTTAGTCCGCGGTGTTTAGAATACAGCAGTAATGGTGGACTCTGATATGCCGCAACGAAATTACAGAAAACACCAACGTGCTAAGCCAGTATCTAAACCCCCTCCGTGACACGGGGGTACTGAGGGAACACACTGAAGTCCTTCTTTAGCCTTTCATGTAAAAAAGCCTTTGAAATGATTACTCACTGAGCGGTGGCATTTCGATACAAGGTCATAATTTCATGGAAAGGCCTCCTTTGGGAAATGAGTAAGTTTATTGAGTAAATTTTTGACACTTGATCCCTAGTTCGTCGTCAGACTTGAGAGAAATTTGCAAATAACAGTTAGCATTTCGAAGTGCCAATTAGTCATTACACCATTGTAACTGATAATCATGTCCATCCCGATGTGACGCAAATTATTAACCCCCAATTAACGCCCACACCAGATGATTATATAACTGTATCAGCACGTTGAAATGCTAACTGTTGTTTGCAAATTTCTCTCAAGTCTGACGATGAACTGGGGATCCAGTGTCGAAAATTTACTCATTTCCCAAAGGATGCTTTTCCATAAAATTGCATTTTTTGGGATGTCTGCCTTTCATTTTATACGAAAGGTCATAATTATCGCAACATTTACGTTTTGGGAGCCCTCCAAGTAAAGAAGAAGGGTTTGACAGAATTGTTTAGTGGGATAGTGGCCGCTGCAAAGGTGTTTACTTTCGGTCAAGGCATAAAAATATTAAACTACCGGTTTTTTTTTCCACGTTTAAAACTTTCACGGTTTCAACACCCCGTTTTATCGCCATTTGCAAACGCTTTTGTCCCCCCCCCCCCACGTATATTTCAGAGACATTGCCGTAGAAACACAATTCAAGCGCACTCCAGCACTGCGGACGGAAACCGTCTGCTGACTCAGACTCCAAGTTATCCCCGTCTGAAGAGAAGAGATGATCGCAACTGTTGCCAAGCCTAATTTTCCGGTTACTTTTTTTCTGGTTCACTCCTATGCGGGTGGGAGAGGCAGATACAGCGGCAACAGTAGCAGCCGAAGCAACAGCGTCATTAATGTTTCTCTCCCCGCAGCAAAACCATCGCCATGAATGTTAGCCAAAATCAGACCTGTCAGGTGGGCACGATCGGCGGACCACAGATGTTGTGATATCCGCCGCACAACGCTGCAAAACGCTGCAAATTTTCCTGGCGTTTTCCTGTTTTCACGGCGGCAGCAGCAATGGCAGAAAACTTGCGGTTTTGTCCTACCGGGTGGGAGAGCGGTTGGCGCTGTCTAACGTGCGTCGTCGTCGTCGGCTGGGTTGGTCTGCCGCAACGCAGTAATAAAGGTCAACCCTGGGTTTGAATGTTGTCGGAGTTCTGTGGTTATCACGTCCACTGAGTCAAGGCTGAGTCAGCCACCTTGCGTTTTTGGCAAGGAGGCATAGACGCAATAAAGTTTTAAAATCAGGCTACGATAGGCGCTGAACACATGCAGTTTCATTCCTCGACAACAGTGCCTTATGTAGGCCCTACATTAATCCCTACTCCCTGCCTGTATGCCCACGAAAACAGTGGTTATAGGGTTTTATGGGTGGGGAATTAGAACAGACAGTGGTAGAAACTTTAATAAATGCTAAATGCATTTCTATTTTACGGCATTCAGAAGTGTTTTTATCGATATCTGTAGATTTTCCTAATCTGTATTATCGTTCAACTTATTGCGGAAAAACCCGATTATCAAAATGTAGATTTCTTGAAATTTCCGAAAAATTGAATTGATGGTTAGGAGGTCGTCTACTTCAACTTAACTGTGGTCCAACTTACCGTTCTGGAAATTAAATAAGTATATTCCGTACTTCTCGAAGCGCCGCGGACACCTTCAATTTACATGCGCAACAACTTACTCCCAGCGGCCGTGGGAAGCAAATTCGACTACATTTATTTTTTTTTCACTTTACACTTACTTCTAAAAATTTCCTTCTTTGTCTATCCTATTTCTCTGTTCCCCAAAATTCTATAACTACAATTTCTGCAGGACAAAATGCTGGAACTAGGGGTGTATTAGTGAGCCTACATAAGCTAATTTTGCTTATTCCTCTTTGCATATTTGCAATTTTTCAAGTGCTCATACTAGTCTTCTTGGCTACAGAACGCATTTTTGAAATTGCATCATTGTACTGAAGCGTTGATATCGTTATGTATTCTGTCACTGGTGTCTTTAATTATAATGCACAGTCATGTACGCTATGATGATGTTTTTGTCGTTGAAATTAGGAAAAAGGTGATGGCCAACGTACTTCTGCAAACTATAGGTCATTTCATATCTTTCGATGAATATATTGGAAAAATACATATGTTTTTATGCGAATTAGATATGCGGAAATTTATGTAAGTTAGCATAGTTGACGTTTGAGAATTCACGTTTATCCCCGATGTAGGTGTTTCGAGTGACCTGCTACATCATCAGCGAATTTAAATTGCACACTGAAGCAATTTTTCTTTTTCAATTCAAGAAATGCACCAGACGATGCAGTCTGCTACAGTCAGTTAATATATGTATGTATAGCTAATGTTTTCTTATGATCATTATTAACGCCGACGTTCTATTGCGCAGCATTTTATTCTTTCCAATGCACGAGGACAATATGAACATGGAAGTCCGTTGCATTGGCCAGACTGGTTTGATGAAAATAAGACCCTTTTAAATCTATGTTCGCTCTATTCAAGTCATGAATGGTCGGCAGAATTACCTTAGGGATTATTGGCTTGATAAGAATACGATCTTTCGGAATTGCGCGCGCAGGTATCTTACGCAGAGAGGGGATTTCTTTGTGTTCATTTCATTCAATTATATTCTGAAAGGAAATGAGTAGCAGTGGACGCTCTCTAACGTGCGTCGTCGTCGGCTGGGTACGCTTGCTGTAACGCATTAAGGTCAACCCTGGGTTTGAATGTTGTTGTAGTTATAACGTCCACTGAGTCAAGGCTGAGTCAGCCACCTTGCAAACCGTTTCGTCTCAACGTTTTTGGCAAGGAGACACAGACGCAGTAAAGTTTAAAAATAGGGCAACGATGGGCGCTGAACACAGGCAGTTAAATTCCTGCTTGACTATTGGCACTTTTTGCGGGCGTTCATACTAGTCTTCTGTGCTATAGAACGCGGATATTCGGCGGATATTTGATAGTAATGTCGAAGTTTGCCCCTTCAAACTAACCAGGAATTCCTCAAAGGCATGCACTCTGACGATTCATGCATCAACCGGCACGTAGAATTGGATGGTATTTATAAGCACGTCAAAGAACGATGGGAAAACCAAAGGCCGCACGACAGGGACTAACTGAGGCCCAACCTACCAATCACTTCTCACCCCATATAACTATTGATTTTTCGGCCGTTTTGCAATTTTAGTGGTGCATTGTACTTTTCCAGTTAGTCTTAAGACACGTTCGGTCGCTGTTTTTGAAAATTCACTCATTAAAGTTACTTTTTATCCCAAAGAACATCTTCTTCAAATTAAAATTTCTTGCAATACGTGGGTTCCAGTTTATACGAAAGACGCAGTAAAATTTTAAAATAAGGCTACAAAAGGCGCTGAATACAGGGAGTTTCATTCCTGCTTGACTATTGACAATTTTTGCAAGCGTTCATACTGCGTCTTCTGTGCTATAAAGCGTCTTTTTTTGAAAATGCATTCTTTTACGGCCGCGGTGATATCGTTATGTAATATGTCAGCGCCATCTTCACTTATCATGTACGGTCATGTACGCTATGAGGATGCTTTTGTCGTTGAATTTAGGAAAAATTTGATCGCAAACGTACTCATGTAGACTATTCGATATTTCGGAAAAAGTAGCTTATGTAGGCTCACTCGTATACCCCTACTCCCAGCAATTTGCCCTGCAAAAACGGTGGTTATGGAGTTTTTGGGGGTAGAGGAATAGGATAGGCTGAGAAGAAAATTTTTAGAAAAGTAAAGTGAAAAACATGTAGTCGACGTGGCTTCCCGCGCCGCCGACTTTACTAATCTAACTCCAGAACGGTAAGTTTGACCTCAGGTAAGTTGAAGGAGACGACCTCCTTATCATCATTTCAATTTCTCGGGAAATTCAGGAAACCTGCAGTTTGATCATCGGTATTTTTCCGCAATAAGTACAATGACAATACAAATTATGAATATTTACAGATATAAATCAACAACACTTCTAACTACTGTAAAATACAAATGTATTTAGCATTAATTAAATGATATTCTACTGAATTTTCTAATTTTGTACCTATAAAACACTATTACCACCGTTTTCGTAGGAAAACATGTAGGGAGTAGGGATTAATGGATAGGCCTACATAAGCTACGGTTGCCGCATTTTAATATCGTTCGATGGATATATTAAAAAATAGATATGTTTTTAGTCATATTCGATTTAATTTTATTGAAGGAAAAAACTGAGTTGGCGCTCTTGAATTCAATTTTATGCCCGATATAGGTGTTTCAAGTGAACTGCTACATCATCAGCGAATTTAAATTGTACACTGAAGCAATTTAGATTTTTCAATCAAGCAAATCCGCCGGAGGATGCCGACTGCTACAGTCAGTTTATACGTATATTTAACGTTTCATCATTATCATTATTAACGCAGACGTCCGAATTAGGTGGCATGTTATACATTCCAGCCAAATTTTTCAAAATGGTTTGATGAAAATAAGACCCTTCAAAATCTATGTTCGCTCTATCGAAACCATTAATGGTTGGCAGAATTACACCAGAAATTATTCTTCTTTAATGAGGATAAGATTTTTCAGAATTGCGCGCATAGTTATCTGACGCAGAGAGGTGATTTATGTGTGTTCTACTTTCATTCAACCATATTCTGCGAGGGAGCGCTTTCTAACGTGCGTCGTCGTCTGCTGGGTTTGCCGGCCACAACGCAATAATAAAGGTCAACCCCCGGGTCTGATGTTTGTCGGAGTTCTGTGTTTAGCACGTCCACTGAGTCAAGGCTGAGTCAGCTACCTTGCATACCGTTCCATATCAACGTTTTTGCACAGGCGGGGTAATTTTGAAGTTGTTTGTTTGGGCAAAAAGGTAACTTGAATGAGTGAATTTTTGAGTCCATGGTTCTCTGACGTGCTTATAAATATCATCCAACTCTACTTACCGGTTGATGCATGAATCGTCGGAGTGCATGGCTTCAAGGAATTGGCGGCCGATTTTAAGGGGGCAAACGCCGACAATGTGTGCAAAGTTATGTCCTGTGTCGAGGCAATGCATAGCCACTTCGATGCAAAGACAGAGGCCGCACTACAGAGACTAACTGAGATCACACCTACCATTCACGTCTGACCACATATAACTATTGATTTTTTCGGCAGTTTTGAAATTTTATTTGTTCATTGCACTTTTCCTGTTAGTCCGAAGACGAGTGGAAAAACGCCTTCGGGATAAACAGGGTGGATGGCTGACTATATCTTAACACGTCTGTAACTATTTTACTAAGCAGTATTAGTACTTCCTTTCAGAGGGTCAAGAAAGTTAAAATCAAAACTACACGTTCATAAGTAGTTAAGATCTTTTTAGAAAATAATCGTATTTGCTTACCGCAAGGGGTGGTTGTTCGTTAAAACAAAAAAGCAGTAAATTTTTTCGTAAAAATGACGAATAAGCATCAGGAACCCCGAAATATTCTTTTCCCAATATTCGGATGCTGGCCAGGTCTTGATGCGACTTCTTAACAAACAATCAAGTTTGAATATTGTTATTCATTTGAAGATGGTGTGAAGTTTACTTAACGCTCAACTATAGAAAAACTGACCTGACTATCGATAAGGTAAAGAAGGTGAAAATACTGAAGAATACTCTGGTTCTTTTCAATATACTTTATATGCAAGTCAAAAAAAACCAACTTACCTCAGAGAAATATGTCCCTCTTGAAGTGTTTTCTCATTACTTCATCACATTCGCGAGTGTTTTTCCGGTCGCCAAGCGAAACCATGATGAAATGCGTGATATTTGACATTTGCTATTCATGTTGACTGGAATTTTGTATTCACCTGTCATGCCATCAGACTTTCTATCGTTTAGATTATTACCAGAAAATTAATTTTGTTTTCTTTATCGTTCGTACAGCTTACTATCTTATTCATCGCTTGCGTTATGAGTCAAGGCAGTTTATGTTGTCCCGCTAATTAATCCCTACTCCCTGCATGTTGTTCTACAAAAGCCGTGGTTATAGAGTTTTGTTGGGTGGGAAAATAGGACAGGCAGAGAAAGAAAATTTTAGCAGTAAGTGTTAAGCGAAAAAAAATTAAGTCGACGTTGTTTACGGCGGCCACTGGGAGAAAGTTGTTCCGCACGTAAATTGAAGGTGTGCACGGTGCTTCGCGCCGCGCACCATACTAATCTGTCCCCAGAGTGGTAAATTGGACCCCAGGTAAATTTAAGTACACGACCTCCTAATCATTATTTCATATTTCAAAAAACCTGCAATTTGATAATTGGTTTTTCCCGCAATACGTTAAACGATAATACGAAATTATGAAAATCTACTAATATAAATCAAAAAGGCTTCTAAATACAGTAAAATTCAAATGCAATCAGCAGATATTAAAGTATATTCCACTGTGTGGCCTAATTCCCCGCCCAGTAGACCCTACAGTCACCATTTTCGTAGGACAACATGCTTGGATTAGGGATTAATGAGGGGAAATACGTAAGCCACTGTTTCCAAAAAGTCATTTAACCTTATGTCCTGCCTTCTAAGCAATAAACTGTTGAGCATTAAGTAAAAGCCGACGCCGCATACGAGACAAAAGTTATTATGCTAATGGCCTCCGTGTTTGCTAAGATGGAGGTAATATCCCATAAAAAATACTTGAAATGTGCAAATAACCATAAAAGGTACACGCGTTGGCTGGCAAAGATGTAATCATTGCAGGCAAATCTGTCCTGCAACAAGAAAGAAAGATTTAAAAGGTTGGAAGTCGAAAACTGTCAGCGGGTGCCATCAGCCAACCATGATCACAGCTGCTTGTTTTATGCGCACCTTCTGGACTGGCATTATACGGGCCATCCAATTTATGCACATGCTTTTGTTACGTTCTTGTTAGCGCTGCTGATCACGTGATCATAAGAAAAGCAGTAAACACGAAAGCAACATTCTGTAGTCTGTATCGTTTAGGAATTTCCTGTGAAGCATTAACAATGTTCAAAATGTCCAATGATCGTATATTTGGAAGAGCAAGGTTGCTTCCTATTAGGCTCAAACGTGTTTTGTAATAAAGAAAAATATGCAAGAATGCGGTAATATTTTTAAAAGTAAACGCGAAGAGAAAAGAGCCTGCTAATTCAGAAGGAAGCGTCAGTCTGCAGGCAACTTATGCGGCCTTAAAACTCAGTACCCGCTAACCAAAATGCAGTGTCATTTACCGCATCGATTGTCTTTGTGGTCAAGCCAACGATAGTTAATTGATTGCTTGTCACCCTGTTCCTTCCCCTTCCATATAAATGTAATGGCCCGAAGAGAATTTATCGAAAGTATACGTATGCTCGCCAACTGTCCTTCTGAATTATCAAGCCAACTATGTTGATGAAACCGACAAACGGGTTCTCACGAGAATGCACCAGCATCAACTCGCCAGCCGAAAGAGGGACGGGCTTTCCCTGGTAGACGTACACGCATCCACGCCGAAGCACGGTTACAAATTTGAGCGTGTGCGTATACTGGGTCAATCAGACGACCAAACTTCACACCTGTTGCAGGAACCACGGCATTCACGCGCAGATTCAATTAACAGGCATATCGATCTCCCTGAGGCCTACCTCGCGTTGCGCAAACAGCTCGAGGGCAGAGGTCAAAGCAAGGTCACTTCTGGCAGAGCTGAGTTAAATACAAAGTGACCTGTACAATTTTCCATTCCTTGAAAATGACCTAGCGCGAAAGTTCGAAACGTCAGACAAATAAACCACTGATCCCAGAGAACGTTTTGCCGTCTTCTATGCAGAAGGAATTTAGAACGTGTTATAGACATAAAATACTACAAACGCACCTTTATTGTTATTATACCTGTCAAGTTTCCGTGGAGGAAATCCTTAATTTCCAGAAGCCTTAAACTATTATACCCACAAAATCAATAAAATTCTCAATGCAAACATTGTGGTCCAGTATCTGGTAGTTAGAAGTGCTGCCTCAAAGAGATAAAGAATAGATTTTCGGCCTACCGATGAGACATTTCTTAGACGTTAATGTAACCAAATTAAGATGTAAAGCCTTAAATGCTGAGGGCAGGTATATTTTAAGTTTCTTTGCTATTCTTATGAAACTGCGCTGTTGATAAAGAATATGTGGTTAGACCACTTATACCTTGTACTAGGTTGATGCGAAAACCAGCAATCAGATATAACAATGACCAAAAACAAGAAGAGTTCAACGTTATGCAAAATGCCAGTGGAATAATTACAATATGAAGCCCTCGTGTACACGGGGATGAAATTTCAGCGGTTTCGTCAATGCTATCAAACACAAAGGTCTGCCAAGTAAAAATGGAGCCATGCCAAAATCCACACGGAGGGCCAAACAGTGAGCGGTGAAAAATCGATCAGCCCAAGGCCAATGCGTTCTTCAAACTGTCTGGTCAATGGATTCAGTATACGCTTCGGCAAAGAACAGACGGACTAGTTGTCCGAAAGGTCAGCATGTCAACAAATTTATTACGCTGAGCAAACCATTAACTATTAGAAAATATATTTCAGTGAGCAACTGCAAACAGCGTCCAAGAGACCTTATAAAGTGCATATAAGCAAAATATTTCTACAAAGGTAACACTGCGGTAGAAACCCGTCTTAAGGGTAAGGAATCCTTGTAAATATCACAGCAGTTTACTATATATATACAACTAACTAAGCGAAAAAATTCGAGGTCCAGATGAAATATTATTTAAATCATCCCCGGAAAACCAGAAATCATCTCTACTTCTTCTTCCGGGGATGATGTAAGGAATATAACAAACTACTAATTTCTTTGTATTTCATTAAACTAATATTCATTTACCCTTCAAAACGGAACTTTCTATCTCCCTTGCCTTATAAATTAACGCATTAACTTACATCACACAGATGTCATGCGTTCGATGCCCACTGAAGCCACCAAGTTATTTTAAAACTAGATTAAATGATTTACACGTCCATCAACAGAAATCTATGTAAAGGGGCATTTAAAATGTTGCCTATTCCTTATGTGGTTGAAGGCGATTATTGAGCTATGAGTGCCTCCTACCATTTCAGCCGGAAGGCAGTCTTCATCAACGAAATATTTGTTGATGTGAACTTAGGAAGTCTGACAGGTTGCGAAATAATTATGGCATCGTAGCACACACCTGAATTCTGTTAACTCCTGCAATTAGCAAATTTGTGAAGTCGTTTACCGCCAATCTCAACATAAAACACAAACAGATCCTCCCTTCTCTTCTCTTGAGGTAAATTTAACTCCAAAATTTCGGTAGATTCTTCTGCAATTTACTAACAAAGCAACCGCTTAAAAAATATGAAGTGAAAACAATCCGAATTGCAGAAAACATTCGTCAGTTTGTGAAGAGCACTGCACAGAATGTACAAGCTCAATTCTTTTCACCACAAATATTAGCTGGCCACAGGGGATACTCGAGCATTAATGTAAAAAATGCTTCCAGTTGAACTGGGGAAGCTACCTACATACCATTTACTCACCAATACACAGAAGTACAGTAGGTTGCAAAAATCATGACCTCCAAGGAATTTTAATAGTTACTCCCTGCTACTCAAACACGGCTCAAGCTGTGGCTCCGAAGTCTTACAGCAATAGAGTAATGGTCGTTCTTCAAAATAAGGCGTAATGAAATTTGTAAAGGAGTTTTATAGAAATAACAGTTTCTTTAGAAAAACGGATAATTCCGAAAAAGTGTTAATCGGGCGTACTAGGTACAATTAAGTTTTACATATAAAGAAAGCCCGCTCATGCAAAACAACTTAGTACGTATAGCAGCACAAGTAAAATTACGTTCGAAAATAACCCAATTTGTAAAATTTTCGGATACATATGCTTCCATACTATGTGCAATGCAATTCATGGCTGTTACCGAAAAGCAAAAATTACGGGCATGTATTCCAACTCGTTTTCACGAGAATCGCTAGTGTTTTCTTGAGTTACGTCGCACTAAGGCAACCACTTTTTTGCTTGATATGGCCCACGGGGAGATCACAAGAGTAGTATATTTTCTAAGCTCACGTGCGGACATGCCGGTCAGTGACTAATAGATTTAAATGGAATTTTCAGATGTTATTGTAAACGTACCATGTTTCTACATTAAGAATAATTTCCTTCTGACACATTCCGTTGTAATTATTTTGGGATTTCGATTACGAAGAGGTTCAGATCTTTCTTGAAATGTTAATTATGACTTTACGATTTTCACTGACTTCAATCGATTAACCATTCAAAATAATTATGTTTTATGTGCTTAACAAAACCTTCAAAATAAGATATTTCTTATAAGCATTTACTTAAATAACGAGCTTTAAATATTATTTCGCATGCAGTTGCCTGTTCTCGTCGTGGTTTCAGATCCACCCAAATACGTCAACTCATTTCCAAGAAGAATGAACGTCCACAACAAAGGTCGCAAATAAATATGCCTGAGTTTCATTTAAAAATGCTAAAACAAGTTTTAGTTATGTATCTTGGCATCCGATGTCTCTGTTCTTTATTTTTTAACATTAACTCTAGATCGAAATGGAAAATTTGGGCTGGTTTTTGATTTCCCTAAACTTAGGGATGCATCTTCTGTTCTAAAAAATAGAGCTCACCTTTCTTTTTCAACCAGAACAGTTTTCAGTTTATTTGGTTACTTCAAGGCTCAGTTTTACAATAACAAAAGCAGAGCAGAGTGGCAATAATAGCAACGGCGATTTTTTAAAAACGGTTTCGCAATGTCCCGCGCTAACGCACTCAAATAGGTGCTGTGTTAACTGTCTTCATTTTCATATGGACTGTGCAATCAATTTTGTTGCTTTACATTAGTATGGCCCTCAAGGGCATTCCGTGCCTGCAATCCTTCAAATATTGAATAAAGATTTAAGGTGGGGTAAAGAAACTTACACCCTCATAAGTTTATTACTAAATTTGATGGCGCAGAAATTGGCAGCTTTACAAAATGGGATTTTTTGAACTTATTTTGCTATTCTTTTCCTAAACATAATGCGGTATCTCATAATTGCACTAACCTCAATTTCCTGAACGCAATTAAAAGGTTTCCACTGTTATTAACATTCTTATATAATATAATATTTAAAAATTAGGAATTTCTACCGCGGCGCTTAAAAGCGTAGGAAATTCCTGGATATAAAGAATTGTTGGATTTGCTCCCAGTTGGCCACGTTTTGCCCACAGCATACTGCTCTGAACAGAACTCTTTGCTACCTTACAGCGTTTGCATTTCAAGTCAACTCAACAAACAAGATAAATTACCTTCGATGTGGTTTCATTTATCCACATAGTCGGTGTTCACATTTGGTCAGATATGCAATCTACTGTACAAAATCTGCCGGTTGCCATGCTGCTGGTAGCGGGAATACCGGATTAAAAGTTGAAAGAAAGACGCAATAGGCATTTTGTTATGTGATCATATCGTCAAGGGGCCGCTTCTGTTTCCCCTTATCGCTCGATCTAATTTATATTCACGGTTAGTTTGCCTCAAACTGCGAAGTTGCCTGGCAAAAACATTTTCTGCGCCAATAATGCCTTTTGCCCTTATTTTAATAATTTCCTTATTTGCATATTAGGCTTTGAGAGTAAGGCGCGGATGAAAACGTTGTGGAAAAATAATATTTTAACTAAAAGGTGCATACTTGCATACTTTCTGCCAAAATGTATGTTTGGCAGAAGTTCAGTGCACCCTAGGAGATAAACACAAAAGGCCTCAAAAGCGGCAAACAACAGGCCTATGAGTTTGTCCACTAAAACAGTTTAGCGAGAATAAAATTTGGCTATCCTATAAGTTTGTCCAGAGTTAAGCCCTTCAAAATCTTAGAAGGTGCGGCGGAGAAGTCGTTAAAATGCTGAAATTTGCCAAAGATTGATAGACACGCAAAAACTGACATTTCCGCGTGCACGAAAAATTCGAAAAAATGCACAACTGAAGGAAAACTTGTTACTTTAAGAAATATAAAATGCATAAATTGTTTGCTTAGAAATCCTCAAGTTTGAGAACTAGCCATAAATAAGAGCCACAAATGTAAATCTTTGAAAATTGTTCTATGGATAATCCAGAAATTTTATTTCTATTTTTATAATTTTTCCTTCCTTTAATAGTTTAAACATATTGCCATTATCTAGATACAACTACTTATAGATAGACCTTTAAAATCCGCCAAGAAATATGTGACTTATTTTTAACTTCTTTTGATGGAACTGCATGATTAGCAGATCAAACTGATCCAGTTCAGTGATGGCTACGCAGGTTCCACGTCCTCTGCAGCAGATTTCCATGATCCGTTTAAAGTTACAGTTAAAATCCAGAAGATCTTCAATTGCACTCAAATTTGCAGATCGATCTGCTTGCGCTTTGAATTTAACCGTCCGATGAACGACGCATGAGATTAATCCGTTTGCCGCATTTCAGCTTCACACTGTTGACACAGTCCATCTTGTAAAAAAAAGACAGCCTTCGGCAGGATGTCTCTGTGCCTATGTCTCAACCTTGGCAAATGGAAGGCCTTTGCAAAAAATATCTTTGCAATGTCACAGGCTTCTCGAAAGTTTACCAAATGCCGTACTTCAATAACTGGCGCGTTGGCCAAAAAATAAGTATCTTAAAGATACTAACTTTTTTCGAGAAAAAAATCGTTGGCCGCACAATGTTTTATCCTGCACACCAACTGGTTTATTCCGCTCCAACATGCACAGGGTGGCTTTTGTGCGTGGACGGTGATGGAAAATCAGAAGGTGGGCAAGCTGGAAAAAAACCAAGCCGGCCTCCGCCGCGCCAAGAACTACCCGGGGGATAAAAAAAACACAGTCCGGTCTCTTTGTTGTCGCCTCTCCCACCGCGAAAAACACGCCATAGCCGACCGCCAAAATAAGGCTTGAGACCTCAGCGCTGAAAGGTGTGTGTGAACTGACCAGGTGGTAGACCGAAAAGCGGCAAGTACTGTCAGACAAGGCCGACAGCAATTTGGTTCTGCTAGTGCGCGCCTGATTTTCTGTTTCTAAATATCTAATGAACTATAGCGTAAATTGCGTATTTATAAAAATTTTCTTGAGGACTCCTAAACCTGCCAAAAGCAAGCCAAAATAAATCCTACAAGTTTATTCTGCGTTGGAAAACGAGCTTGGGCTTTAGTCTCGAAATTTTACGCAAAAAATCTCCCTTCCCAAAGAGCGACTGTTTCGAGCTTATTTTCCTTCATTTAGCCAGACATAACCCTGAACACCAGCTGGGTCGGACAAAAACATACGCACTCACAAACGACACAGGTGGTCCACCACCGGGTCATTAGCAGTCCATTGAACCGCAGTTCATCAGCGCCATGCCACCTGTCACTTGCTGCCACTCCAGACCGGGTATATATTCACTCAGGAATGTCCGAACACCGACCCAATAGGCTTCCTAACTTAACAAAGTTCCATTGCTGGTTAGAGGTCCCTAAGCGGATGAACATCTGCCAGGCCGATGCCGGCCAGGTCATAATAGCAGAGAGGGATGACAGCGTTTGGGGCTAACTTGGTACAGAACTGTTTCGGGCTTATTAGCCTTCATCATCCAAACACAACTCTTAACACCAGCTGGGTCAGACAACACCAAGAAAAGCACTTACAGATGGTGCAGGTTGTCCACCACTGGGGTCTTCCTGATGGGTCATAATCACTTCATCGAACCGCGTTTTATCAGCGCCTCACCACCTGTCATTTGCTGCCACCCGTTTCGGGACCTCTAGCCACCACGTGAACTTTGGTTCGTTCGGAAGCCTATTGAATCGGTGTTTGGACATTCCTGAGTGAATGTATATATTGCTAGTAGGAGCGACGATGCGCGTCCCCGGACATATATGAGAAGATAAGACGATATCAGGAACCATTGTTTTATCGTTCTGACGTTTAAAAAAGCGTATAGGCTTCCGTAATTGGAGATGGTAATTGTACCGCGCTTCATAGTATTTATAGCTGTTGGCATTTAGAAACAATAGGTATTGAACCAATGCAGGGGGTGGGTTAGGAAGGATGCTCAATCATCGTGCCCTGTGAACTGTAATAGCCTCAGTCAAGGGGTCTTTCGTAAAATTTGTCTAACTTTATGAGCGCGATTTCGTGCGAGGAATACGAGAACAGCTGTTTGCAAAATTTGGTGTTGCAAATATCATTGCTGACTGGACAGAGGCTTCATCTATGTACAGAAATACACTTCTAATTTACAAGGTCGATAAACTGCAGCAGAACATGCATGCACTTTTAAGTATTATAAAAGCCTGTACCTGATAGGGAGGTAGTAAGGATTCAGTTTGATTATGGGGAAAAAACTACAATGCACGTAGTTGAAGGGCTGACCGGGGTATGCCGTGTTATTTTCTGTTATGGCATTTCCAGCGACAACAATTACCGCGTCATGGTCGTGAATTTGTTGAGTTTATAGGTTCTTGACACTTTTAATAAAATACGAATAATTTTGGGTATTTCCTACAGCCTCATTAACACTTTTGGAACATCAAAAAATCCACTTCTTATTTATCGACTGATTAAAATGTTTTATTCTGACGACAGATTTTAATTATCATTTATCTGTTCTCAGAGGCAATTTAATGAGTAAGGTGAAGTAGCCTTCTGTAAACGCTTCAAACAAATAGTCCATGAGTCTTCATATTTCTTATATAAAAATTCACTGCACTTGATGCTTAACTTACCGGTGTAGGATATAAGGGCTTTTTATTATAGCTGTCTGGTATGGCAGTATTTTTCTCAGCTATGGAACGGAAATCCTGGAGATTGTAAATATACAACTAGTATTGTTAGGCCTTTATCAATACACACGCAGAAAATGATGACAATGGTCATTTGGATCGCATGGTAGACCATACTGCTGGCACATATAGAGTATGCGCTAAAAACCGCGATATATTCATCACTTTGTAAAATTTTGATCATTGCTCGCATACCGGTGTGATTCATTTACAAAAACTTAAAAAAACACGAGCAGCACTAGGCATATTTAAAAATTAAAACAAGTATAAGAAGTACTGTGTTTCCTTTTCACGAAAAATCAAAATTTCCGATAACCCCTATGTTCCGGAGACGTTACAAATGGTTATAAATTGGAAAAATCAATTTAAATATTAAATTAATCTAAAATATATGCGCAACCACTTAAGTTTTATAAAAATCTGCTCTTAATCTAAAATGTTTCGTACAAATTACCATTAATGGACAACTTTTGATTTAAAATTGTCCTTGAAATTGAGAAACTATTTCCTGCGCTTTTAGTTTCCTGATTTTTTCATCAATAAATTGATCTTTTTTCGATACTTAGATCAAAACCCATTGAAATAAGATAAACATTAAGAGCATTTACTGCAAAAAAAGAATTTTTGGATAGTAATTTTTTATGAAGATGACCGTATGGACCATAGTTAGAAATGTCTTAAAAACATAAAACTACACTGTCGAGCACACAGAACGTCCGCAAGATAACTGTTTATTTTTTTCTAAAATTAATACGAAATTTCCATAACATGTTACTTCTGTAAAAAGTGTTTACTTTGACATACAGCTGACGAATTTCTGTGCATATCAACTTTTTATAAGTAAATGTTACGATAAAATTGGAGACTTTTGATAATTTTTTTTAAATTCACCTGAAGATAAGAGATTAAATTTAAATCGAAATGAAAGAAATATATTTTTCCTTTATAATGAGTTATTTTCTGCCAAAGTGCACTACTTACAGGATCTGTTATAAACTTTCGCATTTAAAAAAAGAGTAGCCAGTTGTTGAAAAGATTATTTTTCTTTTGTGTGATCCGTTTCCAAATAATGCATTAGCAGAACGTATAATTTTCAAACAAGTATATGTCTACATGACTAACATTAAAAAAGACCTTCTTAACACTACTTTTGCGGTAACATATGCAGACATTTTGCTTATTCACCAAGCAGACAGGTGTGGTAAAACTAAAATGAAACGAAAGATTTTTGTGTTACCGTATTTGTCGCTAATAAACTTCACAATTTATCGAAACATAATTTTTAAAACTTAAATTATTACTTTTTTCTGAAAATAAATGCGACTGCATTAATTAGGCTTCATTTACATCTGAACGAATTCGGACTAAATTTTCCAGTTCTGAAAGAGATATATTTTATGACTTTTTTACTTGTTTTGGAGTTTCTTCACAGTATAGACCACATTAATAAAATTTTTGGTTCTGTCATACGTAAGAGCATAGAAAATTCATTCGAAATGAGGCTACTGTCAATTTCGCCGAAATTAAAGTCCATTTATTTTTAACAACCTAACTATAATGGTGATTTTACTAACTAAAAGGCTTTCTAATAATTAAATCTACTTAGTGCATCCAAATAGTGTGACTAAATATACGCTAAAGTACTCAGTAAAATCTCGTCATGAAAGTTACGTGGTTTTTAGCAATTTGCCGATATTCTTCTTATGCATGTCACAGCTGTGTAGGTGCGTTGCCTAGTTTTTTGGTAGATATAGCAGTGTTAAATCTCATTTTTTTCAATTTCCTCAGAAACTAGAGGAAATGCCAAAATTATTTGCATCTTCAAAGCGTTATTTAAATCCTTTCAAATAAAATTTTAAGCAGCAACGTTTATGCATTCTTCAAACTTAAGTTAGCTGGTTATGTGTTTAGAAACAAAATTTATACCCAATGTTTACTGTACAGCACAGAAGTACAGATATAAAAGAAAACTCTAAGCGGGTAAAAGCAACATCTCTATTCTTGATGGCGTGCTGCTCAGAGAACAGTGGTCAAGCTAAAGTTATAGCAGAGTCCGAAATGAATCGAGTGGAAGTTGCCTAGCAGGACGGTCAAGTACTGCTAGTCACAAAGTAATCGGAGAGGTACCCGCACAAAGCAGAAGAACTCAGAAAAACCAACAATTTTGGGGAGAACTGAAAATTTCGTTATTGCAGATCTGTTTGGTAAACCTAAGCAAAGCACACGAAAACTCACAAAGAAGCTGAATGCTAAAGGCTCGAAGGGTACTATGTCCAGCATGTACCGTTATTTACTTAAAAGTATAGGTTTTACCGCCTATCACAACAGTAAAATATCTAGACTAAAAAAATATTAAAAATTGGATGACCTTCTGTAAGGTGGTCAGAAGCTGGACTGTAGAAACAAGCAGCCTAGCGTGATTATAGGCCGTATGAAGTGTTCCATCTCCCATATATAAGAAATGACGTTTTTGGGCTTCAAGTCTTAATGTGGCTGAGAATGTTGAAGTTCCAAATTTGAGATATACAGTTTGGCGCGCTTTCACCTTCGCCTTGTACCACAGGGACAACGAGTGGATCGTGAATATATAATAGAGAGGTTATCTTTAATCAAAACCACTGAGCCAGTTCATTGAGCTTCCGTCCGCAGGAAATGGACGTTTGCCTTTTGTCAAATCATCTGTGCTAGACTGCTGTCGCCGCAGTCACTGAGACTTCGTCAACACATAATTAACCTTATTCATGATAAAGTACTTTGGGAAAGAATCCTTTTTATTGTGTGAATTTTCGAGGCTGTCTCCCTAGCTGAGAGTTGCACGAAAGCAGTTAACTCAATCGAGGAAAAAACACTAGTCGAATGAAGAAGCATACCGAACAGAAATGAAGTGCCTTTTCAAACTTTTTTCCCAAAATGGTATCGCCCAGACTTTGTTTGTCGATGCATACGACGACAACAGTTCCAATAAAAGGGGTTCCTTCAGAGCTATGACCAGAAATCGCCACAGCCGACGAACTGGCGAACGCTCCCATATGCAAAAAAACTACAGCTGAGCTCGTCGAAAGACAGCTACGAAAGCACCACATACACAGTGCGCACAAGCCGGCAACTACATTGCGCACCCAGACTGTACACCCTAAGGCCATTTCATCAGAAAGGAAATTGCGTATAAAATATTTTGTACCAGTTGCGATGCAGGCTACTATGGTCAAACCGAAAGGGCTCTATCAATTTGCATAAGTGAACACTAGTTATTGATGAGGAGAAGGCAAAAATCAAATGCGAGCGATGATTGAGCAACCGTAGAGTCTTGTGTTGGTCATTGTTTTGAATTAACTGTTTTTGAACAAATCTCATTTGCCTGACGACGAGCTGGAGAACCAGACGCAAAAATTCACACAATAAACCTCATCCTTTCTCAAAGGACTTTATCGTGAATAAAGTATATGGCTTTGAATGCCCATTTTTATTACTAATTTACTTTATGTATCTCAGTCATTTCTAAAAAGAACAGCTGAACTATTTTAGTTGTTTAAAACTTAACTTGAATTCTAGTGTGGATTTAAGTGCCTACAGTAACTGATTCGCATTATCTGACTGCCAGGGCTGTATAAATATTCGAGCATTTGCTTTTGATTTGACAGCTGAAGTGCTTCGGGGAAAGGTTATTTACGGATGAAGCTTTGATTTCACTATCACATACAGTCCCATTTCTTACAGCCATAAAACAACAAAAAGATAAAGTAAACATAATTATTTATTTGGCTGGCCGTTTATCATACGTAGCTCAGACCAGGGAAATTTTGACTAGGAAAAAAAAACATTTATCGTGGCACAGAATATATATATTTAAAGTTCTCCCTAATTTGGAACAGTAAATTCGCCAACAGTTTCTGTCACATGGATCTGCTTGAGTCGAGCTTAGATGAACTGAGTCGTAGGTCATGAGAGGACAGAAAATTTGCATAAAAAACTGACAGCAGAGAATAGCCCAAAGCCATTGTTTTGTCAAGTAACCAGGTTTTGGATGTTTTCGGGCACTGGATGTTTTGCCGAACACAATAATGCTTGACCCAGTTAATTGAACTAATGAAATTTCATCTGGGCGAATAAATAACAATATTCAGCAGTGATGCCGTATACGTAAAGGTCACCTCTAACTAGGGCTGAATATATCTGAATGTTAAAATATGCAGACTTTCTTTAAGTTCATAAATAATTTGGTTGAATTTGGCGAAAAGTTTATTTGACATAATTGTCAGGATCATGGCAGTGGTATTCTAGCACACGAAATGTAGACGACTTTATTACAGCCTCTGGAGCTAGAAGACTACTGACAGTTGTGCGTTTCATCCCACTGGGGCCAAGTTACCCGATAAGCAACGTATGCAATCCATTAATTCTGATATAGTTCATTAACTGCCATTGGCATGATCACCTTAACATTAAATTTAGAATCCACCAGATGACTAAGAGGCGGAATAAATTAATGGAGGCTTCGGCAAAACGTTTATTAACGGTAAATACTGGTCGGGGCGTAAATGGTGTAAAATGTCCACGTTTGCGAAATTTTAATAACTACTAGCCACTGGGCAGTAACAATAAACAAACTTAGGGCAAGTTTGTTACTTAAGAGGAATATACAAAGTAGCAATTGTTTTTTTAAGAAAAGAAATTTTTTAATAATTCTGAAGTTCCCTAGACACAAATAAAGCTATAAATTAGAGCAACAGAGGTAAATCTTTCCGTAATTATAATGAATAACCACATCGAGAAGTTTTCTTTAGTCAAAATATGACAAATATATTGTTGTTATTTTATTAAAGTTAATAACGGATGCACACTTAAATGCCGAGAAATTCACAAGGATTTTCAGTGTCTTCAAGTTTTTGTGTATAAATGCAGCATCGTTTCGGCTTTTCTATCAAAAACGTTAAAATAAGGGAATTATTAATAGGATTTACCTGAAAAAATGAGTTTTTGTATGCTAGTTTCTATGAAAGCATGTTTAAAAACCGGTTATTTAGGTAAATGTTTTTAAAAATAATGGTTCTTTGTGGTTTTTGTTAAACAGAGAACAAAATATATAGTTATTTACAATGCAACAAAACAACTAAAAATCGTAAAGAGTTGAGCAGTATTTCAAGATTTATTGGAATATTGGAGTTATCATTCATTCTAAATAATAACAAAGAAATATCACAGTAGCAAATTCCTCTCCATGTACACAAGATGGCATGAATTTGATAACAGGTACAACAGTTATCTAACTTTTTAGTCTACAGGAATTCTCCCATATGTGGCCTACGATATATTTTAAATTTCCGCCAATAGCCTGAATCCCATTTCTATAGGAAATCTTTTGGTCATCATAAATGAGATTGGCTCGACGCAAGGAAGAATACTTCAATGCAAGCAAAAATATTTTATGCTGAATCATCACATTGAACAAAGAACTACCGATTACTAGTCCACATCTGTGTCTGACAGTTTTACTGCTGCTTTAAATGTTCAAACACAATTCAGAAAGTACTAAAATTGCGTATTTGTTCTTATTTGGCATTAATTTGCCGTTGTTTGCGCTCTAATGCTTTAAATACCTTTGTATTTAACATTAAATCAGTGGCTTGCAATATATTTATGATCTCAATTTCAAACTTTTTGAGAGGATTGTGGTTCATTAGGGCACACTTTTTTCTACAAAATTATCGGGAAAGGCCAAAAGTTACCTTTTACCAGCTTTGTGCAAACACAATGGAAGCGAAATCTCGTACTAAATACTTTCTAAAGAGCTAAGAATATTTGCTTCAGTAAGACTTTACCTGCAGAAATTGTCTGCATAAAAGAGGCCCTACTTAAACGTGGCTACTCCTTAAGTTTCATTTACAAATACAACAACCCTTTGAGATCAAAATCTACGAATCGGCCGGTTCCGAAAAAGCTGTTTTGATATCTTTACCTTTCAAATGAGACAATATATGTAATACAATTAAGCGGAGACTACGTTGCACCATCAAGAAAGCAAGCAAGGCATCTAAACTGTTGCCCCTCACTCTCAGTAAAAGCCTTCCAATTAACCGGTCAAAAGAAGCCTTGCCTTTGTGCGCCACCCCAAACTGCGTCTTTGAATTCACGTGGAAATTGGCCATACGCAAAGACAATTGGCGAGCAGGGCCACTGAAAATGTGCTTAATTGGCTTTGAAGACAAGAAAACGAAGTACTACGGTCATCAATTACAAAACATTTGCTAGACAGTGGTCACTCTGCTAATATTAACACGTTTTTCTGAGTTCTTGTTCAAACACTAACAAATCGTACCTTCCGCTACATGGAAACAGCCTATATATGGCAGGACAAAACCCGACCTATGTAAGTATTTAGACCATGCGGTTAATCTTCAACTAGCCTGGTAATTCCATGCCATATTCTATCAATATTTTGTTCTTGTTTATTCCTGTTCCTGCCTTTCCTTCGCAAGTTAAAAGGTGAGATTATTACTGATTTTTCACTGCGTTTAACATGACCCTGATACTGTGCAAATTCAAAATCCTGTGTTCGTTTTGACTGTAAGCTTTTTGATGCAAAGAAAGGACGCTGGTTAAAAGCCCTCCCAAAATGTATTAGCCCTGATTAAAGGTCACTTTTTATTATGCCTAACGGAGACAATGTCAGCCAGTAACCCTGAACAGTAAGTTATTTTACCTCTGCTTAAATCTTTTTCATATATAAAAAGGCGTCTCCCCGTTTTACAAGAAGACTCCATTTCCACGAAATAGGGCAGCAAAAACCTTAAAAATTTCTTTTTCTCACATAAGCCTGACATTTATAATATATTGGAGAAATTTAAAAGGTCGATGTTACAACTCGGACATGGTGATATTTCCCATCGAGGACAAAGGAAGCCTTTAAAAGTGCACCACAGTTTAACGCTAACAGTCCTTTTTCATGAGGTGAAATTAAAAAGGATATGAGTACATTCGTAGAAGTGTTAAGATTAGAAGGTTAAAAATAAATTTTTTTAGCACAAAGTTTTATTTGACTTTAAACTTTTGTGATCGTAAACATATCAAGCCCTATGACTGAAAATGGATGCATTAAAAACACAGTACTGAAATGTAGATTTGAATTCTTCAGCCAGTTAAAATACCAACGTTTAAAATATTATGTCTTCCGTATTCACCAGACTAACTGAATCAAATTTGAATGTTAACACGTCCTAAAGGTAGTATAGAGAATAATGTGCACATTGTTGATATCTTTATAAAACTATAAACTGGCCCTGTACTAAAGGCTCTTTTCGGTTCATACTAAATGGACAGTTATAGTAATATTTCAGTACATACGGTTAAAACCTAAATGCAAGGAGCTAAGATAATGAATTAAACAAAGCAAGTACCTGTTAAGAGATAGTAAGTTTATTCACATTTATACATGAGAAATTAAGCGTTTTGGTATGACGTTCCTCAACGTTTTTATTTAAGGGTCTGCCTTTTTATGATGTTAATGATTATATGGATGGCTAGCGAGATTTATTAGCCCATGTCACTGTGAACGCATTACCATTTTGCTTGCTGCCTGTGGAATGACACATTTTTGGCGTATCTATGTGTTTTTGCCTAACCATACCGAGCTAAAGACACTATGCCGATAAATTCAATTTAGTGATAGTCTTAGCGTAGATGAGTTTGTGGTTTTTGTAGGTTCGCTTATTTGGAGCTTATTCGAAGTCATCACTGGAAACAACAGAAAAAAGCAAAAAAACATTCGTCTTTGTTACATAGTCTAGTCTGTTAGTTATACCTATGCTATAACTATTATCCTCACTGTCAGCTCAGTTAAGGTCATTAGCTGCGAAGCAGTGTTTTTTGGCGTAGATGGAAACGTATTCCAAAATATTTTGGCAGCCATTCCGGATATTCTTGACCATGAAGAGGAGGAATACATCATTGTTATGGACAACAGTCATTTCCTACATTCCACCCAATAATACTACGGCACGTTTCTCTACGAGACACACTTCACACCAAGGTTTTTCCCTTTGCTGAACATCGGCGAGGAGGTCCTCTCTAAAGTGAGAAGGAATGCTTCAATTAAAAAAAAGAAGATTACCTTAAAAGAATGAAGAATGCTTTTCAACTTGTCAGTGAAAATAACTTGAAAAGTTATTTTCAACATTTTGAAACATTCTTTGGAAAATTTTTCTCATTATCTGGGGTCCATCGAAACTAATTTGACTAAATATTTTACGCAATGTATTTGAAATATTTATAAAAGGTGATTTTTTACTAACAAAGTTAAAAAGATAGAGGAAATTGTTCTTATTTCGAATAAGTAATAATCCGGTTTAGATGTCTACAGATTCAGTTTTGATTTCAACAGATCCAGTTTTGGAGAAAAAAACGGTATAATCTGACTATGCGAGAAGGGTATCTTTCGACTCAACAAAATGTTTAATCTCAGTTGTATTTCGAACCCAGCCTTTAGTTGCCGTGACGGTCCTGCTTACTAAACTTTCTGTGTAAGGAGAAGAATAAATTTGAGTTGTTTATAAGGAGGAATTCATAAAGGTTTCATGAAGATCATAATTATGCTAAGTTCACGTCATTAAGAAAACGTTGTTAACTTAATAAATAAAGTTAAGAGAAGGGCGTAAGGCGTTATGTGAATGGAAATTTAACAGTCTTATAAATTCATAATACTAGTCTTTTTCCAGTTCCAAAGATACTGTTTATTTACAAGGCAACTCTAAAGACGTGCCCTAGATGAAACAACCAATATTCCTACCCACAGTTTCCATAAAATATTTAAAATTATTATGCACATTTCATGGAGTTTGGTAAATGGTTTTTCCTTACTTCTTCGTAATTAGACGGAACGACAATCAGTATTACCAGCCCATCTAAATCATACTTTGTAATAAAATTCCAGTTAACATAAAATTGATTAAAAAGTAACATGACCTTTTACAACTTATCCGCTTCAAGAGGATATTATATACTGCCAAAAAGTTCCAAGAAAGAATACCTTGTTTCTGTTTTCTAAAAAATATATTTTAAAACTGAAGGGTGTTGAAAATCATTGGATAAATTCACTGATATTTTATTGTGGGAGGGCAGTCTGAAAGAAACTTACTTAAAAAAAGGACTTTTCTCGAATTTCTAAATTATCGTGGTATTCTGCCGCATGTTAAAACCCCACCTAAATGAGGTTGCTTTAGCAAGACATATTTCTTGCGAAGGCCCAGCTACTGTATTTGTACACAATAGGCGAACCGTCACAGGAAGTTGTAAGTGAATGTTTGAAACAGTAATGTGGTCAGCAGGTGTATTGGATGGAGGAGAATATCACTGTTGAGGCAAATTTTCGAATCCCACTTATGTATGTAGGGGCCGCCAGGGCTGCTGAGTACTTTCCCAACTGGATTTTCAAGCGAGAAGCCAGAGTACCACGTCCTCTATTGCTAAGCATCTCCTCAACAGCAGTCATTCTATCAACGTCAAAACAGCGTTTCGAGGACTTGTTCGGGCCCGAACAAAGCGAAGCATGCGCTTTTTGGTAGATGCATACATATGGTGGGAGAAACCTGACCTATGCAAGCAGCTTGACCATGTGGTCAACCTCCAATTACTCTGGTAATTGGTCACTTGGTTTAAATTCCCACGTGATTTTCATTAACCACCCTCAACCTCATTACTTTGACTGAATTTTGAACCTCGTTGTTATGCCATTCATTTTGTGAAATTTCAAACTGTTGTATGTTCTCTTCGTTATATTATCCTCATGTAGCGACAAGATGCAGCAGAGAAACTGTCACAAAATTTATCGACGTCAATAGATCCTTTCGTATACGCCTGTTTTAAATATTAAACTGTGTTGGCATTGACCTGCAGTCGTCACAATGATCTTTAAATAGAGAAGTAGGCGTTTCGGTCACCAGAGTAATTTTATTCCTCTGAGCTTTCGGACTCCTTGTGGTGTCCATTGTCAGAAATAAAAGCCTCAAAGAAAACAAGCAACAGTCATCGGAGTAGGTAATTCCTTTTTCTGCTCTACCTATATAGGCAACAGTATCTTATGTAGCCCCACTCATTATTCCCTACAAAATGCATGTTTTCCTAAGAAAACGGTGTTTATCGAGTTTTATGTGCGTGAAATTAGGACACGCAGTGGAATATAATTTAATAAATGCTAAATTCATTTTTATTTTACTGTATTTAGCAGTGTTGTTGATTTATATCTGTAGATTTTCCTAATCTGTGTTCTCATTTAACTTACTGCGGAAAAACCCGATTATCAAACTGCAGGTTTCTTGAATTTCCCAAAAAATTGAAATGGTGGTTATGAGGTCGTCTACTTAAACTCACCTGAGGTCCAACTTACCGTTCTGGGGCTATATTAGTATAGTCCGGAGTGCCAAGCGCCGCGCACACCTTCAATTCACATGCGGAACAACTTACTCCGAGCGACCACGGGAAGCAACTTCGGCTTCATTTTTTTCACCGTACACTTACTTCTAAAAATTTCCTTCTCTGCCTATCCTATTTCCCCACCCCACAAAACTCTACAACCACCGTTTTTGCAGGACAAAATGCTGGGATTAGGGGTATATGAGTAGGGCTACATAAGCTACTTTTGCCGCCAGTTGCCTCTGCGTATGAAGATCGATTGCCTTGTACATTTGTTTATACCCATACGATTTTCAAACATTAACTAGATTAAAAAAATTGGAAAGATAAAGTTTTTTGCACCTCAGCAAGTGGCTCCTATGTGTCTTTTATTTATTCTGTCTCTTAGGAAACAGAGACACGGTACCTTGCTTGTGTTTGTTTGCTAATTCGACAGCTCGCCGGGACTGATGAATTTTGCAGTTTCAAACAAACTGTTCACAGGAACATGACCATGCATTAGTAGCTCGCAGGAGTGCATCTGTGTTAATAATTCAAAAGCGCCGCTTATTATAAATCCAATTAAGTATGTCAACCAACTCTTGGGTTGAAGTAGTAGGCCCCAGATCACGCTCTGAGACTGGTGCCAGAACTTTACTTTGACTGGCTGTAGTACACGCTTTCTGGTTGCTGGTACGTTTAGTAAGTAGGTTTGGGGTTCCTTTATCTGGTTATTCTTTAGCTTATGCAGGCATTTGATGGTAAAAAGGTAGGGACGTCATCTTCAGAGCTTTAGCCCTTTTCTCCTTATGGTACATTTTACACAAGCCTGCGAATGTTTGGTTAACCTAACCTATTCTCTCTGCAGTTCACAACAAGAAAACCAAAGATGAAATTGCCTTGAAAACGGACAGCAATTAGGTGAACAACCGTTTTTGCATGAAAGCAAAGAAAAATATTTACTTTTTTGCATATACGTATAGGAGGAGAATTTGTGACGCTTTCTTTCTTCCTCTGTGACAGATCCGATTAAAAATAAATAATCTGCCATTGCTGCTCCACGCAACCCACTTATCTGTATTAAAAACTAATATGGGCGTAAGACTTAAAGGGAACTTCGGGGCATTGTGCTAGAACTCGTATATTTAGTTGTATTTTAAAATGAGAAGGATGGTTTTATTGGATTTATACAACTCTATGGTATTGGTATGATCATTAAGTTGTTTTGAAGCATTTTTTTCCAGGTGAAACTTTTAAAATTGCGTATACAGCAGAATTTTTGGAACCATAAATTTTGCGATTGCTCATCAGCTGCGTCCTCTTGCTGCATAAAGTGAGAAACGAATGCACAAAATTGAATTCCTACAGAAAAATCGATACAAACAGCAGAGTCACAAGAAATGGCCAAGGGGCTATTCATTGACGAAGAAAAGTTAAACGCAGTCCTACCATTGCAGACTTATATGTAGGTCACGTTGAAGAAAAAGTATCCCCAACATTGAAATACAACACTCTATCGAAGATATGCAGACGTGTACTGTTAATGTGGTTTACTAAATGATTATCGTGCAAAGCCGTAGCAGGATACTTCAGATATGCCTAGATGCTGGTGTTTGTACCCTCGTTTGATGGCAAAGCACGTTTTTTAACAACAATTACTCGCCAAAAGTCAATTTTGTCGTTAAAAAACTTTTTTTAAATCACGTCGTATACTTTTGTTTCATTATGCTCCTGATGAGTTATAAGATATGGTAGACAATTAATTTTATATTCATAATTTATGCTACTCCCTATCTGAATGGCATGCAACCTGTTAACTGAAAAAACTTACGCAAACGCTACGGTGAATAGGGTTCCAAATTATGCGAGAATTAGAAAACATTTTAACATCAAAATGTGTCCCTGCATACAATTACTTAATTGAAAATCGATGAAGCAAAGTTTTTCAGGCGCCCGAAAATATTTATCAATATTTTGATGTGGCTAATGCAGTAGAAGATAAAATTTCGCAATACTCAGTGATAAAACGTTTCTTAACCAATCGGTCCAAATTGTAAACGCATTTTACAATTTTGGTCAATATTTTATGAGACCGAAATTGCCGAAGTAGTAAGATCGGCGAAAATAAATCACATGAATTCATTCTCTTAAATTCGTGTGGTGTCTTCTAGTGTTTGTTCTACCATTCCCTCTTGGACTACCACCTGAATTATCTGGACCCTTTTATTGACGCCAGTCTGCACTCTGACGATGGACTCCAGTAAAATTTCGAAAGCTCAGACGAATTAGATTTTGATTCCAATGTTCGGCACATCTTTTAATTCTTCTTCTCTATCTATAGAGTCGTTTCACTAGCTCATTAAATATCCCCACAAACACACGAAATATGTTTTCAATTCCAACCAATTATTTGAGCAGGATTTTGATAATGATAATCTTGCCGCGAAACTCAGTTTATTTCAAGTTTGTCAGGATTCCGGCATTTGATCAGGCTCCGTTCTGACAGCCTTTAAAGCAACTGTTTCTAAAAGGGCAACTCAAGTAATATGCATCTTTCTTATTTATAAATCTGACTCATATAAAGCCAAGGAGATGTTAGGGAACACATGCACAAAATAATGCTTCTAGTATTATTTCAGTAAAATGCTACGCCTTATGTAAATGTTATACTTAGTTATACTGTCAGTTTTTAAAAGAAAAACAATTTTTAAATTGCAGTATGATAATGAGTTACTGAGATTAACTTCGCGCGACGGGCCAAAAACAGACGCGTAATCAGAGGTAAAAGTTTTTATCATATGTAATTCGTAAATATGTGCGTGATAGCAAATTATGAGAAAAACTATGGGAAACTGGAAGTCGGCTTATTTGAATCCAGATGTTCTACGGCCCAAAGACCTTGCTCAAGTCGATAGCGGTGCTTCTTATGTATCTTGACCAGGAGGCTTGATTGTATCCTTTAGAAGTTTATACTTTAAATCAAGCACTTTATGGAGGTAGACTTTACTTAATTCATTATTTTCGGGTCAGTGATTTACTTCGTCTGATAATTTCTATCTAAATGAATCGTTTTATGTCGACGTCAATGATAAATTTATTTATGGAGAAGTAGAAGATGACTTGATCGCTGGGACAATATGCTAAATGCCTGACGTTTCGAAATCCGTCACAGATTCATCATCAGACACACACTCAGCGAAACGTAGCAGAAACAGTTTGTATGTGCACAGGGTTTTGCCGTAAAATATAAGCATACAGAAAAAACCAATTAATTCCTTGAGTATGCGCTGATTCGTTGCGTGAGCCGTGACCATCTTGCCCTGCGGTGTTGGCACAGGATGATGTGGTGGCCTGCCTGTTACCCGAGCGGTGACTTGTCTTGGCGAAATGTTGTCTCACTACCAAATATGGACTAGGCAAAGCGTTGCACTTGTTGATGGATTGTGGAACCGTGAACCATGACTCAAGTTTAGGGCAAAACGCTGTTCACACAAAAACTCTTTCTGCTACTGTTCTGTGAGTATGTTTCTGATGATGAATCCGCGGCGGATTCCGAAACATCAGGCGAATAGACATGTTGTCCCAGTGATCGAGTCGTCTTTTACTTCTTAATTACTTCCTGGGACTCGCATGTTCGCTTGTAATGTATTTATTTACGTCAGCTAATTGCCTATAGCGTAAATCAATTGCCTAATTAGGTGTTTGTGGGGTCACTATTGGTCATTTGTGTTTAAACTTTGACGTGCAACCCTTCGCAGCGTTGCCCGAAGGTAGTCTAAAAGAAGGAGCCGGTTATTGAAGACAGTACTTTTCAAGAGAACGTTATTAAAAACGGCTCCGTGAACTTTGATTGTGTGGATGTTTAGGACATAAGGTGGGGGCCAGTTAACAGACTCCGTGCAGAACCATTTTTGCAAGATGACTGTTTTGTCAATGACCAGTCAAATCATTCGGACGGAATTTTACAAAGCAACTGATCTCAAGGAACAACTTGGACTTCCTGCAGGACAAGACCTATTTCGTAGTAGTACTTCAACACATCCATTTAAGTTTCGGGGGATTTTGTGCGTCGACAGAGGTAAACTGTTGATATCTTCGATCGTTTGGAGTAAATCAAAGTTGCATAAAATGCTCTGCTCTCGCGATCATTCCTTCCTTTTCTTTCTCCGAAAAAAGGAGCACAATATTCTCATTTGTCTTCAACGTAGTTTTTTGGGCATAACGTATTTAGGAGGGCTTTATTCTATAATCAGGCCGCTGTCCTGTATGATTTTTCAGCAGAGCTGATTCCCTTTTTAGTCAGACCCTTAAATCATTGTCGCTTTCTAGTCTCATTCCGTTGATATTGTCAAGGTTTTTCCCTCTTTTTTATGAATTTTGAACACCATAGTATAGGCACCGCGCCTCTTCTGTTGATGCATAAAGAGCAAATAAAACTCTTGTTCCAGTGATCACAGTTTCGTCATTTGAACTTTTTGATACAAAAAAGACGCTAAATACAATGCATCTGAAGATTGTGTTCACGATAGAGATGGCGCATAACAACAAGTTGTCCTTCTTAGGCGTTCTCCTGCCCAGACAGGACGATTCTTCAATAAGGCTACCTCTAAAGGCCAAAACCATCAGCCTTGACCTTACACAGTTGAAACGAAATCCGGTACTTATACTTTTTCAGAGAGCTAGGAATATTTATTACAGTGGGACCCTACCGACAGAGATTGCTCGTATAAAGGCGCGGCGAACCCTTATGTATTATTGAATTATGCAGCAGCCATTAACGGCCGAAACCTGCGGACCAGCTGGTTCCGAAAAAGCTGGCTTTTATAACTTTACCCTTTAGGAGAGACAATATCTCGGCGCGGCTTTCGAATTTGAGCCGCCCATTTTTTTGCTCTCCATTCACGTGGGGATTTATTATCCTATACCATCTTTTCTAATCCTCTGCTTTTTTGCCTGCATTTGTGACCATGAGGTCATATATACAGTACACTGCTACCTTTTTAAATGCACGAAAACAAGTTATTTTATCTACAACATATCACTATCCCAATATTTGTCAAATGCGGCCAATCTGTCGCATATGCAATTCACCAACAACACCAAAATCGACAATTCTCCATAGGATGACAACACGAAGAAAAAAGCGTGTGAAGAAGCGGAAATGGAGAAGTTGAAAGCCAATCTGTTTCCATAGTTGATGTAAATGTCGTGAAAAACTTTACTTGTGAGTATTACATGACCTTTTACCCTTGTCCTTTTAAAAATGACCCTTAATTTACCTTACCATCTGCTCTCCGTGAATGGAGCCATTTTTTCTGAAATTTTAGGTTCCTTAAGTCCTCAATATAGCATTCTACTTCAAAACTTCAAAATCTCAAATACAATTAGGCCAAGACTACGTTGTTCCATATAGAAAACGTACAATGCGGCCAAACTTGTTTTCCTCACTCCAACTAAAAGTCTTCCAGGAAACCGGTCAAAGGCAGCCTCACCTTTGCATGCCACCCCCAACTGCATCTATGAATTCATGTGCACTTGTGGAAGCAAGTATATTGGCCGTACGCAAAGGCAACTGATGACCAGGGCTGCTGAACATTTGCCTGGTTGGCTCTTAAAACAAGAAAACAAACTGCCCAGGTCATCCATTAAAAATCACATGCTAGACAGTGGTCACTCCGTTGACATCAACATATTTTTCCGCGTTCTTGTTCGAGTACGAAAAAAACGGACCTTGCGTTACATGGAAGCAGCCTACTTATGGCGGAAGAAACCCGACCTATGTAAGCATTTTGACCATGTGGTTCACCTTCAATTGCCCTGATAAATGCATGTATAACTTTTCCTCCTACTTTTCGTCCCAATTTTAAATGTGACATTACTATGGATCATTCGCGACGTTACAATGACCTTGCTATTTTCAATCCTGTGAAAATTCAAAATAATATGTTCTCCAAATGTTTCGTTATTCGTGCGAGGAGAGGTTGCAGTTGATAACCGCTCTCGAAATGTATTTGTTCAAATAAATGCTGCCGTTTTCGCTTGCTTCAAATTATACCTGGGAAAAAATGCTTTATATTTAATTTGGTTAAAAGGTTTTGGCAGATTTGCTTAATTCAGTCAACCCGGTTGCAGTCGAACCCGCACAGCAAGAAAGGCTTTTGTGCAGCCTACGCTCCACCATTGAGCTACAAGGCTCGCTTTGATCGATTTCTTCCGCCCAATTTACGGCTCGTATGGAATCCACCATTAACGAAACAGCAAGTTTAATGCTCACGCAGGATTTCCTAAGGAATCATCAAGAATCCACCAAAATGACTGCTAGGTTAACTTATTTGTTAGGAGGGTTTGAAAGATTTTCGTAATTCCCTGCTTTGTAGGGTTGACTCTCATCGAGGCCGCGAATTTTCCACAATTGGGTCAACTGAAAATATGATGTACTAAGCAGTGCTTGGCTGGTGGTCCGTCTCTCGACATGCGAACTAACTTTTACTTTATTTTTCGCAATTTATGTTATCACTAAAGCAAATGTAATATTTTTCTAGGTTCGAGTCACTGCAGGGTGCGTGAGTGAGAAGAAATTGTATTACGTAGCGAAACCTTGGTGACCTTGGACTAGGTGATTCGCTATAATGCTACACACCACATTGTCTTCTGTGAAACAAACCAGTGACTATGGTGGCAAGAAAAATTTTCCTTGGAGGCCTGTTCATATTCTGTTGACGGTAAATATGCCTTTTTGTTAACAGCATCAAGTGAAATTCTGTTCCGACTTGTTTCGCACTGAGTGCTGACTGCTCTAGAACTTTCTGTAGTTTCACATCTCGCTATATTACTGGGCTTCGATTATTTTAAAAGTAACTAGCTGTAACGCAAACGCAGCCCAGGTCGCAGCCCCAAAAATCTTACAGCAATAAAGAAATGGTTATTCTTCATAATAGGGCATATTGCGATGTATCAAGTAATTTAAAATTGCCTAGAAATACCACCTTTTACCAGAAAAATTCCAAAATCCGTGAAAATCGAGCGTACTAGGTAAACTTTAGCTTTAAATGTAGAGGAAGCCTGTTCATGCAAAAACACTCAGTAAATAAAGCTGTACAAGTATAATTACGTTGCAAAATTTTCGGATACATATGTGTCCATAATACGTGCAATGTAATGTATGGCTGTTACCGAACAGCCCAATTTTCGAGTATGTATTCCAAAACGGTTTTACGCGAATTGCGAGTTGTTTCTTCCGTGTCTACATTGCTGGAGTTTAGTTGGCCTGAAACCATCAGATGACCGCTCGATTGCGCCAATTCGGAGTTCTCAAGAGAAAAATATTTCGTAAGCTCGTGTGCGGACATGCCGGTCAGTGACTAATAACTTTCAATAGAATTTTCAGGTGCAATCGTCCCCGTACCATTTTGCTTACACGAAGAGAAATGTCCTTCCACAACATTTATTCGTAAGTATTTTGGAATTTCGATTACGACGAGGTTCAGATCGTTATTAAAATGGCGATCAACACTTTACGATTTTCACTGATTTCAGTCGATTGACTATGAATAGAAGTTATATTCTACATACTTAGCAACACTTTCAAAATAAGATATTTCTTAAATGAATTTACCTAAATGACGAGTTTTTAAAATTCTCTCTTAGGCAGCTGTCTGTTTTGGTCATAGTTTTTGGATCAACCAAACCTGACGACTCTTTGCCGGGCAAAATGAACTTTCACAACAAAATTCGCGAACAAATACGCTAAAAATAATTGAAAATTATTCTATATAAATTTAGCTCTTGAGAAAGGCGCTTAGGTAGATCGTTCAGCGGCCAATATCTGTGAATTTTACATACGTTGAAGATTTAGTCAAGATCAAAATGTGACCCTTATGGCCGTTTTTTTGCTTCGCGAAAGATTATCGATACATTTTTTGCTTATCAAGAAAGCATTTAGTTTGTAGTATATTTTTTAATTAGAGGCTCGGTTCTGTGATATCAAAAAGAGTGTGGCAGGATATCAACGACGATTTTGAGCAGACCCATTCCGTTAACACTTTTGCTGTTCATTCCTTCTGATCTATAGGTGGAAAACGTTAGGACAGGATTGGCATACGAATCGACACAGAATAATTGACGTCTACATGCTTTTTAACGGCCGCCATTTTCGCTGAGATAAATCAAATTACAGCTTTATGAGTTTCTTACTTAATTGTATGGCATAAAACTTTGCAGGCTTGCAAAATAGACTTTTCTAAACATAATTAGCTCTTCTTTTTTCGGCAATAATGTGCCATTTCATAATTGCACCTAACTCAATTTCATAAACGCAAAACAAAATTTTCTGTTTTCTGAACATCTATCGTTAAAATTTTCTGTTGCGAGGATCTTAGGTATACCTATGTTATAACTATGATCTTCGCTGTCAATGCAGTTAACATCATCAGCTGCGAAGTGGTGCTTGATAGAGTAGATGAAAAATGTATTCCAGATATTCTTGACGACGATGAGGAATACATCATTGTTATGGCCAACGTTCGTTTTCACCATTCCATTCAAGAATTCTACGACAAGGTTCCATATGAAATACACTTCTTACCGAGGAACTCTTCTTTCCTGAAGCTTTGCGAGGAGGTCTTCTCGCAAATTAAATCTAATTAGAGAAGAAATGCTTCAATTCAAGGAAGTGAAGATCTACTTGAAAGAATGAAAAATGCTTCTCGATTTGTCATTCTTTGGAAAATGTTTCTCACTATCTAATGTCCATGGAGACTAAATTGATTAAATATTTTGCGCTATGTTAACAAAATATTTATAAAAGATTGTTCGTTTTACTAACGAGATTAAACAGGTAGCGGGAATATGTAATATGTACGGGTTCGATGACTACAAACCCGGTTTTGATATCAACAAATCCGGTTTTGATTTCAACCGATCTGGTTTTGCGGAAAATACCAGTAAATGCCCCACTCAAATCTGACTCTTCGCATTTCATCTACTGTAGATGTTAACGAGCATGTAACGGTGCCTTTCTTTTCTGCAGCGTTTACTAGTGTAGGATATTCCGTCCCTCTTTGCTCCACGGTATACTGACCTGAACTTAACTCTTTGCCTAGTAAACACATTTTGCAGCAGCACAAAACAACCTCACATGTGAGTTAAATGCTCATTTACATTTCATCGGATCTACCATATACTGTAGATGTTATCGAGCACGTAAGAGGAATTTTAAAACCGAGGTTTGTGACGCCCCGGTGCCTTTCAGTCTATACTACATACCACTAATGAGGATTTCGAGAAGGAAACGAACGTCGCGCACGCACGCACGCGTGCATATGCTTGGGATGTCGTGTTGCCTGTGCACACATGTCGTCCACTGTCCGCCGGGCGTCCGGGCGACTTCCTCCAATGGCGTTTGTTCCTCCCCTGGGTGTTCCAACGCCACCGCCGCCTGTCGGTCACACACAACCAAACCACACTGCGGCGGCGGCACCGGTGTCATGTGTCCACCACGCCAGAGCAGTCGGTCGGCGCAGGGGGTGGGGGGTTGGAAGGGGAGTGATTTTGGGGAGGTGGTAGTCGACGGTCGGCGACGCGCTCCCCCGACCGCCTCCCACGTGCGTGCGTGCGTGCGTGCGTGTGCTCCTCTACCGGACGGCGTCATTTGATTCGCCTCACGCCTCCGTCTTCGAACTTATCTTCACCACGCACACACATATATTTAAATGACAGCTTATTTGGCCACTGTAATTTAACCATCCCCCGGCGGACTGGTCTCCACTGATCCCCTGAGATTCTGAAATATATATATATATATACCCGCGCGCATCGGCACACCAAACTGTTTCCCTCTCTGTCATCGCACACACCCACACACAGCCAGAGAACACACGCATTTTCGATCTAGTGCTCTGGCTTCACGTGATTTCTCTCGCTCTACACAAACACACACAATATGTCGCTGGCAACACGCATAGCCTCTTTCGCACTCCTTCTTTTTCTCAGCAAAGACCTCCGATGCAGGGGCATTTGTGCAGCCTCTCGTCTGCTACCCGCAGCCGCAGTCTCCTCCTCCTACTATGATCGTAGGGTGGCCGGAGGAGGAGAAGGAGGGCAAGCTTCTTCTTCGTATTCGTCCCCGTCCGCTAATTTGACATCCGACGCCATGACGGAGGAGGAGATGGAGTTGTTGGAGGGTTACCGCAACAACGAACGCCAACTGGATGCCGGTGAGCTGCCTATGCAGGTGGTGACGAGGGGCGGCGGTAAGGACGAGGAGGAGCTGGTGCGTCAGATGGCCATCGAGAAGTTCAAAACCAGTATCCTCCAGCGGTTGCACCTTTCCAGCCCCACTATCATGGAGGACACCGACGACGCCGGTGGTGGTGGCGACGGTATGAATGCCACTGACGAGGTCATGGAGGCACTGCCACTCTTCTTGAAAAGCCGCCTTCTCAACGAGGTGGAGAACACGAATGGGATACTTGAACCGCCAGCTGAGCGAACTGAGGAGAAGGAGACAATAGTGCTGCTAAAACCACGTGAGTCTCGTGCGATTTTTCCGGTTTTCATGTTCGTTTTCAACAGGGCTGTTTATGCAGCTTTTTGCAGGGGGAGGGGGGCATTTTGATATTCTCGGTCAGAACGTAGAATGCTAACCTACAAATTGCGACACTTAGAAGTTATATTGGCTCATTTGGTAGGCCTTCCTTCTGCCCCGCTCAAGACGGAGCAAAGCAGAGCACTTGAATGTCCATCGTATTCTGTCACACAAACACTTGAGACCCGGGTGCTTGACACCCATCTTCGGGGTCAGATCACGTAAAGGGACTACTTGTTCTGTAAGCTACTGTGAATCAACCCATGTCCGATAGCTTTGATATCCATTTCTCATTGGAAACTGTTGCTGGCTAAGGAAGATGGTGCGAGGGAGCTAGATGCGGCGCAAGTCTACGTGTAATCACACGCTAATCACCCGTCCCAGGTGGCTTTTGTGAATTACACGGTGAAAGTCATCACCTGGTCATCTTGCCTTCGAACATTTGGCCGTAATGAAAAACCTTGCGATTGCCCCAGGCACCAAAGACAGTCATAGGTAGATGGTTACAGAGGTGCAGCTGAGTCTACAGAGACCACCACAAGAAAGATGACTGCCCCGGGTGACCAGTAAATTCCAATCTGTAGTCCGGCGGTTTGCCGGTATGCATGACCACGAGCAGTTGTTAATAAAAGAAGGAACGCAGATCGTAGCCTTTAGGATAGCCATCTCAGTTGTTTGGTTATCAGCTCAAAATTAAATTTCAGGTTTTTCTTATGCCTGCTATTAGGGTATGTGGAAGGCTGGCAAAGGCTAACAAGTCAGAAACAACCACCATTTAAGGCTGGTTTCACTGTTGCCTTACCGCTTACACATCTTCAATAACTTGACGATCTTGCATATCCGTACCTAGTCTCAGCAATGAATGAGAATTCCTGAGGCTTGTGTTATCCCAGTTCGCGTATTTGTGCATTTAAGTGACCCTAAGCAAGCCCAATTTATTAAAAGAAACAAACAATGCATGCACTCAACAGTTTGCGTCTTTACCCTGTTCGGCGTAACCAGCAGGGTCTGGTTCGGTTCTGTTGACGTTGAACGCATTTGCTGGACTCCCAACGGGGTATTTGGTTGTTGGAAAAGGCGCATCTTAACGAAAACTTTTGTAATGACGTCATGGGCCTTTACGTGGTCCGATACTTGTTTTTCATTCATTACACAAAAAGCCCTAGCGTTACTCGGCCCAGGCAGGGGCCGGTTGCCAACTTTTAGTCCCACAGAACTGTTCATGTGACTAGATTGGGGGCCGGGAAGGGGTCATTGCTTTGTAGCCGAACGGCAGGCAGCGTCACGTGTCATGCTGAGGATTTAGCCTGCGTGTAGAACATTTACACCAACGCTGGTGGGTCCTCTCTGACGCTACCGTGGGATTCTCGATATTTCCGCTTGCTTTTCTTAAAAGAAGGTCAACCGTCGGGAGGGGTGGGACGGGCAGGCACGTCCTAGTGAATGGACAGCAAACCCTTTTTAGAACTAAATGTCTCCCCCCCCCCCCCTACTGTGTGGGTATGCGTGAATGTAAGGCACTGTGCGCGGAGATTAGCATTTCTAGCTCCCTTTGCGAAAAAAAACGTACTTCGGCGCGCTACGCTAGGCCACCCCTCCACCCTTTCCGTTTTCACAGTCTCCCTGGGTGGTGGTGTTGGTGGTCAGTGGGGGGAGGGGAACAGCAACGGCAGCGGCGGCACAGTAGAGGGCAGAGAGTTTGTCGCGTTCTGTCCCCATGTGCGCCATTTTCCCGCAATTTACTGCGTGCGCTCTCTCTCTCTCGTTTGTCAGCGCGAACACGCGCATGGTGGTGGTGGCGGCGGCGCTGATTGTCGTGGGTATGCCTAGCAGTTGCCTCAACTTCTGCTAACCGACGTAACCAGATTTGCAGTTGTAACAGATCTTCTGCGAATGACCTACTCCAGTAATGCACACAACCAGACACACACACACATCCGCATTGCATCCATCTTTGACCTGCGGGAGGCTCTGTTATGCTAGTGTCATTTCCTTTCATGCTAGATATCCTTCCTTAATTCCTATCTAATCCACTAATTTGCAGCCTACTTTACCAACCATGTATGCGGCATGTCGCCGTGGTCTGCAGCGTGTCACTCCTTTGGCGGACTTAATAGTCGAAAAGGGAACGCAGTGACATGTGCCTCTCTAACCACCTTCGGATGTGTCTAGCTGGGCAAAATATGAGGAAACACAGATCGCGGATCAGTTAAAAAAATTTGGTACTAAAATAATGTAGGTGACCTCTTTAGGAGAATACGGCAATATGATCATCCCACTGAAGTACTGCAGGCGGCATCAGTCCAAGAAAGGCAACTTTTGTCTGATGCTAAACCTAACACAACATAAACCCAAACTATTGTTTTAATTGCCAAGAGTGGAGAAGATGGAAGTTCCAGGAAGCATTTCAGAAGGAGAAGAAGCGATCGCTGCAACAACAGCTTTATTTTCCGAACGTTTCGGATTCCGTGAGGAATCCTTGATCAGAGGTGATGGTAGCATAACCATAGTCTGCGCATGATATCATGGTTTTAATCTTAAGTTTAACCCTACTCGTAACTCTAATTCTACCGTGTGCATTAACTCTGACCCAAATATTAACCATAAACAAAAACAGTTTCCGATCATGTACCCTACATAGGCCGCCATACAAGTCAAACTGAATTCCCGAAAATAGTTAGCCCCAAATTCTAACACATAGTACCAACTTGTAGGTCACCACACAGGAAACTTACAAAAAAGTGTCATTTTGTGTGAAGAAAAATAGTAATATTATGGCATATTTCTTCGTGCGGGGTAATCCCACGATATAGAAGTCACTCTACGAGCTCCTTTTTGGGAGCCTGCAAAAGCGAAAATGTACAGGGTTAAGATGAAATTCTACATTCTCGAGGCATTAAAAATGCTTGCAAAACCAAAAGATTCACTTTTTGGAGTGCAACTGTGAAGAAGGCATAAGTTTCTGCCAAAAAATACTTTTGTGCAGCTTTCCTGTACAAAGTTTTCAAATTTATGAGCACATTGAAACTTAATTAAAGATATTATGCTACCTTCTTGTACATTTATGATTTTGGGCGTTTTTGCAGACGGCTAAAAAAGGTTGCTCGAAAGCTGGCGTTTCGACAAGAGATTATGCTGTAAACACAGTTAAATAATTTTTGAAAAGGCAGACAAACATTTTTGAAGTTTTTTAACATTTTATGAAATATCATATTGACGGGAGGCAGAGGTTGAGAGCATTCTGGACGCTAAGATTCCAAAAAGTTATTGCAAATGAGTTTAAAATTTGCAACATCAGTGCCTCTCAATTAATAAATGGGACTAGAAAAAGGCAATCAGGTTTGAGGTGATAGTTTTTATTGTTTATTTTATACTACCTTCAGCGAGTCATTCCACTGAACCCTATCTTGTAGAGGACACGAATCAAAATTCGAAACCAGCAGTGACTTTTCCCCGGTCTTTGTTGAGCTAAAGCGGGAAGTTCAAGCGCCCGCTGAACGGATTCACGTCTCAAGGCCGTCTCAACTGACGGAATAGGCTAAACTAAGAGGCCAATATAATCGACTTGAGCTGCTTTTTATGTTTCAGTGAGAAGGAGGGACACTCCATTTTTTTTAAAAATGCTTTGCAATACTCTGAATGCCAAATCCTACTTGTCACATCTATAAAAGGTAGCTTCTTTATCTCTTTTAGTTCGCTTCAAATGGCCAGGAATCTCCTCGGCCGTGTTTGCGGTTGAAGTGGCCGACACCATTTACGCCACAGGAGTAAAGTCAGCGAGATTTCAATTCGAAGTGAGTATTACGACTCAGAGTTTTGGATTTTTACATGTTGGCACTAGCCTAGTGAATTCAATAGTCAGTAGCAAAGCTCCTGCTGAAACACAATCATATTCAATTTCAACGGAAGAATCTCTATGATTTTACAGTGCTCGCATGTCTTAGCCCTCCATAGGCATTTTCATGACCCGCGTAAATGTTTAATTGTCATATTAATAAGGTAGAATATGATTAAATGGATCCGACAAAGCAAAGGGAGACCAGGGTGGCCATTTTTGGCTTATTAGCCGTCATCAACCAGTCAGGGTATCAGCCAGTCAGGGTATGACTGGCGGATGATGGCTAGTAAGTCAGAAATGGTCATTTCGGTCTCCCTTTGCTTTGTCGGATCCATATTTATCATATCATCCTAGTCACTATACGATGGTCTGGCGGGTTTGCGTTGTGAGCTCCTGGGCAAAGCGGAACTTAAGTCTACCTCTACTTGATTGGTTACGCACACACATTCAAGGCGGAATATGTTAGAAGGCAGAATTTATCCGCCTTTTTCTCCTGTAAATCGGACAAAGTGTAAGGCAATTAGGGGGGGCAGGCCAAATATAGTTGAATACCAGAACTTATCTAACCTCAGCAAGCCTTGCATCTTGGTCTAGTGGTTGGTAAAATCCTCGTCCACCGAATTGTTCGCCACTGCAAATGTAATTACGACAGAAAGGTGACACGAGTTTTTTTAACTATAAGAATGGCATTGCCTTCAAGGTATGTAGCCAGTCAGGCTTCTGTCGCATCAACTCACTTTGAAGACGGTTTGCATTGAAATTGCAAGGCTAAATATGTCAGCCAAGAAAAAAATTTACGTACGAAAGCTAGGACTGGGTATAATTACCAGTGTAAGATAGCATGTCCTTTTTGTGTATCCGAAGTCCACAACCACAACAAAATATAATACACCTTTCCACATTGAATTTTATCGGGCCAAAGTCCGTTATATTGGTGAACTCAGCAAACAAATTAAGACTGGGATGCATGAACACGAACGTCAGATGAGGAGACAAGTCGTGCTCTCTAATTCATCCTCTCCAGGCCACAAATTTTCTTTCGACTGCAGCCAATCACATGACCGGAGGGAAGCTTGGAATTCGAACCACGATCCAGGCAGCGACTCTGAAACCCGCGAGAAGATCAAGGAGTCAAAAGTGGCTTTTGAATAGACTTCAAGAACTTCGGAGACGACATTTTACGCCATCAAGTGGTGCCAACTATTCCCTTAGATTTTCGTATAGACAGCTCTGCAGAAGTGCAATTGTTTCGACGCTACTGATTCCAGATGAACCTCCCGGGTGAATTAAAGAATCAGACTCTTATTTCAGCAGATAATCCTTGCTTAAATTTTATTGCATTTCGCTATATTTGTTTGTGTGAAAACCAAAGAATAATATGTCATTTAGCTTGTTTGAGATCGGAGGGAAATCCAACGTGAAGTGAAGATTCGGGTTTGAGGTATTTATGTGGCTGAAGTTGAAGGGTGCTCTAACGCTGGAACATTTTGCTCACTATTTTGAACTTTCGAACTCGTGGAAAAAGTCCATCGCCAGAGATAGCAGCCGCAACAGAAAAGAGTTTTACACCAATTAAATCATCGCACATACCCTGATTGGGGAATACTTCATCTTTTTTATTCATACACATGAAGGCCCATGTGCTTCAGCGCTCTAAGCTCCACCAATATATGTAAGCCGGAACATGCAAAAGTATTTTCCGAGAAATATTTTATAATGCTTATTTGCTAAATATTCTTGCTGAAAGCGTTATTTGTTCTGAGAAGAAGACGACTCGATCGCTGGGGACAATACGTTTATTCGCCTGACATTTTGGCATCCATCAAGGATTCATCATCAAAGACAGATGCAGAAAACAGTAGCGGAAACGGACCCGCTTCTTCTCAATTACTTCTTGGCACTCGCACGTTCACTTGTATTGATAAATTGTTCTGTTACACTGCGGTGCTAATGTCAACATCGCTGGGTTTTTCACGAAAAAAGATACGCAACGGTTCAGACAAAATATGGTCATACTTGAACAGGTTCAGGCAACTTCACGAATTAAAAGTAAAATTAAATTTGTATCTGAAGAACCGCCTTTTTAGCAGTGCATGCCTTTCTCTTAAAATTAAGCCGCAGGATAAGGTATCCTTCTTAGGTTCCATCCTTTCATCGAGAGATCGTGCCCAGTTTTGTCCGGAAAAGTGTTTTTTATTACCCAGCCTGAATTAATTCTTCGCGCAAATCTAGATGGACGAGGAAATTATCACTGATTTCAGGTCATGTGACGAACTCTGATGATGCGTTTAAGTAACTGTCCGAAACTTCCTGTCAAGTAACTTTTTCCACCTAGTGATCGCACCTTCGTCGTCCAAACTGTTACAGACATTCTAATTTACACTAGAAGGCAGGTTAAAGCCGGTCAACAGATGATGTCTGTAGAACCGAGAGCATAACACCAAATTAGGGGTGTGCTGTCCTCTCTCTTAAAACGCCCTATATCGCTCTGACATATTTTGCGGTATCCTATTAACAAGATTTCATTAATGGGGTAGGTTAGTGCGGCCTTATGAAGAAAAAAAGTTTACTGAATTCGATATGTTGACAGCCCTTTGATCCTTCTTCAAAGAAACATTTTTCATTATCCCAAAGAAGACAGACATTATTTTTTAACCTTGTCACAGCGGCTCACCTTAAGTGTGGGTTAACACTTTTGATTAACTGCCGTGACCCGTGACAAAACGGTTGCGCATGGCATGCACTTGAGAGTTCAGCCTACCTCTTTGATAGTTTTCGTTTCTTTCCCTTCTTCTGCCTTGGCCCCTCTACAGACCTCGGACCCCACAGTAAAGGGCAAGCGGCTGGAGGTGTGGGAGCTGACGCCAAAGTGGGAGCCCTATAACAATCTCCTGGCCCAGCCCTTCATTGAGAAATTCCTGCTGGAAAGGGAGGCTACGGTCCCACTCGGTGGCAACACCAGTGACAGCAACATCATTCCAGATGCCTACTACGAAGACTTCGGCGCTCAGCAGTCAGAGGTTGAGGCCAACGCGGAGACGGCACGCCCACTTAACGGCAACGCTGCCCAGGAGTTTGACAAACGTGGCAACCTCCTGGCTGTCACCGAAGTGCCCAGCGCCGCCGGACGAGTGGGTGCCACCCTCTACATCACCGGCCGCTTCCGTGAATGGGTCGCCTACCGCAACCGGCACCCCATGTTGCCCCGGTTGATCCGCACGATTCTGGTCGTCTGTCCGGAGTGTGACCCAGATGTGGATCCCATCGACACACGCAAGGTGAGCGGTAGTGCTCGTGAAAGTGACATCCTGGGAGATTTTGCACTCAATTATGCCCTGGGTGTTTGTACCTCACCTCTTAACACATTAGTCTGTAAGAAGAATATTCTGCGTTGTATAAGCATTCAACTATGATGGGTAAAAGTGATTGCTGAAACAACGTGCGCATATTAACAGTGCTGCTGGTGCTGGAGTTTTTTACCGCTACAGAAATAGTCATGATGTGTATACGCTCACTTAGAATACGAGCAAAGTTTTTTCTATTTAAACTCAGTTGAAGTACGAAGGGTTGAGTTGGTTTCAGTTCAAGGAGAAACTTTAGCTTCAAACTAATTCCTTTATACTGTATAGTTGGGGCTTTGTAATAGACAATAAGTAAAAATAAGATCATTTATGGAAACCGGTGCCTACAAAAAGTACATTAAATTCAGTAAGGTCAGCTTTACTTACTAACTAAGTATGTTCTATACAGAAGGGTGAGTAAGGGGCCATTCTCTTCAAAATAACTGTCTTGAATTACCAAGAGAATTTTATCCTCCAACTGCCGGACTTCAATCATTGTGCCTTTCCTAGATTCAAAGCACATTGTCATCAGACACTGGACATATGTAAATTCACACTGTTATCTTAATGATCATAATAATCTCTTCTCAATGTTTATCTCTCCCCAATACTATCTGATGCACAGAAACTATCAGGTACTGGACGCATGACATATAACCTAGATGTTGGGAATGTGTTTCCGATTAGTAGAGAACATTACTATCGTACATCATAATCTCGAGATATTTTGGTTAGCCTAGGATGCCAAAATCTGGGGGCACCTTTCTTAGACCACCCGCATAATTTAAATCAGTAAAACATATTACTTTATTAGTCTGACTAGTGGTGTTCCCATAAATAAACATACATGTAAACCCTTCTTTGAAATAGTTTGGTAAGTAATTACACCCAAGTTCAACGCTATATTCAAGAACAGGATTGTGAGATGTCCATCCAGGTTGTGTTCGTTTTGCCTACTTATTTCGTACAGAATGAAGCCGATATCCAGTACAAACCTGTATAAGTTCTGTTTTATTCTTTTTAGTGGAATTGAGGAGTTGGTGACTTTTTGAGTAGACAGTAGGAAGATAGAAGCAGAGGAATTTCAAGTAAAATTGGAAGGGCAGATTGGGCTAAAGATTATTCTGAAATTGAGAACGTTTGTTACTCGTAAAGTACCATTCCTTCGAGTACGCAGTTAGAAGCGAATGTACTTTCTAAACCAGGAGATTAAATTTTTATCGAGTATGACCTCCAGAGAGTTCCCAGCTTCCTTTCAAATACCTACAAAATTAATTTCTTTTTTATAATATATTTTAAATTTCAGCGATATTTAAAAGCAATTTAAATGAGACATACTACGTATGGAAGATTTTCTCAGTGTAATTTTTACAGACGGTTAGAGGGAAATCAGTTCACAAGTAAGCATCCTGAATTGTCTGAAATTGCATGGAATTCTGTTGCAATATAAATACAATTACAATCCTACTTACATACGCTAGTCAAATCGAGATCAAATTTTAGGACTTCAGTTAATATTGCAGGAGTTGGAACATCAATTGTAATTAAAATTTACACAAAATCTAAAATTTTATTAGCTCTCAAAAAGACCACCCCTTCCACCAAGGGAGATCTAGCCACTTACTCATTTCGAAATAAAACGGAATTGTGACAGCTGTAGACGTTTAACTTCCGTAATTCGAGGCATCACCGAATATGCGTTTTATATCTCATTTTCGCGGACTGCATTGAGCAATTTCCTCTTGAAAAAAACGGTTTCGAGATAAATGTTACCATTTAGCTGGTTGTGGCCAGTCATATTTTTATTCAGAAAAATTTAAGTTTTTTAAGCGAATAAACTAGGCGAATAATTGCTGAGGAGATAACTAAAAGAAAAGTTAAAAAACCACCTGGTGGCAGCTGACGTAGCCTACGAGTTGCTGCAAGCTTTCGTACGTCAAAAAATTGACGCTTCATCCAGGAATGGCGAAGTTTGATCGATAGGCTCACAGTTTATGAATGAAAAATCTTTTAGTAAAGGAAAAAGAACGGCCAAAAATGGATATAAAGTACTAGTCATGTAGATGGCAAAGAATATAATAAAAGATAACGGTGGGAAACTACATTGAAAGAAAAAAATTATAATATCACATGGAAAGTATTTGTATTTAGTTGTTAGAATGTAACATTCCAACAATACTGGTAAACAGAGAAGCAACTAAGAAGCCATTAACTCAGAAGAAGAAGAAGAAGAAAAAAAAAAAAGAAAAAGAGGAAGAAGAAGAAGAATGAGAACGAGAATATGTGATCGCTAAAACACGCTTCTGATTCCATCGAGAATCCTTGATCATAAGTCACCGTATGATGGTGAAAGACATGCACAGATTTTGGTCTCATGCCTCATGGCCGCGTCACTAATAGTAATCAGTACTCTGCGCATGGCTCAAACTATCTTACCCTTAGCTATTATTAAGGATTCTCGAAAGAATCCGAAACCAGTCAGGCAAATAAAGCTCTTGTTTCTTCTTCTAAACTGTTTGCTGGAACCCGCATATTCGCTTCTATGGGCAAACCACGCCTGTGCATGTAATAAGCTAATGCCGCAATGAAGCGGGTTTTCTTGGCACCCTCCCCTGACATTTTAATAGCTCACAGAAGATTGATGACGGGTCTCGTAGTAAGGATGAACATTTCTCACAGTAGGCGGACCGGGTTCCTGTCAGGAGTCCGGAAATTGAAATAAAGTCTTGATTATCTTATGCACTTGAGCATTCAACAACGGCGATGAAAGGTACTCTTTACAAAGTCGATGCAAATGCCGTTTTTGACTGAGTCGGCTGTCGCTTGACCATCCAAATCATCAGGCTTCAGTTATTCCTGCAACTTGCTAGTGAAACAGCTTATTCTCATTTGAAGTCCTTCCAATACCTAGACACCGTGGTCAAATATACAATGGTAATGTCATAAAAAACGACCGCACACTGCAGGGCTGTGATAGACATGCTCTTCGGGAAATTGAAAAAAAGTAGTCCTCTAACTAGCTTCCTACTGAAATCACGATATTTGGCAGCCTTTATCGCCGACGAAGGCCGTTTTTCCTCAAAAAATAAAGTAAGTAAAATACGTTTGTTTTGATAAATTCTCAATAGGCCCTAAAATTTATATGGTAATTAACGAAATAAACTATCCACTCGGAAAAACTCACTACTTTTATCTACCAACTCGCAGAGTTTAGTTTGTTAATTAATGTAAAGGCCTTTGGAGAATTTATCAAAATAAACGGATGTTTTGGCCAATTTATCTTCGTAGAAATAAATTAATATTTTTGGGTTATGGGTATCCGATTTTGCTTACTTATTTCCGTTTTGAAAATTTGGATTCCACCTCTCTTCCTTTTATGCCCTGTCTAACCATCGATAACTCCCAAAAGTATTATCCTAATAAAAGTAGTATATTCACTGACTGATAATTCATCAAACCATTGATTCACTATGCGTTTAAAGTTGTCCGCCGACAGAAATTGCCTTGACCAATTTATCGCTGCGAACGACTTTGAAAATTGGCAGCAGGGTTTGGTTATTCGTTACGCCAGTGCAATAAATCAAGATAGAGTCGGACAGTTTTATTGCTACTGTGTTTTATTGCAAAACATGATTCCATTTCGCATGCATTTTTGTCGAACATAGTGTGATTTCTTCGAGCTGATAGACGCAAAGTTCGATTTTGCGGCTTTCAAGGGAAGCTGATGCACACTGTTACCATACATGTGGCAGTTTTTATTCTGCAGCAAAAGGCGCAATATAGATGAAGTTTGTTGACAGTACATAGCAACATGGAAAACGTCGCTTTTAGTTAAAAAAATCTGTTTGCTTTTCTTAAAAAAACGGAAGTTGGCATCCAAAATTAGTCTAAAAAAGGCAAAATTTCATGTAAATCATTCCAACTTGTCAGTTTTCCGTAACGAAATTTCATGGGTAATTGCGATAGAAAATTAATAAACTTGCGCAAGATGACCAAGTCTTAACATGCGATCTATTAAGAACCCCAGGCATAGTATAAGATTATACTTTTGCTATTTATTACTGGACCAATTTTCAGAAAGTGTAGTTGTGGTTTATACCTGATACAATGACAAATTTATTTAAAATATAAATATTCAAATATACTTGTAAATTTCAATGACCAGTTAAAGCACGTGTTTTCAAACTATCTAAAAAGACATATATCCGCAAAAAAATTCCATATATATATATATATATATGTATATGTACATGTCAAACGGCTCAAAGTCACGATACTTTTTAAAATGCATAAGAACAGCTGGAATATAGGACTGCTTGTGCACACGTTTTTCCTCAGTGTCATTTTTACACGTCTTTAACAACGCAGAAAAATGCGCGTGAAAATATTTCAATAAACTTCCGGAGGACCATTTGCACACACAGGCAATTCGGCATCCGTTGATTTGGAAGCCGTATAACGGAGACAGAATTACTTTCTGATCCAAAGAGAACCGCTTTTAAGGACGTGCATCTACCTATACTTCACTGGATCAATTGTCCTGATCTTTCAAACTTTTACAAGAGGCCATCTTCAGAGGTGAGAAAGCAACCACAAAACGAGGGTAACTATAGTGGCCGTCGGCCAATCAACAGTCAGAAATCATCAGTTTGTCAAAGGGTTATAAACAGCAGTCAAAAAGGGTGGGCGAGGAGGGCAATTAGCAGTCAGTGGAGTCGGGGGGGGACAATTTTAGTTGTGCACGCTAATAAGCTGTCAGTGGGGCAGGGGGGGGGGCAGTAATTAGTGTGGTGCCTAGTCACCCAGTAAAGGGTCCAGGTAACAATGCCTCCTCTTCCGGCTGGTTCGTTGTAGGGTCCTATTCGCTAGCCATCCTCACGTTTGGTTTGGCCCTATTTTGTCTTTTTCCACATTAAAGCACAAGATTTTGTAAGCTGTGAGCAGCTCCGGATGTCTATTGACAGAGTCTGCATCTGGGTACCATGCCTCGAGCGTCAGCCTTTCGGTTTTTAAGGTTCCTTGGACTACGACGGTCGCTCCTTGAAGATCGACGTTAGGGACAGTCTCTGCGATGTCTGCTGCAAGTTGAGAGTTTGGGTCTCGTCTCCAAGCCGCTAGTTTATGCTCATGAAGGCGGGTCTGCAATTTGCGGCCTGCTTCTCAAGCGTAATTGCAGTATCTTGTTGACAACTGCAGAGGCTTCTGTAGGAGACAGTCTGTCGTTTGGTTGCATTACCCGGCGGTGTAAAGACAAACTGCCTCCTACAGAAACCTCTGCAGTTGTCAACAAGATACTCTGCAACGATGGCGACTGCAATTATGTTGGAAAAACACGCTTCTTACGTATACATGAAATTTACCAGGAATATGCTTGTTACTCTGGACCATTTTTGAAAATACTGAATGCAAGCTCACCTCCTCATCCACTCCGCCTACTCCTTTCCGATCATTTAAGAGTATTTTGGAGGTCATTCACGACGTAAACCTCCGACGAAGACGCCGTTCTACGGACGAAAGCAAGAAAGAAAAATGGCCAACAATCACCAATAAGTGCAGGGCAAAGGGACACAAGTTCAAGTGTTGTACACAGTACTTCCAACTCAATTTCAAGGACCTCGGCTGGCACAAATGGATTGTTCATCCGAAATTCGTTGAACCCAACTACTGTCGAGGGTCATGTCAAGGTAAGCTGCAGGGACTAAAGATAATCTTGCGTGTGTGCATGAATTTATTTCCGTGCAATGGCCGAATTCGGGGAGAATATGTCAGGGAATAGTCCTCGCAATTGCATATCCACAGCCTGATGGGCATTGCACTTATTTATTTTGTGATTGTTGCCTCTTTGACACTTGCACATTGTTCATTTGGCGCAGTTTTGAAAGTCTTTGTAGCCCCGGTTAAATTCTTACCAAAGACAGCAGGGGAAACGTTAGGATTGTGAGTTCGTTGTCACTATCATAACGATAATTAAACTACCCAGGATTGTGAGCGGAGCATATCAAGAAGAAGGAAACAAAAATTGAGCGTTTATAATTAATAAACAATAGGCACAACTATGTTATAATTTAAGGTAAACCGGCGAAAAAACGCGTTAAATAAAACAGGCGAAAATTAGGCATAAGCAAAGATTGGTTAAGCGAATAAACCGCTGTCATAGAAATATGGTCAAATTAAGAGCCACTGGGAAACAGTGGAACAAATAATGCCTGCGAATTGGGCACAATCCTGTATGGATTCTTTATCGAGTTTTCCAGAATAAGGTAAAAGTATGACAAATAGGCTTTTCCCTGTTTTTTTACACTCACCATAGGTTAAAAGGCATTTGGACGAAAATTTAAGTACGAAAAGCCAAAAAGAAACCAGAGATCCCTACTAACACCGATCCCATATTACACTGTCCTGGAGTTTTAGTAACTGTGGAGAAATGGTGAAATCATTTACCTCCGACAGGCTAACAGAGTACGCGCCAGAATTCGTGAAACATGCTGACCTATGCGAAAGGTTGATATTCTTGCGCTAATCGGCGTTGGCAGAGGCTGTGATAGGGATTATTATGAATTCTATTCGGAACTTATTTCAGACGTGATATGATTTCGGCTTATTAACGAGCCTATTTCTGATCACTATCAAATTTCTTATGCTGTAAAACTTACTACTTAAATAGCATGCGTTTTTATCATTGATTTTGACTGCCTTTATAAATTCAAACATATTTTTTGTGGAAAACGTGAATGAAAAAAGTATTTCTGGAAATCGTTTGATAGCAGATTACGCCTTCTTTAAATTTTACACTGAAAGAAATGTATCATTTGGAATGAAAAAACTTCTGATTTTGAGATCTTTCACGATTGTGAGTTGTTCATAATTCATCGTATCCATCAATTTATTAATGTTGCCTACACTGTATAAAGCATGTTCCACACCTATTGCGACATCTTATGAATACTTTGTGATCTTTTACTCAAACTGTAGGCAAAACGTTATTTTCCTTAAACAGGAACTGCATAAAGTGCAGTTCGTAAACGTTGAATTCTAGTGTACGAGTCAGTAGGTTTCAAAATTATTTGGCAATTTAGAAACTCTTTTAAACCGAACGATACCCTTTCTTTAAGAATGACACCTAAAGAAGGCATCATTTGCTACCAAACTAGTACAAGAACTACATTTTCGTTTACGTTTTCCATAAAATATATTTGAATCAACGAAGGCAGTCGTAATCAATTATAAATACGCATACTATTTAAGCAGTTACTTTTCACAGTACATACGTTTTGTTAGTTGTCAGAACGAAGCACGTTAAAGGGTTCGCATCCTATCCTATCCTGTCTAAAAGAACTTTAAAATAGGCTACACGATAATCAATCTCACAACCTGAGTCAATGCTGATCAGCGAGAGAGCATCGATCTTGCGAATGTTTCGGCACGTTGCACGAATTCTGGTGCATACTCTGCACTTTCTTAATCTGTGCAGAAAGACCGGACTGTCAGTTTTTGCAATCGCCGTTCGCAATTAGCCGGCTCCTTTAAAAGCGCTTTCCATTGTCCAATTTTCGGCTGCATTTAGTGGCCTTACGTTCGGCAGTGTGTGTGTGTGTGTGTGTGCCCACATATGACTGGGCTTGTGACCATCCGGTTGATTACGGCTGGCTTGGGTCGCGCTCTCTGTCCTAACACTGCTAATGGTTCCTTTTTTTCCTCTCACAGCATTTCAAACTCTGTGCTGTTCGGTGGATAAGCTGTCTGACAGAACATTTCAAAATGCGTGGAGCGTGGCTGAAACCTTTTCTGGAGGGCTTCCCCCCCGGAGGTAAAGGTTTTCGGCAGTTACGCTGAAAGATACAGGCTGACTCCACATTCAGGCGGATAGGTGTCATGCTGAAACCGTTCTAGCTGTAATCCTGACGTTTAAAAAAGATTTTCCAGTGCAGATCAGGCGAGGCTCTGGAGGGGGTCAGGGAAGAAGAAAGTCGCGTGTTTACTGACAAACAGCCGCCCGAGCAAATTTCAACAAAAAAATATCGTGCAGATTGCCCCCAACTACTACCTGACATGTAAATGCAGAGCTTTGAACTTTTAGCTACCAAACAAAAGTTTTCGGTTTTGAGGCGACAACCGAAAGAACTCACGCCAGCTATGGACCTTTTCGTGGGAAAAAACAGGGCAGATTTTGCTGACTTGGGTCTAAATTGTCCGAAGGCATAAACGAAACACCACGTGATAGTGAAGGCACCAAAGGCCAACTTTATTGCACACGAACGCTCAGTGGTGTATGACCAACGCAAAACTGCTGACTTACTGGGATCGTTTACGACAAATGCGCAGCCTTACGGAACGTGAAGGTGGGGAGGGGGGTGCCTGCTTCCGAGTTCTCTGTATAAATAAATTTCACTATGATTGATTCATCTTTTGCACACCAGGATAAATTTGAAGACTTGATGACGTTTTGGACAGCTGGGACGGCTGTACTTTGTCGAAACGAATACTGAATTTTGTCGATCAGCAGTAAAAAGTTGCGGCTGTGCCTGTTCGCCTTGGGCTGATCGATTTCTCTCCGGCCGCTGTTTGGCCCTGCGTGTGGATTTTTGCTTGACGTGACGGCAGTTGATGTTCTGCTTCGTCCCCACAGTAGAAGATGCTGGTAATCCTGCTCCCTCTTCCGGTGGTTTCGTCACAGTGACGTCTTCGTCTGCAAGTTCTGACTTAGGTTTGAATATGCAGTTTCCTTTACTTTCATAATGACGTAGGACTTCGTAGGCCGCAGGGAGGTGCAGATGCTCGTTGACAGAATTGGCGTCTGAGTAACATGCCTCAAATGTCAATCTGTCAGCTTTTGAGGCTTCTCGGCCTACGATGGTCGTTCCTTGAATATCGAAGTCGTGACCAGTCTCTCCAATATGTGTGGCAAGCTACGAGTTAGGTTCTAACCTCAGGGCCATCGCTTTGTTTTCTTTTAGGCTGGTCTGAAATTTGCGCCCTGTTTCTCCAACGTAATTACAGTCGCAATCATTGCAACATATTGTGTAGACAACTGCAGAGGTTTCAGTAAGGGCGATGTCTTGCGCATTAATTAGATTGCAGTAAGGGTAGACTTATGCTGCATCTACCACGCACTCTCCTCCCACCCGGACCTGGTGTCATGACCAAGGCAGAAAAGACCGGAGGCGGGAGACGACCGACGCGACCGAAGCCACTCCAAAGCCTGCCATCCCATCTGTTCTGGATCCACCGATCGTGGAGTGTCGTAAATGCCACGCTAAAAAGGAACCTTAAGAGCCTAAAATCTCACTCGGCTGCCTCAAACCGGACTGGCTGTTTGGTCGGAGTTATCCGGACCAGTTGGCAACCTTCCAAGCCCACTAAAGCTTCAGACGCGTCAGATGGTGCGAAACAAAAATATGTCATTTCTACTCCCAGACCACACTCAGCGGCCTGGGGTTCTCTGGAAGTAGGTACTAGTTAAGCATTCTGACAACTGATTCTGCTGTTTTGTAACGCAGATTCGTGGATTTTAACGCAGCAAAGTAACTTTATTAATAAATTACCGAATTTATATGGTCTTGAGCGTTGGCTGCGGCACAAAAGCCTTCCCTGCACTGTGTGGGTTCGACTCCGACCGAGGTCAGCGCGAATTTTTTTACAATGGGTTCAGCTGAATTAGGCAAATCTGTCAAACAATTAAGTGAGCCTAGTAGTCATTCTGGTGGATTCTAGATGATTGCCTCGGAAAACCTGTCTAGGCAGTCAGCTTGCTGATTTGGCAAAAGTTGATTTCATACGAGTAGTAAGTTGAGCGGGTAAAAGCAATCAAAGTGTTATTGCATTCACGGTGTGTCCCGTAGCTCAAAGGTAGAGCGTTGGCTGCGTAAAAGCCCTCCCTGCTGTGTGGGTTTGACGCTCATCGAGACCACGAATTTTTCACAATTTGGTTGACTGAATTAGGCAATTCTGCTAACCCCCCCCCCCCCAAATGCCTCTTGGCAGCTTAGAATTCTTAAACTTTAGCTACTTGAAACCGCAAATAATTATCCAACTTGACTTTCACCAACAATTTACTGACTAAGTGGATCCGACAACGCATAGGGAGACCGGAATGGCCATTTCTGGCTTATGAGCCGCCATGAGCCATTCATACCCAATCTCGAGGGTTGGTACCCCCGAGATTTGAACCCGGGAACTTTGGTCATTGAGTTTAACACTCTACCTCTAGTCGGTTTGTGATCGGGTATATGATGAAATTCCTGACTCATTTTCTATCTTTCCTCCTAGTGAGTGAACACACAAATACGCCACACTCGCGCATGATGCACATCTATCGACAGCAGAATTATCCGCTGTTGTCAGCCGTGCAACGTGAAGCCATGCTCTCCTGTTGCCACCCTACGAAGATGGCCAGCATGACGCTGCTTTACGTAGATAAGGACAAGCAGATCCAAATGAATACCCTTCACAACATTATTGTCCGTGAGTGTCGCTGTAGTTAGGCCTCTGCACCCACCCCACAAACCTCTTAACAATCCCCAGGTCCCTGTGTTGTGTTTTTATATATTCCGTAAACAGTTTCGCTTTTTCAGCTGGGTTTTTACGCCTAACTAGGCGAATGAACGGGCGTGCATCCACGTGCGGTTTCGCACAATCGAAGATATACCTCATGTTTCAGCAGAACCTCTTTGGCAGACTCCTGTTACGTTCATACCTCTCCCCCCCCCTCTTCATCCACCCCTCACCCCTGACCTCACCCCACTCTTATCTCTTTTCTTTTTTAAGTCTAAACGCCCATCTCGCCTTTATTTTTCACAGTCACGTACAGTTGAACACACACAAACACACAGTCGGTCGTCCGTTATTTTCTATCGATTGATTGTGTGACCCCGGGCTTGGGGCTGTACCAATTTTGCCAGTGATTTCCTGGAACTTTATTTTCTCTTGTTTTCTATTTTTGTGAAACTCCTCCCTCCCGTCCTCTCATTTTGCCATATCCGCTGTCATCGCTGACTTGCTGTTTCAAATCACCCATCATCCCCTGCCTAACAGCCGGTCCTTGCCACAATTCGTTAATTTGTATGCCTTTTCTCATTTGTACTCTATGTTTTTTCATATTGTACGTGAACGAAGGTGGTCGCGTTGCGGGTGTGGACGAAACCTTCTCCATTCTGCTTGTGATCCTGGTGGTGTCTCTTTCTCTTTTCCAGAACTCGGGTTTGGCCGCAGCCGCTTGCGGTGTTAAAGCATTCCGAATCCATTTCACACAGATACACTGTTAACAATTAACAATAAAGACCCCTTTTCATCACAGCTTTTTCCACCAGCCAAGGAGAGGTCACGTCTTGTGACGAGTGGGTATGTGTGCGTTTGCTCTTTGTGGAGCACGTAAACACGGACATCTCTCTCGCCCTCTCTCTTTTGTTTTACAGACCCACCTTGCTCGGCTGAGTGGTCAAATTTGCATATATACAGTGCTCTTGCCGTTGTTACAGTTTGTCCTATTAAAGCCACTTTAACTTTCAAATTTTCTGTGTGTCTACTTAAATTGAAATAAGTAGATGTGTTTTTTAATTTCTCTCCACCCCCACCCCACCGCGCCGCTGCGCCCAAGGGTTGGTTCACAAGGCACGCACAACATGCATCTCTCTCGCTCAGAGGCGAAAATGAGCTCAATACCTAAGGGGCAGTTTAAGTGAATTCGGGACAGGACGAGACGAGACGAGATTCCTCCTCCGCTAGTTTCGACTTTGATTCAGGGATTCGTGTAGCGTAAGCTCAGGCAAACAAGTCTGCTGCGGTTACTGCTATGCTTTGCCTTCTGATTCACTTCTAGCAGCACAAAGTACTGCCTGCCTACGGATTGGGCACACATTTGATTCCGGATCACGTACTGGTCACACCGAGAGCGCTGCACTGACACTAGGACTCTGTGATTTATACTGCGGTAGAGGTAAGAATGTGCGCGCGAGGGTTGCAACCTCACGGTTTTCCCTCTTGCAGACTGCAAGAAAGTCTTATCAAGTTAGCACGAATGCCTGCACCAATTACGCATACCTACAAGGGCCGACAGCAATCTAAGAGTTCGCATAGCCCGAGAGATGTGTAGCTAGGTGGATAGGAAGGAAGGGGGTGAGGGCTGGCGGGGGGGGGGGCGATCGGAAGGGAGAGATTGGACAAATTCGTGCTTAGCGGGGGGGGCCCAGGCTCTGATGATGAATGATCCGATGCCTCTACATGAGCCCGCAACACTTCAAAGGTTTTGTAACATCATGGCGGTGGCCTCGGCCGCGGTCGCGGCGGCGCATGACCACGCGTTCACTGATTAGACTTCACAATCTTATGCCTCTAATCGGTATCCACAGACTGGCTTACGGAGGAACGCACGCAGACACACGCACACAGGTACAAACCCCCCGATGCTGGTTAAGGCCCACCTAGGCACTCAGCGCGTGCCCACACAGAGGGTCTGGATGGGAGCAAGTCCTGCCATTCGTAAGTTTTCTCCCGTGCGTTCTCGTTATCTAGACGCTAGCACACACGCACACATGCTAATACCGTTATGATATCCACGAGAGGCCTCATGATTAAACACAGCTGTCAGTTGAAAGTTCATACAATCTGTGTGGGAAATGGGAATGCTGAAGTCAACACGCACGCAACGCGCACACCGTAGTGCCCTGTGCTGTGCTGCATGTCTGTGGGTACATGTGCGATACGTGGGCTTAAATGGCACCTTGGAAACTATAAATAAGCATATCAAGGGCATTTTATTAGGCAGTGCATTAAGTGTTATTTTGCCTGCATAACTGAAGGTGTTTTTTTTACCACCCCCCTACTTACTACCGAAAAAAAGGCTGGCATACCGATCGCAGAATCAACGCTCATAACAAAAGAATCAGAATCCAGCGATGACTGCGTTGAATTGGTGAGCACATAGCCCTTTCATTCAGAGAATTAATTCTACGAAAAGAGAAGGCAGCTTAACAGGCCTAGAGGTGCTTGTAATTTTTGCTTCGCTGACGCACACAACGTTCAGCTACCCCCCATATCAGCTTACCATGTCTTTCAGTCTTTCGCCCAAATATGAAAGTAAAAAAGAACCCTTTATAAGTACACCTGTAATAATAGCATCTGTCGGATACGTTGGGTACACAAAGACTTTGTGTCACGTCAGCCAGTGTCTTTACTCCTCACTGGCATTCCGAGCAAGCTTGGACAAACTCGCGGGTCTATGGAAATGCAAATATACGCAAGTAGGCATTAGCTCGGAGCCGGTACTTAGCTTGTAACTTTGAATAAGCAACTGCGCTTTGATAAAGCCGTCACGACTGGCGGTCAGCTATACCTTGGAAGGCTACCATTCAACGGGATAATTAGGGTATAGCTGCCAGGACTACAAAAATTCCTTACTTTTTTCGCTCAGCGCCCCTCTCGTTTTCGTGGGATCCATGACTCCTGATGATGTGTGTAGAGTTAGGATTCGGGTCGTGTGCAGCACGCCTGCACAGGTTTTGTCTTTTCGGCCAGTGTACACATTCTAATCACCAGTGGTTTTTACCATATTTTGCCAAAAGAGCACATGGTGCACCCTATTCTAGCTGTTATTTCTAGCGGTTGCTTAGCAGAACGAATCCTGTTCTCTTAGAATCAGGCTAGACGCCTACTATAATTGATTGAGGGTGGACAGTGCAGTAGTACCGGCGCAAATTCTTATGTCACTATATATTAAGTATAGACGGTATTTACGGCTGCGGCCACGCTCCCTCTCTGCGCGGTCATCTCGACTCGTCTTGTCATCATTTAAACGCAGTGGAGAGGGCTTAGAGTGAAGTAGTTCAGCGGGGTGCGTCTACTTTCATTATAATTGGGCGCAGTCACCGTCCCTGCTCTCGAGCATATGGTGGACATCACCGATTACGGTGGTCGAACTCAAATTAAGTCATATGCATAACGTCGGCGTTATTGGGGTCTGAGGTGTAAGCTCTACACTTTTGCCCTCTGGAAATGATACTGTGCTTTCCCACCAAAATCGGATCTGCTGAAAACATAAACGGATCTGCAGACGTCAAAACCAGATAAGTTGATACTTATGTTATAACTATGATCCTCGCTGTCAATGCAGTTAGCGTCATTAGCTGCGAAGTAGTGCTTGGCAGCGTAGATGGAAATGTATTCCAACATGTATTGGCAAGCTTTCCAGATATTCTTGACGCAAGGAGGAGAAGTAAATCATTTTTATGGACAAAGTTCGTTTCCAGGCGTTTCCATACGAGATACACTTCTTACCAAGGTATTATCCTTTCCTGAAGCCCTGCGAGGAGATCTTCTTGCAAATGCAATCTAGTGTGAGAAGGAATGCTCCAATTAAAGGAAGATAAAATTTACTTAGGCTTCTCAATTTGTCGGTGAAAATAACTTAAAAAGTTATTTTCAACTTTGGGAGACATTTTTTGGCAAGGTTTCTCAATATCTGGTGTCCATTGAGACTAGTTTGATCAAATACTATGCGCTATGTATTCAAAATATTGATAAAAGATTGTTTTTTACTAACAAGGTTCAATAAAAAGAGGAAATAGTTCTTGTATACAATAAGTAATAATCCGGTTTTTATGTCTACAGATCAAGTTTTGATTTGTATATTTTATTCATTAAATTCACCTGAACTACTGCTTAACAGAAGTGATTTCACTTAAGCTTAGTATATTGACGGGAAGTAGGTGCAGAATTCGGCAAAATTCAAGTTTTTCGACATCAAAGGAGTTTCCTTCGCTATGAAGCTCTGGGGATCACATCATCTTCCTTCTGCATTTTGCAGTATAAAAGAATATAAAGAAAAATTAAAAATTCGAGTTGACCCAGTTGTGAAAAAAACTCGAAGCGTTTGGCAGAATTCGAACCCACATTGAAGAGAAGGCCTCAACCGGTAGCCAATGATCTAGCCACTTGAACTACAAAAGTCCCACCTCGCACCATGAATTTACTTACACTTGGGTCGATTTTACCCGCCAAACTTTAGCGCTCGTATGGAATCCATCAATACGAACAGCAAGCTGACTGCCCAAGCAGGATTTCCTAAGTAATACTGTAGAATCCACCAAAATGACTACAAGGCTGACTTACATATTAGGAGGACTGATTTCCTAATAAAAACTAAAAACGGTTTAAACATATCTTGTCAGAAAACTGAAAAAAAATCGTTTTGCGTTCATGAAATTGAGGTAACTGTGAGTTTGTGATGACGCATTGTTTTTAGGAAATAGAGAGTAGATTCAGTTCAAAATATTCTTTTTCGCAAATCTGTCAAGCTTTGTGCCACAAAATTAACTAATAAACTTATAGGGCAGTACTTTTCTTTCTCGAACTAAAAATAAGGACGATAAAGAAGCATATATATGAGCAGCCGAGACATGCATCACTTTTCTTTGTCAAGCCGTAGATAAAAGGTGGCGAAACATCTTTAATATATAGTTCGGTACGAACAAACAAGGCAACTTGAAAGGGAACAGGTAGAAAATTCTCAGTTTTCCTAAAATCTTAGCATATTTTCTGCCACAGTGACCTGCTTTTGCAATGTTTGAAGGGGACCAAAATGTGAAGTGTTTAACGAAGACTAATATGCGCTGCAATTCGCGGTCCAGATAAAAAATTCCTTGCATCATCCCCGGAAGAGGAAGGAGAAGAAGAGACGACTTCTGGGACCAAGGTATGTTTTTGGCTTCCATCGTCGGGCCTTGGTGTCTGCACCCTTGTTCGCATCCAGTGAATGTGTCCGACCACTAGCCTTGTCTTATGCTCATGTGTCAATCGATTACACCGATCGATTTTTGTGGCTGTTTGAATTGCTCGAGCCCTCACGGGCGTCTTCATGAGCTATGTCAAATCGATTTTGTCTCTCGTGAGTAATTCACCCTCTTTGCTCGTGGCTGCCGGCTTTCGGCCCTGCTTATCTCTCTACGCCCAACCTATTGCTCCTTTCTGAGCTAATGTTAGCCTTCTGCGGCGTGTTTTTTAGGTAGGATGAAGGTCCACGGCTCTCTTTAGTGTGCCAGTTAAGGAAAAGCGTTCTAGCAACAATCTGGTCAGCTTTTCGTTGGTCCGGCCTATTATCTTTGCTTTTTCAAAGGCGAATGTGTGGTTCTTCTGCTGTACGTGGTCATACACCAAAGACAGCTTATCCTTGCGGTTGGTTGCAAACTGATGCTCATGCAACCTTGTTCCAAGGTGTCTGCCCGTTTAACCGACATACCTTGCAGTGAAGTCTTGGCATGGTATGCTGTATACCACAGCTGATTGTTCTGTCAAAGGTAGCGGGTCTTTGGGCCTCATGATCTATTCCATCTGCTCTAGCTTTCGGGGCTATTGATGGTCTTCTCCAAGAGAAATACGACGAAACCGACCAAAAGCTCAAGCAAGGGCGCATCATCGAGCTCCTGGAACTGTGTCTAAAAACTTTCTGTGCGTTTAATGGTCAAGTCTACGAACAAAAGAAGGGGATACCGATGGGCTCGCCTCTCTCTGGCCCTATTGCCGAAGCTGTTTTGCAGGGACTCAAGCGGCCGATCTTCAGCTCGTCTCCTCTAAAGTTCTTGGCCAGATACGTAAACGACACTTTTGTCATCATCAAAAGAAGCAAAGTGCAGGCCTTCAAGGCACTGCTGAACTCCATCTTTCCTAACATCCAGTTCACAATCGAAGAAGAGGTCAATAATCATTTACCCTTCCTCGATGTACAAGTGATGAAAATGGCAGACGGAAGGATAAGAACAATGGTCTACTGCAAGGCAACCAACACCATGCACATTCTCCACTTTAGAAGCAACCACCCTCTCGGCCACAAACGCGTTCAGACACACTGCAGTGAATAAAGTGGGAAAAAGTAGGATATTAAGTACTTGCATGCCCTATTTCATGCCAAGTGTTATCTTAAGTTCTTTGTACGCAAGTGTCTTAAGAAGCCCCACCATGGGTGGTCGAAGGGAGAGGACCCTAAGTTCTGGCTCGCAAGCCCTTATGTGAAGAACGTATCAGAGTTGGCTACAAGAATCCTGAAACCATTCGGGATTGGTGTGGCTCATTGCCCGGAGTCAACCATCAGATAGCATATCATAAGACCCAAAGTTCCGCTTCCTTTGACAGAACAATCAGCTGTGGTATACAGCATGCCATGCCAAGACTTCACTGCAAGGTATGTCGGTGAAACGGGCAGATGCCTTGGAACAAGGTTGCATGAGCATCCGTTTGCAACCAACCGCAAGGATAAGCTGTCTTTGGTGTATGACCACGTACAGCAGAAGAACCACGCATTCGCCTTTGAAAAAGCAAAGATAATAGGCCGGACCAACGAAAAGCTGACCAGATTGTTGCTAGAAAGTTTTTCCTCGACTGGAACACTTAAGATAGCCATGGACCTTCATCCCGCCTACCGAGCACTCCGCAGAAGGCTAACAATGGCTCAGAACGGAGCAATAGGTCAGGCGGAGAAAAATAAGCAGGGTTTACAGCCATCAGTTGCAAGCAAAGAGAGTGGAAAGGGTCATGAGACACAGAGATGACTTGACACAGCTCATGAAGACGCCCGTGAGGGCATGAGCAATTCAAACAGCCACAGAAATCGATCGGTGTAATCGATTGACACATGAGCATAAGACAAGGCTAGTGGTTGGACACATTCACTAGATGCGAACAAGGGTACAGGCACCAAGGTCCGACGATGGAAGCTAAAAATTCACCTTGGTCCCAGAAATCGTCTCTTCTTCTTCTTCCTCTTCCGGGGATGATGAGGGGAATAATGGCAACTGCTACGCTAAATACAGAGGGGTGTGTTCTTTAACCTTCACCAGATAACCTATTCCAACTTCTCAGAAAAACCAAAAAACGGACAGGCTTTGCGATTTTTATCTTTAAAAAAGGTGAAGTCGAAATGCCTAAATTAAGTTCTTTCTCAAGCGATAAGTCCTTATAGAAAGCGTTTTAATTGATATTGGATATACTAGATTGTGCCTTATGTTACTGACATTCAATTTGTTAACAGGCTTGGGTGATAATTAAAACTGAAACAAACAGATAAGTTGCATATGAAGGAATGTTTAAGAAATATCTTATTTGAATATGTTGGTAAGCACGTAGAATATTAATAAAATTTATAGTCAATCGGCTGAAGCCATTGAAAATGGTAAAGTGTTGATCGCCATTTTCAGAACGATCTTAACACCGTCGTAATCGAACTCCCAAAATAATTACGGAGAAATGTGACGAAAGGAAATTTCTCGTCTTGTACGCAGAATGGTACAATTACGATTGCACCTGACGATTCTATTTAAACCTATCAGTAACTGACCAGCATGTCTACACGTAAGTTTACGAAATATCTCACTTCTGTGACCTCCCAATTAGTGTTGTCGAGCGACAATTTGGTTGTCTTAGTACAAAGTATCTGAAGCAATGTAATAAACAGAAGAAAAAAATAGCAATTCTCATTAAACCGTTTTGGAATATGCGTATACTCGAAAGTTGGGTGGCTCGGTAACAGCTGTACATAACATTAAGCGTAATATAGAAGATTCCAGCATTGCATTTCCTGCGTGCATGTTTTATGACGAAATGTAACTGGGTAGTTTAGCATGTATTTGCATCGATTAGTTTGATTAACTGAGTGGATTTAAAAATAAGAAAGGCTTTAGCCTGGAAAACTGCCCTCTTAGCTAAACTTATGGAGAAAAGTAGACACTAATTTTGGCTAAATCATGAGTAAGTTTATATCGAAGAATTTTCCTATAATATAATGTACGACGAAAACTTTTTTTATTATTTTACATTGTGCTATGGAAGAATTCCAGAAAAAGTAGGAAAAAATGAAAAAATGATCCCTTCCAGAAGTGAGAAAACTTGTCCGAAATTGCTCAAGTGGAATGAAGCCCAGCGTAAGGAATCGAATGTGTTTTCAGAAACCAGCAAGAATTTAAGTGTAAAACACTAAATTTCATCTCATTTTCCTTAAACCGCACCACCGATATTGGCGTTAAGGCAGTGTCCATATATGTCACCACACAGTTAAAGTAAAGAAAGCCTAATTAAATGTACGTCATATAGAAATAAACTTATTTGTATACTGTACGTTCCGCTCATGTGTTATTTAGAAACGGAACCGACAGCAGAATGATAAGTATTTAAAAAATGACCATATATATAACCGGTCTTTTTTGCATTCGAAAATTTATAACAGGTAGCGGAATTAATCCAATTATGCAGAAAATAATCCATTATAAAGAAAAAATAAGTTTTTTTTCATCTCTTACTCAAATTGAATCGTTCATCTTCAGGTAAACTCAATAAATTGTCAAAATGTAAAATTTTATTGTGACACTACCTTGGAAAAGGTTAATGTATAAAACAAATCGTCAGCTTAATATCCAATTGCAGCACTTTTTAAAGAAATAACCTTTTATGAAAGGGTTTTTATCAATCTTAGAAATAACAATAAACGAGGTATCTTTCCGACGTTTTTTATGCTCAATAATGTGGTTTGCTGTTTTGAGACATTTCTTAATATGACCCACATGGCCATCTTCATAAGAACTTATATTCAAATCACATTTTTCGGTAAATGCTCTTTATTTATATCTTAAATTAAAGGTTTTGATGTAGCGTCAAAAAGAAGCACAATTTAATGATTTATCAACAAGCACACTCATAATGATCTTAATTATGCCAGGCTTTTTCGGACCATATTCCATAAATAGTTATCCACTAATAGCAATATGTAAAAATTATTTTGACTGAAGAAAAGTTCTTTTTGTCTAAAGAAATTGGTGACATTCCATTTTCATCTTACGAAACGATTTAAATTTATTGTTCCAATTTACAGCTATTTTTTACGTCTCCAGCACTTGGGAATTATCGGAAAGATTTGATGTTTCTTAACAAACACTTTGTACTGGTTATACTTTCTTAGGTGTCTAATGCTGTTTATTATTATGTCTAATATTTCGTAAATGCGTTCACGCCGGTATGCGTGTTATGCATGGCAAAAGTAGCTTATGTAGGCCCACTCATATACCCCTAGTCCCAGCATTTTGTCCTGCAAAAAAGGTGGTTATAGAGTTTTGAGGAGTGGAGAAATAGAATAGACAGAGAAGGATATTTTTAGAAGTAACAGTTAAGCGAAAAAATATGGTCACCGTTGCTTCTCATGGCCACTGGGAGTAACTTGATTCGCATGTTAATTAAGGGTCTGCGCCGCGGACTACACTAATTATACTCCAGAATGGTAAATTGGACTTCAGGTAAGTTGAAGTAGACGACCTCCTTATCACCATTTCAAATTTTTGGAAATCTCAAAAAACCTGCAATTTGCGAATCGGGTTTTTCCACAATAATTTGAAGGATAATACAGATTAGGAAAATCTACAGATATTAATCAACAACACTTTTAAATACAATAAAATAGGAATAAATGTAGTGTTTGTTAAAGTATATTCCACTGCGTGTCCTAATTCCCGACCTATTTAACTCTATAACCACCGTTTTTTAAGAAAAAATGCAGGGATTAATGTGTGGGTTTACATAAGCTACTGTTGCTTGATGCTCAAACATTTAAAAACTTGGAAATTTTGCACACAGCCCTCACCATACTGTACCTAATGTTCTCAAGTTCCGAATCGAGTACAGAACCTCCGTGTAAGGAAGACTTTCGCACTAAAACTTCTGCCATTCTATGAGGACATTTCGAATTTAATAAAAATCACTCAAAGATATTCCTTCCGTGAAATCATTTTTTTCAGGATCTGTTTTGTCCGTCGGCCAGAAAATACTCTACCGATCATGTGAATCCATAACCCCACCAATTATCTCGTTCTTACCTTTATGCCAACAGCAGCTGCAAAAAATAAAAACATAGTTATCAATTGATGGGAAATAAAAGAAAAGTTCTTCTTATATAAAGGACGTGGTTATGTTATATATTCAAACTAAGAAAAGATTTAAATTTATGATTCTATCTTATAGCTATTTTTACGCCTCCAGAACTTGGATATTTTCGAAAAAAATTTATTTTTCTGAACAAAAACGCATTACTTCTGATACGTTTTATTTACTATATGTGCCTAATGCTGTTCATTATTATTTCTAACATTTCGTTAATGCTTTCACGCCAGTATGCGAGTAATGCTCAAACATTTGCAACTCGCCCTGCTGATTTTTAATCGAGTACACAACCTCCGTTTAAGGAAGCCTTTCGCACTGAAAGTTCTGCTGGTCTATGAGGATATTTCGAATTTTACAAAAATCACTCAGAGATACTCCTTCAAATCAATCATTTTTTTCAGCATCAGTTTTGGCCGTCGGCCAGAAATTACCCTACCGGTCATGTAAATCCATAACCCTATCAATTATCTCGTTCTTACTTTTATGCCCACAGCGGCTGCAAAATATATCTCCTGGAGCAGAAAGTCTACCGAAAAATGGGGCAAAGATGACATCAGAAGGGATAAAACAAAAGTGTGAAAAAATAGGAGAAAATGTTGTTTTGAGCGACGCTCACCTCGACACACGCATGCTCTCCGATTTATCGCCTGGCACAAAACAGTGCGCAGCGCCCTCATTGCCTCCTGTACTTCCAGAGTTGGAATTTTGTGCTTTTTTTCATTCTGCTAAAAGATTTTGCAAAACCCGTAATAAATTAGTGCCAAGTCCCTTCTTTTTGTCTGCTGGCTGCCTGTTCAGACCGCTGCTGCTGATGTCATCAAACACACACATTAAACTAACAGCATGAAATCCGTTTGGTTGCCCATACGCGCGCAGCAAACGGCGCCGCGACAGAGCCGTTGTTGTTTCTGCTGCTGGACCCGCAGCCACGGTTTCATGTGTGTGTGTGTTTGTGTGTGAACCTGTCGGAGGCCGGTAATTATGATGGATTGCGCGAACTAATGCGCTCGCAGACGAAGCTCTCTGATCACCCAGGCCGACAGGCCTGTTCAAAATTGGTCTCCTGTTTCCTCTACTGTTCTCAGGCTTTAAACCTAGCTGGGCGGCCAAGAAAACGCCTGGGGGAATTAATTAATCTGCTCTCTCTCTGTTTGTGTGCGTCAAAACAAATGCAAGGATTTGCAAAGACGACTGTTACCGTTGCGTAATATCATACGGCGATTGTCTGGGAGGTTTACAAAAACATCCCAACAGGCGGGGGGGGTGGTCATTTTCGGCTGAGTAAAGATCACATGGGTAGCAACACATGAAAGTCCTGGTGGTAATTTATTGCATCTGAGTGTGCGGGCGAGTGCCCAAACAGCAAAAAAGATGAAAAGTCTGTTAGTGGTTATCAAGGAGTTCGGTGCCAAAACGAACGAACAAACCTCGATAGCCCAGTTAGCTGAAGCAGCCCTTAATTTAAGAAAGACCAACTTTTAAGAATGTAATAATCTATGTTCGTATATATCCTAGCATTTGTAATGCGTGATTTAGAAATTGAACACAGATGCCGACTCTGTGATAGGCTTCCTCCTAACCGCTGTAAAAAACTTCAACTTAAATAGTATGCATTTTTATCATTGAGTTTGACTGAAAGAAAATACCTCTTTCGGCTTTAAAATGGTTCTAAATTGCCGAATGATTTTTAAACCTACCCACTGCTAGAACTGAAATCAGTTTTTACAAACTAAATGTTGTGTTCATTTGTTTTAAGGGAAAGTATGTTCGTGCCTACGGTTTGAGGAATAAGTCGCATATCCCTCATCGAATTTCGTAGTAGACATGGATCATGCTGTATATATCAGGGGCAGCACTAATAAATTGACGAATACGATGTATTATGAATGAGCACCGCACAGTCGTAAAAAATCAGGATAAGAAACTTTTTTTAAACCGAAGGAAACCCTTTTTTAAGAATTAAAGTTAAAGAAGGCGTAATTTGCTATCAAATAAGCACAAGAGTGGATTTTTCGTGCATGCTTTCCATAAAGTATATCTGAATTTATTAAGGTAGTCAAAATCAAAACAATAAAAATTCATACTATTTAAGTAGCCAGTTTTTACAGAAGTAGCTTTTTTGCAGCGGTCAGAAAGAAGCTCATCACAGAGTTGGTATTCTAGCGTGACTGAAAATAATTGAAATTGGACTGCACGATCAACGGTATTAAAAACCTACTCCATGTTATTTCGCGAATGATCAGCTGTTGTTTTCAAATTTAGGAATGTAGCTTGCAGCGCTTGCCATACTGTTTACTCTAGCATTTGTTAATGCGAGATTTAGAAATCGCACACGGAGAGCATAAGGCCTATCCGCAATATTTTGTATTCATAAAGTCATTGCGCCGTGCATAAATGAGCCTTCAATCCTACAGGTTATGATCAACACATCTCGAATAGAGATGGAAAAGAATAATAAATGCATTGGCAACGGAACGCAAAGGAGAAAATGGTCAAATTTTGTAATTGGTAGCTTGACTTGACATCAGAAAAGGATAAATTACACAGACGACCACCAATAAAATACCTGACGAAAACGCTTTTAAAATTGCTAGGTTTGAGGATAAATTGATTGATTGATATGATATGATTGACATGAGGCCGTTCATCTATCTCGGCAGTAAGGCTGAATTGCTGCATGAGTCTAGAACTTTGACCCGAACGGCTACCTGTACAAGAAAAGAATGTCCAAAATTCACTAATTCAGACCCTGGTTGTTTTCACCAATATCCTATTTGGTGAACTTTTTTAAAAAAGCAAGATGGGCATTAATGAGCAATTGACTGAAAACACTACAAATCGTGAAGTATTCCCAAATATTTCAAGGGTGGTCTGGAACTGGAGGAGAATGTTCTCATTAGCTCACAGAATATTTTGCGTATACCTGTCAATTTTGATCGAACAACCAAACTACTCAACACGCTTGACAGCCCGCGGGATCAGGTCTTACTTTATTCCTGTGATTTTTCTGTTGATCACATTGAAAATTTGGCTCACTTGCCGTGAAAAGCCTCCCGAGTGTAAATTCAACTTCCAGGTTATATGCTGACGGCCAAACTGTAGTATCACACGATTGTCTGGTAGGTTTCCGAAAAAATTTCCAAAGGAAGGTCAACGTTGGTTAAAAAAGATCACAAAACGCGCATCACCGGAATATCTCCACGGTAACTAGGTGTGCAAGTAAGTGCGATCACTGGAACAAGAGCTTCATTTCCCCGACCGGTTTCGGATTCAGTCGGGAATCCTTAATCATAAGTAATGGTAGCATTTTCTGAGTCATGCGCAGATAGAGATGAAACATGCAAAGGTTGCACGGTATTTATAGCTCATAGTGGTCACCAGCTTGCGTGCGGTAATTATTAACTTCTGGAGCCACCGCTTGGGTCTTACTCGGTGCGGTACTGGCTTGAAACTTTGCATTCGACTCATTAATTGCCGTGATTACCTTGTCCGTGTTGGATGCGGGCTTGGAAATTGTGCGCCAACTATGCTCGCTGTTGCTGCACCCGGCACCTCCCACGTGACTGATTCTCTTGCTCAGAGATTGATTGACTGGGGGCCTGAGAGCCATGATTCCAGGAGCTCGCGGCTCACGCGGTTGTCACCTGTTGCGAGGAGTTCGGCTTCGTCAAACTTGAAAACATGGCCGGGTCTCGTCGATTGAGCTGCAACCTGGGAGTTGCCGTCTTTCTTCCTCACCGCCGGTGCATGCTCGGCCATTCGTTTCTGGAGTAATTTCGCGGTTTCTCCGACGAAGTTGCTTTGTCCACAACAACACCAGATCCGGTAAACGACTCGAGCCACCTCCTGCCGTGGCAGTGGGTCTTTCAGCCTCATGACCCGGCGTCTGATGGTTGCTTCCAGCCTGTGTGCAACTCCAACTCCAAATGGGGTGAGTAGACGGCTGACCGCTTCCGATACATTTTTCACGTACGGAAGAGCTCGCCAAATGTTTGGACCAGCTGAACGTGGCTTCTTCTCTCGTTTGCGCATGCACTGGTTGACAAAATTGTGCGGGTAACCATTCGCTCTCAGTACCCGTCGAACATATTGCAATTCAGCAATTTTGTCTTCCACTTCGCTGCAATGCGTCTCGACGCGCCGGAATAGCGCTCTTACGCAGCTGCGTTTGTGACCGATTGGGTGGTTGCTGTTGTAGTTCAGGACTTGCATAGCGTTGGTTGCTTTCCTGAACACTTTAGTCTTCAGGCTACCATCGTCTTTGCGGCAAACGAGGACATCCAGGAAGGCCAGTTGGTTGTTTTCTTCTTCCTCCATCGTAAATTGAATGTCCGAGAAGATTGTGTTTAGACGCTCCTTGAATGTCAGCACTTGATCCCGCTCAATTACGACGAAGTTGTCGTCCACATACCGAGCCCAGAATTTCGGTCTGTGGTGTCGGAAAACCAGCGACTCCAACGGTTGCAGGACCGCCTCTGCTATGATTCCGGAAATGGGCGAACCCACTGGCGTGCCCTTCACCTGCTCGTAGATATTTCTGTTGAAGACGAAGTACGTCTTGAGACAGAAGTTTGGGAGCTCGAGGATTTGGGCGTGCCCGAGGCGATTCTCCCTTTCATCGTATTTCTCTCGAAGGAGTAATTGGGTAGCCGCTTCTTGCGCTCTTGCCATACGTCGGTCGATGGACGATCTTGCACATGAGTTTTCCATTGCCAACAGTGCTGTGTTGATCTCAGATGTCAGCGTTTTAATCGGGTTGAATTTGCATGGGACGTAGGACTGACGATCGTTTAGCAAAGTTTGACCTTTGCGAATGTAGTCTGTCCTGTCGAATACGAAATTGGGCCGTCCCTTGTCCGCCGGCACTATAACGAGGTCATTGTCGGCCCTGAATACTTTAACTGCCTTACGTTCGACCTTGGAGAGAGTATCGTGTTGTCGATTTGCCATGAAAAGGGATGAGACCAAGTGTCGTATAAGGTTTTTCTTTTCGTCCGTTGCTTCTGTTTGGCCGAGAATTGATTCTACTGCAGCAACCATGTTGGCAGGTCTGGCATCAGCTCTACTAAATTAGGCTTTACGCCTTAAGACCCGCATTTGTTTCTCTGTCAGCTCCTTGGATGACAGGTTGGGCACCGGTTTGGCATCTTTGGATGGCAACGGATGAGGTATCCTGCGAACCTTAACTTTCCTTTGGAGTGTTAATTAACTAATACCTTTTGTTCCTATTAGTTCAGAGGTTTGGTACATAACTTTCTTCCGATTTACGAGTGATTATCAATCTTTCGTAAATGTAGGCATTTTGAATAACTACGGTCATCTGCCGTAGATGATACCGGGCAATCCAGCCTTTTTATTATTCTCTGGTGTCTAACATATAGCACGAAACAAAGCATTGAAAACAAATATTTTGTTTGCCCAAATGGAGGCATAACATAAAGTGGGGAGCCGACATATATTCGCTGCAATCAACTGCTTTGCTCATATTTTTGCAAAATTAACGAGCGCTTGCTGGCAGAATGCATCACATTAAATATAATAAGGCCCTTTAAAGAAGTATTAGCATATAGCAGCACATCCAAATTCACACTTTGTTTGAACTAATTATAATGAAGGAATACAGTTTAAGTAATAGTCATATGAGATGAAACTCCGATACACTGGGCAGCATAAACCCCGACAAACTTTGTTTTTCGAGGAAAAAAGTGAGTTTCTTGCATCCAAACACGTACTAGAGGTGCAAATATACATCAGGTGTTACGTCAAATGAAGGAAATAAATCCATCAAAGTAGGTTTTTGTCCAAGGTAAACTCCCGAATAAATATGGCGAGGTTTGGTCTAATAGATCAATGCTTATATCGGAATTGTTGAATTCCCTACGTTGCAGTAAATTTGGTTGGTTTAATGGCCAAACTGTTGTAAAGAAGAGGAAAACGCGATCTCTGGAACAATATTTTTATTCTGAGCTTTCACATTTCATGGTCAAACATATGAACAGACCAAAGGGACGCCGATGGGATCCCCAATTTTCAGTCTCATCGCAGAACTGGTCTTACAGGAGCTGGAAAAAGTCGTCTTGGAGCAATTTGAGCCAGCATTCTGGTGCCGATATGTGGACGACACTGTCGTTGTAATCAAACGGAGCAGGCTAGCAGACTTCCAAAACCTGCTTAATAGTATCTTCCCCGACATCCAATTCACGAAGGAGGAAAAGAGTGCTGGACAACTACCGTTCGTGCATGTCTTCGTCACGCGCAGACCCAACGGGGAACTCAACACCACGGTTTATAGAAAGGCGACTAACACAACCCAGGTGCTCAGCTTCCATAGCGACCGCCCAATAACGCTTAAAACGTGGCTGTATTCGAGCCCTATTTCAGAGGGTGAAAACACACTGCAGTGAACCGGAAGGACGAGCGCAAGAATTGCGACATCTTTTGGACCAACTGGCCAGGAATGGATACCCGAACAGCTTCATTCACCGCTGCCTCCGAACGCGCCCACGGGGAACAAACGAAAGGGGACCACCAAAGCTCTGGCACCCTCTACCATACATTAAAAACGTGTCAGAAGCAACCGAGTCTATCGTTGCAGAGCTCGGCGTGGGTATTGGTCATCGCCCAACAGCTACCATGCGTGAACGAGTCATGCAAATCAAAGACTCGCTGGATGTAGGTGAGCAGTCTGGCATCATTTAGCAGGTGCCATGTCGCGACTGTTCTTGCCATTATACAGGACAAACCGGGCGAAAACTTAGCTCACGAATAATGCAGCACAAACGGGCAGTGCGGAGAGGTGACCCACTGTCCCAGATCGCTACCCACACTCTGGAAGAAGGCCACGAATTCGACTTCTCGAACACCCGGATAATTACACGAGCCAGTAATAAGACGGGACGCGAACTGCTGGAGGCCTGGGTGTCAGATCCTAACTCCATAAACAGACATGTGGATATACCGCCTTGTTATTTTGCTATGCGTGCCCGTGACCAGTCGGTCGGGTTTGATGCGCGCTGGCCTCCAGCCTTACATTTTTTCGTCATATGGAAGGCCTTTTTATTAAAATGCATAAATGTATACATCATATCCGCCACTTGCGTTCATATCGCACACCGCAAGCCCTAATCTTACGATGTCTGCATTCTCCCACTCATTCTTAACTGCTCCCCACTTATTTTTCCAGCTTTACTCAAAAAAATACCTGGTCATTCTTAAACGTATCCTCCGAATGCTATCTTCAGCTGCCGGTGTTTCCTGTGCTTTTTAGCTGCCATTATAATACAGCGCCATTTTAAAACGGTCAAGTAATTAACTCATCACATCCTTAATGAGGTCGCTAACCCTCTCCACTCTAAACTAATGGCTGTGAAGTCTTCCCGTACAATGCGCCGAGGCTTCCGTCATATGTCTTGCCGTACATTGGCATATCGGCACTCTGTACTCCCACTATCCTAGCACGCTACCTCACGAGTGAAGAAAGGGAAATGGAGAAGTTCAAAGCTGACCTGTCTCCATAGTAGATGTGTATATCGTGTGGATGTGGATATCTCCACCCAAAACGCAGCAAAATATCATGGAAACCTTTAATTTTGAGTATTATATATATAATATATTATTATATATTATATAGTATAGATTATTATATATTGAGAATTATATGACCATGACCCCTTACTTACCTTATCCCTTGCTGAAAAATTGGAGTATTTCCTTTTAAATAAAACATTCTCTCTCTCTTTCATCTCATTGTCTACTCCCCGCACGACACCCAAGCTGTCTGCGTTTCCCGCGTACCCACAGTGCGACATTCCACCCCATGACCGTTAATCACAGTACCCCCCCCCGGCCCCCTACCCCGCGTCTGTGAATGGTTTTTTTCCTTTCCCCCGTGGGCCACACACAAACTTCTATCACCTTGTCTGTAGACCCCGTTTTGGTGATTCTTTTTGTTGTTCATGCCTCAACAGCTGATAAGTGTACTCATGAATTCTCAGAGAGGACATTTTGTTTTCGGAACATTTTAGTACGTTTGATATTTTGCACATCAGGCAGCAAAATTTCCTCCTTCAGTCCTTTCAGCCTATGCCGGTCTAGCTTAACTTGCCTGGTCGCACTACAGCTGTAAACACAAGGCTTGTAACAGTCTCCATCGGTGTAACGTACAGTGTCGTGAGTGCTGCAAGAAACATTCCGCAATTTGAAAAAGACCGGTAATCACTCGCAAACCAACATTGAGTAGGGTTGAACTACAGTTTATCATGTAGTCCAATTTCATTTATTTTCAGTCACGCTAGAATGCCGACTCTGCGATGAGCTTCTTACTGACCGCTGCGAAAAAGTTGATTCTGTAAAAAATGGCTACTTAAATAGTATACCTTTTATCCTTGATTTTGACTGCCTTTATAAATTCAGATATACTTTATGGAAAGCATGCACGAAGAAATTATTTCTTGTACTTCTTTGATAGCAAATTATGCTTTGTTTAAATTTCAAACTCTAAGAAAGGGTACCTTTCGGGTTTTAAAAAATTCTAATTTAGAGTTTTTTTACGACTGTGCGGTGGTCATTCATAATACATCGTATGCGTCAATTTGGTAATGCTGCCCCTGATATATAGAGCATCATCCATGTTTATTGCAACTACTTCCTCAAACCGCAGGCAAGAACGCACTTTTCCTTAAACAGAATGAACACAGCATTCAGTTTGTTAAACTTGAGTTCAGTTCTAGCAGTCGGTAGGTTTCAAAATCATTTGGAAATTTAAAAACGTTTTTTTAAACCGATTGAAACCCTTCCTTCAAGAATGAAATTTAAGAAAGGCGTTCTTATTATAAGGAAGTATTTTTTGCATGCTTTATGATGGCAGCCAAAATCAATGATTCAATTGCATACTTTTCAAGTAGCCATTTTTTACAGAATCAACTTTTTTCGCAGCGGTCAGAAACAAGCCTATTACAGAGTCGGCATCCTAGCGTGCCTGAAAATAATTGAAATTGGACTGCATGATAAACAAAATTGCAACTCTACGCAATGTTGCTTTGCGAGGGATAACTGATCTTTTTCAAATTGTGAAATGTTTCACGTAGCACTCGCCATACTGTACTTTTGGATCCTCAGAGAGGTGATCTTGTTTTCAAAACGTTTTAGTATGTTTGATATTCTACACATCGGGCAGCAACTTTTCCTTCTGTGCCGGCCTAGCTTAACTTGTCTGGGTGCACTACAGCTGTAAATATTATGACGCTTGTTGTCCTAACACAAAACTTGCCGCAGTGTGGTATCGAATGTTCCTAGTCAGGCTAAGAGATAACTAAAGACAGACGGCGCCCCCCCCCCTATCGAAACCTCCGCAGTTTTCCACAACGTACGTTGCAACGATGGAGACTGTAAGTACGTTTGAGAAACAGGACGCAAATCGCACACCCACTTTCACGAATACAAAGCGGCAGCCCGGAGACTAGACCTGAACTCGCAGCTTGCAACGCATATTGGAGAGACTGGCAGCCACTTCGATATTCGAGGAGCAACCATCGTTGGCCGATGAGCCTCAAAAGCGGAAAGACGGACGCTTGAGGCATGGTACTCGGACGCCAAGTCTGTTACCACGCATATGGACCCGCCTGCAGCTTACAGCGTCCTACACCATTACGTTGTTAAACGACAGGACATGGTCAAACCGAAGTCAGGATTTGCAGACGAAGACGGCCCTGTGAAAAAACGATCTGAAGAGGGGGCAGGATTACCAACCTCCTGTATCGTGGGGACGAAGTAGAACACCAACTGCCGTCAAGCTATTCCAAAATCCCCATGGAGGGCCAAGCAGCGAGCAGTTGGCCCTAGGCCAACATGGACAGCCGCAACTTTAAATTTGCTAGTCGATAAAGTCAGTATTCGCTTCTACAAAGAACAGCTGGCCCAGCTCTCCAAAACGTCAACAAAAAAACAAATTGATTCCGGTTAGCAGAAATATATCATAATAACAGTAATTATTTCTCAGCCTCTATAATTGACAATTTTAACTGCACCCCTAGCCAGATAAAGCAGCTGTCATGAAAAAAACACATAGTATATGTCCTATCTTATGAAATATTAACCGAAATTCTGAAAAAAAATTTCACTTCGGAAAGATTTCTCACGTAGAGATGTACTACCAATCATCGTACAGCATCATTGCCAATTATTTCAGTTAAATCAGAATGCCGCCTTCCGAAGGATTTTCCCTCCGGTCGTCTGCCAAAAACTACACTTTGTAAAAAAAGTACCAACGTAAAGTAAACTTCTCCCATGGTTCTTCCATTCCTTTGTAGATTGTAAAAGTTTTACAGAACACGTGCATAAAATTCTCCCTTCGTAGTAAATTGGGCATTTTTCCAGTTGTCTGTTTGGGAAAATGGCGTCTTTCAGTTTTAACTGAATTTCTAATTAGGAAATGTTTAGACCAGTGAAACGTCCATTCATTAGACATTGTATTTATTCATTTATAAACGCTTCTCATTAAGCGTATAACATTCCCTGCATTCATCGCAAATTTTATGAGCACTACCTCCTTCAGTTCCTCATTCCTCACGGTGTGTATTTAGTTTGGAAACACTGAATGCATGCGTTTCTGCGGGTCTGGTTTACAATGCTTCAGAAATTTTTCAACTTTTAAAGACCTAAAGATAAACCCTCCTCAAGCACAAAATTTGGAGATGTACTTTACTTTCAATGCATGCAAAAAAAGCTATTTTTGTGCTTTCTTTCTGCAAAATGTACACTAGATGGCATATCGGATGAAATGCGCAAATCAAAATTTGAGTGGGGGAATTAACACGCATTTTGGGCTGTTTATTTTGTTCATTGAGTTGACTTGAGGCGCAAAATACTGTTTATTAGAAAAAAAGTTCTGTTCCGATCAGCATACTGCGGACAAACCATGGAGAAATGGGGCCAAATCCAAAATTTGTTGATATCCGAGGAATTTCCCGCGCAATTATAATGATAGAATAGACCATTTTGTTTTAAGTTCATGAAATTGAGGTAAGTGCGATTATGCGAAAACGCATAATTGTCGGGAAAACAAGAGTGAATTGTTTAAAAATCGTATTTTGCTAATCTTCTACGTTTTATGCCATAAAATAAGGTAATAAACATATAAAGCTGTAATTTGCTTAACCCCAGCGAAAGTTGCGACCGTAAACAAGCATATATATGCAAACACCCGAGACATGCCGTCAATTTTCGTTGCCAAACCGTAGGCAAAAGGTGTATTAACATTTTCTATCTACAGAGAAGAATGAATGAATATAAAAACTTGAAACGGAACGGGCAGAAGATCATTGTTGTTTTCAAAAAAGTCGTTCATTTTGTCACCCTGCTCTGCTTTTTTATCTTAGAACTGAGCCTAGGAGTAAACAAATATATTGAAAACCATTAGGATATATATAGAAAAGTGAGTTCTTTCATTTTCAGCAAAAGATGTATCCCTTGTTTTTAGGGAAGCCAAAAAAACTGACCAAAATGTCCCATGTTAATCTTGACTTAATCTTCGACGCCGAAATATCTAATTAGAGCGCCCTTTTCAAGAGGTAACTTTATATAGAAAGCTTTTCATTAATCTTAGGCATATTCATTCACGACTTTTGCTGTGGACGTTCATTTTTCTCGGCAATGAGTTGACATGTTTGAGTGACTCTAAGACCATGACCCAAATAGACAGCCGCATATGAAAGAATTTTTAAAAACTCGTTATTTAGGTAAATGCTTTTAAGAAATATCTTATTCTTAAGGTTTTTGTAAGCACGTGGAATATAATCTTTATTTATGGTCAATCGACCGAAGCCACTGAAAATCGTAAGGGGTTGATCGCCATGTCAAGAACGATCTGAACGCCTTCGTAATCGGACTCCCGAATAATTACAAAGAAGTTTTGTGGAAGGAAGTTTCACTAAGTGTACTCAAAATAGTACGATTACGATTGCACCTAATAATTCAAGTTAAATCTGATAGTCACTGAATGGCATGCCCACACGCAAGATTACGAAATATCTTACTCCTGAGACCACCGAATCGGCACAATCAAACTAAGATCTGATGGCTTGAGTCTAAAGTTAATCCAGCAATGTATAAACGAAAAAAGCAACTTGCAATGCTCATGAAACCGTGTTGGAACACATACTCGAACCTTGGGCTGTTCGGTAACTATCATCGATTACACTGCAGGAAGCATATGTAGTGGTCACTGATGCCAGACGCAAACTGACGCGCGAGCAAACGCACGCACCGTGTGTCCCCATTCTGGCCTCAACCCACAGTGGTGTGAACTCAATCCATCTGGACATTCCTCAGGGCCGTGGTTACCGCCAGACGCTCGACCTACTAACGCGCCCACGCCGGTTCGCCCACGCGTGGTCCAATCAATGACCTTCAAGGCTGACATTCGGCGGCCGCCCGGGGTCACTGCCGTGAGACGACACTTGGGATTCTGCCCTGAGCGGGACGGTCGCGCAGGCAGCGTCGTTGGTGGGCGTGCCGACGCCGCGCTCTCAAACGGCCCTCATGGTCGACCGTTATGGCCGACCGAGTGGCAACTTTCGCCCAACCCTTGTGTACACAATATATTATCCCTACTACTCTGGCTTTCCCACCATCTTTTTTCCTCGTATTGAAGCGCGCACTACTAATGCGCCCACGCCGGTTCGCCCACGCGTGGTCCAATCAATGACTTTCGAGGACGCAGCCGACGGTGGCCACTCGAATGTCTGCTCACTCTGGACCTATCTCGCCTCGCGACTAGACAACCTATTTTAATATCCTTCAGTAGAATAAACTATTCCTAACAACCTATATTTCGCTCTTGTCTCCAAAAGGAACCGTGAGCCTGGAAGATCGTAGCTGTTGGGGTTAACCTTCTAAGCCTAAACTCCAGCGAAACATCTGTATCTGAAAAATATACAAAAGGATTATTTTCCAACGTAATTCTACTTGTTTAGTTTTATTCACTCGATTTTTTTGTATGAACAGACTTCCTTAATATTTAAAACCAGTTTGCCTACTGCGCCCGATTTTCACATTTGGCGAAATTTTCTGTTTTGCAAAAAAAGCTGGTATTCCTTTGTGACAAGACTAGCGGCAATCTGCGGGATACGAACCCACATAGGAGGGAGGCTTTTACGCAAACCAACGCTGTAGCCACTTGAGCTACGAATTTCGCGCTTCACACCGTGAGTTTAATCACACATGGATCGATATTACGCGTAAAAGGCCTCCCTACTATGTGAGTTCGAATCCCGCCGAATGCCGCGAGTTTTTTCACAATTGGGTCAACTAAAGTGGCTAAATCTGCCAAACCACCTTAATAATTAATTCAGACTAGACGTTATTCTGGTGTATTCTTGATGATTGCTAAGGTAATCCTGCTTGGGCTGTCACCTTGCTGTCCCGCATTGGCGGATTCCATGCGAGCGGCATAGTTGGGCGGGTAATATCGATCGAAGTGTGATATAACTCACAGTATGAAGCGCGTCATTTGTAGCTCCAGTAGGCAATGCGTTGGCTTGGCTAAAAGGCCTCTCTCCAATGAGGTCACTTATGCGATCCTATACAGTCAACTTGCTCTAAAATTTGTGAACTCCATGTGAGTGGCATAGGTGAGCTGGTAATATCGTTCCAAGTGTGATTAAACTCACGGTGTGAAGCGCAACATTCCTAGCTCCAGTGGGTAAAGCGTTGGCTTGGCTTAAAGGCCACTCTCCTATGCGGGTTCGAATCCCGCTGAATGCCGCGAGTATTTTCCCAATCAGCTCAACTAAATTATCTAAATCTGCCACATCACCTCATAATTAATTCACCCTAGTAGTCATTCTGGTGGATTCTAGATTGTTGCTTTGGACATCCTGCTTCGGCAGTCAACTCGCTGACCCGCATTGGTGGATTCCATGTGAGCGGCATAGTTGGGCGGGTAATATCGTTCCAAGTGTGATTAAACTCACGGTGTGAAGCGCGACATTCGTAGATCCAGTGGGTAAAGCGTTGGCTTGGCTAAAAGGCCACTCTCCAATGATGTCAGTTATGCCGTCTTGTTTAAACAACTTGCTGTCCTGCATTGGTGGCTTCCAGGTGAGCGGCATGGCTTTGCGGGTACTATCGATCCACGTTTGACTAAGCTCAGGGTGCGAAGAGTGACATTCGTAGCTCCAGTGGTTAAAGCGTTGCCTTGGCTAAAAGGCCACTCTCCAATGAGATCATTCATGCGGTCCTATGCAGTCAACTTGCTGTCCTGCATTGGTGGATTCCATGTGAGCGGCATATTTGGGCCGGTAATATCGATCCAAGTGTGATTAAGCTCACGGTGTGAAGCGTGACATTCGTAGCTCCAGTGGGTAGAGCGCTGGCTTGGCTAAAAGGCAACTCTCCAATGATGCCAGTTATTCCGTCCTGTTCAATCAACTTGCTGTCCTGCATTGGTGGATTCCATGTGAGCGGCATGTTTGGGCGGGTAATATCGATCCAATTTTGATTAAGCTCAGGGTGCGAAGAGTGACATTCGTAGCTCCAGTGGGTAAAGCG
>JAYGXS010000010.1:4405950-4466553 GCA_036362985.1 Ligula intestinalis
GCAGTCAACTTGCTGTCCCGCATTGGTGCATTCCATGTGAGCGGCATGTTTGGGCGGGTAATATCGATCCAAGTGTGATTAAACTCACGGTGTGAAGCGCAACATTCCTAGCTCCAGTGGGTAATGCGTTGGTTTGGCTAAAAGGCCTCCCTACTATGTGGGTTCGAATCCCGCCGAATGACGCGCGTTTTTTTCACAATTGGGTTAACTCAATTATCTAAATCTGCCAAACCACCTTAATAATTAAGACAGCCTAGTAGTCATTCTGGTGGATTCTAGATGATTGCTTAGGAAATCCTGCTTGTATAGTCAACTTGCTTTCCAGCATTGGTGGATTCCGTGTGACCGGCATAGTTGGGCGGGTAATATCGATCCAAGTGTGACTAAGCTCACTGTGTGAAGCGTGACATTCGTAGCTCCCGTGGGTAATGCGTTGGTTTGGCTAAAAGGCCACCCTCCAATGAGATCATTCATACGGTCCTGTTTAATGAACTTGCTGTCCTGCCTTGGTGGATTCCAGGTGAGCGGCATGGCTGTGCGGGTAATATCGATCCAAGTTTGATTAAGCTCAGGGTGCGAAGAGTGACATTCGTAGCTCCAGTGGGTAAAGCGTTGGCTTGGCTAAAATGCCACTCTGTAATGGGGTCACCTATGCGGTCCTATACAGTCAACTTGCTCTCCCGCATTGGTGGATTCCATTTGAGCGGCATGTTTGGGCGGGTAATATCGATCCAAGTGTGATTCAACTCACGCTGTGAAGCGCGCCATTCGTAGCTCCATTGGGTAGAGCGTTTTCTTGCGTAAAAGACCTCCCTCCTATGTGTGTTCAAATTCCGCGAATCTTTTCAAATTTTGGTCAACATAATGTCCTATTAATTGATAAATCACAACACGCCGTTTTTAGCGAACGGCTGCTTCTTTATCGCTGTAAGACTTTGAGAGCCGCAGCTTGGGCTACGTTTGTGTAAGAAGTTTCTTGGAAAAAAAAACTTTGGACTTCATGAGTAAGCCCATCTGCAGTATTTCCATTTTTACATGTATCGAAATTAAATAGAGAGACCGGTAGGAATACTGGCAACAGTAGCTTATGTAACCCCACTCATTACTCCCTACAACCTGCATGTTTTCCTGTGAAAACGGTGTTTATCGGGTATTATGGGCGGGAAATTAGGACATGTAGTGGAATATACTTTAATAAATGCTAAATGCATATTTATTGTACTGTATTTAGAAGTGTTGCTGATTTATATCTGTAGATTGTCCTAATCTGTGTTATCATTTAACTTATAGCGGAAGAACCCGATGATCAAACTGCAGGTTTCTTGAATTTCCCGAAAAATTAAAATGGTGGTTAGGAGGTCGTCTACTTCAACTTACCTGTGGTCAAACTTACCGTTCTGGAGTTAGATTAGTATAGTCCGCAGCGCGAATTGCCGCGCACACCTTCAATTTACATGCGGAACAACCTGCACCCAGCGGCCGCGGGAAGCAACTTCAACTACATTTTTTTCACTTTAGAAAAACTTCTAAAAATTTCCTTCTCTGCCTATCCTATTTCCCCACCCCTCAAAACTCTATAACCACCGTTTTTGCAGGACAAAATGCTGGGATTAGGGGTAGATGAGTGGGGCTACATAAGCTACTTTTGCCGGAATACTACTTAAACAGTGATTTTTACAGAATACGAGCACCAACGGAAACTGGCTCTCTTGAATGCAGCATCCTATGGCTATGGTGTATGATAATTGACGTTACAAACCCTTATCTGCGCATGTCTAAAACCCAACTTAAGTTAGCTTTTTTCGGATGGAGGACACATTTCGAAATTTCATGAGATAACACATCTACCCTGACTGATAATCTAATTATGCGACAGTTAGGAATAAGTCCGCAATCGTGTTAACCGTAAAGTTTTTGACAAGCAGGCTCTACGCACACGCGTACTGTTGGACGGCCCAGGCGCGAATCATCACTCGGGCAATCCTGAGGGTACCAAAACAAAGGGACCTTTCTGGCAACTGGTTCATGCAGTTACAAGCGACCATCAAAGGGCGGACATTAAGCCAGGACAAAGGAGGCACGCGCAAGCGAGACTGCCTCGCGGCCGGGTTGCGGCTATCGGGAGGTCACGCTCAGGACACGATGGCTGCCCGTAGAGGCCACTCGTGGAGAGCCAAAAGGGAAAAATGACTACTGGCCCTTAAATATGCTGCCACTGCTGAAGGCGGCACTCTATTGCTGGAGACACGCAACCGACGACCCGATATTCTGCTGTTAGCGACAGGGGACACGGCTGCTAGAGACACGGAACGCTGTTGGCCGAGACGACGACAGAACACAAGCTGCCGACGGACACGCAGAAGACAAGCTGCTGGACACACAGGAAACCGAGCTGGTGTACCAGTAGAACTGACAGTAAAGTACAATCTGCTATCCTGTTCTGCCTTCTCTTCCTAACACGTAACTGGGGGACATAACCGATGTTGACACAGGAACATACAAGGTACCAGGTGGCGTGGCTTACTTTCTGACCAAGGCCGCACGCCGTTACCAGGTCACTAGATCACTGCTAGCTAATCGACGCAAACTCGCCCCCTCCACCCTTCATATTATGCGAGTATAAAAGTACCCTATTTTGTTGTACTTAGACCTGTTGGAGTTCAGAAGCTCGGGCTAAGAACTCCTACTGGTCCAGCGATCGCGCCTCCATCCTTGGTTTGCTACAAGGGCCTGGAACTTGTAAAGTCGCCACCATTTGTGGGAGTCCCTGTTAGAGGGCTGGTAGTATTTTACATGACGACTCGATCGCTGGGACAATATGTGGATGACACCGTCGTCATCGAACGGGATCAGGTGCTCTCATTCAAGGAACGTCTCAACAGCGTCTTTCCGGACATCCAATTTACGATGGAGGAATAAGAGAACAACCAGCTGGCTTTTCTTGATGTCCTTGTTTGTCGAAAAGATTGTGGTGGTCTAAAGACTAAAGTATTCAGGAAAGCGACAAACGCGATGCAAGTACTGAATTACAACAGAAACCACACAATAAGCTACAAACGCAGTTGCATAAAGGCGCTCTATCAGCGTGTTGGGACGCACTGCAGCGAACCAGAAGACAAAGTTGCCGAAATACAATATCTTCGATGGGTGTTCAGAGAAGATGGCTACCCGCGCAACTTTGTCAGCCGGTGCTTTCGCGAACAAGATGACCAACAAAATCGCACCAATCCCGAAATTTTGCGAGCGATTCCGTTCGTTAAAAACGTCTCGGACGCTGTCGGCCACCTTCTCGCACCACTTGGAGTTGGAGTCGTACACAGGCCGGAGGCAACTATAAGGCGTCAGATAATGAAGCCAAAAAACCCACTGCCACGGCAAGAAACATCTAGGGTCGTCTACAGGATCTGCTGCAGTTGCGGGCAAAGCAACTATGTCGGAGAAACTGGCAGACTTCTCAGGACGCGAGTCGCCGAATACGCGGCTGCAGTGCGGCGAAATTATGCCAATTCCCAAGTTGCGGCTCATTCGACGAGACTCGGCCACAAATGCAAATTTGGTGAGCCGATAATTACTTGAGTCACGGTTCACTGACCCCAAATCCATAAACAAGTGCAATGATTTGCCCAATACATATTCGGTGCTGAGACTCAATTTGGCCAAAGCAAGTCGCCACTTGGGGAACGGAGAAGCCACCGCGTCATCCCACGTCAACACCGGAGGGCCAGATGGCCGAACAATCATCACACACAAGTCCACCGCCCGCGATGAAAGTTCAACAGGTCAGAGCCCGCCTGCCGTCCAACAAACTATACACGCGCAATAAGGCAATTAACGTTAATGGTCGCTGTATGTTTGCAGTAATGACTGTATCCTATAAAAACTGAAAACCCCTGTGTATGTATTACCCGTTTCTGTTACTGTTTTCCGCTAGTGTCTCTAATAATGAATCCGCGTCAGATGTTGAAAAATTAGGCGAATAAACATATTATCCCAACGATTGAGTCGTCTTTTTTTCAATTACTTCCTGGGACTTGCATGTTCGCTTGTATTGGCAATCAAATTCATTACCTACCCTCCGCCTCCATTCATGATAGATAAGGCTCAAAACGTGAAAAAACACAAATTTACTAAATAAATCTATTTATAAAGTTTTTAGAAAAAGGAAATACAAATGCAAAGCGCAGCGCAGCGCAGCGATTAGGCAGTCTTAGCAGCTGCCTTGCTGCTCTCCTTCAAACGCTTCGCCTTGGCCTCGCTGCGCTGGTGCTTGGCATACAAGCGGCTCGAAAGGACTGAAACTCGTTTGGAAAACTGGATCTCCTTATCATCAGCCCACTGTTTTAGAGCCCGAAAGTAGGTCAACCTGTTCTCCATTGCCTGTGCAACGTACTTCTGAGAGGGAGGAAGATATTGTTAGTTGTAAACAAAACGTCTTACTCAATCGGTAAGCAGTAAACATTTTATCTCAGATTCAAAAACCACCGATAAACATATTACCTCTTTGGAGTCCTGCGAGAGAAGATTCCACGACTTGGAGGTCTCGACGAACTTCACGGCCATATCATTTAAGGAAGTGCCCTAAGGAGACAGACAAAAGCGGTTTATTTAATGCTGAAACTTAAAAGCTGTGATAAGAGTCCATCCGTCTTATAGTTTGGTCAAAACCGCCCGGCGAACACTGGAGATTAAACATTAGATAAGAAGGATATCAAAATGACTGACCCGAGACAGACAACGATGGGAGAACCGTCGGATTTAACCGCAGAGGGAGTGTGCGAGGCAATTTCTCCGAATATCACCATAGGGGTTTTTATTACAAGTCCAGGTTTGTAAGTAGTAAAGAAATATTGGAGAAACAAATAACACTGACCTTAATTAACCTGTCATCTTCTGCTTTATAGGTTTAAGGTCGCAACCCTAAATACACATCAAAGGAGGGGATTGCAATTACTAGATTGTATTATACGAACCAAAAATATACTACTGGAGTGTATCGTAGATATTTTGCAACAAGAACTGAGCCACCTGACTTTATGTTACGTCGTCTAATTGCATAATGGGGCATCAGCTTAGAGTAGGAAGTCCGCTAACCAGTGGTCTTAATGATACTACAAAGCCCCTGTGGAGGGACACCCTAAAACGTCCATCAGATAACACTCCGTCCAATTGGTTCACTAAAGGCATCAGTGCGGCGAATATTGATGCCTGAATTACATCTGTTTTCTCAGAATAGTCAACCAGTAAACAAAGTGAAACCCAGGGACGATCCCCTGCCGAAAGTAGTGATTGTATTGGTTATCTCACAACGAACGATAATGCGGCCCATTTCACTTTAAGTGCGTTTGAGAAGAAGATTTGATCGCTAGGGCAATACTTTTTTCGCCTGACGTTTCGGCATCCATCGCGAGTTCTTCATCAGAGACATCAGCAGAATACAATAGCAGAAACGGGTGATACATACAGAGAAAGTTGCAGTACTTATAGGACACAGTCATTACTGCACACGCATGACAAATGATGACAATTAACGATAATTGCCCTCTCGTGCGTTACTATCTTGGAGACTGGCATGCGAGCCGTGATGTACACAAATCACGCGTGGTGGAATTTGACGTGATGATTGCTCGGCCATCTGGTTCCCTGGTTTTGGAATAAGACGACGCGGTGGCCACTTGTATTGGCCGAATTGAGCCTCAACACCGAATATGGATTGGGCAAGTCGTTGCGCTTGTTTATGGACTGGGGGCCCGTGAACCATGACTCGAGAATTTCGGCTTAATCAAATTTGGATGTGTGCCGGGTCTCGTCGAATGTGTCGCAACTTCAGAATTGGCATCATTTCACCGCAATTCGCGTCTTGAGAAGTCTGCCGGTTTCTCCAAAATAGTCGCTTTGCCGCTCGGGGTACAGACAGGCCACCGCATCATCTTACGCCAACACCGCAGGGCCAGATGGTCATTGCCGACGTGGCGAATCAGAACTCATTCCTGTCAGTTATTGATTTTTTCTACACTTTTAAATTTTACGGCAAACCCCTGTGCACCCACTACCTGTATCTGCTGCTGCTCTGTGATTATGGTTCTGATGATGAATCCGCGACGGATCTCGAAATGTCAGGCGAATGAAAAGTATTGTCCCAGCGATCGAGTCGTCTTCTTCTCAATTATTTTTGGGACTCACATGTTCGCTTGCATTGGCAATTTAAGTGTGTTTGTTAAGAATAAAAGTCTCATTCCTGGGGAAGTGCCGATCGTAGACGTATTGCACACCGGAGTGTGAAATTACGGCCAAATGGAGAACCGGTTTCTGTTCTCTTTAAGACGTCAATATAATTACTATGATCGATAATGACCAACGATGCAAGTCAATGATCGAAATTGTCATAGTTCTAGAGACGGCCGACAATCCTGGAATGTGCTTCCTGTAAGATCGAACTACAGCCCAGACCGCCGGTCCGACTATGCAATTCCTAAAAAAAATTATCTAGCGAGGGAGCATTTTCAAAAACTCGAAAATCCCATAGCCTGGTCATCAGGGGTTTTTTCTTTTGTTGTCTTAACAGACCAGCAACTATTCAAGGCCTTCTTAAAAAGAGTTCGAAACAAAGAGCTCGAGAAAACCTGGTGTCCACTACATGCACCGTAATGGCGGCTTGCTTCTGACAGAGATGAACTATTCGCCAAATTTGTCCGCATCGATGGATTCAAAGGAAATTGGGTCAGGTTGTGTGCATTGGGCAGGGGTGAGGTACACAAAGTGGCGAATGGATCATCCCCTTCTAACATGCGTGCATCCCATGGAGGCAGCATTAGGGGGGGGGACAGTTGCAGCCCGGTTGCCAGTAACGAGAAAGATGAGGCAGGCCAAACATTGGCAATCGTTTGGACCATGACAGCAAACGCATTTTGCCAGAGGCATTGTCAACGAGCGTCCTTTACAAGGCTTTCCTACACTAAGTCCGTTACCCACTAATTTTAGTTGATATATTACTACTTATTACGTTTAAGTAACACTTATTTATGAAATTTAGAAAAGGCCCGTGAAGTCCTGACAGAAGTTCATCCCCAATCGCAGACTGTGAGCACCTGCGTTATCGTCACGGTTGGGCCTACAGAGCACGAATGTAAAGCCTCTATCCAGGAATTGGTCAGGGTACCTAGTAGGGTCCACTCGATATGATAAAAGCTTACTTGGCAAAGTGAGCCGATGCACCAAGGTCCTCAAGGCTCTTGCGGGCACATCCTGGGACTGCGCGAAAGAGCCTTTGGCGACCACATTCAATGCGCTGGCCATGCGGCACCAATTTGTTCTCCTACAATCAGCTCTTCCAGCCTCCGCCGCCTCCAGCCAGCACAGAAAGCAACCCTGTGTTCAATCACGGGATGCTACAAGATGTCGCCTATCGATCATCTCCATGCAGAGGCCTCTGTCCTGCCGGGGTTGGATATGGCTGGTTGATGACGACTAATAAAACCAGAAATGTTCACTCCAGTCTCTATTGTCCTTACCGGTAATGTATTTCTGCATACAACATATAGGCTAATCGTTGAGCGCGGCTCGAGAGCGAGCTCCGTTGCCAACATTGGCAAGGATTCTAAACACGGCACCAGGGTCAATTACTGGATCAGACACTGGTGGTCTCAGACGAAAAAGTGCCATTTGTTTTTGTGAGCTTTTCGATGGGGATATAACCAATTTAAGCATGCCTATCCTTTCGCCCTGTAGGTAACATTCCGTTTACATCTTTCAGAGCGACTTCTGTTTCCGGGCAAAACATAACACAATTTTTCAGAGCAAGCGGTGCAGTGTGTTCCACACATTTAGTGTACTTTAGGAAAAGCAAGTTAATTTGAATCGTTTGAAGGTTCGCTCCGTGCCATATTTTGTCAGGATGACTGATAGTGGAAATGATCAGCATATACATTCTTCTGTAAAAAAACCAAATAAAATTTCCTATTGGTCATGATAGTTACTGATCATGTTGCAGACCGCGGGAGTGACGACTTCGGCTAGAAACATTTTCATCAGGAACTGGACCAAAGCGTCAACACTAAGAAGTGGAGGTAAGCCAAGAAGCCTCTTATCCTTAACAAAACCTCCCAAGGGGTGGCACCTCAAAGGCACTGCGGACTGCGGAACTGCACAATACGTCAATGGTCCCATTAAATGCGACAGTATCTTGGATCATACAGACAGCGACTAATACCTAGCACTATCAAGGCAGCATAAATTCGTCAAATTACAAAGTTGGAACGGGTGCCAACAGAGAGGAGGGGGACCATAACGGTCGCTTATTGATTACCAGAGGTCCTCATTTTACCATAAATTGTAGTAGCTAGAAAACATGGAGTCTCTGGTCCGAACTTGTTGGTCAGAAAAAAAAGTTTTATCACCTAGTCTCTGGTCCGATCTTCCATTATTTGTGATCAGAAATAGTAATCCGGAATTTCGACACAGCAAAAATCACGTCCTGTCAAGAAATCAGGTTGGTGGAGTGCCAGGTCTATAAAAATTGCCTGTATTATCGCAAGACTCAAATTCAGTTTATGGATCACAGCTTTAAAGTGTACCTTTTTTCCAGAAAGCTGCTCCGCGACGTAAATTTGATATGCAGTCAACGGTGGAGATTTTGGCAATCCGTGCTTGCGAGCATACTGAGGACGCAAAAGAATGAAAAGCGCTACAAGTTATATGAAAAAAAAGTCGAAGATAGACATAAAACATCATAAAATTCGCTCAGTAAGTTTCGTCAGAGTCCTTACTGTATGCATTGAGTGACAAGACAATAACAAATTTTAAGCGGTGCCAAAAACATTTGCCGTCAAAATGTGCACCAGCTTGGAAGGAGACGGTCGAACCAATGGTGACGTGGTGAGAGAGGAGATTGTGTATGGCGGGAACTGACCGAGAAACAGAATACGTTTACCTAGGCGATATTAATAAAGAACGCTAACACTACGACGCTCAATATATTTGCAAGAAATTGTCCATAATCATGTCTTGCAGTAAATGACAAAAATCCTCGTGGTAAAACAGACCTGTAATCTTACTTTCATCCAGATGTTCCTTGCAACTGCGATCAACAGATAGTCGTTTGGCCATCGTACCAATTAAATATAATAAATTCTCTGACTATGCTCATTTGCAGTAAAACTTGCTAAGTAATTTTATCGACAGTCAATGCACAACAACGACGATTAGTTAGCGGACGTATGCCTGTTTATCTGTACTGTAATCCTGGCCTGATAAAAGTGATAGACATTCCGGCACCACCGATAAACTGATCCAGATCATATAGGGAGAAATGGAGAAAACAGTCACTCGACGAAAACAGAAAATAGGATAGGTGGGGCTGTCAATACAAGTTACAAGACGAATACGGAAGGATAACAAAGCAAGTAAGTTGAATGGAGTAGTGAAGATTCGAAAACTTACATATCTTGACAGACTCCGTTGGACTAGTTTTATCACTCATTGTGGTGTTAATACTAATCTGACACTCGTTCACCCCCTTTTCGCTCATTCTTGTTGATTAACATTCACCCCTGCCTCCCTACGAACGCTTGATGTTTGCCTATATAATCCTTACCGCTCTTTATTCCTTTTTAGTTCGTGTACGACAATTATAAGATGAGTAAAGCCCAATTCTAGGGTACTCGACTTCTCATTCTTCTCGACTATTCGGCTATTGTGTACTAAATAACGCGACTATCTCCCAATCACGAAAATTTACTCATCTTATAATTCAGAATGGACCGACTCCTCAAACCAGAACGATTTGATGTGGATCCGAATGCTCCGGACGCTTGCAAACAATGGAATCACTGGTTTTGCACATTCGAGAACTTTATGACAACTATCGAAAGCTTAAAGCCAAACAAATTGAGTGTCCTGACCAACTACGCATCTCCGACCGTTTGGGAGTACATCGACGAATGCAACGCTTACGAAGATGCAATTAAGGCGCTGAAGGAGTTATATTCAACACCTAAAAACGAGGTCTTTGCCCGCCACCTTCTGGCGACCTGTAAACAAGAGGGTGGACAAACTCTCGATCAGTTTGCTCAGAAACTGAAGTCTCTGACTAAAGACTGTGAGTTCAAAGCAGTTACTGCACAACAAAACCGGGATGACGCCATAAGATATGCCTTTATTAGTGGTCTCTTATCTAACCAAATTCGACAAAGACTGCTGGAACAGAAAACCCTGGATTTTCAAACAGCGTTCGATCGAGCAAGATCTCTGGAATTGGCCGAAAAACAGTCTTTATCCTATCAAAATCCTCCAACAACCTCATTCACTGCCACCAATGAGGTGTGCGAAACTCCGTGCAGTCCTAACAAATCTGCGGACATCACGGCTTCCAGTTCGTCGTACAATAAATGTTTCTTTTGTGAGTATGACAAACACCCTCGTTCAAAGTGCCCCGCACGCGACGTGTTGTGTAAAGGATGCGGCAAAAAGGGACACTTCCAAAAGGTTTGTATGACATCGCGAAACAGAAGGATCCTTTCCTCTACCCACCCCACTATTTCCGCCATCGCATCGGCTACTGCACCAGACTGCCTTTCAAGCGCAGTAGTTGTACTACAGATCAATGGGGCTAACTTCGAAGCCTTAATAGATACAGGTAGCTCGGAGAGCTACGTCTCGTCCTCGGTAGTACTCAAAAATAATTGGAAAATCCACCACTCTCGCACCAAAATATCTATGGCTACTACTGCTCTAACGAGCGCCACACAGGGACATGTTTTCGTCTCCATTAAATACAAAGGTGTCGTCTACGAAAAGTTCAGACTATCGATCTTGCCAAGTTTATGTGCCGACATATTACTTGGCCATGACTTTCTTCGCTTACATAGAAGTGTCGAAATTCCTTTTGGTGGACCTAAACCTACATTCTCACCCTGTTCTGTTGCTTCCGCCTGCGTCGAACCTCCCTGCTTATTTCCTAATCTAACCCCGGACTGTAAGCCTATCGCAACAAAATCTCGTCGACACACTAACGTTGATGAAAGGTTTATTCAGGAAGAAATTCGTCATTTTCTGACTGATGGAGTAATTGAGCCTTCTTCCTCCCCCTGGCGAGCCCAAGTCCTGGTGGTAGCCGCTGAAAATCACAAAAGGCGAATGGTTGTTGATTATAGCCAGACGATCAACAAATACACTCTACTCGATGCCTATCCATCTCCCAAGATAGACGAAATGATTGAAAATATTGCCAACTACGACACCTATAGCACTCTTGATCTCAAGAGCGCGTATCACCAGATACCTATCCGGGCAGACGAAAGACCATACACTGCCTTCGAAGCTTGTGGACGTTTGTATCAATTTTGTCGAATCCCGTTTGGGGTCGCCAACGGAGTTGCCTGTTTCCAACGAACCATTGATGATATAATTACACGCGAACACCTTAAGGATGTATTTGTTTATGTGGACAATATCATCATTTGTGGAAACGGCATCACAGAACACAATTCAAACCTTCAAAAATTCCTCGACGTTGCCGCAAAATATGGACTCACTTTCAATGAAGCAAAAAGCGTCATCGCTTCTCATAAAATAAAGCTTCTTGGTTACGAAGTGTCCAAAGGTAACATCAGACCGGATCCAGATCGTCTGAAACCCTTGCGTGAGATGGCTGCTCCAAACGATATAAAGTCACAGCAACGAGCCGTTGGATTGTTCGCTTACTATTCGCAGTAGATATCCCACTTTTCAGATAAGATCCATCTGCTTATCCACAACAAAACTTTTCCTCTACCACCAGAAGTACTTGAAACATTTGAAGCACTTAAGGAAGAACTTTCAAAAACCACGATCGCTACCGTCCAATATAATATCCCATTGGTTGTTGAGACTGACGCATCAGACGTCGCCATTGCTGCCACACTAAATCAGAATGGTCGACCAGTAGCATTTTTTTCGCGTAGTTTATCACCAAACGAGCGACACCATTCTGCGGTCGAAAAAGAAGCGTATGCCGTAGTGAAATCCATACGTAAATGGAAACATTTTCTTCTATGCAATCATTTTAAACTAATTACAGATCAACGTTCTGTTGCTTTTATCTATGGTAATCAACAAAAAGGGAAGGTGAAGAATGAAAAGATTGAACGCTGGAGATTGGAATTATCGCCATTCAAGTTTGACATTATTTACAGACCTGGCAAAGAAAACCGTGAAGCTGATACCCTTTCCCGTAGTTGTTGTGGCGCCATGCTAACGGATGTCAATCTGAAGGAACTACACGCATCTCTGTGCCATCCTGGGATCTCTCGGTTATCACACTTTGTCCGGGCTAGAAATCTACCCTTTTCGATGGAAGAGATTCGTAATGTTGTTACAAGATGTCCAACGTGTTGTGAAGTCAAACCCCGTTTCTTCAAAACACAAGGTCAGCTAATAAAGGCCACTCAACCCTTCGAGCGGCTGTCACTCGACTTTAAGGGTCCACTTCCGTCTGTGACCCGCAATCGTTATCTGCTGACGATTATTGATGAATACTCCCGTTTCCTGTTTGGATTTGCCTGTTCCGATCAATCTGCAGAAACCATTATTAAATGTTTATGCCAACTCTTTGCCATCTTCGGAACTCCTTCATACGTACACACCGATCGAGGATCCTCATTTATGTCGAACGACGTACAACAATTTCTCCATAATAGGGGGGTGGCAACGAGTAGGACAACTCCGTATAATCCCCAAGGAAACGGACAAGTTGAACGTCTGAACCAAACTTTGTGGAATACCATTCTGCTTGCTTTGAAATCTAGAAATTTGCCTGTAACACACTGGGAATCCGTCCTCTTGGACGCTCTTCACTCCATCAGATCACTTTTATGTACCGCCACTAACGTGACGCCACATGAAAGAATGTTTGCCTACAATCGGAGATCAACCACTGGAACCACTCTTCCTATGTGGCTCTCTTCCCCTGGTCGAGTCCTATTGAAGAAGAGTAACTAACAGTCCAAATATGACCCGCTCAGTGAGGAAGTTGATCTACTCCAGTGCAACCCTCAGTACGCTCATATACGATTCGACGATGGCAGAGAAGAGACAGTATCTGTTCGACTACTTGCTCCTAGAGGTGAAAAGGATCTCAGTGATCATCATCAGGAGACATCCACTCCCTAAGTCGAAAATTCCGTTCCAGCTCCACCTCACCAATCACCCAAGGCCGAACTGGAAAACAACACCGCCTGTACTGACAACCAAGGCGTAACAACGCCTGATCATGGCCATAATGAAGACGACCCACATGAGCATAACCTGGAGACGTTAATAAAACAACAACAACGTGTTCATCCATACTGCCTTCGCAACCGAGATGCTTAGGATTTATCCCGCTCAAACTCTAGAGTAGATTTGTTAACATTATGCTCCTTTTTTGTTGGCCGGGGAGAATGTGGTGTTAATACTAATCTGACACTCGTTCACCCCCTTTTCGCTCATTCTTGTTGATTAACATTCACCCCTGCCTCCCTACGAACGCTTGGTGTTTGCCTATATAATCCTTACCGCTCTTTATTCCTTTTTAGTTCGTGTACGACAATTATAAGATGAGTAAAGCCCAATTCTAGGGTACTCGACTTCTCATTCTTCTCGACTATTCGGCTATTGTGTACTAAATAACGCGACTATCTCCAAATCACGACACTCATTAAAACCAAATGGAAATGAACGTTAAAATTCATATCAGGCACAGCTAGTTTACCATGAAAGCAACCTCATTATCCGCCATTCTTATTGTCAATTTTGCTGAAAATAATGTTGTGTGTTGGCGTGAACTAAATACAGCTTGTTGCTATTCATATTCAAGGAATAGTTCAGGAAGAGGCTAATCAGACAACATAAAACTTCTCTATTCCCAACGTAGACAGACAAAACTCAATGGTACTCTTCATTGAGATTAGATGAATAACTCATGATACAGCTGGTACTTAAAATGATGGCTTGCAAGATCTTAAAAGCCACGAATTCCATTTCGTGTAGAAATCAGAAACACAACTTAGGTTACCGAGTGTAAACCAAGAAATATAAGGCAATTCAAACCAAAAAACATGTTTACTTTGAAATTCTCATGTTACCGTGTTATCAGTACCATGGGAAGTAATGTACCGTTAGTTTTTTTCGCAGGTCCGACTTCTCGCTTTCCGATATCGGGTGATTAGACACGGGTGCCAAATTAATTTTTTCCAATTCAGCAGCAGGTACTGCCTTGTACATCTGACTCAACTTCTTCAGTACATCGGGGGGTTTTAACTCGGGATTACTAGCTTTTACTTCGTGAAAGTGCAGCTTGACATAGGCGGGAAAGCGACGGCCAGGCGTGACACCGGTAGCGAGGTCGTTTGCTAAGGTGAGTAACGTTGAATTGGCTCTAAAACAATATCGGAAGGAAAAAACAGTACCGTAAGAACTGTTGGAACCTAAGCATATCGAAGAACGTCCCGGCTTACTTCACACTACTTTTAAACGTCTGCCATGAGAGAAGCTCAACTGAAGAATGTAGACAAGGCGAGTAATATTTAAGTTTTGTGTCATTTCCATCAGATTTAAGGTACGCCTTCTCATAATGTTTATTTATTTGTGTACTGAACCACCACTCTTTGGTGAGAGATATAACAAAACAGGTTTAGGAAAGTTTACAATATTCGATTGATCCAATTGTGAAACAATCGCGGCCTCGGTGGGAGTCGAACGCGTATGAAAGGCTTTTGCGCAGCCCAACTAACAAACTAAGCTAGTGCAGACAAAATATTCATTTGTGCGCAGGATGGGAAGCGGAAAATATGCACATACAGTAGGATATTCACCACAGCCTAGGCCTCAGCCTCCATTAAATTTGTTACTCGGGTCTCGCGTAGACAGCCTTGGCAACTAGATACACGGATCATGAAAGAATAAGTGAATTGGATTGGTAATTTATCAACCGTTTTTAGGAAAAGTGTACGAACGGGGATCAGAGTAGATTCTATTTACATGACATTGTTATGGTAACTGAGACATGGGCATCGGCCTCTGTAGCTGACTCAGAACTCTCTGTTCTAGGCTATGAATGCGTTCCGAACGATCGAAACAATGGCCGTGGCGGAGGAAGCTGCATCTATATTAAGCAGCCACTTGCATTTCTCCCGTTGGACTATCCACAATTCACAGCGGTGCAGGAGAGCTGCTGGCTACGAGTTGTTCTAAAAAACAAATACTCCTTACTTGTTGGCTGTGTTTATCGCCCACCTTATGCCAATGCAGACTACGATCTTTGTCTCTCGCAGGCATTTCATGCCGCAGCTGACTTGAATCTTAAGTATTGCTTGATTGCAGGCAATTTTAACCTTCCTGACGTGCAATGGTTTCCACCATCCGGTCCTTCAAAGTTTGAGAACTTACTTGAGGCAATAGATATCGGCATGTGGGATCAGGTAGTCGATTTTCCCACTCGAGAAGCAAACATACTCGACCTAATTTTTTGTCAGAGATGCGAAATACTTTCAGTGTCATCCTTAGACGCACTTGGGAGTTCAGACCATCTTACAGTCGTTAGTGAACTAGAACTGGAGGCGGATAAAACATTTTCCCAAAAGTATAGTCTTTATCATGACTTCCGATCAGCAAACACGGCGGACCTACTGGCACATCTAAACGCTCTCGACTGGTTTGAATTTTTCCAATGTTTGGATGTAAATGTTTGTACCGATGCACTGTACAAAGTGTTGGATCCACTCATCCTCCACTTTGTCCCCCGTAAGAAAGTAATGCATGTCAAGGATGAAGTGTACCTTCCTCTGGCTTTCCGTCGTAGGCTGCGTAAACTCTCTCGTTGTTTGCATCGGCAGAACGACACTTCCGTTCTGCCCTTGATCACACTGATCTTTGAGCAGGCTAAGAAGCTCTCTGAAGAAAAGCAGATAGCCGATGAGGCTCACTTCGCTGAAAACCCTTCCCTTAATGTTGCGAAACTCTTTTCGCGTACAGTAAAAGCGCAGAGGAATACGCAACACCCAATTCTTCAAGATGCTTTAGGAAACCCCATAGCTGATGCTAAGTTGACCGCCGATAGCTTCAATGCGTTCCTATCCAAAACGTTTAGTGAAAGCTCGTTCGCTGCACCTCCGGTTATCCAGGCTTGGACGGGTGCCATACTCGAAACCATAAGTTTTACCGTCTGGGATGTGACTGTAGCCATTCGTCGTTATTGTCAATCCTATAGTCCAGGACCAGATGGCGTCCCAGTTAGCCTTCTAAAAGCTGAAGCGAATGATATCTTTCCGTCTATTCTTTGTAAGGTATTTAATCTTGCTCTTGAGAGCGAAACCTTTCCTTCGTTGTGGAAGAAATCGCACATAATGCCTATTCGCAAGCATGGCCGATCGACCTCATTCGACAGTTTTAGGCTATTAAATACACTTCCCGCAGCCTCAAAGATCTTGGAGACCTAAATCAAAGAAAAGATGATGCGTCACTTGACAGAGAACAACCTGCTCAATACAGCTCAACATGGCTTTATCGAGAAACGATCTTGTGACACCTGTCAGCTCTCTTTCTTCGATTATGTGCTGCAATCAAGGGACAGCGGTTTTGCCACTTATAGCGTCTATTTTGATTTTACTAAGGCCTTTGATCGGGTCGATCATAACCTCCTCCTTCTGAACCTGGCCTCCTTCGGCATGGGTAGCAAGCCTGTGAACTTCATATCTTCCTATTTGGATGCTCGCACAAAACGAGTAAAAATTTCCAATGTTATCTCCAACCCCACGCATGTGAGGAGTGGAGTTATACAGGGTAGTGTACTGGGTCCGCTCCTATTTTGCCTGTTTGTCAACGACGTTTCAGATTGTTTTCAGTATGGCAGACCCTTCATGTACGCTGATGATTTAAAAGTCGCTTATCGATATAAACCGGCAGATCGCAACATCGTGCTCGAGCTGATAAAAAAGGATCTTCAGGCCTTCGCCCAGTGGTGTTGCACATGGCGCCTCACCCTTTCATGGCACAAATGTTCCGTTATGGTTGTTGGCGACGATCATCAACCGGAATTAAGCATTGACGGCCACGAACTAAATGTTCCAGCAGTTATCAAGGATTTGGGCATATCCTACTCTAATAGTCTCAATTTGTCAGAGCACTGTGCCCTGATAGTCTCGAAAGCACGCCGAACCACCGGATTTATCCTTAGAAATTTTAAGACTATCAAGGTTAGAACTATCCTTTATAATATGTACGTGAGACCTAGTCTTGAATACTGCTCACCCTTATTCAGTCTTCTGCGCACTAGTGAACGGAAGAAAATAGAATCGGTGCAGCACTTCTTCACTAGAAGAGTTTTCACTACAGAACACCGTAACTTGACCTACCAACAAAGGTGCGAACTTATAAAGCTGGATCCCCTATGGCTTCCTCGATTGCAGAAGGGTCTATTTTTACTGTTTTAACTTTTGAATGGTCAAACCTTCAATCCTCTTAGTACAATAAGGCAGCTTGAGCACTCTCGACGCGCCAGTCATCGAGACGCATTCTTATTTCTTCCTATGGTACGCACAGTTAAGTACCGGCAATTCTTTTCAGTAAATGCCATATCAATCTGGAATAAGCTGCCCAAAAGTATTAAAACCCAGCAAAACTACCCTATGTTTAAGAGAGCTATAACTTGTTTTCTACATTCAGGGCAACTTTCACGAATTTTGGGTGCTGACTCGGTGGAATCGTTTTTTCACTCTGATGGCGTTCGTGGACTTTGAACCCCGCCAGGCTTCATGCTGAAGATAATGCGGCTGAAGCAGCAGCCCGCAGTCTGCTAACCCTTCAGCCGATAGCGCGCAACTTTTGCTGACAATCATTGAAGGAAGACTGAGAACACTGTGTTCTTGTGCCAACCCTCTCCGTCTGGAACTAATGTTTGTAAACGATATGTAACAGTTCTCCTGCTGATGAGTCAACTCAGCTTACAACTGTACATTTATTCCGTTTGTATCATACTTTTGAAGGCAGGTTTTTTTCACTTGAAACAAACTCCCTATCTCACCCAGTATTGACAAAACAAAAAACCTGCAACAAAAGCAATACTGGCCGCAACATAGGGAGTTTGTTTTAGGTTTTTTCCGGTCTTCGAGGTGTTGGAAGGCGCCCAAGAGGTGCATTACCAACTCTTTACAATTGCTTGTAAACTGGCATAATAAACATATTAATATTATTATTATTATGAAGTATAAGGACGTGCATATTCCATCTGCCCGTATGAATTTCAACTTCCCCCTTTTCACTCTTCCCTCGTTTTTCGTATACTAGCAGCCAAGGTGACTAGTAAATTGTCAAGCACCTGATCCTCAGCCTATTTAATATTAACAGAGTTCGTATTTTGTCCGCCCATTTTCCAAATCCAGATGCTGATCTCCATAAACCAGCGAACGACGAATGACGAGGGTGCTGCTCATGGCGTTCATGTTTGTCTTCCCTTCCACATGCAAGGCGACGCCGGATAATGAACAGTCATCTTGAACCACAGATACAGTGTGCTATAGTAGAAAAGCAGGTCACAGGAACCATAAAGGCTTGGATAGATTCGCGCCTCCCTCCACAAAACACCAACATATCTTATGGAGTTATTGTAATTGAACAAGTGTGAGTCAGTCCGAACGAATTTTGCAGATTCTCCACATAATTCAAAGCGTATGCTGATTTGGAAGACGTTATCGTGAAAACGGGATGAAAAAAGTCTGCTTTCTCCGGCCCAACCTCTTTGGTTTCATATTCTGTGCCACACCCAATGATACCTACAGCTAGGATCCACCTGGAATAAAAACCCCCATCCAAAATCACCGATGGTTGCTCAATATTCAAGGCATGCATGTCACTCTGCTGGTTTCTACACATTGGATAATCATTTGTTAGTGAACGAGCGTACGCTTATCACCATGGTGAAAATAGACAGGTTGCTGTGTATGAACATCTGCCTCCAGACACATAAGCTCCGTTTGACCTCAATTAAGAAGATAATGATAATGGATCTAACAGAGCCACCTGGTGATAATAATGTATTCAGAGTCAGTATGCTTGGGCTACGCCTCACATTTGTGTTAAATTCTTTTACCTGGGAAATAAAAAATCACTAAACACAGAGAAAGATGGCGAACTTTTAAGTCAGATGTGCAAATTCCACCGTGTCTTCGTTTGGAAGCAACACTTTGTTTAGAATTGACACAACTTACACCTGAGGAGGGAAACGAAGAAATAGGTCAATAAATAAATTTTATATTTTAGGCCTGGAGGGCCTCGTGCTTGCCAACTTCGTGCTGTTATAAAAATTAATGTAAAGTGGATAAATGCTGCTCATTGTGAGTAATTACACAGGCAGCGGAAATTTTTTGTATGGTAGGCAGATAGTTTCATATCCGCCAACATAAAGTTATCGTAAAATAATAGTTAACATCCTCTGAAAACGATGGTGAACTAAGGAGTAAGCAGTGAAATAGTCCTATCATGAAAGCGGAGGCAGAGTTAAGCGGAACCCTACTTTTAAAAAATGGAACGTGAGAGAAAAGAACCGCTTCCATAAAATTAAAAGGCTGTTTGATAGAATTGTTGCGATACCATTAAACAGGACTGTTGATAAGAGCGTATGAGGGTTCGAAACGCTTCTTGTCCTTAGAAAAATCATACAGGAGCAAAAGCTACTATTCACCACCGTAACGCCGCCTGACTGACAATTAGGTTTACCATCAGGGAAGTTGAACAGGAGGAGGTTATTGTGGAAAACAAGGTCAAAAGGATGAGGGACGATAGAGGTCGCGAAATCATCACCGAAATGCTGGAGATGTGACCTTGCGAACTGCAGTGTCCAGCAACAAGCTGGCGAACACAGAAGAACTGACACGAACATCATCAGAGACCGTGAACCCCATCGTCAGGCTTGTAAACCGGAGAACGGCAATAATGAGGACAAAACACCGCTGCAAAGATCAATCTATAGAGCAGGGGTTGGCAATCTTTTTGATAACTGAAAATAATAGTAGGAAGGAGAGCCAAAAAGGAACGATTGTTTTAATAAGAAGATAAGGAAGGCAGAAGGGTATTGGGAGTGGAACAATAGCGCAAAGTTAACGCTAAAGTGACAAAAAGTCAACCACGAAGCATGCTATCGGTGCGAATAATCAGGTAACTGATTATTGAAGTCCAAGAAAGCGGTAAATTGATCGTGCGAGAGGGGCAACCAATCAGAGTAAGACAAGATTGAAAACGGGTAGCACGGAATGTGCGCGTAGTATAAATCATTTTGGCAGATGGCGCAAGCGACAGAAAATGTTAGCGTGCAAGTGCAAACAATGGGAGGTGCGGAAGCCAAGTAAGAGCAAAGTTTAAGCTATATGAGAATTAAACAGGAAGAATCGTTTTTTAAAGTAAGGTTACATTTCTGACAAATGCAAATTGCACTGGCCGGGAAATTATAAATTTTATCTTCATTCAGCCCTTCAGGAGTAGAGGCAGGAGACAGCTTATGTGCGAACCCCATTGCGTCAGGCAGCTTGCCGACAATGAGGACAACGCCGTTGGTTACCTTCAGGGAAACTGTATGGCCATGTGGAATACAAAAAAGGTATGTTAAAGCATTGTTTTTAAAAGCTCTCTTTAGCTAGAGTATCCCTGTAAAAGTATGAGTTTATGCAGCTTACTACGCGTTAGGAGCTGCACTAAGGAAGATAGTAACAGCAACTTAACAGTGCTGAAACTGTTGACTTGGTAAAAGAAGACTTTTTTCTGTGTTGCAGCCCAGACACTCGCAGTGCACGATCTGTCAGGCTATCTTAACCGACGCCATATGAAGAATTATTGAAAACTCTCAATTCAAGCGATGCGGTTTTTTTCTGTCAAAAAAAACACTGCTGGCTTCTCGGCTTCGGTGCGATTGCACAAACTTAATGGTCCAAAGACAGCTTGCACGGAATGGCGACGGTTTCGTTTTCCGTTGTGGAAAATGTCACAGGAGAAAATCTATAATGTCGAACTCCATGTTTTTTAACAGCCACTTAAGCTTGAGCAAGCTGTTTGGAATATGTTTGACCTTTGTGTCGGGCAAGACTGTCAGAGAGGTGACGTCCGTCTGCGGTGTGGCCCAAAGGAACGCTGGATACTGGTTCGCACTGTATCGAAACTTGTGCTCGCATGCACTCCGTAGGCATGTCGTAACAGTAGGCAGCCCAGGAGTAAAAGTGCAGGTAGATTAATTCCTCATAACAGGCCGAAAGTACAACAGAGGCCGACGGAAGCGGCAACTTTGGATAATTGTGATGTACGACACTGTTCGTAAGAGAGGCGTGGTGGAACAGTTCAACAACCGCAAGCATAACGCCCTGACGGCAGTTATCAGCAGAAGAGTTGCCTATGGGAGCGAAATAACAACGGACTACTGGTAAGGTTACGGTGATCTGGAGGACCTGTCCATGGGCTATAAGCATAAAAAATTAACCACACCAAGTGGTTCGTACATCCGGAAACCAGATGCCACACGAACGCTGTCGAGGCTTATTGGAGCCGCCTGAAGCGTGGGCTGCGACAATGTGGACCGGTACGCTGAAGAGTGATCTGGGCACACGCTGAAGAGATTCAGTACCACCTATGGTTTCAAATAGGGGTAGGTGACATACCAGGAGCCTGGGAAATTTTCTGCCACCATATTCCCGAACTGTACAATGTGGATGAGGCAGAAGGTAAGGGTTATCCTGTCACTAATGATATTTGTTATTTAGATGAGAACCGTGAGGCGTGCAAGCAGAGGGTAGACAAGCGGCTGCCTGCAAACCAATTTCTGTCTTTTCACGAAATGGCAAATGCAGACCAGGAGGAGACGCGTGGCGGACACGCAGCGGCAGTTAAAAATCATTATCCCTCCAATGTTTTGCAATGTGTAGATGAGAGCAGCGGAATCTGCTAGGCGAGGCCGAACGAAAGCCTGCGCGCAAACCATCTGCTCCATGTTAATGAACCCCCAGATATAGAAAGTCAAAGAACGAGTGCCAGCGATATGCACGAAACAGAAGCGTATGTACTGCTGACCGATTTGAAGGACACGAATTATATGACGGAGGTGAATGCAGGTTGGCATATGGAGACGGAAAAAAGGAGGCCTTAGGAGAACAGGACAAGAAGACTACGCCGAAGATTTAAAAAAGTATGTAAAGCATCGCTTGCGTTGAAGGTAAATTTACTAAGGTCAAGTAATCGCTTTGCATTCCGTGGTCTTGTTTTTGTTTTCCCTTGGCTACCAGATGCAAAGCATTCGTGTTAAGCTATACTTAAAAAAATGTCCCGGATCACTGGCAAGCATGATAGAATCAAAGGTGCTCCTGAAGTTCAGTCGAAAATCTGCGCAGAAGGATGGTCGCAAACACTTTGGCGGCTATGTCTATGAGGTGAATATCGCGTTAATTTGACAATAATGGCGTGTCTCCGCTCTTTGGTACCGGTAAGGTAATGGACAGTGACCAGTCAGTGGAGATGACTTCAGTAGTTCATATAGTCAAGTACAGCCGGTGTAGTGAGTTCATCAAAGCAAAGCAATAAATTTTGAAAGCTTCTGCTGGGATACCATCTTCACAATCAGCCTTTTGAACGTTCGGTCGTTGGAATACCGACTGCAGTTTAGTTCTCGTAGTTTGCTCGCAGCCACTATGGTCTGGAACTGCAGTTGATAGCTGTAGGCTTGCAGGTGAACGTGTAGGTGGTTCCGGTAGCTCACTAAAGCGCTCTAGCCATCGATCGATTTATCCAGCGATATCAGTTATCACTCGACCCAACTTACCCCAAACGGTAGTGCAAGGGGTGGAAGTTACCCGAGTTTCAAACTGATTCCATGGAGCCAGTTGACTAGGCCCAATGGTTTTGACGGCCGCATCTTCTTGATCGCGTAGTTTCACATTTCATTGAGCGGTTGTTATCGGAGGTCGACAGCCGAGCGATTGTGGCTTGTGCCGGGAGGTGCAGGGTGGGTGTGGAGATCTAGTTTTTTGACGGTACAATCTGTTGTTGAAAGCCCGAATTCAGCGCCCAATGTGGCACGTATGTCAAGTGTGGCCACTCAGTATGGGGCGAAGTTTGGTTATGGACGTTATGTGTATGTTTGATGTGAACAGCGAATTGATCTCTGATCCGTGCAGGGAGACTTCTATTGAAGGTAACAGTGGTTTCTCGATTTGACAGTGCCATAACGTTGACACGTTTTGGGTGCATATTTTTATTCCATGGTCTTGTTGTTACATTTCCTTGGCTACCAGAAGCAAAGCATCCGTGTAAGTCGATAGTTAAGGAAGTGCACCGGATTACTGGCAAGCGCGATAGAATCCAAGGGTGGTCCTCAAGTGCAGTTGAAAATCTGCGGAGAGAGACGGTTGCAAACACTTTGGCGACTGTATATATAAGGCGAATACCGCAGTAATTTGAGCATAATGGCATGTCACCTCACTTCGGTAGCGGTAAGGTAATGAACAGTGACCATTCAGCGGGGATGAGTTAGGTAGTCCATATAGTTAACTACAGCCAGTGTGCTGAGTCCGTCAAAGCAGAACAATAAGTTTTGAAGGCTTCTGCTGGGAAACCATCTTTACCCGCAGCCTTCCGAACGTTCAGCAGTTGAGATACCAATTGCAGTTCAAATCTCGTAGGTTGCTCGCAGCCACTATCTTATGGAATTCCAGTAGATAGCTGTGGGTCCGCAGGCAAACGTATAGGTGATTCCAGTAGCTCACTAATTCGCTCTAGCCATCGATCGATTTTTCCAGCGATATCAGTTATCACTTGACCCGACTTATCCCGAACGTTAGCACAAGGAGATTTATATTTGCCAGCTGCTTTACGCAAAAGTTAAAAGAGCTGGTGGAAGTCACCCGAGTTTCAAACTGAGTCCATGGAGCTAGCTGACTAGGCGCAAGGGTTCTGGCGGTCGCATCTTGTCGATCGTGTAGTTTGACGTCTGATTGAACGGTAGGTATCCAAGTATGACAACCGAGCGATTGTAGCTTGTGCCGAGAGATGCAGGGCCGGTGTGGAGTTCTAGTCCTTCGTCGGTAAAACCTGTTGTTGCAAGCTCGAATTCGTCGCGTAATGTAGCACGTCTCTCAAGTATGGCAAGTGAGTATCGGGCGAAGTTTGGTTATCGACTTTATGTGCAGGTTCGATGCGAACAGCAAATCGATCTCTGATCAGTGCAGGGAGACTTTCGTTGAACGCTACAGTGGTTTCTTGATTTGAAAGTGCCGTAACGTTGAGACGTTTGGCGCGCAGTTTCTTACTGTGATTCAACAATCGGAGCTCAAAGCGGGCACGGACAAGTACATGATCTGATCCAAATTTCGCACCTCCAAACGATCGACTGTGGGACACGTAGGTGGCCCACCTCGAGCGTACTAAGATATAAACTATGAGGTTTGACGTGCGGCCATCGCTTGGACAACATGTTTGCAACTGCTGATGGGGATGTGTTGGAAACGAGTGTGTATAATGCTGAGAAGATTGTAGTCAGCAAATGTTATCAATCGTTATCCTTTGCCGCAATGTTCGCCCAGTCCGTATTTTCTGATGATTTGTCTCGGTCTTATCCCACGGGCCACTCCTGGCATTCCAGTATCCAGTGACGAAGAGCTAGTCTGTAGGGGGTATCCTGACCACTGTAATTGAGAGGCGTTCATAGAACGCAGTTCTAACTCTCACGCGCTTGCAATGCTGCGACAAAAAACGGCAACCACACACATAACTGGTATTGTGCTGTCAAAGCGGGCTGCGGAAATCCGCTCTGTAATGGGCGAGGTCACTGAGATGTAATTTTGTAATTTATCACTTATTCCCCACTGGACCAACGGTGAGCGCGAGTAAGTTGCGGGGTATTCGCTGACCCTTTGCGAGGTCACTGAGGTACATCTTTTTTTACATTATAACTTACACCCCACTGCATAAATAACGGGTTATCAATCCTGAGAGGAATGAACGGACCCTCTGTGAGCCAGTAGGCAAGGAGATAACTGGACGTCCCAGGCGCGCTCGTGACCATCGCTAGAGAAGACGAGCAGATGGTTATATATGGTATGGTTCGTAAGTTACGCACGATTGTTTCCTTCTGGATGGTACGGTGCGTTTTTCGAATTTCGAGGAGCTCGTAAACATCTTTCGCGAGCAGTGAATCAAATTTACAACTGGAAGAAATTATGTACGCCCAACAACTATTCTATATCCGGGTTATGACATAAGCCACCAATGCAGCGCATTGGCTAAACAGGAGAGCGGCCTGCACCTATTAAGTGAAATTGTCAATTATGACAAGGATGCATTCAACTCATCGGAAGGAGATGGGGAGGTGACCAGTGATGTCAAGCCTAACGCGTTTGCCTGGGAACCCAGCTGTGGGGTTGCAGGAGGTCGATGGTTAGGTGATTGGAACGAGACGCAAACTGGTCAACCCCGCCAAAAATGGAGGACATACGAACGTAACTGTGGCAAAACGTGAGCGTGCGGCTTGCTCTGTACGTCGTTGGTCACAATGCCCCAACTCTGTGTGGAGGTCTGTTAGGATAGCTGCGACGAGGCAGATAGTACGACCGGGTGTACTTGATGGGAATGAGGCTTTCTAAAGAACAATGCATCGCGTTCGACCAAGAGATCATTCAACTGATTCAAGAAGAGGCGGGCGTTCATACTAGACCCTTGTATCTCCTGCACACTAGGTTTCGGCTGTCCTTCGACCAAGTGGCGACAGATAATGGCGGTGTAGGTATCACTACTTTGTGAATTGAACCATTCGTATTGGGCGGTTGCGTAAACGGGAGGGCACGCGTTTATTCGGGGGGAATTAAGCTCGTAACGGTAGGGGAAGGTGGACGAGCAAGAACATTAGTGTTCAAGTGAGATCCATGGGATTCTTGAGGGAGTGAACAGATATTAAGGCGCGGTTGTCATTGCGCAAAGACCTTGCCATCCAGGAGGGTATTACACTGCCGAATGAATAAAACGATCGGTAGATGTTCCCTAACGAATATGCAATAATACCGCTGAGGCTTATTAATGGTATTGCTGGTGAAATAAATTGGGTACTCGACGCCAGTTGTATCGGCTTATGGTAGCACAGCACCTATTGTGAAACCGCTGGCGTCGGTATCCGCTGTAAAATACAGGGCATCCTTGTCGAGGTTAGGAAGTGCCAGCAGGCGTTACATGCGCCCTCCCATTCCGCAGACCATGTGAAAACGCGTCCTTTCTCCGTAAGTATATGAAGAGGACTATCGATGTGCATAACTTGTCGAATGAAACGATGGTAATAGAGACGGAAACCGAGGAAGCTTCTTTATTCCCTATGATTGGTAGCAATAGGCCAAGTACGAATAAGTTAGGGTAAAATATGTCCGGGCGATACATAGTGGAGCGTTTAACGTGAGAAAAGCATCACCTAGTGCCTAAAGCACTAGCCGTAAGTCGTTGTTAAGTTCCTAAAAGTACGACCGAACACCAAATTGTCATCTAGATAGACAAGAACTTTGAAGGAGATGCGAGTGCACAGAACTCGGAATCAGTTTGACTTTTTCGGACTCCACGGTGTATAGTCGTTTCGGGATTTCACGCTTCTGGACACTCTCGCGGACTCCAGATATTAAGCATTGGATACTATTCAACAATCTCGTCATCGTGGAATTTTATTCTGTTGAAATTCATCAGAAGACGGAATCAAACAGGAATTTTTTTCTCAAGTCGTTGAACTGAAGTCGCAGCCTACAAACAAACCAGCGAAAACAGTCTGAAACGACCAAGTTACAAGGATCTCAAGCCTTATTGAAGATAAGCAGTTATTCAAGACCTCGAAGATCTACAAATGGCTGAGTCGTTCCTGAATATCCTGCATATTGTTTATACATATTTGAAAATGCTTCTAAGCAATAAGGCGTATTATTTACTCAGTCTGCTTCAAATATTTGCAATACTCTACACACTGTCGGAAGATTTTCGTTATTTTGAATATCAGTCAACACACTACGTCACAGTCGCAAAGGCAAATTTAACATCTTGAATTTAATCGTTTAGCTATAATGGAAGAAGCCGCACCTTACAATATCACAGTCGATATTTCCCACGCTCCTCCTAGGACAGTTTTGCATCGATATTCCCCGTCATTTTCGGCCAAGGAAATTGTGGCTGAAACCGTACGTGTAGAATTTCTTTCTGCGTCTCTGGAATTATTTTTCTCGCGTGGAAAATCGTTTGAAGTCGGAATTTAAGAAGATTTTGATTTCCAACCAATTTCTACTGAAACGCAACTTCTTCAAACCGACAGATTCGCAACAAAATTACGGCATAGTAAAAGACATTGTCAAGATCCGAATATTCTCGAGACCTTCAAAGGCTGAATCATTTCCCAATATTGAATACATTTTTACAAATAAATTTAAAGTGCTTATTAACAAATAGCTACAGTATTTGTTAAGTTAACTCTGATTATTTGTCGTACGACAGTCTGAAAATGTAGAGGCTATATCACTACAAATATACAAAACGTCTTGGCAAATACACAATGGAAAACTTTCTAAGGTAAGCTAACTGCTAGTAAGTGATTTACTAGACTATTCTAATGGAAAAATTGTCAAAAGCGGTATATGACGATGCAGATTATAAATGATACAGCTCACTTAGATCCTTCACGGTCCTAGCCGGCAGTATTCAATCGGTCGACTTGCCAAATGATGACTCAGTGAAGATCAGGATCCAAGTTTGTTGGGTCGTGCTTGTGAAAATCGAGGAAATTCTCGTTTGCAAATTGTTGCTGGATATTCCTGAGCCCGAGAATGATCACCAGAGAGGTGTCGTTGAAGGGCAAAGTAAACAGCGGCAGGTGAAGAGAGAATTGAGCTATGGAGTGTGTTTACCAAGACAGTTGCTGGCACGCATCAAAACCGAGAACGTGCTTGTGTGTTATTTTTGAGTTTAAACAAAACTGGTTATTGATAAGTTAAAAAAACGCATACGTTGAGCCAAGAGCCCACATAACTCCCCCACCAGAGCGTTGGATGGTTACAAACGCTCGACAAAAAAGGATGTACAAAAAGGTTAAACAACAAAAATCAGATAAACTGGTTTTTTTTTTAACGTAATAATTAATACAGTTTGTTCAACAATTTTTAAGGGCTTTTAACAACCAAATGCGGTAAAATCCTATAGGCTGAGTTTTTATAGACCTTTTCACATTTAAATCATATATCCATCAAATTATGAGAACAAAAATTACAGCTCATCGTAGCATATCTGCTCCCAGACCCAAGCGGTGTTTGACCACACCTACTAGCCAATGCCTTGATATCAACATGCAGCCCACTGTCAAGGCTAAGCAAATTGATTTATCTGTATTACAGAACTGTAATGACTTCATGCTGAAGTTTGGATCTGTTGTGTCAATACTAGGGAACCTCTTTGAAGGTCAGTTATCCTATGTTCATTCCCAAGACTGCAAAAAGCTGGACTCCCTCGTCCATCTAATAACCGCGGAAGCCTTTGATAGACAAAAGCGTAATTATAACTTTATACTTAAAAAACGCTTCCACACTTAGCCGCCCTTTTGATATTGCAAGAGATTTTCTATGCTTGGGCGGGTTCAACTACAAAATTTCGAAGCAAAGCGCCTCCATTCGCGTAACAAGAATCCGCCCATGCTAGTTTACTTGTTTTCACCGATCGAAGTGGACTCAATCTTTGCACAACGAGGTTGCATTTCTCGATTTTTGGAAATGACTAAAAGTTTCCTCTGCCGAGATCTTACACCAATGAAGCGAAGAAATGCGGCTGTCCACTCAAATAGACCAATGACTTCTCCGCCTACTGCTCATAAGTCTGGTCGTAGATCCAATAGGGTCAATGCAAACGCTAATCCTCTACCCCGGATATCTGGTACTACACCTGCTAACGTAAGTACACCCGTCATCCCTGCCCCCCGGATGTGTAGTCATAGTCCCGTAACCATCAGTACACCTGCTATCCCTGCCTCCCGAATGTCTAGTCGTAGGCCCATAAACATGAGTGCACCAGTTAGCCCATCCCTCTCGATGTCAGGACCTGCAAGCCCCGCCGCTCCACCATCTACTGCGATTACAACTAGTCTGAATACATTCTCTTTCCAACGATCGATCAATTCCGTTGCCTTTAACTCTGCAACAAGCTCATCAAGAATGCCGCAAACACCGTCGAAAGCATTTAGGCCGAGCGCTTCCCCACCACAACCCAGCTCATCATTTGACCATGGGAGTCATATTATTCCCCCGTAGAATGCGTTATTGAACACGCCGGGCCCGAACCACGAAAAATTTAATTTGCACGGCAGTAACCCAAACTGATATAGTTTTAAATCTAATCGGAGTTGCCGTACAGGACATTCACTGATTAAGACCACTAGTCCTTACGCGAGCGGCCCAACACTAATTTTATGTCACAGTTCCCCCCTTTCAGTTCCTTTACCCATCGTCTACCACCCAAACCTGCTAACATCTGCATGTCTTCTCGCCTCCCTCCATTCCACCCAAATGCCAAAGAAGCTTATTGTGGTTTATCCTCTCCTCATTCTTCCCTACCAGAAAGCGAGGCCCCTAAATATCTCAGAGAATTTGAGCCATCCATTGTTGGCTACCCATATACAAATAGCTCCATACCCGTCAGTACTTATTCCCCAAATAACAATGGCCTACAGTTTGCCTATCCACCTCCTATTTCTTTTCTATGAATAACGATAGCCATAGTCCTGCCACTCGAAGTACACTAGATGTCATAGTGCTTAATGCCAGGTCCGTTATAAATAAAATGGCTCAACTTCGAGCTATTGCTTTCGAGATGATGCCCGATGTTATATGCATAACAGAATCTTGGACCCATCCAAGCATTTCTGACTCCTCCCTTATCACAGACGAGTATGATCTCTATGGTCATGATCGCATAAATAAGCGTGGTGGTGGTTATCTTCTCTATATTAGAACGTCATTTAGGCACTTTCCGTTTTATTTAAATAGCTCGTCCTTCTCTGGAAATTACTGTTTCGCTTCTATTATCCTGTCGCCCCGGCAACAGGCGATTATCGGATGTGTATATAATCCTCCTAACTCTTCATCTGAAGAAAATGCAAATTTGTGTGAAATATTCAAGTTTATTTCAGAATCCACTTTTGAAGTTAAAATTTTTGCTGGAGATTTTAATTTTCCTGCAATCGACTGGCTTTCAATTTATTGTCAACCTAGATTTCAGCCTTTCCTAGATACCATTAATTTTTCTAACTGACCTCAACTGGTTAGTTCCCCAACAAGACAGAATCATATCCTAGATGTGATTTTATCAAATGGCATTGCCCCTCTCTTCGTTGATTTTATGCAAGACATCTTCCAAAGTGATCACACATTAATTTACTTTTGTCTTCCACTTCCTTCTACGGAAAAGGCTAGTGCTGGTCGTACCTATCATGCTTATGACCTCGCAGACTTTAGCTTTATCAACAATTTTCTTGAATTATTAGACTGGCAGTCTCTCCTCCACAAACGACGCTGCATATCTTGCTGAACTCATGTCGGTCGTTTTTTTATAAAATGCTGGAATTTGCGCCCACTAAAATTGCGAAACCCTACGCACCAGAATTGACCGTCCTTCGTTTTCTTTTGTCCCGGCTAAAGAAATTGAGGAAGCAGCTGAAAGATCGATCTAGTAGTTCGCTGTTTGTGCATCTAAGGATCGCCGAGATCTTCGAATTAGCGTCCAAGATTCGTCTTGCGCGTGACCAGCACAGGGAATTTTGCGCCCTGAGCGAGTCAAACTCTGCGAAATCGGTTGCAAAACTGTTTCCTCGTAGGTCCTCCGCAAAACGAGGAATTGAAATAGCCCCATTGCTTAATGAAAATAAAACATTCGTACTCGATGAGTCTGACAAGGCTGAAATGTTATATGCTTTCTTTGTAAAGCATTTTATGACAGAATCCAAACCGGTCCCATCATTTCAACCATACTCAGACAATACTCTCGGAAACATTGATTTCTCCATAGAATTAATTCGAAAGAATATAATTTGTCTAAAAAACTCGCACTCTTCGGGAATTGACAGTATTCCCAACTCAGTTATCAAAAGAGTTTCGACCTTTCCCAAATTACTTAGCCATATATTTTCAGTCTATCTCTCAAATGGTTTCTTTCCTCACACATGGAAGACATCCATTATTCTTCCAGTCTTTAAGTCAGAATCTCGTTCGGACATTAATAACTACCATGGTGTTCATAAACCCCGGCACTAGCCAAACTTCTGGAAAAGATAATTTTTAATCAAATTCTCGATTTTTGCCTAGAAAACAGGCTTTTAAGCGACTCGCAGCATGGTTTTCTACCCAAGCGATCATGCGAGACGTGTCACTTAGCTTTTCTTAACCACGTCACTTCCCTCCGTAACGAGCGGCAATCCATGGTTGTTATCTACTTTGACCTGAGCAAAGCCTTTGACAAGGAACCGCACAGACGGCTTCTGGTAAAATTGGAAGCCATTGGCATCCGTCCCCCTTTCATCGACTTCATCGGCTCCTACTTGTCTAACCGCAGCCAGAAGGTCTTAGTAGGAAATAGTAACTGCACTGCTCAGCTGATCACGAATGGCATTTTTCAAGGCACTGTATTGGGTCATTTCATCTTCATTCTATATATAAATGAAATGTCGACTGTTCTGAAAAATTCACAAAATCTCATTTATGCAGATGACCTCAAATGCATATACTCATTTTCTAAGGACACAGCCAATATATGCGTTGATAAAATAAACGCGGACCTGCTTACACTCTCACGTTGGGGTGCTACCTGGCAGATGGAATTCTCTCCATCTAAGTGTAGTTTCATGTGTTTCGGTCCCGCCAGGCTTCCTTGTCCACTAGTCTTTCAAAATACTCCACTTTTAGAACGATTTATTATAAAAGACTTAGGTCTAAGCTACACAAATAGACTAGCATTGTCACCTCATGCGGATCAAATATCTGCGATGGCTGCCTAGATATGTGGTTTTATATCACATAATTTCTCCCTGCTGGAAATAAAGTTAAAACTTCATCGCATATATGTCCTACCTATCCTAGAATACTGCTGTCCCCTCTTTGGTCATATGAATGCTTCTGACCGCGGTAAGGTTGAAAATGTACAGAAGATATTTACTCGCAAAATATTTGCTCTTCCTCGATCCACTATTTCTTATGCGGAGAGATGTCAGTTAGCGAACATGACATTTCTTTGGGTCAGAAGACTCGAAGCGGGCCTCTGCTTCCTTTTTCGCGTTAACTCTACCCCTAACCTCTCACGAGTCGGCGCTCTTATTCCCGCAGATAGACCTTATGCCACTCGTAATTCCTCCAGGATTAATGCACCCCCATTTAGCTCCACCTCGAACCATTCTCGCTTCTTTGCATCCTCTGGAATAATATTCCCCTCGAAATTAGACTGTCGTCTAACTTAGCAGTTTTTAAAGTCAAATTACGTAAATGCTTAACTTTGGAAGATATAAAGTCCTTGTTATCCGTCTCCTTCCCAAACACACAACTTTTGGACTTTCAAAAAAGTCCTCCTGGTATTTGAGGTGGTTATATTTATATCACATTGTTTTCCATACATGTCTATTTCTTCCTCTATAGAGTGATATTTGCAACGATGTTTCGTCCCCGTCTCTGTCCAGTCATCATTGCCGTTCTCCGTTTCGCGTTTTACAACCCTGACGATGGGCTTTATGGTCTCTAATCGTGTTCACGGCGGTTCTGCTATTTTTGCCAGCTCGTCGCTGGACTCCGCAGTCCACAAGGTCGCATCTCCGGCGTTTCGGTGATGATCACGTGACCTCTGCCGTTCCCTCATCTTGTTGATCTTGTTGTCCGCGATGACATCCTCTGGTCTCACCTCCTTGATGGTTGATCATGAAGCCAGTTGGGCGGTGTTACGGTTGTGAACGACAGCCTCTGCTGCTATATGCCTTTTCCAATTGAAAAGAAGCATTTTAAACCCTCATACGTTCTCATCAACATTCCTGTCTATTGCACTACAATCCTATCAACCAACCTCCTTAATTTTGCAGAAGCATTTTTTTTCTCCTATGTTTTGTTTTCTTTATAAGCGGGGGTCCGCTGAACTCTGCCCCTGTTTAAATGGTTGGAGTTTTTTTCACTGCTTCCTCCTAAGTTCACCATGCGTTTTCAGAGAGTGTTGACTACTATTTTAAAATGAAAATATGTTGGTGGGTATTAATTTTATCTGCCAACAGTACTAAACGCTCCCACTGCCTATGTGGTTGTTCACAGAGACCAGCATTTATCAACTTTCCACAGCACAAGGTTTGCAAAGACGAGGCCCTTCGGGCCTAAAATATAAAATAGATTGATTTATTCATTTATAAATCGTCGAAATTTCGTCAGTGCGTTACAGATACCAAAGAAAAGCGTTTGGAAGTCAAACTGCCTTTGTGGAGCCATATATCCTGTCTTTTGGCGGTCATTCTGGTGTTTGACTACATTCCACTATCCGGATTTATGATTCAGGATATAGAACCAAGAGGTGTTCTGGAGCGAGTCTATGGTGTCGTCTAGAAGGGGCAAAGAAAGCGATTCATGCAAGGTGATTGCATTGAGCCGATGCTAGTCAATACAAAGACGTAGAGAACCGTCTTTTTCGGAACCAGGGCTATAAGAGAAAGCCATGGGGATGTGGAGGGTTCAGTGAGGTTAGCATATAAAAGCTCATCAAGAAGTTTGTGGACTTCGTCGTGATAAAGAACGGGGAGGTGACGTAGGGTTTGCCAAACGGATTTCGAATCACCGGTGTCTTTCGTGTGCTGCACGAAACATGTCTGGCCGAGAGTATATGTAGACCAAGATAACTCTTTCGGAAATGAGGAAAGGCTATTTCGAAGTTGGTCAAAATCGACTGTACTTTGGATTCTAGGGTGAGGGAGCGAATGTGGGGTCTATGGCAGCGGCAGCCATAATAGTGTTGAACACAAATTGCACTTTAATTCGGTGGCAGAAACAAGGGGTGGGGAGCACAAGGTATGTTTTTTTAGGTTAAACTACGCATCTATCGCGGTTGACAGCAACGCAATCGTGATTTATATGGGAATCTTACCCATGTTAAATGAAACATGGACGAATGTGGTAGGTGTTGTACAACTGTGGCTCACTATATTAATTGACGCACAAATCACTTCAAGGCCAGAGAGTAGAGCCCGCGGTAGATGTTGTTGCTTGCCACGGCCAAACTGTCAGGTCTTGCTTTTATACGTCTAAATCCAGTGCGAAAAAGGGTCACGAGTGATAAAGTAATTCACCTCGACAGTTCCTTAATGCGGACAATGGATGACCGAGCAATCGTCACGCAAAAATCCCGTACGATTTCTAAGATATCAGTCAGTCACGAACCGAACACCGACCATCGAGGAACCAGCGCACAAGCAATGAAATATCCTCAACAAGAAGGAGCCGTTTATTGTCGTGGACGCACAGCGACTTAGCGGTTGCACCCTATAAATACTACAACTCTGTGTACAAACTACTCGCTTCTGCTACTGTCTCTGGTGATGTGTTCGAGGGGAAATGGGAAACATCAAGGGAATAAAGTTTTTGTCCCAGCGATCGTGTTATCTTCTTCTCAGTTACTTCCAAGTACTCCCGCTTTTGCTTTAATCGACAATCATTATGATGCTAATATCCAGTTGGTTCACTCACACAAATCGGTTGGTTCGTAGCAGAGCATTTGTATGGTCCCATGATTTCACTTTATATTCCAAAACATAAACGATTCATTCTCCCCTTCACTTCCGATATTTGAATCATTTACTCCCCATTTTCTGCTTGGAAAGCTTCAGAGCGATTTGGATTTCGTGAAAGATTTAAACATCGAAATGTTAATTGCGACTGAGTTTGAAACGCCCAGACAGTCAGCGACTAGTTTACCAGGTCATAATCAAGTAATGTCTAATATGCTGAAATTATTTACAGAAAATACGGAAATTGTTGATAAATTTAATAACCGTACCTTCTAGATAGTCAGTCCGTTGATTTCTCCAATTGTTTCACTCATTAATGGGCGATAACATGAATTGCAGTTTTAGGCGCGCTGATTGGTGCGACTTATAAAACCCTTTCTGGTGGCCGTTGGCCTGGGTGGTTCTAAAATGAGTAGGAGGGTAGTTAGTTTAGTTAACCAGGGACTGACTTACTTGGATCCTGTTTATCGGGACACAACTTCAATAATTTTAGATAATAATGACTTCCAAGATCTGAGCTGCCTGGATTTTATGCGTGACTTACAGCAGGTAAAAGTTCACGCATTTAACGCTTGTAGCTCTCCATCGCGAACAATAGAATTTGTGAGATGCAGAGTCTCTCCACCTTAAACAATCTTACCATTCTCAATTTGGCTTATAATGACATTACTTTTATTGATGGTAGCTTCGAGGTTTCTCGTGTCAACTTTAGGTCTATCCTCCTTGACCCGATTAACATGGCTTAACTTGAGCGGAAACCGGATTCAGGTTCATTTTATCTTCTAAATAAATGTTTAAGAGGATCGATGGACTTTGCAAGAACCTGTCACTGAAACATCTGGACCTTTCCGAAAATAAAATAGCTGATCTAGGAGATCTCTCGACTTTGAGGAAACTCAAGGCAGTCCTTTTTATTTTCTTAATATTTGTCTGTTTCCAGACTCTCCTCTTACACTGTAACAATATATCTTCCCTGGATACGGCATCACACTATCTTCCAAGTCAATTATGTATCTTATCCCTCGCCGAAAACCAGTTAAATTCCTACACACAGGTAAATATATGTGATGAACTTCAGTATATCGATCTCAGCTGGCATATTTAGCCCACTTGGAGTTCCTTATCCAGTTCTCAATCCAAGGAAACCCTTGTACGCTCACCGCGTATCCTTTGCGCCCTTTTATGTGTAATCGTGTGTACATACTGTGCGTGAATTCATTTTTGCGCGCATATTTGTACTGGAGTTTTCAATTTATTTCTATAAGCAGTAGTGTTGTAGCACATATTAAGTTGCCACTGATCCTATCTCTGCGATTACAGTGGTTTCTCAGTTTCTACTAATCGTACCCTAACTACTTAGTTCCCCGAAATCATTCAACTGCCTTTACAAAATCATGTAATGGCGCATTTGCAAACAAAGCATACTAATAATTAAACTTGAAATCAAATAGCTAAGATAAGAAATCATCATTAACAGTTAATAGTTATATGACATGAAGTCTTCCCATGTATATTTTCCCAGTTTTAAATTATACTACTGTTAGGATACTACCAATTTTGTTCAAATATTCAATTTTTTAACTTAACAAACGCAATTGTACAGACAGATGAACCACAGAGCCTATGTCTTGAGCTGGTTTCCCGGTCTGCAAATACTTGATGGCGTGGAGCCCACCCAGCAAGAGAGGCAAGTCAACTTCGATTTGCTGGTTCCTATTGTTAAGGTCATTTTGCTTGGTGCAATCACTGGCCTACGACGCATACTACCACTCCTATAACAGACTCCGGTCTTTTTATTTATTGTTCCATTTTTCGTGCAGGCGTTTAGGTGAGTGGCTATGGAATAGCGGAGCTTCCCAGAGCTTCGGGCCTTCAGATGATGATCGCCTCTCCAACTACCTCCAAGATCTAGATAGACAGGTAAAGTTTATTATCTTTTCTCCACACTTAACAAACAATACTTAAGAAATAACCGAGGCCTCCTTCCTTGTTATGTTCTTAGCCTTACGATGACCGATGTGGACCTTCATATGCACCCCCACATGATCTCCACCATCGCGCCTGGGAACACCAGGAAGTTCAGGTCAATGGTCACAACCATCAGGCGTACGATCCGACGCACCAACCTTGGCTTTTAGAACCGCAAAAACCTAGCGTCAAAGGTTGGTCACTGATATTTTTCGTTGTCTTTATTGCTTTGGATAGCAGATGATTACACTGGATTTTCTTCCCTTTTAAGCCAGGAGTACGGCAAGTTCGCGAGCGGGCGTAAGTTAGCCCCTTTGAAACCTTAAATTGTGTGAGCTGTGGCTGACTGGCTGGCGTTAGTACTGTTTCTTCTTGTTTTGCTCGTACCTTAGACGACTCCCGAAAACGGCATCAACAGGGTCTTGCATACAGCCGACGGCAATTTGGTCTCTCCTGACCGGCAACAGGCCTTTCGCGAGCAATCTAAGATTCCAATTCATGCCTCATCCAATAGCCCACCCCAGTATCATCGCGTTTTCGGTTCTTCCTCACTGGCTACCTCTGCAGGCTCTCTTATGTGAGTTTCTACCCCCTCCTTAATTTATTCTGTACACTTAACTTTCTCTTTCTAAATGAAAGCGCGTACCTCACATAGTATAATGTTCCTTGTTCTAAGAAGACGATGCATATTTTTGATGCCTGACCGATTTTAATGACCGTTCTGTCGTTGTATTCGTTAGATTGCGCATAATTTTTGCCTGCAGATCTTGAGGTTTGTGTGTATCGTAGCCCTTGTTGTATCAAGAATCCCCGCTGGAATCCAAATTGGTTGGAGTTTGAAGACGGATATAAGCCGCGACCTTACCCGGCTTGAGCCAAAGGTCCACAGGGGTGAGTTGGGTGCTTGGCTGGGAGCTGCAGGCGAAAAGATATTGACAGTTATGTGGGGAGAAGCTACAACCGGGACAGCTGTCAGATGTTGAGAAGTCGAGCCGGTGTTGGTTCTGGCGAAGGAGTATTGAGTAGCCACTACGGAGTTGAGTCAAAGTACAGCGAGTGACTCCCGGGAGTTGTTCAGAAAACTGCAGCATCCTTTTACCATCATCGGCTCGAGAGCCAAGCCGAAATTGACCAATAAGGTGGCTGTTTGACGGGTCACCGGGTCCGTTCCCCGGCGACAATTAACAAATCACGGCGAGGAAGTCTTTCAACTAGCACCTGCAGCTGCAAGTAGAAATTTTCTTTATCTTGCTGTTCGGCCACTGATATTGGTGCATACACAGAGATGACCGAGACGTTCGTAAAATGGCCCTTTAGTCGAACATAAACCATTCGGTCGTTAACTGGTTCCCATGCCGGTAGTGCACGGTTTGCTTGCTTTGAGAGAGCAATAGCCACACCGTGTCTACCAGATGAGTCACGTGGGCCACTGTGATACAGGGTGAGGTGAGAGTCGACTCCCGATAGTTCACGCTCGCCATGTCACAATGCCGTCATCGGGACGTGCCGCATTGTATAAGACAGTCGGTGCACCAGACCTCAGTCCACCGCGCCCTGGTAACACTGTTGCTACTGCGTCCGCGACTACTTTTTCGTCAGACCCGGGAGCCCGCTTATTTCGCAGCTAACCTTCGCTGACGGCCGTGCCACTATCCGTCACCTGTGGACGTGACAGGTAGCCAGCAGCTAGGCTAACGGGTAACCCTCCTTCCTGGAAGCGTCGAAGAGGAGGGCAACTAAAGACCTCGCTCGACACCGTCCGTCAAGACATGGAAGCCGTTCGTGGACCTTCTATCTTCGGTCTCCGTCGCTGGAGAAGAGACTGGGGGGGGGGGAGTTTTCCAGATTCGCTGCCGTCAATCGTCACGCATGGAGCGGTACCGTTCGTTACATCGGTGGGGCCGGCTAGATCAGACATGATCACAGCCGCAACAAGTACAAGTGATTTCTTCCTCTCAAAAAAGGAGAAAACAGGGGCTATGGTATGCTCTCTGCACCTCTGACTGGGTCTTTGGGGCATAAAATGACTGCTAAAACGCAAGAAATACAAATATCCTGCGTCCCCTTCTCATGTTAACAAGGTCACTCAATCTGAAGTGTACCTTTTAAGATTCCTCAATGATCAATCAATCAGAGTGGAGGAGAGCTCTGACCGCGCACGCAAACGGGCTCGATATAGCATGGAACTTGTTAAACTCAGGTAGAATATTTCTTCAGAATAGTGGACAAATCATAAAAGTGAGGTGATGGCCTCAATCATAAAAAAACGAGATGCTGGTTTCGGACGTCCCATCAAGAAGGGCATTTTAAGACCTGCTTCCTTTCGCACCATCTCAACAGGAATTTAGATCACTTGTATTTTCGTCATTATAGTCAGTTCCTACGCCCCGATGGCTCCAACGTCTGCACCCATCCTCGTCTTTATGTCGAAAGGGGACTTAACTTATTGTGAAGGCACAGAGTACATCGCTTAGAGGTCGTGCTTGGTCGTTTCTGATCAGGGTATTGCAATATCTGGAGACTTATTGCACATCGTCTTCGTCACTGATAACCGCTTTTTCGCTTTTACGACCACAGGAAGACAGCGTGAGTGTGTCTCTACTTGGCGTCACGGACAACCGCTGATAAGTGCGAGTGCGTTGCTGAATACTGAGACAGACAACTCAGACAACAAAACATTCCCAAAGCCTCAATCATGTGCCTCGCGATTAAATAGAGGCCTCGAAGCCACTTGCTGAGGATGGATATTCGTGGCGAACTGCACAGGTATCTTCCCACCGTGGCTTGGAGGTTTGCCAACTGATAACTCGGATCGCGTGGTCAGTCCAGTGTGTGTTTTTTGTGTGGAGTGGCTGCCTGGCGAACTGAGAGTCAGGCTGCAATGGTTCCTTCCTGATGTGGGTGTTATGGTACTCCCAGACAGTTGAGACCCTAGTCCGGTGTGGAGTGGCGGCCTCGCACCGGAGCCCGCTTGCACCCGGTGTTCTTGCCTATGTCTTGACACCGGACCACGGTGGGTGAGGGTGGACGGTAGATGCCGTCCAAGTCTACTATCACTGAAAACTAAATCATGCGCAAGTGGCCATCCCTGCATCAACCTGTCGACGGAAGGCTAATGCCTTACCAGGTACTCAAGAAGCCCTGGTATGGTTAGGAAGACGGTGGGGTCAAGGAGAGGTTCAGCGTGTCTTATCGAGAGCCGATGTTCAACATCCTTCATAAATTGTCACATATACCTAAAACACTGATGTGTCTGCAGTGCTGCCAGATACCGTGAGAGTGCCGTTCAGACGCAGGTGTTCTACCCCGCTCCCCCGCTCATTTTCCTTTTTGTGCTGTAACAGACGTGCCAGGACTACCCCTCTCCCCGGGGGATTACACTCGCTCTTGACAACACTGTCTTCTTCTACGGTCGAGCCTTCAAGCTGTCGTTGCTCTTGGTCGAGTGTCTGAAGTCCCATAATGAGGCAAAACTATCGACAAGCAAATACGCACACGATATGAAGCAATCCGTGCAGAATGAACGTTTATTTATTGAACACCCAGAACACGCATCTATAATAATAATTCCTCGGATTGGGAGAACAGCTGACGCTCCTCCGACGCGTTCTCAACTCTTCTAGTCTGGGTATCCTCCAGAGCTGTCTCTTGCGGTGTCTCCACTACTGACACTAAAAACGAAAGTACAAAAAGCGCATTCAAACAAAAAGGACCAGGTTGGTCTCCTGCAGTGCTGTCGCCCCCCCCCCCCCCCCCCCCCCCGGTGTGTATATTTTCACCGTCCACCGCCGCCGCAGCCTTCCTGTGCCACATTTATCTGCTGGAGTGTACCCTTCTGTGCATGCCCGCTTGTTGCGCAAAACTCAGCGCAGCTCTCCTCACCACGCGCCTGCCAGTGTGTTGGGAGGGGGGCAGGGATGTTAACAACGCATGTAGGCGTTACACGCACTACCGCGCCTGACCCGCCCCACTCACGCGTACACGCGCAAGCGCTGATTGTTTAGCCTCCCGTTATCATGGTTACCCCGTCATGAGTCACTCTGGCGTGTGTGTATTGCACCGGCCGCGGGACTGACGCATCTTGCTGCCTCTCTCAGGTCCGCGGGCAACGTGCTTTTAGCTAAGGCCTGCACTCGCCCCTTTTAGTATTCCACGAGCCTGATCACAGGTCAGAAACTGGAGGTGGTCACGAAGTTAGGCGAATGTTCGCATTCCAGGAGTGTGTGAAGAAGAAGAAGAAGACCCATCGCTCGTCGGACTTAGGACATGCGTTGCAATACATCCAGGGCGTGTCACAGAAGCGACTGAGCGCATTGCTGCAGGACTAGGCGTCGGAATTTTGCACCAGCCCAGGGTTAGAATTAGCTAGAGGGTCATGAAAGCCAAGGACCGATTAAATCCTAGTGAGCAATCGCGGGTGTAGTGTGTCGCCGCCTCCCGTTTTCCTAAACTATCCTCGAATCTGCACAGGATAGACTGGACGCGCACGCTTGGAGACACGCACATGCAGGAATATGAGCTGGCTGTACAACGGGATGACGCATCATCACACAGGTGTCTGCCCACACCTATGAGACCAGTCACGAGTTTAACTTTGCAGTCGCGAAGATAATCGCCCACGCCGGCAGCAAAACGGGCTGAAGCCTGGGCTTCAGATGAGAACGCCGGTTTAATAGATTTATCGATCTGAACGCATGCTTGGATCGCGAATACACGAGCGGAGTGACAAATGAACATACATACGGCACCTGTCACGAGTTTAACCTCGCAGTGACACCAGAAACAAGACGGAGGAATCGGTTGAAGCCTGGGCCTCTGATGTGAATTCAGTCAATCGATTTATCGATCTGGTGCTGGCATACAAAGCCCTGCGCAGGCATCTCCGGACCGTGGGAGTCAACTCCGACTCTTGAGACTAGCCTTGCGATCAGGACATATAGACATATTCGCGCAGCCGGTGAACGTGCATTCAGGGGGTGGGATGGGGGTCAATTTCGCCACCCCTGCCTACTGCGACTAAGCTTAAACCTGTCACAACACAAATCCACCCCATATAGGGAGTTTCCCGTACCGAAGAATCCTCCTGCTTTGTGTGTCAGGAGGGAACATCACCTACAGCTGACCACTGTGACTGTGGGAGGCAGCATGTAGCGCAAATCCAGGATGTTAACAAGGCCTGATATTCGGTTTCTTGGAATGCTTACTCTAGCTGTTTGACTATCTCCCACTTTTCATACTATTCTGTACTACCTACTGCTTGCAGTATGTGTTGAAGTCACACTGGCGCATGTTTAGTCCAAGGTTTAGGGTCCCCTAGTAGCGAATCCACACGGTTTCCATCATCACGAAAAGTCGCGATCCATATGTCGGATTTTATAGCAAATTTTATCTACTAGGTCGCTGTGGACTTCGCTGCGACACGTCGCGATACGGCGCTATACCGCAACAGGAATCCTCACCCATAGCTGTCATTCCGTCTCCCCCAGCCGTCCAATTTTATTATTTATTAATTTTATTATTATTTTTTAAATTTACTTTTCTTGTATACAAATCCCCAACGAAACAATATCCTCTGAGTTAATTGCCATTCGACTTTTTACCATCGGGCCTGCACCGTGACGGGACGGGATTGGTGCTAAACGAGAAGCGGTTACTCAGCTGTTACTATAGTTATTATTGTTACTAGTATTTAGTATTGAATCGGCCCTATTCCGCCGCTTCTTAAGTGTATCCACTAATCCGTTGAGTCACCGCGTAAATGCGGCCTCAAGTTCATGCGCTCGACGTCTATGCTCATAAACGTCAACATACTCATCTTTGTGTAAGCTTGTATACAATTCTATTTGGGACCAGTATTTTATTTGCCCGAAGTTTCGGGCTCTCATTCGAGGCTATTGTCAAGGAATTAATACATACAGCTCACTACGTGATTAAGTCAGCCCTACTGGGGGTGACCTTGAGTTCCCATTGCTTGCGCAACGGGAGATCGGCATCTGGGAGATCGATAAGTCTATTAATGGAGTCCGCGTACGAGTGCCATGCTTCTTGCAGTAGGCGTGAGACTCGGTCGTCCGACTGACCCAGTATTCGCACGTGTTAGAAGTCGAAATCGTGCCCTGGCGAGGATGCGTGAGCGGCGACCAAGGATAGCTGGTCATTCCTTCCCAGAGCCCGTTCATGCTCGTGCAGTCTCGTGGCCATCCGTTTGCCTGTTTCGCCAACATTATTGGCTTGGCCGCAAAGACAGTCGATTCGGTAAATAACACCCGATTTCTGGTTGACGGGTATTGGGTCCTTAGGCTGCATGAGTTGCCTGCGGATTGTCGCTTCCGGTCGGTGAGCGAAGCCAACCCCGAATTCGCTGACCAGTCGAGCGAATTTTTCGGATACGCCAGCAATATAGGGTATTGCTCGCCAGCGTTTTGGTTCTGGCTGCCCGGTTGGTTTTGGTTACCTGGGCCTCGCATATTTTCGACCATTGCGAACACTTTTATTTAACAATCAGTTCGTTGTGTGTGCAATAATGTACCGTTTGTTGCCCGGAATGTGGAGGTCTGCTCACATTCGTGCCTAACATAAGAATGAAATAGGTAGATACCAAACATATCAATTGACAGCCCGTCTCTTCTGGTGACACATCGGTCTGCGTGCGCGCCGACATCTCTTACCGCCACGCCTCCCTCCCGCCCACCTTCTGGCGACCTTGACACGTGACACCGAGGTGCGTCATGCCTGCTCACGAGGCTCATTGCCACCATCACCATCATCTGCTCGACTCGAGGCCCCCCGGTTGGTAAAATGGAGGCAATTAATGTGGCCGGCTGGCAATTGTTAATCCGGACGGCTGCCCTCTGTGTGCCCCTCTTCTACATCTCTGCTCTTGACGACGGAGCAGCCTCTCCCGACCACGCTGCTCCGACTTCCCCTCCTCCACGCCGCCGGGATTGAGGCCCACCCGGAGGGGGTACTAGCCAGCCATCACGGCTGGCAGTGGTGGGGTCCACCCCCCCCCCCCCCCCCCCCCCACCCCCCCCCGGCGGGGGGGGGGGGGGCCCCCCCCCCCCCCCCCCCCCTCGTTAACACCATGGACGGTGGTGATTTCGCAACCGCATTTCGCCTCGCAAAGGAGCTTTCACCTGTACCTATCTTACTTCATTCTTTCCGGTTTTCCGATTGTAGGACAAAATGAAGGCGACCGGAGATTGTATCGACAGGTGTAAAGGCTGAGAAGGTTAACCCTAATGGCTACGATCTTCCAGACCCATGGTTCCTTTAGGGGAGGAGAGAAGACGGTGGGACGGTGTTTACAGAAGAGTTAGGGGGAAAGTTGCCTATCTGTCTGGCATGGCGCTCAACCGCGAGAGTGCGTGGCACCTTCGCGTCCGTCCCCTGAGGGCCGGAATCCCAAGTCATCGCAGGCCACAGCCACCGCCTTGAGGTCTTGCGTACGTCGGCCTGTGATTGGTTGCACTGCGCGAGATTAAGCCGTGTGTGGGCTGGGTGTGTCAGTAAATCGCTCTGGACATTAAGCGAGAGACGGACTGGTGGCTGCAGCATTGGCGTGATGACTCGGCGATGATGGGTTTCAACGCCCACTACGATGGCTGTGGGTGCACTTACTGCTAAGGGTAAAAGGCGCCGCTAGCAGAACTCATCTATCTAGCAAAGCGAGACAGCTGAGTTCCGTTATCCGTCAGGTAAATATTCATCAACGAGGGTAAATATCTCCTGAACTAGATCGGCGAGACAACGAGCTCGTGGCTCAGCGGTTAGGGCGTTTGCCTCTACAAAAGGTCGCGAGTTCGAGACTCGGGTGGGACGCCACTTGGGATTGGGTATGACTGGCTGATGACCGCTAATAAGCCAGAAACGGTCTTTGCTGGCAATACCACCTACCTACCATTACCATGTCTGAGATCCTTACATAGGTGAGCGTCATAGGACCACGTCAAGAAGTCCCCGTTTTAGCTCAACTCTCATGAGGTCTGCCAGACTCACCCCCTCTTCCCCCCTGTCCTAGTCCCGCCTTTAACCGTGTCGGTATTTCTAGGCGGGGAACTGAGCGCTTAACTCAGGCAGGATCGATGCTGCGTCATGTGACGTTGACCTGGCCGAGTCCAACCGACCGGTGATGAGATTGTGTGACACTAAGCGTCTGGGGGGGGGCGGCAGTTAATTAAATAGGCAGGCAAACTCGGTGTAGCGCGCACCTCAAGCCAATGCCAGCTTTGTTTCGGTCTATAGTGCAACAGCTCTGTGGCCCCTTTTGGGAGTCACACACGCTACTCCGCCCTTCGTCATTGGGGATGACTGAGGTGTGCGTGTTCACATGAAGGCGCAAGGCACTGCGAGCCTTAAAGATGTAGAAAACAGGTTGTTGGAGTTTGATGTCTGTTTCACGATGGCTGCACACATACCAAATCGGATCATTGTGTGACTACGCACACTGTGCGGAGGTTTTTGGTTGGTAGCCTTTGTTGGATCAGGGGTCCCCGGCGCAGTCCAAACTGGGGGCACTTGGGAGCCGGAAAAAAGCCGCGACCTCAGCCGGCTTGAGCCAAAGGTCCACGGGGGTGAGTTGGGTGCCTGGACGGTAACTGTAGGCGAACAGATGCCGGCAGTCATGCGGTGAGACGCCACAGTCGGGACAGCTATCGGGTGTTGACGGATCGAGTCGGTGTTGGTACTGGCGAAGGAGCATGCAGTAGCCACTGCGTAGCTACGCCGGAGTACAGCGAGTGACCCTCGGGAGATTTTGTTCTGAGGCCGCAATCGGAGGTGGCTAGCCACCCAAAAGGACCGGGGGGTGGTAGCTGAATGTTGCATCCGCGACAGCTCTCTGGTGAAGGCGCTGGAAGCCCGTCTTGATGGCAGAGCCATTAACGGGAGATCCGTGAGAGACGGGGCGACAACTGCCTTGTGGAGAGCTCGAATAGACGGCTTAACGGTGCGGCTAGGCTCAGGAGCGTGACAACGATGGTGATTCGGATGGCCAGGTTGTAAACAGGTCCACCAGAACTGCTGACCTCAGAGTTTGTTGTGAGAGGTGACTGGTAGGAAAGAAGCCTCTGCGTGAAGGTGATCGATAGGCGACATATTATAGCAACCCGTGATCGTGCGGAGGGCACCGTTCTGTGCTGAGTGAAGACGGCGGAGGCTGGAGGAGCTGCTTGTAAAAGACCATACTGGTGCCGCATAGGTGAGATGCGGCTTCGTCAGCGCTTTGGATGTGGTCGCCAACGTCTCTTCCGAGCAGCTCCAGGATGTGTCCGCGGGAGCCTTGAGGACCCTGGTGCATCGGCTCACTTTGCTTGCGACATTGTTGAGGTTGGCAGTGTTGGTGTTTGTCTCCCAATGCCGTCCGGGGGGATGGGGTGGGGGGGGTTGCTGTCAGGAGCCGCTTTAACCACCTCGCTTGCTCGCACGCCGACCTCGTTGCTCCTCGCACGTCGCACTATCGATCGGCACATAGGCTGCCGGCGGGATTAGTGTTTTCAACCAATCACTTAGATGAGTCGGAAAGCCAGTTAGCATGCTCATCCCTCAAGGACACTATCGTATTGGTCCGATTGTAGTATGAACTTAAAAATACGCGTCTGCTCCTTTTTAGCATTAACTACGTTGTAATAAGTACGTAAAGACACTTTCATTCGTGTGCCCCTGCTGTTGTTGAGTTCTCCTTTGGGCGATTCAATCGAGGCGTTGTTGGCGGCAGAGATTGTGGTTTCTAGCCGCGGTGGTGTCTTATAATGATTGTGCGGTCCTGTGAGAACGGCGTCCTCGGTAGCACTGAGTATCATGGGGTTCGATGGGCTGCTTCCGTATGCGTTTACGGGGAACAAAATGAGGATAACCACCAACATTCTGGCACCCTCTACCGTATATAAAGAATGTGTCAGAAGCAACTCAACGTATCGCTACAGAGTTTGGCGTGGGTATTGCTCATCATCCGATGGCTACCATGCGTTCACGGGTCCTGCACATAGAAGACCCATTAGAGGTGGTTGAGCAGCCTGGCGTCATTTATCAAGTGCCATGTCGCGATTGTTCTTGCCATTATTTCGGGCAGACCGGGCGATGGTGTAGCTCGCGAATAACGGAGCACAAATTGGCAGTGTTGAAAGGCGAACCACTGCCCCAGATCGCTACCGACACTCTGGAAGAAGGCCACGAATTCGCCATCACGGGTACGCTGATAATAGCACACGTGGCTAATAAGATGGGCCGAAAACTGCTGGAGGCCTGGGTGTCAGACTCCAACTCCATCAACAGTCATGTGGATGTACCGCCCTGTTATTTTGCCCTCTGTGCGCACGACCAACAAGCACGACCCAGTTCGTGTTCAGGCTCGCACACTGCCACAACAAGGACGCACGACATAGTGCCAAGGCCGCATGCCATAACGTTAAGGACGCGCGCAGAGACGGTGTCGTGAGATGGCGTACGCGTGGACAAATCACGAATGCTACCCCTTCTTCCCCCACCCCCATTTACTCGCAGCTGGACTACAAAGACATGCCAATACTTGGTGTTACCTCATTTTGTCTGACGATGCTCTCTTTTGTGAAGACGAAAACTCAGACTCAAATACAATTGCTGTCTCAGTGATTGCAATTTTGTCTTCTTTAGAAATCCAAGTGTTTCTATTGTAAATGATAAGTATTAGGATGTTTGGCAGATTTGCTTAATTTGAGTTGACCCAATTGTGAAAAACTTGAGGTGTTCGGCGGGATTTTAACCTGCATAGTAGCGAAGACCTTTATCCGAAGCCAACGCTCTAACCACTTGAGCTACAAACGCCCCACCTGGTGCCATGAATTTAATCACAATTGGGTCGATTTTACCCGCACAACTTTACCACTCATATGGACTCCACCAATATGGAGCAGCAAGCTGACTGTCCAAGCAGGTTTTCCTAAGCAGTCATCCACTAGGCTGACTTAATTATTAGGATGTTTGGCAGATTTGTTGAATTTGAGTTGACCCAATTGTGAAAAACTGGAAGCGTTTGACGGCTTGGTTAATGGCTTGGCCAGTGGCAGTCTACGGCACCTGTGATTGGCTGTCGCAGAAGCAGATAGAGGAGCGCAGTCACGGGACGGTTTGTGGGCATGGCTAAAAGAGGACCGTATCCTTCCTAATAGAAGGGTTAGCTTTCTCTGATAATAGATATTCTCTAGCGCCCCCGCCTTTTTATCCTATCTGATCTTTTTCTCTTCGCGCCTGCAGCTTTGGACCACCTTTTCAAACCGGCGAGACAAAGCCCCTGACAGCCTCCGCCTCCTACCAGCAGCCGGTCCTGAGCCAGCTCCCACCGGTGGCTTCTGACCGTCGTCAGGGCTGCGGCGGCCTGGCAGCGGCACCCCTACCCACTGCTCGTCAATCCTGCCTCCTGCAATCGGACTCCGTCTTCATTCCCCTGCATGCAGCCCCCACCAACAACAGCTCCGGCGTGCCACCGCAGTTGATGCTGCAACCAAGTCCGCGGAAGACCGCCAGCGCCGGTCTCGGACAGCGTTCCGCCTCCTGCGCCATGGTAGACTGCTGCGTCAGCCCAGTGCTGGTAGCAACAGGCAGCAGTGTGGGCTCTGATCCAGCCACCAGCAGTAGTAGCCGTCGAGGCGGGGCTCAACTGCTGCTGCTGCCCAACATGTCCTCCAGTCAGGTCGTCCTCGACGACTCCCTCAACGATTCGGAGGAGGAGGAGGACGATGAGGGAGCGGAGACTAAAACTGTCACTTATTGCCACCGGTAGGTATTGTCCCCCCCCCCTCCCCTACTCCACCCCCATTTACTCGTAGCTGGACTACAAAAACATGCCAATACTTGCGCCCTCCTGCCTGCAACTTTGGACCAACTTTTAAAACTTGTGAGACAAAACCCCTGACATTGGTAGTGGTGGTGGTGGTTCAGTGGAACCCTTGCAAACATCTAGCCAAACTAAGGGACCCTACGAAAGACGAGAAAACGTAGTAAATAGGCTTTGTGTCACGGCGACGTTTCTGTTGCGGTGGACGCAAATATTTAATAGCAGCGCGAATGTGGGATGCTACAGGGAGAACAAATGCATGAAGTTCCTTCGGTTGTGGTGGTAGTAGTAGTTGTTGCAGGATCAATTGCAAGGTAAGTGGCTTTAGAAGCACGACTTCCGGATCTTCTTCTTCAGATACCGAAATGTGGCAGAGGGACTTCGGATGGTTAGGTCGATCGGCGCTCTCAGTCTGTAGTCGAAACCAAACTCCTAAACTCTGGCGACCATCGTGGCCGCGTATTCCATCAGGTGTTCGTTGGTCTCTTCCTCCCCACAGGCTGCGCACGCGGAATCATCAGTCAGGTCGTACCGCCCCCGATGTGATTCAGGTTTGGACAATGTCTGGTCCTAAATCTCACTAGAGTCGTTCTACCTAGCCGAGTCATTTTCTTTTCTTCATCCCAGTTGATGGGGGCCGTATACGTTCTTCGGCGACGTTCATGTGTCATTTGTGGCCTGGGGGTCATTCGTCAGACTGCTTTAATCTTTGCCGCAAATGATGTCGGTCTAGCGTCCGTTTCAGTCCTGGCCGCTGATGCTTCGGTGTCTGCTTGTTAGTTCCCTGGGGATCCCCACGTGGCTGGGGATCCACGCGATTTCCACACTCCTTCCTGTTGTGGCTCTCTCCAGGACATTCATCCCTTGTTGTAACAACGGTTTCTTCAGGTCCTTTCCCGTCCTAAGGTTCTGTAGGGCATCTACAGCGGATTTACTGTCAGCAAGGATTTTAACAAAACTCCAATCCTCGGGTGGGTGCTCTAGCCATTCCGCCGCCGTCAGTAGAGTTAACATCTCGGCATCATAGGATGAGCTCTAGTATGCGTCCCTCCTCCTGGTCGTTGCAACTGTTGAGTAGTTATTCCAACTTCCCTTCGTCACCACAACTCCAGCGCCTCCCTGTCTGCATCCATCTACCGCTAACCCGTCGACATAAATAGTCAGGGACGTTTCCGTTAGGGAGTTGAGCGTATCATCCATTCTTTGCCGATTTTCTACTATCTCGGATTTGCTGCATCTATCTTCAAAATCTCCTCGAATAGTGATTTTGGGACGTCGCCATGGGGCTAGTGTTAACAGCGAAAAGTCTTCTAGGCATCTCAGACTCCTCTCCCAGCGTTTATTGCAGGCATCTGCGCGCATTCTCCCTCCCGGTTGAGTTCCGCCGTAACCGGGTTGTCTGTTGCTTCTCAGCCATCTGTCTGCGGAGGTTTTGTGGGGGAAGTCTCATACTGTGTTCATAGGCCCTTATGGCGTTGAACCTGCCCATCTCCTCTATCTTCTACATATCAGCCTCTAGTAGTACCATCTCCGTCGGACATAAGATTGGGAGGCTCGTGGTAATTCGAGCTGCCTTTAGGTTCAGACGTTCCAACCTGTCAAGTCGTGAGTGGCAGATCCATGCTGCTGATCCGCTCTCAATCACCGGTCCTCCGGTTGTTGTTGTTGTTGTTGTTGTTGTTGTTCTGTAGGAGTCTAAGCCGTAGGTGTGTGATCAGAGCACTACAATTATCACGCCTAGTCCCGTATAGGAAGAGAAGAGATGAGACGCCAGTAGTCGTTTATTGTATGCAGAAACTCGGTGGTAATCTGAAGCTCCCACACGCGGCAGGCAGACGTCCTGCGCTCACGCGCGCGCGTCTGTCTGCTGGCTTACTATGGGTGTAAGTGCATAAACGTCATGCAAGAGTGAGTCACTGGCCGCTTGGCCAATGGCAGTCTACGACACCTGTGATTGGCTGGCACGGAAGCAGATAGAGGAGCGCAGTCACGTGACGGTTTGTCTTTCGATTGGGCCAATTGCCTGCTCACTGCGTTCCTGTTCCTATAACTGTTGAAAGACTAATTGTATCATAACATTTTTATGGGTTGCCTGTTATAACCTTGATAGATCTCACCTGCGCTGCCACCGTTATAACCTTGTGCGTTCCTGTGTCAATACCGGTGATGTCCACCAGTTACGTGTTAGGAAGAGAAGGCAGAACAGGATGGCAGATAGTACTTTACTGTTAGTTTTACTGGTACATCAGCTTTGTCTTCTGTGTCCGTCAGCAGCTTGTGTTCTGTCGTCGTCTAGGACAACAGCGTTTCTTGTCTCTAGCAGCCGTTTCCCGGGCCGCTTACAGCAGAATGTGCTCCGACAGTAACCTCGCTATTGAAGAGGCAGTAGTAATTGCTCCCCACGAGTGGCCGTCCGCACGCTTGCTTAGGCGCGCATGTGCATGCCTCCTCAGCGCGACCTCCCGATAGCAGCAACCCGGCCGCGGGGCAGTCTCGCTTGCGTGTGCCTCCTTTATTCTGGCCTAAAGTCCGCCCTTTGAAGGTCGCTTGTAGCTGCATGAACCGGTCGCCAGTAATGTCCCTTTGTTCGGGTACCCTCAGGATTATCCGAGTGGTAACTCCCGTCCGGGCCGTCCCAACACCTGTGTTTCATTTGTGTGTGTGCGTGGGCTCCTCTGCAACAAACTCTAGCCAACCTTCTGTTTATCGCCCATTATCAGCGCCTCCTCAGCTTCACTGCAGATGACCGCGCTGAACGTCAGCAATCACCGGACCAGTGACACCTCAGACTTCCCTTTGGCCTCCTCCGCCAGCACCTCTGACCTGTCCTCCGCCCTCAACCACCGCAACGGTAGTGGTGGTGGTGGTCTGTCCTCCCAGCCAACGTCTACTGCTACCGGCGTCTCCTGCTACCCGGCCAGCCATCAGCGGATCTCCTCGGAGCCCGCCTACAAACAGGAACATAGCACGAAAGCAGCAGATGGACAGGCGCCCGCTGCTGGGGACTGCGTTCGAGCTGGTATGGGGTAAGTTGGTTGGACCGGTGCTGTGTGTGTGTGTGTAAAATGACCCTATCCCCACTACGTGTCCCCTCCTTCAGGTCTGGTTCTACTCTTATGAATACATTTCTATATTTAGGCCCGGAGGGCCTCGTCATTGCTAACTTAATGCTACGGTGAAAATCAATACAAAGTGAATAAATGCTGCGCTTTTTGAGCAACTACAGGGGCAGCCAAATGCTGAACTGTGCTTTCGATTCCAACAGCTTACGTAAGGTGACTTGTAATATTGGCGCTCGTGGATGCGCCTTCGCCTTGGGCCTCATTTTTCGGGTCCTGACAGCTGCAGCAGCTAGACAGATAGAAATGTCGGCAAAGTCGAGGGAGACTGAAATAGCCATTTCCGGCTTATTAGTCGTCGTCGTCGTCATCCAGTCATACCCAGCCCCAAGTGGTGCACCATCCCAGCCTCGAACTTGCGAATTTTTTGATCAGAAGTCCAGCGATCTAACCATTGAGCCACGGGCTTGTTGGCTTGCCGGTTTAGATCGAGGGATTTATTAACGTTCACAGATCGCCATCCAATCCGCTCTACCTTGGAACTCATTCTCGGGCTCCGACAGCAGCTGCCCAGTAGCTAGTAGTCTAGGCAGATAGTATTGCCAACAAAAAAACAGGGGTGGCGGGAATGTCCATTTCTGGCTTATTAGCGATCGTCAGCCAGTCATACCCAGGCTCTAGTGGTGCACCACCCGAGGGTTAGAGCCTCAGACTTCTGATCAAAAGGGTGGCGAGTGCAAGGCTCGAGTGGAACAACACTTGGCTCTGGGTAGGACTGGCTGAGGACGGCTAATAAGCCAGAAATTGTCATTCTAATCTCCCTTCTATTTGCCGGCAATGTCTTCGTCGGACAACAGTCTTTTTAAAAAACTCAAGACAGTACGGAAGCACTTTGCAGGCATTATTTCAGAGTGGAGACTGTGATTGGCCTCACCAAGGATGGCAATAGGAAATTGCTTAATCGTTTTAAAGTGTCGCTGCATTATAATGTCAGTTAAAAAAACATAGGAAACACCTGTAGCTGAAGAGAGCATTCGGAGGATACGTTTAACAATGACCAGGTCTTTTTTAATTAAAACTCGAACAATAAATGGAGAGCAGTAAAGAATGAGGGGGAGAATGCAGGCATCTACAAATTGCCAGATTGGGGCTTGCCGTGTGCGATATTAACGCAGACGGCGAACATGATATAAAAGTTTACGGTTTTTACTGAAAAAGACCTTCAATATTAAGAGTAAATTAGAGGTTAGATGCTAGAGTAATACCAAAATACGGTAAAGGGGGTACCTCATTGGACAGAATGTCCATTGTGCTCAAGTGGTAGAGAGAATTTCAAGCATCTGTCTGTACACGACCGGAAAGGAGCCTGTTCAAAAGCCAACACCCTAACCTAACAGAACTCTCTTGGGATCAGCCTGTATGCTAATAGATATTGCAACTCAACTTGAACAGTTTTTCGACTGAATTTCCGAACTCGGACGAAGTCATGGTCTCCTTCCATGGAATGTCATTATTATAGATCATTTTTGCTCACCGTTTCGTTGTCCGCTGACTTCTCGGATAGCTGGGCCAGCTGCCCTTTGTCAAAACGTGAACTGACTTTATCGATCAGCAATTCAAAGTTGTGGCTGTGTGTGTTGGCCATGGGTTGATCGATTTTCCAAGCTCGCTGCTCGGTCTTGTGCATGGATTTTGGCATAACTTGACGACGATTAGTGTTGTGTTCCTGATCCCTCTTCCGGTGGTTTCGGCACGGGGCCGTCTTTTTTTGCAACTCCTAGGTTCGGTTTGACCTGTTTCTGTCCTTTACTAACTTAATGTGGAGGTCCAGATGCCTGTTGACGGTCTAACCATTCAACGATGAGCTGGTTGTCTTGGCGGCTTAGGTTGGGAGATATTAACACTCCCTGATGAACCTTAAACGACCGCTTACGGTTAGTTTGCGGTCCAATTCTAAAATATTTCCCTCACGCCAAGAGGCCGGCTTCTGAACGAACTTTTTTTCTGATCGTGCTAGTATAAAGTGCCTAATGTGGGCCTTTTTCTCACTGATTGCCCTTGACAGCAGCTGAAATAGCAGCTAGTAGTATGGGCAGATAGAAATGTCCGGAGACGAGCGCACAGCACGGTGGCGCAAGCTGTGTTATGCAGTTCAACCCTTAAATAAAGGCCCTGGGTATCGTACCGTCGGCAACCTGACAACAAAGTCAGCAACAAAGACAAATATCAAAACGAACTGATTGGTTAATGTATACACACATGTTTGTCGTCCCCCACAGAGCTTTGAGGGCAGACTTTAGTCGCCATCAAGAGGTTCCTGCCGTCTTTGTTCAAGGGGCGTTAGGAGTAACGAGTCCATTCCTCTCCCTGGCTAGCTATTCAAGACTCATTGACCTTCTATTCAAGTTGCCTGTGACATGCGGGCAGAACACATTCAGATGGTCACAGACATATGTGTCTACTTAACTGAGATCGCTATGTCGGTTGGTATGCCCTTAAATTCCGGAAAGACGGAGTTATTCTCGAGCTACATCCCTGATCAGAAGGCAATCCTGAGGAATAATGGGCATCAACTTAAAGAAGTAGACAGCTTTAAATACCTCGGGGCGAGACTGTTACCGAATGGGCAGAGCAAGGACGTCATTGTCTCCGCTGTCGATGCGGCTCGCTGGGTTTTCTCAATCCTTCGATAGTGCCTATGGATCCGACGTGACATCTCCATCGCCACGAAGATTCGTGTACACCGTGCGTCCATCCGGTCAGTCCTTTTCTATGGATGTAAATGCTGGGCTGTGCGCGCTGAAGATGAGCGAAGACTGGAGGTCTTTGACCACCGGTGCCTGAGGACGATCCTGCGAGTTAAATATAGTGCATTAATCTCGAATGAGATAGTCCGCACCCGCTGCGATCGTATCACGAGGATACCTCAGGCCATTCAATAAAGCCGACTGAGGTGGTTTTGGTTACGTTCTCCGTCGTCCGCCCCATGAGCTAAGTTCTGCTGCCCCGATCCAGCGGCGCAGCCTATATGGAGGCGTCGAAGAGGAGGGCAAGACATGGAAGCGGTTCTTGGACTTTCTATCTTCGGTCTGCGTCGCCGGAGAAGAGACTGGGTGGAGCTCTTCGGATCCGCTGCCGCCAATCGTCACGCATGGAGAGGGGTACCGCCCGTGACATTAGTGAGGCTGGCTGCCTCAGGCATGATCACAGCCGTAACAAGTACCAGTAGTGTCCGCTTCTGAACGTGCAGCTGCATGGCTAATGTCACACATAGTACTTTGGCGCAAAAGCACTTTCATAGGCGTTCATGGAAGAACCCGATACCGCTGTTTCGCCTTCTCTGTCACTCTGGCTCATGCTTGGGCCACCCTCACCACAGGTCGTAGTAGCATTACCGACAAAGACAAGGGAGACGAAATGCAACCTAAAAACCAATTACAAACCTCAATTACTTGATTATTTAGTGACCACTGGTTTTTAATGAGGACGCATTTATTGAACTAATTGATAATAAGAAAGCCACAATCATATTTTCTGCGGACTGCCATTTTGCGATCTCCCCCTGTTTTTGCCGAACGCCCGGATTCCTCTGTTTTTTTGGTCGCGTGGCTTTCTTATTATTACAAAAAAATACGTTTAAGTTAAAGGCAGCGGGTGGATGTTAGGTTTTGCAATTGATACATCGGTTACATTTGATACACTTTGATGTTTAGGTGTTTTTCCCAACCACTTACTTCATATCAAACAATAGGAAGAGCCATAAATTTTTATGAATGCACATTTCTAAATATGCCAAGTAAAACAACAAACATGATTCCAAAATGGTACAATAATAGAAGTAAGATTGCATGAAGTAGCCAATCAGCGTAGAGCAATCGACGGTAGGCAGTTAAACCCGACAACGCACGCGGAAGAAAGCAGCGGCAGAGTATTCACTCTCTGAAGATGGACAGACGAGACAACTATCCGACAGGTCAGATCAAAAATAAACCTCCCGGGCGAACGCTTTTTTCCTTCTGACTAACCACTTCCGGAAATCAAATTTTCCCAACTTTTACTGATCCTTCGTTTTCCAGGCGTAAACTTAGGCGATAACAAACTTGTCTACTAGTCGTGTACAAGAAAGAATATTAGTTGTGCGTGTGTTCGGTAAAATACATTTATTTTGTAAAAAAAACAAGCGCATGATACTTAAGTTAGCATTTTTACAGCAGCATTTTTTTGCAAGCAGTTAGAAAGAAGCTCATTCAACAGCCGACATTCTTACATGATCAACATATTTTGAGATTATACACCTAGGTAATGGTAGACGTTGAAATCATACTTAAGCAATTTGTCCGAAGCCTCTGCATGAAGATAATCGATGACGACATTTTATAGCAGCCCGTGATCGTGCGAAGGGTAGCGCATTGTGTTGTCTGAAGGCGGCGGAGGCTGGAAGAGCTGGTCGTAGGAGATCAGATTGGTGCCGCACAAATGAGGTGCGGCTTGGCCGGCGCTGTGAATGCAGTCGTCAAAGTCTCTTTCGCACAGCCGCCGAATGTGCCCATTAGAGCCCTGACGACCTTGCTGCAGCGGCTCACTTTGCCTGCGACCTTCCTGGCATGGTTTACGAACCTGAAGAGCGGATCGATGCGCACGCCAAGGAGCTTGGGCTTGCGGACGAGCGGCAATGGTGTCCTGTTTACGGTGATGGCCCGGTGACGATTGATCTCCTTCGGATCCAGCGTGAAAACAGTGACTGACGACTTGGCTGCAGAGATCGTCATTCCGCGCTGGGTGAAGACGTTTTCGACATCAGGCATGAACTCCGTGAGTAGCTGCGCAGCCTGATCGATGTGATGGTGCCGGCAGAAGAACGTAACATCGTCCGCGTATGGTACCACTTTAGCGGGTGCACGGAGGAGTGGGAGATCTCGCATGTAGATGTTGAAGAGCGTCGGGCTGAGCACAGGGCCTTGAGGAACGTTGCAAGTCTGCCAATAGAGGAGAATATACGAGTTCCAGGCAGCAGTTCGAAGAAGAAGATGCTATCACTGTTCCAGTGATCGCATCTTCTTCGTTGCAAGTCTGTTGTCACCCACCCGCCCTCACGGCGGCCAATGACTGTTATACCAAACCTCCCTACGGCGGATCTATCACCCCTCCTCTACATCTCTGTTTTTTGACGACGGAGCAGCCCCTCCGGACCACGCTGCTCCGACTTCCCCTGCTCCACATGGCCGGGATTAAGGCCCACCCGGCGGGCTCCTGATCCAATGAGGGCTACTAGCCAGCCAACCTCAGCTTGTGTCTGAATCCCGTTATCCTCGAAAGCCCGACTTGCAACTTGTTTACCAGGATGTTTTTTTGCGGGTAGCATATTGTTACCGATAAAACTAATCAAATTTTTTTTCATTTTGCTTATAGAGCAAACGGAATATCGGAGCCGGTGAACACCAACGGCCCCGTTAAAAGGGCGACATCAGCAAAAAGTTAGTTTTGTGTTCTAATAATTTGTCAGCGTGTTCTTTTTTTTATGTACCACCCACTGATAAATGTTATTGTTCTCGAAATTCGAAACCTTTTGAGCGAAAAGTTGCCAGTCCTCATGGCCGGCCTATCATAGACTTGCTCCGCTCGCTAGACTTTAAAGTAATTCAGTGCTTCCGCGATTTCTCCGGCGCTCAGAGCCTTAGTTGACATCAGTGGTGAAGTTTGGGTCGTTTGTCGGCCGAAGGCAGACAAAGATCCGTATGCATACTATAATTTTCAGTTTCTGTAGCCACCGCTTAATTGGTGCGGCGATGGCTCATTAATTGCTACAATGTTCTTGTCCGCGTCGGATGCGGATATTCAGTTCTATTGATGAGTCTGTTTGTGTAAATCCCTGGCCGCTTTTGCCGATCCATTTGCCTCGTCTTCTCCTTCTAGGCGCCCCACAAAGCCAGGAAAATACCGCCTCGCCGAGGACATCCTGTCCAGCCTGTGGCTGCTGTCCCGAGGACATTCAAAAGTCCATAGAACTGTTGAGGTCTCAGGTGGAGACGCTGCGTGAGGCCGTGGCGATGGAAACGAAGACACGCCAACTCAATGCTCAGGCAATGCAGTTTCTCCTGCGAGAGGTAGGTGCTTTCCGAAATACGTGCATTCCAAACGCTCTAGTAATTCTCTCGATTAAGGTGAGGGCTTTGGTAAAGCTCTGTGTATAGAAGTTTGAAAAAACCACACACACGCACACACTATCGCAAGAAGTCAGAGGGGGGAGGGTTCATTGGGTTGGCAGTTGTTAGTGTCGCTTGTGTTTTCCCCACTTTCCTGCAGTCCCGGATACTCCTTAACATTTCGAAATCCTAACGGTCAAAGAACGTTGACTCTCTGGGTCAGTCGTACATGGATAGGCAGATCGGTTACTAGGCAAATGCTCGACATCTGTGTGGGTAAATGTAACCCTGAATGAAGTATCAATCCCAATAGTAAGACATTATTATTAGTGACGTGTGGCAGTAGTAGTATTAGTAGTTCGTATCGACACGCAGCATTAGCCAATAGGAAGACCTTAGTAGTAGTTTTTGTAGTAGCAGTTGTAGTAGTCGTAGTGGTATTAATAGAAGTAGTAGGTCGTTCGACTCGAAATGCAGCATAAGCCAACAGTAATATCTTATTATTATTATTAGTAGTAGTAGTAGCAGCAGCATTATTGCTCTTATTATAATTAGTAGTAATGGTGGTAGCAGTAGTAGTAGAAGTAGGAAGAAGAAGTTTAAATCGAAGTACAGCATAAACCAACAGTAAAATCTTATTTTTAGTCAAAGTAGAAGATTCCTACACGGTCTCATATTTTAGGCAGCAAGTAATCTCAATTGTCTGTAACTACCGGATTCGAAAGTATATTTCAGTGAGGTGAGTTAACAGTCATTTTTCGCGAAAGGTCGTAAAGTAGTTGAGTTATTTGGGGACTCCGTGGAAAGAGGAGTGTGGTGTGTGTCGTAGCCCCTATTGGATCAAGAGTCCCAACCGGGATTAAAATTGGTTGCAGTTGGAAGACGAAGGAAAGGCGAGACCTCAACCGGTTTCGGCCAGAGGTCCACAGGGATGAGTTGGGTGCTTGACCGGGAACTACAAGCGAAAATATGCTGACGGTCATGCAGAGAAAGGCCGCAATCGGGACAGCTGTCGAATGTGAGCGGGTCGAGCCGGTGTTAGTACTGACGAAGGAGCATGGAGTAGCCACTGCGTAGTTGAGCCAAGATGCAGCAAGTGACCCTCGGGAGTTGTTGTTCCGAGGCCAGAATCGGAGGTTAATAGCCGCCCAAAAGGACCGTGGGCTCGTAGCTTAGTTTTGCTTCGATAACGGCTCTCTGATGAAGACACTGGAAGCCTGTCATGGTGACAGAGTCATCAAAGGGTAAATCCGAGAGATATGAGGCGACAGTTTCCCTGCGCAGCGCTCTAATAGACGGCCGAACGCTGCGGCTGGGCTCGGGAGTGTAGCAATGCTTGTGATAAGGATGGCCGAGTTACGAACAGGTCCACTAAAAGTGCATTGTGAAGGGCATATCGTCAGCATACCTGCCGTCTAGACAGACACTGGGAGCACTCAGCCCGCAAATGTGAAGCTGCTGGGTGGGACGCCTGCCAGACCTAAACTTTACACAACGCCGACCGCTGCTCCTCTCTAATTAACTTAACCGGTCTTGTCAGCAGGAGCAGTTTGGTTGGCCCAGTTCAGATTTGTCATACTATAAGCAACCCAACCCATCAAAAGTCCTAGGGCCCAACCTAACTGACGCAAGCGCTCACAGCTCTGACGAGTCGTTCCCACGCCATACAACCGGCGCGCAGCTGTGGCCAGACCTGAAGACTCTAAAACGCCAGCTGGTTGAGTTACAAAGGTAATGCAGCCGCTCCTCACTTGAAGCCGAAATCTGATTGGTCCAATCTAGTTCGCTTTGCTTGCTGTACCAGGTATGCTAAAAGGCTTCTATGTTGTGCTCTTTTTGTTGAGTTCTTCCTTGGAGACTCACACCACGCGTAATTAGACGGTGATACCTTGGCTTTTGGCAACATTTACAACTCTAGGTTCGTAGGCTGCTCACTACTGTTGCCGCAACTCGGTCCACACAGGTCAGGTTGCTGCAACGGTTCCTTTTTGCTGTTGTAATAAGATACTCGATACCCCTTTCTTTGAAATCCGATTCCTGTGTATGTGCGCGCGCGCACGTGAGAGTCTGTGTTTTTGGCAGACACAGAAGTGCACTTGGCCAACGCCGTTAGGGCGTGCGAGGAGATAGGACACAGCTCATAGCTGCCCCCCCCTTCGGTGGTCTTCGTCGCTTGCAATTTGGTCAAGTGTAAATTACTCAAATCTGCCAACTCCGCCCTAGCCTACCCTAGTAGCACGCGCAGATCAAGTGGACGAAATCCGGTATAAATCCGGCATATGTATCCGGATTTTTCCAGTAGGCTTCCATGATGGGATCCGCTCGGATTTGCTACTATGCACCTCTAGCACAGCAGGCTGTCATTTTTTTCTCCCTTCTCCTTTGCTCACGAACCTAACAAGACTCACCCTCTGTTATGACCCGCTTTTGGTACCTCTAATTAACATGAACGCTGAACCAAAGAGCCCGTAAGAGAGACAAAGAGAAGACCAGTCGGTCAGAAAGAGAGAGAGAGTTTACTCAGACAAGCACGTTACAGCGAGTCAGCACAAGTTCTTGAGTGTGTCCGGTACCACACAATTAGGACAACAAACGACTGTGAGCTAGGCCTATCGAGCCAATCAGCTTTTGGCTACCGGCGCGATTGGCTGGGACTCGGCGGCTGACATCTCGATTAAATTTTGAATTATCTATTGATGTGACTGCGAGGTGTGTTCGCTGCCTGTAGGCCGATCGATAGTTTGCTGTGAGCGCGGCTGCTTGCGCAGGCTATCTATCTGTTAGGGGTCTCGTAACAGAGTAATCGTGGGAATGGGCGTATTCCCAGCACTCTCTCACAAGTCAATGGTT
>JAYGXS010000010.1:4479541-4560152 GCA_036362985.1 Ligula intestinalis
CCCCCCCCCGCTCATCTCCCCTTCAGTCTCAGTCCGCCAACGCCCACCGCCGGTACGGGGTCTTCACCTGCCCTACGGAGCTCTTTAGACTCCCTTGATCTCGAGGAGAGGCAGGCGGGAGAGAAACAAGAAGAAGGGACGGCATCTGAGTCCATGTCAGTAGCCTCAAAGGCCGCCCGGTTTGGCCTGATGATACGAATGGGCGGTGGTGCCAAGTCGGACAACAGTTTGAGGCAGAAGCTCGGGTTAGCTGCTGCTGCTGCTGCAGGCGGGTCACCAACCTCTCGAGGTCTTGCTGCCGTCGCGGCGACGAATGAGGCCACTAGGGATCTTCAACGCGTCCGTCTGGTCGCTAGGGAGGTAAACGGTCTCCTTCCCTTTCCCGCTAAACCTTGCTTAAACCAAACAACATTTAGTTTGAAGTATTGCTTTCATCATCCCCCTGAAAAGGAAGAAGAAGAAGAAGACGGTGCGATTTCTGTCACCAAGGTTTATTTATGCTGACGTTTAAAAAGCATTCTCGCTTCCATCGTCAGAGCGTAGTGTCGAGTGAGTCTGTGTAACCGCTAGCTGTGACTGATGCCCGTGTGCAAATCGCTTGTACCGATCGATCGCTGGTGGTTGTTTAAATTGTTCGCGCCCTCGCGGGCCTATTACCCTTGCTTCCTCAAAGGCGAACGTGTGATTTTTCTGCTGTACGTGGTCATAGACCATAGACAGCTTATCCTTGCGGTTGATTGCTAGCTGATACTCATGCAGCCTGTGTTACGTACAGCAGAAGAATCACACGTTCGCCTTTGAGTAAGCAAGGGTAATAGCCCGAGCCAATGACAAAATAGCCAAATCGCTGGTAGAAAGTTGGTCCTCGACTAGCACGCGCAACAGAATCATGGACTTTCATCCCGCCTACCAAGCGCTCCGCAAAAGGCTAACACCTGCTCAGAACGGAGCAGTAGATCGGGCAAAGGAAGATACACAGGGCCGAACGCGAGCTTATTGAAGCCTGGGCAACGGATTACAAATCAGTGAACAGATGTATTGAGTTGGCGTCCGCATATACCGCCCTCCGCAAGAACACCCCCACGGCGGACGGTGCTGATTAATGAACCCTCACTCCCCCCCTTCCAACATTCCCCCCCTCTGCCCGTATGACGTTCGACTAGCTCCTACCCTCCACAGATGTTGCTTGTTTTCGTGGAGGCTTCCCCCCGCACTATGACGTTTGATTGGCTCATTTCCCCTATAACTGTCGTTTGCTTTTCGTGGACACTTTTTTTACGGACGATGGACTCCCACAAGAGCCCGAAAGCTCAGAATAGTAAACGATTTGATCCGGTGCTCGACCTTCCTTCTTCTGCAAGCATGCAAATACCTGTAACTCGAACGTTCTCATTCATTCATACACAGGGCCGACGGCCGCCAGCCGCGAGCGAAGACGGTGTTAACGCTCAGGATGCAGATAAACGATTTGACTCACCTCATGGAGGCGCCCGCGAGGGCACGAAAAATTGAAACAACCACCAGCAATCGATCGGTACAGTTGATTTACACGCGGGCATCGGTCACAGCTAGCGGTTACACAGACTCACTCGACACTACGCTTTGACGATGGAAGAGAGAATGCTTTTGAAACGTCAGCATAAATACACCTTGGTCTCAGAAATTGCCCCATCTTCTTCTTCCTCTTCCGGTGATGATGAAAGCAATGTTACAACTGGACCTCGCATATTTTCGCATACTAATTTCAAGTGCTTCAACGAAGCATCAGGTATTACGACTGGATACATACAGTAGATTTCCTATCTCCTGAAATGTCACCCAAATTTTTGAAATGAGTTTCTGATTGGAACATATTAATTGCGGATGGTTGTAAGAGGGACGATCATACGGCCTAATCTCAACATATTTTGGACACAAGGATACCGGCTTTTTAATGGGCTTCTTCTTGACCGCCAAGAAAAAAGCATGTACTATAAAAAGTAGCTAATTATGTAGCATACCATTTTGTCATTGCTTTTGACTGCCTTGATAGATTCAAGTATATCTTTGTAAAACATGCACGAAAAAATAGTTCTTTTACTCGTTTGGTATCAAATTACGCATTTTTTTACATTTTAAACCTAAAGAAAGGGTATCTTTCGGTTTAGAAAAAGGTTTTTACATTGCCGAATAATTTGGAAACCTACTGACAAACTGCGCACTGTGTACATCTTGTTTAAAGAAAAGTAGGTTTTCGCCTACAGTTTCAGGAAGATCTCACATAGTTCTCAATAAGTATTTTAATAGATATGGAGTATGCTTTATACAGTAAAGACCAGCTGATGATCAAAACTTGGAACACGCTTCCTTTCATATACTCACACCAACTACCAACCAGGTTACAAAGCCATCATCCAATGTATGCAGCACCAGAAGTCGCATTAACGGTGAGTATTATAACCACATTGTTTCAAGGAATAAACCCCGAGGCTTATCCTGCTCACATTTAATTGAATTTAATCGTAAAATATGTTATGTGGCTCTCAATAAAATATATTTCAAAGTAGGAGGGAATAAGCGTGCCCCAGGTTCTTGTTGTAACGAAGATAAAGACGCGATCTCTGGAACAATAGTTTTATTCTGAGCTTTCGGCTCCACACGAGAACCCACCGTCAGAGAAAATGAGAAAACAGCAAGCGTTGGCTACGCGTAAAGAGGGTTGCTAGGGTGTGGCAATTTGTGATTGGTTCATGTCCATGCCATGTCCATTCCCACGCTATCTTATCGTGTGTCCTCTACGCGCGCTCCTGGAGTAGCGGTGTGTGACCTTGACGTGGCAGCCTGCATGCTTGTAGAGGAACTGGGCCCTGGTTTCCAGTCACGGGCACGGATGGCAAAAAAACGGCGGTATATCCACATGCCGAAATCTCAGAATAAAATTATCGTTCCAGAGATCGCAGCGTCCTCTTGTTTACAATGTTTCAAAATATTAGCTTTATTGGCTCTCTTAATCAAAAGGTTTCCGACCCCTGCTCGCATGAACAGCAGGATCAGTCCTGCTATGTCACATTATCCCACGCCGTGATAGTAGTACTGGTACTAACACTGACGCCAGTCCCAGTGTCTGGCAGCGTTTATCCTCACACTACATTGCGTATGCTATCTTGCGGTTCTCCTAGGCGTCTCATCCACTCCGTGAGAAGTTAAATTTTGCTTGTTTTTGATTTCCCCCCCCTCCCCCTCGCAGAACGTGAATAACAATTGCAGCGTGTCTCTCCAAACGGACACGGAGCTGAGCCTCGATTTCCATGGCCCCTAGCACTGCTCCTACCTTCGTCGGCTGTATTTCTCTGTGAGCGGTACATCGGAAGACCACACACTGCCTCAGTGACAGCCCTATTTACGGACTTTGCCTCTGTGATTATTCATAATCATCATCCTGCTCCTCCTCCTAGATGACATCATCCTCATCATTACTCCGTAATCGGAGCCTGTATGGGCTTCGGGTATGTCTATTTTTGTTCCTTGTTCGTCAGACCAATGTAAATATAGACGTAGGTATTGCGCGTGCCTCAACCCTCAGGCACACTTTAAGGACCAATTAGAAAGTGAAAAAAACAAGAATAAATGTCACAAGAAATTTCTTGCGTAAATGCATGTAGTTTGTTCTGTGTTCTTGTTACCGCCTGGGCAGGTCAAACGGGCGGCCGCTTTCGCGTGTATCGGGTGTGGTTACGCGAGGATCTGATTTGGCGTGAGCCCTATTCGCAACATGACATTCTATCTGACACTGAGTAAAATTGATAGAGTGCGTGCAAGGAAGATGGCATTTGCGCCGCAGTAAAGCTCCATTTAGTGGACCCTTCTGGCTTACCTTAGGGGCACGAGGGAGTCGCTTTTAATCCCACTTATTGTTAGTTCCGCCAACTTTAAGAAGAAAACTCAATCGCTGGGGCAATCATTTGTTCGCCTGACGTTTCGAGAACCGTCGCGGTTTTATAATTGCACCGGCGAGTAATTCTCGTCTCACCACTTAGATTTGGAGTCGCACACAGGCCGGAGACAACCATAAGGTGTTGGAGAATCAAGTCGAAAGACTCACTGCCACGGCAAGAAACATCTGGAGTCGTCTACACAATCTGGCGCAGTTGCGGGAAAGGCAACTATGTCGGAGATACTGGCAGACTTTTAAAGACGCGAATTGCCCAACACGCGGCAGCACTGCGGCGAAATGATGCCAATTCTCAAGTTGCGCGGCTCATTCGAAGAGAGCCGGCCACGCATTCAAATTTTATGAGGCCGAAGTTCTCGCAAGAGGTGACAATCGGGTGAGCCGAGAACTACTTGAGTCATGGTTCACGGTCCCCCAATTCATTAACAGGTGCAACGATTTGCCTAATCCATATTCCGTGCTGATACTAAATTTGGCCAAAGCAAGCTGCCGCTTGGGGAACGGACAGGCTACCGCGTCATCTTACGCCAGCACTGTAGGGCCAGATGGCCGAGCAATCATCACGCACGAGTCCACCACGCGTGATGAAAGTTCAGCAGGTCAGAACCCGCATACCTTTCAACAAAATATTCGCGCGCAAAAAGACAATTACGTTTAATTGTCGCTGTATGTTTGCAGTAATGACTGTTTCCTGTAGATACTCCAAAATTCCCGTGCATATGCTACCCGCATCTGCTTATATCACTAATGATAAATCCGCGACGGATCTCGAAACGTCAGGCGATCGAGTCGGGTGTCGCGTGTTTGCTTTTATTGACAAGTCAACGTTCATGGTTTTGTCTCCCTAAATATTAGACGAAATCTCGTTCGGCGATTAGCAGCTAGACTACGGTGGATCTGCTCTCCTGAAATCGTCGAAGCAGAACTCCAACACCTGCAGAACACGCTTCTTGAAAATGGATACCCAGAAAGGTTCATCCTCAGAATAATAGGTGGGCGCGCCAAAAAGCCTGATACCTTAACCACAGAAAAGACAGACGTTTTCATAAAACTCTCCTCCTCGGGGGATGCTGGAAGCGAGCTGACAAGACGACATCTGAAGACTGCGATCGTTTACACTTGCCCGCGGCGAACTGACGTCTGTTCTTCACGAACTCTCCTGAGATTGCGAGGTAAAGTCTGACTCCTGTTGAAGGCCAAACCCATGTACATCCACTCTTTCACTTGCTCCGGTGGAGCAGAATACATTGGCCGAACAACGAGGCGTCTGGAAAGTAAGCAGTAGATATACGGCTAGCAAATCCAGTTCTATGTTGTCAGAAGACGCTAACTCAAGTCCTTTCATTTGCGACGCCAAGTGGCGATCACATATCGCTCCCACCTCCTAGTGACAGTCGTTCACGTAATTGACCCATGACCAACGCTCATAGCCTATCTTAATTTCCTCCCTTCCCCCAGCACAAGTACCTCTACATGCCGATCTCGCCATGCGGAGGGCGTGAAAACGATTAGCTATAATCCAAGGACCCTTGCTAACCCTGTCCAGCTGTACGATTTTCATTATCCCTGCAATTATACTGGCCTGATGCTGAAAACATGTTTACCGAATAAACTTGTCTAGTTCATGCAAAGAAGTTTATTGGCCTGACGCTTCGGATTCTTACCTGAAACCATCATCACCAGACACTCGCAATCCTTTTTTTTCTGATGATGGCTTTACACAAGAATCCGAAACGGCAGGCCAATAAACTTCCTGTTACATCGAGCACACAAGAGTGCCGTTCATCGGTTCTGATTCCGTCGGTGTATGCGTTCGCGCTCCGAGTGGGCTTCAGGCCGGGCAGCTAGGCGGTCGCTAGTCGGTAGAGGAGAGAGTGAGCGACCCTCAGCGTGCTTCCTCGCTATAATAAATCTGAATGCGTCTGAATCTATTACGGTGCGCTAAAAGCCGTGGCTTGGAAGGTTTGACAACTGACGGGAAAACTCGGACCCCCTACGTTGCTGCTCTTTTTGTACGCATCTGTTTGTGTGTGCGTATGGGAGGAGATGGAGGACTGAGAGTCAGGCTGCAATGGCTCCTTCTTAATGTGGCCTTTATGGCGCTCCCGCGCAGGCGGGAGTCTACCTAGCGAGTTGGCCGAGTCAAGTGTGCGCGTGTTGAGTGACTATCGCGCCAACCACATACACCCTCCCTCCCTCATCCCTGGTCTTATTGACCTTGTCTTTACACCGGATACGGAGGTGGGAGCGGTGAGCGAGTGGGCGGATTCTCCGCGGGTCTGCTTTAAGTCTTGTTTCATTCGCAGTGGTTCGTTGTGTTGCTTTAGCTCACTGTAGCCTTCCGGCAGTTTGTTCACCTTGCCTCAATATCTGCCTCGGCTTGCTTCAGCGTTTGCTGCGGCTTCTTGGAGCACGCAGCTGCCCATTGTCGAAATCGACAAGGGACCTGTCGTGTGTGTGTGTGTGTGTCAGGGGGGCCAGGTCGAGCTGTAGCGCTCGCAGACGGGTTCGCCGGCCCTGTCAACCACTGCGCTCACCCCACATCGGGTGATCGACCAGCTAGGTCGTTGGTCTGGCAGTGAGGGGAGAGACCAAGATCGACCACTCAGCAGAGCGCGAGCACAGCTGCGGGCAAGAGTGTGATGCGATTCCGACGTCAACGAAAAAAGTTAGAACTATCGTGATTGAGGGAGAGGACAGATATATTCTGCAGTCACCTTAGTAAAGCGTCGTTGCACCTCAGGTCAAAAAATCGGAACGAGAACGAAGATTACAGGGTGTGTGAAGTAAGCAAAGCAGATTGGAGACAACACACAGGAGGGGGGGGGGGAGCAGGACGCGCATGGGATGCAATGTTGAACTGGAAGAAGAATGTATATGCGCGAAGGTCACGCTCGAAGCGCAAAGCTTACACGAAATCGTTGAGGGGGGAGGAGGGGGATGGACCTAGTCTAGATAGATTGGATGGATCCGTTGGAAAGCGCTCATGCACGACGGCGTTCATTTCCTCTGGAAGTAAAAAAAACAGACCAGTTAAGTCCATCTGCCAACGTGGAAACATGTGTTGATCGCCTCAACAATTTTTTTAAAGGCAAAATATCCCGCAGTCTCGAAGACAGTAGTGCCTACCTTGGAGGTTGTACCCCAGTCTGGAGTACTGCTACCCAGACTGGAAGCTAAATTCGCCAGAGTGGAGTCCAATTGATCCAGCGGGTTCTTCTTTTCTGCAGTCTTTGGCACCAGCGGTCGGACAACAACGTTCGCGGGGGCTGGTTTCAGGCCTAAAAATAGCGAGAAAGTCAGTACAATTCGTCAGCGCCCCCAAAACTTAAAAGTAGGTATTTTGCGTACTGAATCGCATTCAGTAGCGTGTTTTGCATGTACAGAATTCCCCTGTTGTAAGGATGCACGGAAGAAAGTATGGCCGCGCTGACTCGTAGTCCATTATAAGGCATCCAATGTGAGGCTGGTTAAGCAATGAATCGATATTTTCATTGTTCAGAGTGAGGGGCAGCCTGCTTTACTATTTTGATGGGCGCCAAAGTTAAATGACAAGCAAGACTTCGTACGCCTGCATACTGATTCTTTATAAAATATTCCACGAACAACTTTTTAGTGGTTTTCAAAATAAAAATCAAACTAGGAATAATTTCGCATTTCTTAATGCTTTTCTATAGCAGCGTCAAGCTTGACAAATAAGCATTTTCAGTATTCGCAGTTGAATTACACGACGGTGCTTCGCTAACGGATGTTAGCTGTCTCGACTGCCCTAAAAAACAGCTGCATCGTTTTTTTCAGTCTGCAATTCCGGTAGACAGAGAGCGGAACGAACTGCACTCTTGACTGACGCCTTCTGCATCCTGACTGGCGGTTACATATACCGCCGTTGAAGGCTCAATCAAAAATCCATAAATGATACACTTTCTAGACGCGAAATATTCTTACTACGAAACCTTCACACCTATAGTGCACGGACATTATATTCCATATGTGAGATTATTGTACCTTTGAAGGCAGGATTTTTCACTGAGAACAAAATCCCCCATCTTGCACACTATTGACCGACCATAAACTTAAAAAAAACCATACTAACCTCAAAAGGAGAAGTTTGTTTTAGGTTTTTCCTGTTTTCCAAGGGCTTTGATGGGCCCAGGAGGGACCTTACCAATAAACATCATTATTATTATTATTAAGGCACAAGTCGGGGCTCGGTCGTAGGCTCTGTACATGAGGCGGGAGAAACCCAACCCATGTAAGCAGTTAGACCATGTGGTTAATCTCCAACTGCCCTGGTAAATGCATGCCACATTTAATCAACCGTTTATTCTTGCTAATTCCCGTCCCTAGTTTAATTTCCTAATTTTAAAGGTGACATTACTATTGACCATTCGCCGCATTAAAATGACCTTGATATTAGTGATTCTGTGAAAATTGAAAATGCTGTGTTCTCCAATTGTTATGTTATTCATGCAAAGAGAGGAAGCAGTTGACAAGCTCTCCTGAAATTTATTCGTACAAATAAATTCTGTCGTTTACGATTGCTTCAAATTTGTACTTGCGAAAAAATGCTTTAAAAAAGAGTGTAAGTGATGGCCAGCGACTGTAAGCGGACTTACCAGGGGGCAGGCCAGAAGGATCTGTCTTCGGAGGTTGGCTTAACTGAGGGGCAGGAACACTAGATCCTGGGTCCAAGAGGGGATCCAAGGACAACAGGTCGTCCAGTCCTTCGAAAAGATATACAGTGATGCACATTAGTTTCCGGTAAAGGTTCAATGCCAGAAATACAACTGAAGTACTCCGGGGGGTCGACATTATTATATAAGGCTGTTGAGATGTAGAAGATGCGATCGCATGAACAAGAAGTTTATTTGCCTGACGTTTCGGATTCAGTACGTAGTATGGGAACGGCAAGTCGTTGCGCTTTTTGATTGACTGCAGGCCTGAGAACCATGCCTCGAGCAGCTAGGGGCTCACGCGGTTGCCACCTTTTGCGAGGACTTCGGCCTCGTTGAACTTGAAAATATGACCGGGTTCCGTCGAGTAAGCTGCAACCTGGGAGTTAGTGTCTTTCCTCCTCACCGCCGCTGTGTGCTCAGCCATTCGCGTGCGGAATAATCTCCCACATAAGCCGCGATTCATGGTTCTCGGGCCTGCAGTCAATCAACAAGCGCAGTAACTTGCTGTTCCCATACGCAGTATTGAGGCGTTCTCTGAGCAGGAGAATAAGTCAAGCGAGAAGGGCCGGGCCCAGCAACAACTGACGACAACGAACATAATTTTCGTGTAAGTATCAAGCCCGCATCCAACGCGGACATCGAAACTGCAGCAATTAATGACGCGAAAGCGAACTACCAAACCATCACCGCACCAATTACGACCACTCCCAGCGGTGGTCAGCGGAGCTGATAATTATAATGCATATGTGGGCGGCCGAAACGAACTATAAATACAGTGTATCTTCTGCATGTATAACCCTATTCTACGGTTACCTCTGATGAAGGGTTTTCGACAGAATCCGAAACCGGTTAGGCAAATAAACTTCTCATTCCAGCGATCGCATCTTCTCCTCCTTTTTCTGAACTGCTTCCTGGAATTCGCTTCTATAGGCAATCTATAAGGCGGTGCTCGGCAGTGGTGAAAAAAATATATGCTTGAGCAGCTGGTATAAACGGTTACCGAGAAAACAGGCCAGAGAAGCCTGGGAGAAAACAAGATGCTCACCTGACGGTGTGGCGGCGAGTGCTTTCGTCTCGGTTTTCGGCACCGCTGCAGACGCCGGGACCGGCTGCACAACTGAGGCACCCGAATCGAAGTCCAGATCAAGCAGGGCGTCCAAGTCGGCCATGTAACCGGTGCTCGGGGCCGTTGTCGTAGGGGCTGCTGCAGTGTAGGATGGATAATTTATATAGATATTTTTTTTCAGTTTGGCATGCACAAGCGGTCTCACGCAGTGGGAAAATCCGATGAAATTTACCTGCAGGGGTGCCTTCTACTCCGTCGTAACCCATCAGGACGATGTCTTCGGCTGATAATGAAAGAAATGATGATGGATGACTTTGAAATATGAACGAAAACGGTGTGCATTCGCCGACGCCTATCTCTGTGCTCTTTAAACGGGCCATATGGTAGGTGCGTTGGACGAATACGATCAAGGAGCGGCGGACGGCGCTCCCAGCACAAATGCCGAAACGCGGGGGGTGTCCGGGGACTCCACCTGGCGGCCGTAATTTCGATTTGGGCCTCGTATCTCATATCATCATGGCTCAACACACTACGACTATGCGGGACAGTTGGGTTGATATTTTCCGTACTGATTCGTATTTGCCCCTTTGCTGAGTCGTTCGCTTTTGTGTTTATAGGTTATAAAATGCAGAACTCTATACTTGTAAATTGCAAGAACAGCAGGATTTATTGGATTGCGTATGCAGCAGAATTTAATGGAGCCATAACTTTCGTGAGTGCTCATCAACTACGTCCTCTCGCTGCATGAAGTGAGTAACGAATGAGAAAATACAGAATTGAATTCATACAGAAAAATCGATACAAAACAGCAAGGTCACAAGAACTGGCCAAGTGGCAAATCTATGACGTAGGAAAGTTAAAACACTGTGGGCAGCAAAAAAGTGGGGAAAACGTCCAAAGTAAAACAGTTGGGACGGGGACTGTATGAATTTAATTTTGTAATTTCTCTTACATCATTCATGCTATGTAATGAGAGGTAGCAGCTAATGAACGATCCTGAAATTTATGGATTTTATAAATCCTGCTGTTCTTGCAATTTACAAATTTGCACCTGGGAAAGTCTGCTCTGACAATTTGACTGCGACGTGCGCCATATGTGGTACTCGCAATATGGCAAACTACGGGCTATTTTTGGGAGTCGCAGTCAAAGTGATAAAGAACTCTACACAATTTATCGCCAGCGCATCAACTGGCGAATAAGAAAATCTTTATACGGAAGTTTGAAGTTCTACCTCACTAACATCTACGAGTTAGCCGCAGATACTAGTCTGCTAAGGAAAACATGTTGCCTCGTATTACCCTTGATTAGGAAAATGTGCCTAGATGGTCATCCAATCGCAGTCCTAAGTGGCTGCGTTTGGAGTAAATATAATTCCGGTATACCTACCCTATTCAAACATACCATTTGATAAAGACTAGCTCAAACTCTCCTGTAAAACAGGTTATCTACCTAGGCCAGCCTTACGAGGTTTGAACACGAGGGGCGTTTTCGAACCGGTTGTACATCTTCATCTTTCTTCTGCTTAGGTGGTTACACACATCCGGTGAAACTGGGTAAAACAAATGCAGGAAAGACCATTTGCGGTCTTAGGCGGCAGGAAAAGGGCACTATCTGCCAGTAAAAAGTCACGAGGTCTCGAATTTTCCCCGAGAAACCATAAATAATTCGAGGAAATCGTCATGGACAATATATAGAAATAGGTACATATCTAACGCCTCAAAAGCTTATTTCCGACAGATTTACCTTCCATTAGCGATTTGTCCCTAGGCAGATCTGCAAACAGCAACGTTAATATGTTTTTTGTGCATCTAATTTATGTGATTTACCTGCTAATAGCTCCGGGACTCTGTCTGGTGGCCGTGCTATCGATCTGGACCTAGCATGTCCGGCTATCTTCCATGCCAGGGCGGTTGTGTTTACGTTTCCCGGACTGCATCGCATTTGCCCGTTTCTAAGCCGTTTGCTTGCGTGTTAAAATGTCATAAAATGCAGAACTTCCACTTTATGAGATTCATCGTCAGCGCATCGACTGGTAAACCAGCAAGATTTTGCTTGCCCTACTGACGTCTACGGGCTAGCAGCAGATACAAGTCTTATTAGTAAAACAGGTTCTCTCGTAGTACTCTTGATTAAAAAAATGCACGTCAATGGACCTCAAATCCCATTCCTTGGCTTTTACTAAGTAACTGCGTTTGGAATAAAGGTAAGCCTGAGAAATCTAGATTATCCAAATAGACTATTTGTTAAAGATTAGCTTAAACTCTCCTACATAACAACTTGTCTACTTAGAGCAGCCTTATGAGTTTTGAAGACGGAGAAGATTTTTAAACAGGTTGTACACCTTCACCCGGCTTCTATTTCAGTGTTAACACATATCCGGTAAAGTGGATGAAACAAATGTAGGTTAGACTACCTGTGGTCATAGGGAAGATCAATCTTCCCCTAAAAGGTCACGACGAGTAGGTTTTGGCAATCGCATTACACCCAAACCGAAAGAATTTCAAATTCTGGAAGAAATGCTATCAGTAAGATTCAATTGAGGCATCTGCCGACGTCAACGCTTTGGAGATGATCGACATCGAAAGTGGTAAGACAAGTCCGAGCAGGCTTGCTGTCAGAAAAAACGGCCTACACAGAACATGTGTTCATCATAGGACCGACACACCCCTAATGACTGAAAAACTCGCAATTCTGATCATATTCAAGAATATGTCAAACGAGGCAGCATAGATAACTGCTCTGCAGTATGCAAACGCATCTGTACACGAGCCGGGAGGTTGTGGGATTAGCGCAGAAGCTGGAGAACTCATCTGTGCATACCGTATATACAAGCGCGTCCCTTAAGATGGGATGGACCGCGCCATATCGGGCGTTAATTTGTTATAGAAAGCCAAGTTATTGATCTGAGGCACATACATACTTGACGTTCGTTTTCTTCAGCAATGCGTTGACAGGTTCGGGTGATTCTAAAACGCTGACCCAGACAGACAAGTGTAGCATTAGGAATGCCCTAAAACTCTCCATTCAGCTAAATTCCTTTAAGAAATACCTTATTCTGCAGGTTTTGGTAAGCACTTAGAATACTATCTTTATTTATGGGCCATCGACTGTAACCACCGAAAATCGTTAAGTGTTAAACACCATTTTAAGAACGATCTGAACCTCGTAATAGAAAACTCGCCTACTTGCAAAGACGGACATAGTCCGCAGTGGCCAATCGGCGCCCATACCAGACAATTATTGATTTTTCTACACGGTCAAACCTTAATTGTTTTGTACAGCTTTCACTATCCCTGCAAATGTTTGGCCTGATGAAGACTTTATGAAAACGCATGCTTGCCAGAAACTGATTTTTTTCAACCTAACATAATCCTGACCTTAACGCTAACCCTAACCCCAACCTTCTAATCCTAACCCCCACCTTAACCGGAATTTTGCACAAAACCACACCTATTGCGGGCGGTTCTTGTTGCCATGTCATGTGTAGGCAACCATACAAGCCATCCCTAGCATCCTTGAAACTTACAGTGAAAACGCCCTTGACACTCCAGAGTGAACAGAAGTAGAAAAAATGAGGAGTACAACAAGATGTCAAAATGACAGGCTCTAAAACCTCCCTTCAAAAGAACAAGAGATCATATTCACGATGAAAAAAAAAACATAATTGAAGGAGTCAGACCCCTATTCGACCAGTTAATCGATACGAGGGCAAATACCCCCAGAGGACAGGGGTTTGTTTCGTCTAGGACAAGGAATCAGACGCTGACTGTTATCCAATATCGATAGTTAACGTAAATCATTTGTCCCGTTCTGCCCTTAGTCTCATTCCTCGAACCCTGTCAACAGGTGTAGGGGCCAGGGCAGTCGTACATGGGAGCTCTCTGGAACTCTGAGGAAATTTATCCCATCTGGATTTTCGACGCCATTTGTGTTCACAACGAGACGTCTGTGTCTGGAAAGGACTTCCCGAGGACGCTACAATGGCGGGCCCGACGAATGCATAAACATAGACCTAGCGTATTTTTACGTGAAAAGTACCGTGTATCCGGAGAGAAGAAAGTTCCGTTTCAACATATCGATACTGCTAATACCTACAGATAAGGCTATTATTTTATACGCCTTAGCCCTGTTCGTTCATGACGACAACGACACAGAAACTAACTTATCGGTGTAAACATGTGCGAGTTTTTGATAGGGTCTTCAAAGGCACTGTCTATTGCCGTAATTATATGCTGAAATATCCAGCTACGGGCCAGTAGCGGTCCGTGTGGTAACAAAACAGGATAGGCATGCCCCGAAACGTGATCGGCAAATGCACTTCCGCACAACAGTGATATATCAAAACCGCAGACGACAGATCAACGGGTCCGTGAAGTAGCGCACTTAGCGCTCGATGACGAAGCAAGCCGACTTCGAATGTCAAAGTATCCAAACTTGGGGTTGAGTATGGCTGGAAATCCTAGTCCACCCTGACTCTGTTTCAGACAACTTCGCACACCGTTATCGATGAAAATAATAATACTAATACCACTGTCAGCACAGGAAGTTAAGTGCAGTGAATGCATGAGCTAAGGCTGGGCATTTCGTGCGACCCAACTTGCCACTGTTACAGGGACACGAGCGACATTGCACTGAGAACCTATGGCCAGAAGCGCACGCCAGCTTAGTCATGCGCGCAGACTGCCCACGCACACTATCGTCTCGAGCACATGTGACGATCGTTAAAACGTGCAATGCAATTATTCTAGAAACGTCTCCCAGGGCCGCAGCTGGGGAAGCTACGAGGCAGACAAACGCGAGTCAAATTTTCAGGCACGCTATCCAAAGCCCGCAACTCTAGGACAGGAGTTCCTCAAGGTTCTGTCATTTCGCCATCGCTATTCAACATCTACATGGCTGACCTCCCGAATCCCCCCCCCTGAAGTCGAAATGGTGACCTACGCTGATGACATCACCCTGCTGTCCTCTCACCCAAACTTTCGCATGGCTGCCGATGCCTTAAATAACTACATCCCCAGTTTAGTCCGGCACCTAGACGATAAGCAACTGAAACTATCGCAACCAAGCCCTCAGTAACTCTGTTTACACCGGGCCCCAACGAATACAAGTCCCATCCTCCAATTAAGGTGGAGGGCAATGACATTCCTCTATGTCAGTATCCTAAACTCCTGGGCCTCACTCTCGACCCGACGCTGGCTCTACAACACCATGCTGACATCCAAGCCAGCAAAGCCAAAGCCAAGCTCAACACCCTAAAAGCATTGGCAGGTTCTTCTTGGGGTCAGGACACTGAGACGCTAGTCACGACATACCGGGCAACAGGCAAGGCAACGACTGAGCATGCATCAGCTATCTTTGTCTCACTGTTTAGCGACACCAGCTGGGCGAAAGTCCAACGCGTTGAGAACGCTGCTCTCCACATCGCCACGGGCTGTGTTAACATAACCAATGTAGATCACCTCTATCAGGAAACTCAAGTCCTGCCTTTGAAAGTTCACTCCATCACACAGGCAAAAGTCTACATTGCGCAGTCCCATAACCCAGAACATCCGGGTAATCGTCTCTTAACACGCCCTCCACCTGCTAAACGCATGAAGCAATCTACCATAGACGCGTACCGCCCACATGCTTCGGTGTACCCTACTAATCTACCGATACCGGACCTCGTTTAGCGTATGCACACCGAAACAGTCGAGCAAGCCATTAGCAGCTATAAACTTAACAGAGTCCTCAACGCTCCCCCGCCGGTCTCCGACGTCATGGCCAGAGAACGTAGGGCCAACCTCTCCAGAAACGCCAGAACCAGACTATCCCAGCTGCGTTCCGGCTTCAAGTATAAAATTTAAAGAAAGCCTAATTTTCTACCGAATCAGTACAAGAAATAATTTTTTCGTGCATGTTATCCATAAAATACATTTGAATTTAAAAAGGCAGTCAAAATCAATGATATAAACGCGTACTATCTAAGTAGTTACTTTTTACAGCATACACGTTTTGTTAGCAGTCAGAAATAAGCTCAGTAAAAAGCCTGAATCCTATCATGACTGAAATGACTTAAAAAAGGCTACACGATAATCAGTATCACAGCCTGAGTCAATGCCGATTAGCGAAGGAGTATCAATCTTTCGCTTATGTTGACATGTTGCAAGAATTCTGGCGCGTACTGTGGTTGAGTTACAACAGTCACCGTCTAAACTGCTGGACCCCAATGACAGAAACGCCAGAGTAAGACGGATGCCACCCAACTCTGGTCTGCTCTGCATAAATTGATTCGATTTGGTTTGGTGGTCCTCGCTGGGGTATGAAAATCAATAGTGATGAGCGGGTCACGAGGAACACTGCATCACGGCCGCAGTAGACGGTAAACATTGGGGCTATGGGTTTACCAAGAATGATTATGAGACCCGACAAAGTATTGAAAAGCACATCAGGTTTAAATAAAGATTATATATATATATATATATTAACATGACTAAAGATACGAGGTCCAGATAAATTATCCCGCTCTCCATCCCCCAAAGAAGATGAAGAAGAAAAGGCGCCTTCATGGACCACACTGTATTGGTGCTGACGCTTCGAAAACACGCTTGTCTCCATCATCAGAGTGGTAAGGTGATTGTTCCTGTTTGCCTTGACTTGTTTTGCTTTTCTGACTGTCTCGTATGATAGGGGTGTATTAGGTGCGTACCCTGGTCGTCCTGCTGGACGTTGATTTGGTTTTGCCCAGTGCACCGACCCTGGTCATTCTGTTGTTCGTGGATTGGCCTCTGCCTCTCCGTGGACGACTGCAGACGACCTCGCGATACCTCTGTCACATGCTTGGCTGTTGTAGTCCCTGGTGGATCTGTCTGCCTATCGCGCGCACTCGGGGGGCGACTGCGACCAGACTGGTGACGGCCTCGCGTGTCCCCCATCGGCTGCACGACTGTTGTAATCACCGCTGGGTCTGCTTGCCACTCGTGTGCCCCAGGGTGGCTGCTGCGAGATCTCCCCTCATAGTCTGTTGGGTAGGTCCGTTGTGGCTCGTTCGCTTGTTTGGGATCGCCAGTCGTGCGAATTGCGGCTAACTCTTGCCCCCTGCTGCAGTGGTGGCCGCCATTGATGAAGCTGTAACTCGCTCGTTGGCGTCGTGGGCCTCAGCTGGATCGTTGAAGTCTGGTACGGAGGGCCTGATAGGCTGGATTTAAGTCAATATTTCTATTAATTGTGCCTACGGAGGACCAACTTTCGAGTACAAGCCTAGCCATTTTGTCGTTGGATCGGCCGATGACTTCGGCGCTTTCGAAAGCGAATTTGTGCTTCTCCCATTTCATGTGGCCATATACCAGTGACAGTCTGTCCTCGCGAGGCCGTCACCAGTCTGGTCGCAGTCGCCTCCCGAGCGCGCGCGATGGGCAGACAGATCCACCAGGGACTACAACAGCCAAGCATGTGACAGAGGTATCGCGAGGTCGTCTGCAGTCGTCCACGGAGAGGCAGAGGCCAATCCACGACCAACAGAATGACCAGGGTCGGTGCACTGGGCAAAACCAAATCAACGTCCAGCAGGACGACCAGGGTACGCACCTAATACACACCTATCATACGAGACAGTCAGCAAAGCAAAACAAGTCAAGGCAAGCAGGAACAATCACCTTACCACTCTGATGATGGAGACAAGCGTGTTTTCGAAGCGTCAGCACCAATACAGTGTGGTCCATGAAGGCGCCTTTTCTTCTTCATCTTCTTTGGGGGATGGGAAGCGGGATATATATATATAGCAGTAAGTGGGTATGACAGCATCTGCGGGTAACTTGATACAGGACTGTTTCGGGCTTATTAACCTTCATCAGCCAAGCATAACCCTGAGCACCAGCAGGTCGGACAACACAAACAAACGCACTCACAGACGCGGTGCAGTTGGTCCACCACTGGTGTTTTATCTGATGTGTCATAAGAACTTCATCGAACCGCAGTTCATCAGCGCCTCGCCACCTGCCATTTGCTGTCACTGCTGATCGGGTATATATTCACTCAGAAATGTGCGAATACCGATCGAATAGGCCCGAAACAGTTCTGTATCAAGTTACCCCCAAATTCTGTCATACCCCCCTCCCTTATTGCTATCATGAATTGGCCAGGATCGGCCTGGCAGGCGGTCACCTGTTGGGGACCTCTGACTACCACATAAACTTTGTTTAGTTCGGAAGCCTATTCCATCGGTGTTCGCACATTTCTGAGTGAATCTTTATGTATATATTCACTCAGAAATGTGCCCGAAACAGTTCTGTATCAAGTTACCCCCAGATGCTGTCATACCCCACTTACTGCTATTATGACTTGGCCGGAATCGACCTGGCAGGCGGTCACCCGTTGGGGACCTCTGACCACCACACGAACTTTGTTTAGTTCGGAAGCCTATTCGATCGGTGTTCGCACATTCCTGAGTGAATATATATATATATATATATATACGGGTTGGTTAATCTCAAACCTGCACAAAAGATGTACCTGCTTCTCTGGGCGTTTCCTGTTTGCCACCCAAAGCGGACGCACTTGGAGATGCTTTGCCACTTGACGCGTTACCGCCACCATCTAGGAAAACCACGGTTAAGACGCGCACGGAAGCAATAGAATCACAAAAACTGTTCATCAAACTTAAGCGAGCATGGTAAAATGCACGAGTGTAGAAGATAGGCGTAAATGGGAAGAAGAAAACGAATCGATTGCCGGGACAATACTTTTATTCGCCTGACGTTTCGTGATCCGTCGCTGATTTATCATCAGAGACATGAGCACAACACGGCTGACACCTGCACAGGAAGTTGTCGTAGTTATAGGATACAGTCATTTCCTGCACACGTATGACAGCGACAATTAAAGATAATTGCCCTCTTGTGCGTGGATTGGTTGACGAACGGCGGAAATTGCATCAAGCATTGTGAAGTTGGACGTGATGATCGCTCGGCCGTCTGTTTGGCAAAAATGACATTTGCCTCAACGGCATAAAGCCTGGCATGGGATTGAAACTTTACGGCAGCCCATTTGCATTGGCATTTGCTGTCTTTACTTAATCTTCAAAAATAAATTACACAAACATCCGACGCCAAAATATGTAATTAAGGCTGTTTTTCAAGAGGTAATGTGTTTTAGACATTTTTTAATCAATCTTAGGCATATTCGTTCGCGACTTTTGTTGTGGACCTTCACTTTTCTCGGCAATGAGTTGAAAATGAGTTTGGGTGGTTCTGGAACCATGACACGAAGATTCCGCTGCATAAGAAAAAAAATATTTAAAAGCTCGTTATTTAGGCAAATGCTTTAACGATATATCTTATTTTGAAAGTTTTGGTAAGCACGTAGAATATAATAATTATTCAAGGTCAATTCACTGAAGCCAGTGAAAATCATAAAGTCTTAATAAGTATTTCAAGAAAGATATGAACCTGTTCGTAATTGTAATCCCAAAATAATTACAAAGGAATGTGGCGGAAGGAAATTATTCTCAATATAGAAAAATTGTACGTTTACAATGGAACCTGACAATTTCATTCAAATTTATTAATCACTGACCGGCATGGCCGCAAGTGAGCTAAAGCAATATATTACTCCTGCGATCTCCCAATGGGCCATATCAAGCGAAAACATGGTTGCTTTAGTCCAAGGTAACTTAAGCGATGCATAAACGAAAGAAACAACTAGCAGTTCTTGTGAAAACGTGCTGGAATACATACTCGAAATTCGGGCTATTCGGTAACAGCCATACATTACACTGCACGTAACATGGAAGCATATGTATCCGAAAACTTTACAAAATGATTATTTGCCGACGTAGTTTTACTTGTGCTGCTTTATTCATTCAGCGGTTTCGCATGACGGGCTTCCTCTACATGGAAAAGTTAAGTTTACATCGTATGCCCGATTTCCGCTTTTTCGGAATTTTCCACTTTGCTATACAAAACTGGTATTTCTGTAAAAATTTATATTCCTTCATAAATCATAATATGCCCTATTATGAAGAACGACCATTACTTTATCGCTGTTAGAATTTGGGGGGCTGCGTGTGTGTAACAGGGAGTAACTTGTAAAAATCCTTGCATTTCATGAGTTAGGTAACCTACTGTACCAGTAGCCTCACCGGCATAAAGCCTGGAATGGGATTAAAGGCTTACGGCATGCCGACAGTTGGCCCACAACTTGCTGTTTGGGAGGGGGAGGGGGATGATGACTTGCGCGGCGCAACATCCACTCCACACAGTAGTCTCATAACCAGAATATTTTAGTGGAGTTTAGCAGGTTTGCGCTTAATTCAGTTGATCCAATTATGAAAAAAACTCGCGGCATTGGCGGGGGAGTCGAGCCCACATAACAGGGACGGCCTTTGTGCAGCCAACGCTCTACCGATTGAGCTACGAGGCAACACACTCCGATCGATTTTACCCGCCCAACCTCCTGCTTGTATGGAATTCATCATTAGAGAAGAAACAAGCTGACTGCCCAGGTAGGATTTCCTAAGGAATCATCTAGAATCCACTAGGATGACTACTAGGCTCTCTTCTTCTTCTTCTCTTCCTCACCGTAACTCCCATAGCTTAGCACTAACCCCGTCCTAAATCCTATCCAAGCCTTCTGAAACCATCTAAAACTCAACCCTAATTTATCCTCCACTTAAACGTAACCGTAACGCTAAATGTTAAACCCTAGTTTTCGTGGAATTTAGTCCAAATTCTTATAGACGGCTCCTGTTGTCATGTTTGGTTTAGGGTGGCACGTAGGTTATCCACCAAAAATTTTTGGGCGGGGGAATTCAAGCTACTGATAAAGATTTTTCCTAAAGACGCAACCCACATGCATAACGCTTCTCGTTGATTAACGTGCACCGATCGCTAACGGAACTCACTAATCCCGCACCGAGAGGCTTTTACGCAGCCAACAATCTAACATTGAGCTACAGTCAGTCGTGAATTTAACCACAATTGGATCGATTTTACCCATCCAACCTACTGCTTGTATGGAATTCACCATTACAGAAGAAACAAGCTGACTGTCTAGACAGGATTTCCTAAGCAGTCATCTAGAATCCACCGGGATGACTACTAGGCTCACTTAATTATTAGAAGCGATTTAGCCGATTTGCTTAATTCTGTAATATTGGCGGGTAAAATCGATCCAAGTGTGATTAAATTCACGGCGCACGGTGAGCCTCGTAACTCAATGTGTTATGACCCGTGCCTGGTACTTTTAATTGATACAAACGATGAACCAAAGAGCCCGTAAGGGAGGCAGAGAGAGTTTACTCAGACAGGCACGTTACGGCGAGTCAGCGCAAGTCTTTGAGCGTGTCAGATACAACGAAATTAGGGCAACAAACGACTCTGAGCTAGGTTTATCTAGCCAATCAGCTTTTGGCTGCCGGCGTGATTGGTTGGAAGTCGGCGGCTGACATCCAGCATAATTTTGAATTATCGATTGATTTGACTGCAAGTTGTGTTTGCTGCCTGTGGCCGATCGATAGCCTGCTGTGCGCGCAGCTCTTTGCGCAGGCTATCTATCTGTTTGCCTCGACCCAACACCTCCCCTTAAAGTCTGTCAGTACCGCTTATGCCATGGATTGACCCGAATGCGCTGCGGTCTTTGACGAGCACAGTTGGTTGGTCGTCCGTGTTAATTAAAGACCGTTGGCTGCACAAAAGCCTCCCACCGAGAGGTTTTTTTCACACAATTGGGTCAACTGAATATTCTAATGGAAAAAATGACTTTGGGAGATGGGCGCATTGTGAGTTCGGTTAGCGATCAGTGAACGTTGATCAACAACCGTCAATATACCCCGGATTTAATCTGGCAAGAGAACGAGTTCGTGACTCAATGGTTACAGCGTTAAACTCTGTGCAAAATTTCGCGAATTCGAGCTGCAGATGATGCAGCACTTGGGGTTGGCGGGCCTGACTGGATGCTGACGGCTAACAAGTCGGAAATGGTCATTCCAGGCTGCTTTGCTTTACCAGCAATTCTCTCTCTCTCTCTGGCTGAATTGATGCCTCTGCTCTGTCGCAAATTCCATGCGTTCCCAAACGTTGCATCCAAGACAGGCATGAAGACACGCTCAGGCTGCATGAATGCCTGAGGAGGCGAGTAAGCAAAGACACGCACGGACGCACGCACGCAAAGGCGAGAAAGTTGAGTAATTTGGTCAGGCCAGAGCAAGGGCGACGACGATGCCGACTCCAGTGCCACTAGGCCGCGCCTTTCGCTCTGGCCTTTTTCTTGCGCACGCATCGATCGGCAGGGCGCAGTACTACGTAAGCATGCGCGAGCAGCAGCGGCAGTGGCAGTCATTTAGCCTCTCTCTCTCTCACCCCTGACCGATGTAGAGGGCGCAGCAGATGAAGCAACCAATCTCGCGCTACCACAAACCCTCGGGAGAGAGAATGCAGCACTATCATCCTCATCCCTCCCCCAATTCACACGGTCCTGCAAACAGCCGCAGTGCAGAGCAGTTGCCTAGTAGAGACGAGGCTGTCCGTTCCACAGGGCGAAATTAAGAGTGAAGAGGCAACTAACGGGTGGAGAGGGGGGGTGACAGGCAGTGCGCCGGTGTTTAGTTGAGATGGCGGCCGAAACACTCGATTAGATGCTTTTCGTAACAATCCACTCAACAGTTACAGAACATTCAACGCGGTAAACCATTGCGTTGACATGACTCACCGGAAGGCAGCGGCGACGGCTATTGTTAATTGCTGTGGACAAACAACATTCTTGGCCAGCTTCGCAAGCCAACACTAAGCTTCCTGGCCCTATTTTCGGCTAGCCACCCGGCCAAGCAGCTTCCGCACTTGACGCCAATAGGCCGCTTCCTATCGTAGTGCAGAGGTTCGACCCTAAGAGCAATGAAGTGCGAATAGTGACTCAAATATGACATCCTGTCATGGCTAGTATGCGACAGGTTTTAAGTGTGTCTGGGAATCCTGAACTGAACCTTAGTGGGAAATGCGCGCGTTGTGATGGCTTAACGAAGTCAGACTCAAACAGGCGGTCATTTCAGAATTTGGTGCCAGCTTGATTGGTCAATGCGCACTTGATATGAATTCAATTGCTATCAGGAGAACAGAGTTTACTCCTTATCGCCGGGCTAAATCTTTGCAAAACGAATTATTTTAAATTTGCTAAATTCCAATCATGCGCGCAGGTACGATGACAGAAGCACCGAATTTTAGTGCTCTGTAATGATGAAGTGACTAGTTGCAAACCGTTGCAGAACATAAATCTGAAATGAAGCCTACGGTGGGGCACGACCAGGGATGTGGCTATTGAGAGCTAACTATGCACCTCCATAAGAATCTAGCGACTAAATAAAGACCCACTTCCGCTACTGTTTTCTGCCAATGTCTCTGATGAAGAATCTGCGACGGATGCCGAAAGGTCAGGCGGATAAAGGTGTTGTCTCAGCGATCGAATCACCTTTTCGTTTTCAAATAAAGTGATAACTTCTGGAAAATCCTTCTAGTTTTGTCATTTGGTGCATTGTAATAGGTAAGAGCAGGCTTGGTCGCTATTTGTGTGATGGGCAAGGTAAGCACTGGATACGGGTGACTTCACCTACTCCTTTCGCTCTCCCGTTTCCGTGACTCGCTCGAGACGGAGTGATGTGAGATCATCTTCACAGTGGTCACCTTAAGAACCACCACGGTCGAAACCCCGTTTCAAAAGAGGAGGCAGAAACCAACAGATCAATTGGGAACCCTCCAAGTCAGGACTCTTAGGGCATTGTAACAGGTTTAAGTGCATCGGATGCTGCGCTGAATTTTCACGAGTAGGTTCTAGGGTAGCAGCCTAAATCTGTCTTGCCCCATCCACCATTGTCAGAGAATTGCAGTCGCGAGATTGGGAGGGGGCGTGCCATGCATGCAAATCAGCAGTGATTAAATCGAGCAGAATCAACTTAGTAGGTGTGACGATGAGAACAGAATTGTTATTTCCAGCTGAACAAGTTTGGAATTCTCCACGTCCCTTCTCTAGCGAAACTCCCGTCAGACCTACAACTGATTTGTTTACCTCGTACGCAGGCTGTCCTCTTCCACCCTCGAATGCTGGCCATCCCCTGACTCGATTGCACGTGACTGAATACTCTTCCCCCCCCCTGGTTTCGGTTCACGTTTTCCCCCATTTTCACATGAAGATCAAATCCCGGCAAACCTCTTTGACCCGGTTCATCTGAGAACCATTTCCCCACCACCCTCGCGGGCCGTTGAGCCTTTCATGTTGTCTCTGATCACGAACTCCCCCCCTAACCTTTTTTTGTGTTGGTGTTTCAGACCAATGCTAAGGTCTCATGAAATCGCAAAAAGCGCAGCCACCCCCCTCTCCCACTAACACAAACAAGCTTTCCCAAGACTACTTTCGTCCTGCGTGGTGTTATTGTTGAACTTGCGTCGTCGTTTCCTTGTATAGAGTCAGACGACCTGGCCGACTGCCTTGTTGAGGTTTGTACACTATTTATCCTTTACTATGTTTCTGCTTAATAGTACCGTAGTGCGTTGTTATTTGTTATTATTGGGTTTGAAATACGCGTGAGCGCTGGATACAGAGTCTGAAAAGTCTGAGAAGGCGAAGCAAAAAGCATAAAAAATGGCAAAAAGGGCCGATTAAGACGCTTACGGGCTTGATGAGCGGCAGACGCGCTGTCTTCAGCAACAGCAGTGACGGAACTCTCGTTCTCGGTCTCGCTATCTGACACTGCCTCCGCGGCGGGTGTGGGATGAGATCTAGTGGCAACGGGCCTCATTGGCGAGGCAGATCTTGGCGGCGGGGGGCGGGAGGGCGATGGGCTGCGCGACCTGGAGGACGTCCTACTACGGCCATCTTCCAATCTGCAGTAATGAGTCACACAGACACACACACGTGGCAGAATGCATTATAATAATAGAATATAAATATAAAATGTATTATAAAGTATTCGCTAAAAACCGTGCAACTTTTATGACTTTCAAGAAGTCAAGATAGGCGAACGAACGTTTTCCATTAATTCATCTCAAGAATGATAATGGCGCGGTTTTCGAATTTGAGCCACCCATTTTTTTGCTCTCCATTTACGTGGGAATTTATTAGCCTATAGCATCCTCTCTAATCCTTTGCTTTGTTTGCCTGTATTTGTGATCATGAGGTCATATATACAGTCCACTGCTACCTTTTTAAATGCACGAAAACAAGTTATTTTATCTGCAACATATCAACATACCAATATTTGTCAAATGCGGCCAATCTGTCGCATATGCAATTCACCAACAACACCAACATCGACAATTCTCCGTAGGATGACAACACGAAGAAAAAAGCGTGTGAAGAAGCGGAACTGGAGAAGTTGAAAGCCAATCTGCCTCCATAGTTGATGTGAGTGTCAGGAAAAACTTGACTTGTGAGTATTACATGACCTTTTACCTTTGTCCTTTTAAAAATGACCCTTAATTTACCTTACCATCTGCTCTCCGTGAATGGAGCCATTTTTGCTGAAAATTAAGGCTTGTAAAATTCTCAAAATAGCATTCTTCTTCTTCTTCTTCAAATAATGACTTTGTAAAAGTTTAACCATTACTCAAATACTAGTGTGAATGCATTTAGGAAAACTTTGAAATAATAATGAACAGCATTGGGTACATTTAAAGCTTGAAAGAAGTACCAAGTGTTTATTCAGAAAAATAAAGTTTTCCCGATAATTCCCTAGGTTCCGAAGGCGTAAAAATTGCTATAATTTAGAACAATAAATTCAAATATTTCATTTGTCTTTAAAGTTTACTTAACTACTTTCTTTGTATAAAAGAAACGTTTCCATAGTCAATTTTTTTGCACAGATTACCATTAATGGACAGCTATTTATCGAATATCGTGGAATAGTCTGGCATAATTTTCTTCTTTTTCAGTGCCTTCATTGATAAATTGCGCCTCTGTTCGACGTTTACATCAAAACTTTAAAATAAGATATTTATAAAGAACATTTACCGAAGGAATGTGTTTTCAGGATAGTAGTTCTGATGCGGATCATATTTACAAATGTCTGAAAACAGCAAACCATAGTATCAAGTGTACAAGATAAGTCACATATTGTTTTCCCTGAGATTAATGAAAAACTTTCTGTGATAGGTTACCTCTTAAAAAGGTGCCTTGATTAGATATTTGGCTGACGAATTTCTGTGTATATTAACTTTTTCCAAGGTAATGTCACAACTAAATTGGAGACTTTTGACGATTTCTTTAATTTACCTGACGATAAACGTTTCAAGTTAACTGAAGGATGAAAGAATTTACTTTTCTCTTTATAGTAGATTATTTTTCGCATAAGCGGATTAATTCCACAATCAGATATAAGCTTGCGAATGCAAAAAATAGGTCACATATTTGGCCATTTATGAAGTGCTGATTATGATTCTGTCTGTCCTGTTTCTAAATGACGCATACGCGTAAAGTATAGTTTACATAAAAGTATATATCTACATGACCTTTACATAACCATCGCAGTAACATATGCGGACACTTTGCTTAAACACAAAGGTCAGCGGTGCGGTTTAAGCAAAATACGATGAAACTTTTTTGTTAATAAATTTTGTGCGACAGAACTACACAGGTTAGCTAAACATTTTGAAAAAATATATAAATCGCATATATTTCTGCAAATAAATGCAATTCCTATAACCTGGCTTCACTTGAATCTGAACAGTTTTGGAGAAAATTTTCCAGTTCTATAGCAATTTTACTTATTTTGGAGTTCCTCCATAGTATAATCAACATTAATGAATGGTCGAGAATATGCGAGGCCCAGGTAACTGGATAGAAGAAGTTAAGTCGTTCTCTGGGACCAGGAGTGTATTTGTCCGACGTTTCGAACTCTCCCGCGAGCTCATTGTCAAGGAATGAAATGAATGAAGGACTGCCTACGTACCTTGGGAAGGTGACGCGATGAAAACGCTAATAAACAGCATCAACAAGGATCTGACGGGCCTTCGGAAGTCGAAAACCATAACAGAGTTTGAATGGCAAAAGATAAAACCGAAGGATGCCGCGCTCCCAAGATTCTATGGCCTTCCCAAGGTTCACAAACCAGGAATCCCCCTACGACCGATCGTTTCCCTCAGAGGCACCCCAACATTTGGTCTAGCCAAGTGGTTGTTTCAACGTCTCAAATTTCTAACCCAGGGCTCTGCAACGACCATCAGCTCAGCTGAACAATTCATACAAAAGCTACAGGGTATCCAACTAACATCTGACGAAGTGATGGTATCTTTCGATGTGACCTCACTTTTCACCTCAATACCACAACATCTTGCGGTTGAGACCATCCAAACCCTGTTAGAAGAGAAGTACAACGAGACGGACTCAAAGCTCAAAATAGAGCATCTTATTGGACTCCTGAAACACTGTTTGAGCACCTTTTTCACCTTCAGTGGAACGGTGTATGAACAAGTAAAAGGTACACCAATGGGGTCCCCCTTATCTGGCCTGATCGCCGAAGCAGTACTACAACGACTGGAGGCACTGGCTTTCGAACATTATCGACCGCGATTGTGGGTTCGATATGTTGATGACACGTTTGTCATCATTCATCGAGAGAAGATTGAGGATTTCACAGACAATCTGAACTCGATCTTCCCCGACATCCAGTTCACGATGGAGGAAGAAAAAGATAGCCAGTTGCCGTTCCTCGACGTGCTGGTGTGCAGAAAAGACGGTGGGGAACTCAAAACAACAGTTTACAGGAAGGCGACGAATACCTCTCGCATCCTGAGTTACCTCAGCAACCATCCCGTCTCGCACAAGCGTAGCTGCGTGCGAACGCTCTATCGTCGTGTAGAAACTCACTGCAGCGAACCAGCCGACAAGAAGGCCGAGGTCCAGTATCTCAAAAAACTCTTCACAATGAATGGCTATCCTGGCGCCTTCGTCGAAAAATGCAGGCGACGAGCCAAACGAAGAAAACCAACAGGACAACCAGAACCAACACGCTGGCGAGCAATACCGTATATTGCTGGTGTTTCTGAAGAATTCGCTCGACTGGTGAGCGAATTTGGGATTGGCGTTGCTCACAGACCGGAAGCAACAATCCGCAGGCAACTTATGCGGCCCAAGGACCCAGTTCCCGTTCATGAAAAGTCCGGTGTCATTTACCGTATTGACTGCTCTTGTGGTCAAGCCAATTATGTTGGTGAAACCGGCAAACGGGTCCTCACGAGGATGCACCAGCATGACCTCGCCGTGCAACGGAACGATAAAAATTCCCTGGTAGCCGCCCACGCATCCAAGCCAGGGCACAGCTTCGACTTCGAAAACGTGCGAATACTGGGTCGGTCAGCCGACCGAACTTCACGCCTGCTGCAGGAAGCCTGGCATTCACGCGCGGGCTCAATTAACAGGCATGTCGAGCTTCCTGAGGCCTACCTCGCGTTGCGCGAGCAGATCGAGGGCAGAGGTCAAGGGCAGAGGTCAATCTCAGCGGAACTGACTTAATTACACTGTGAGCTGTACGTTTTTTCATTCCTTGACAATGAGCTCGCGGGAGAGTTCGAAACGTCGGACAATCAACATTAATAAGCAGTTGGGTTCTGTCTTTTGCAATAGCATAGGAAATTCCTTCAATATGAGACTACTCTCAATTTCACAAAAATTAATGGCCATTTCTCTTAATAAACCTAACTAAAATGATGATTTTTCTAACTAAAAGGCTTTCGCAGAATTCAATCAACTGAATGAATCAAAATATTTTTACTGAATAAACGCTAAAGTACCTAGTCAAATTTTATCATGAAAGTTGCATGGTCTTTGGCGAGTACTGCATATTATGTATCTGGTGTTTCCTTCGTTGTCTTTCGGCAAGTGGCACACCAACCCGTAACCACCTTGCGATCACAGCTTGCACAACCTAAGGACAGGGTTGATTATCTTGAAAGAAAAGGGGTTGTCTAAAAGATCCCGTTTTCCAGTTGTGATGCAGTTTATTGTGGCCAAACTGGTAAATGCACCTGAACCCGCATACACCAACATCAATCAGCGGGCAGAAGACGAGACCATTTATCCCCCACACACTGGAAACCGGCCACAAATTCGCATGGGATTGTTCGGATTGTTGGCACTTATCCAACGCGAAGAAGCCTTGAATTCCTGGAGGCAATGCACTCAGATGAGGTATGCATCAACAGGCATATAGATTTGGACGCCAGCTATAGTTACCTCACAGCTAAAACCAACGCGCGCCACCAAACACAGCCGAATGACGAAAAGCACATAACACCCACTGGCACAGGCTGACAATCCTGCCAATCGGCATACACGTCAGATGAAAATGTATTTTTCAGAACGCTTCAAAATGTTAGTTGATTGTTACACACTTTCTCAAGTCTGAAAACGACGAGGGGATCCTACGAGGGATCCTGTATCTTCATAATTTAATATCTTGGGATGCCCATATTTCAATAAAATGTACTATACACCATTATGAACAGAAGCAAATATGCGTGCTTCAGGAGGTTCTTGTTGTAAAGAGGAAGAAGGAGACGCTTTCAGCTTCACACAAGTCGAAATCGTTATGGAAAATGTGAAAGCAGTAAGCTTTGGCATGCTTTTTGTAGTCTAGCTACGGGTAAACGGGGGGAGAACGGGTGATCATTGTGATTGGTCCATGCTCATGCCATCTCCTCGTCTCGCCTCTGCGCGGGCCTTAGCCTGGCGGTGTACGTGTCTAGGCACGAACTGGGCCGTGATTCTTGATTGCGTGCACGTATGGCAAAATAACAGGGCGGTATATCCACATTTCTGTTGATGGAGTTGGAGCCTGACGCTCAGGCCTCCAGTAGTTCTCACCCCGTCTTGTTAGCGGCGCGCGCCATTAGCTGCGTGCCCGTGAGTCAAATTCGTGGCTTTCTTCCAGAGTGTGGGTGGCGATCTGGGACAGTGGGTCGCCTTTCCGCACTGCCCGTTTGTGCTTTGTTATTCGCGAGCTAAGTCGTCGCCCTGGGTGTCAGACTCCAACTCCATCAACAGGAATGTGGATATACCGTCTCGTTATTTTGCCCTTAATGCTCGCGACCAAGAAGCACAGCCCTGTTCTTCTCCAGGCACGCACGTTGCCACGCCGAGGACACAAGACACGGTGCCGATGTCGCACGCCATAACACCAAGGAAAAATGCAGAGGCGATACGATGAGACGGCGTGAGCATGGACCAATCACGAATGCTATCCCCTCTCCCACCTCCCTGTTTACTCGTAGCTAGACTACAAAAACATGCCATCGCTTGCTGATTTCACATTTTCTCTGACGATAGCCTCTTTTATGAAGCCGGAGACTAAGAATAATACGATATGGCATGCGCTGCCATACATCAAGGATGTATCGGAAGCGACCAAACGCATTGCTGCGGGACTAGGCGTTGGAATTGCGCACCGTCCCAAGGCTACCATGTGCAGCCGCATTATGCGAATCAAGGACAGTTTAACTTCCAGTGAGCAGTCAGGCGTCGTGTATCGCATACCGTGTAAAAATTGTCCCCGGAACTACACAGGACAGACAGGGCGTATGCTTGGTTCGCGCATACGCAAACATAAGCGGGCGGTAGAACGGGGTGACGCATCATCCCAAGTGGCCGTCCATACCTACAAGACCGGTAACGAGCTTAATTTTGCAGTTGTGAGGGTAATCGCGCACGCTGGCAACAAAACAGGCCGCAAATTGATCGAAGCCTGGGCCTCGGATGATAACGCAGTCAATCGATTTATCGATCTGGCACCGGCATACATCGCGTTGCGCAGGCATCTCCGGAACGATGGCACTATCAGTTGACTGTCCTCCCCCCCCCCCAAGACAGTTGATTGGTCCCCACGTCCTATAAATTTTGATTGTTTTTCGTGTACACTTTTTATCTCTGACGAAAGACTCTAGAAGGAGCCTGAAAGCTCAGACAAGTAAACTTATGATTCCGGTGATTGCAACGCCTTCTACTTCTCTATCTTCACACGTACCTGGGATGCGAACGTTTGCTTCAACTCGTAAGAATAATAAACTCGTCGTTCTAGTGATCGCATCTTCTTTATATACTGTAATATAATAATATAAATAACAGTTAACGTGGTGGTGGTTCATTGGAACCCTTATAAACATCTAGCCAAACTAAAGGACCCTACGAAAAACGAGAGTTTAAAGACGGCGAGGGGGTAAAATAATGTGAATTTAAGAGGATGAAAACGGATGGGGAAAGTACGGCCAACTTACCGACTTGATTTTTCATGATGAGGACTGGAAGGCAGATGGAGAGATCGCTTAACAACTTGGTTGGCTTTTTCGGCAGCTTCTTCGTAGTGACTGCTTGCCGCGGCTATAATCTCCTGCTGCAATTCGGCTGACAACCCTAATAAAGAAGAGAGGACAAGACAGGTAATTGTAAAGGGCCTTTTCTAAGTTCAACCCCTTCGGAAAAGCCTACAATGAGAGGCGAGGCAAAAAAAACAGGTATTGCAGTCACTCGCGTTTGCGACAACAATCCTGCACCAGGAGGAAAGATTGTAACAGCTGCTGCAATGCCCTCCTTCTATGGTCTCCCCTCGATGCCCGCGGCAAGCCGGCTCACTGACAGTGACCACTGCCAAAGCAGGGCGGTCCCCACAGGCCGTTTCCTGGTCGTGCGTGCACTTCAGTCCAGCCGCAGTAACCAGGTGATATGCGGCACCAGCCTGGTCTCCCAGAATCAGCTCCTCCAGCCTCCACCGCCTTCAGTGAGCACAGAACGGTGCCCTCCGCACGATCACGGACTGCTATAAAATATCGCCCATCGATCATCTTCAGTCCTGCCGGTCGCCCCTCACAACAAACTCTTAGGCCAGCAGTTCTGGCGGACCTGTTCACAACCTGGCCATGCGAATCACCATGGTTGCCACGCTCCTGAGCCTAGCCGCAACGTTCGGCCATCCATTCGAGCTCTCCACAAGGCAGCTGTCGCCTCGGTTCTCCCGGATCTACCCGCTGATGGCTCTGCCATCCAGCGTCTTCACCAGAGAGCAGTTTTGGACGCAAAATTCAGCTACCATCCCCCGGTCCTTTTGGATGGCTATCCACCTCCGATTGCGGCCTCGAAACGACATCTCCCGAGGGTGACTCGCTGTACCCTGGCGCAGCTACGCAGTGGCTACTGCATGCTCCTTCGCCAGTACCAACACCGACTCGACCCGTCCATATCCGACTGCGGCGTCTCGCTGCATGACTGCCGGCATCTCTTCGCCTGTAGTACTTACTGCAGTTCCCGGCCAGGCACCCAACTCACCCCCGTGGACCTTTGGCTCAAGCCGGCTGAGGTCGCGGCTTTTCTACGTCTCCCAACTGCACCCAGTTTGGACTCCGCCGGGGACCCCTGATCCAACAAGGGCTACCAACCAAACAACGCCCAGGTGACCTTGTTATCAGACGCCCCAGACTCGGCCTTTGGCGCAACCAATCACGCGCCCCGCATCCGGACAGTCACTCCCACACGCACCGACCCAAGCGCGTAAACATCACACCTCTGCTAGCACGCTCCCGAACGGTCGCATTGTTCACACAGGCAACGGCAACTTGCCTTGTGTACCCAATAAATCGCTTCCAACATCGGACTGCCTTCTTCCATCAGACAGAGCATTCTTAGTTTTTGTGGTTATAGTAGATCGCTCATCCTTGACAGCAACAAAATGCAGAAACGACAGGGTTTAGAGCAGAGGTCGGAAACCTTTTTGACTCAGAAAGCCAAGAAAGCAAATATTTGGAAATACATTTCAGTGAGAGCCACATAATATATTTTAAGATCGAATTCCTCTTGAAACTATTTTCGCTGTTTCGTGGCCCCTGGGACGCAGATGTCTCCATTAACCACAGGTCAATCAAAGGAAGCCACGTGGACGTACTCAGTCTAAGCTGCTGCCATTTCGTTGGCTACTAACCATCATCAGAATTCCTACACCTATTTCTACTCCACTACTCTGTTTTGTCTTCCTAAGCAGCTTTTTTCTCTTACACGCTATTTTTAAATGGCGGCCCGTTGAACTCTGCCTCCATTTTCACTGTAGGAATTTTGTTAACTGCATATACTTTTAAGATTTTAAGTTCACCATAAACTGCAAAACATCGCCAAATGTTGCCCTAAAAGGACAGTTTTGGCTGACATTATTACACATTTTTACGTTCATCTGTGCACATTGTCAAATTCGTTTTTGAATTCTTTTTTTAAGAAACTAATTTTGTATTGATAGTGCCTTTCCGACGCTAACAAATATAAATTTCAAATTAAATGTGGATTTATTCATTGGAGGAACCAAAATCACAAAATCTGAAGTTTCTAATTCCCATTTTATCTGAGAGAGCCAGATGCAATCATCGAAAGAGTCACATATGGCTCGTGAGCCGTACGTTGATAAATGTCGTTTTCTGTACATAACGATAGTTGTTTTGATAGCTGTGTAGACGCGAAACGCTTCCGGGTCTAACAAAGCGTAAGGTCATCCCACTGTTGACTTTTGCAAGGGGGCAGATCGTAACCCCGCCCTACCTCCTACTCCTACGAGACCTTTAATCCCTAATTAACAACCGCTAGCACTTTCATTATGAGACAAGACTAGGCCGAAAGCATTTTCATGCTAGCAAACATCTTTCCGAAAAATCTTTGATAAAATGTCGGGTCTGCAAGCACCAGGCAAATTATTTTGTCGACGCAAACGTATCATGAAAGTGCTTTGAATAGGAGAAGGATTCATTCAACAAATTTAAAGTAATTCGTTTTTAAAGATTTAGACCGCTGTAACGAGTAAACTCTGTTCTCCTGATAGCAATTGAATTCATGTCAAGTGCGCATTGACCAATCAATCTGGCACCGAATTCTGAAATGACCGCCTGTTTGAGTCTGACATCGTTAAGCCATCACAACGCGCGCATTTCCCACTAAGGTTCAGTTCAGGATTCCCAGACACACTTAACACCTGTCGCATACTAGCCATGACAGGATGTCATATTTGAGTCACTATTCGCACTTCATTGCTCTTAGGATCGAACCTCTGCACTACGATAGGAAGCGGCCTATTGGCGTCAAGTGCGGAAGCTGCTTGGCCGGGTGGCTAGCCGAAAATCAGTCCAGGAAGCTTAGTGTTGGCTTGCGAAGCTGGCCAAGAATGTTGTTTGTCCACAGCAATTAACAATAGCCGTCGCCGCTGCCTTCCAGTGAGTCATGTCAACGCAATGGTTTACCGCGTTGAATGTTCTGTAACTGTTGAGTGGATTGTTACGATAAGTATCTAATGGAGTGTTTCGGTCGCCATCTAACCTAAACCCCGGCGCACTGCCTGTCACCCCCCCCCTCTCCACGCGTTAGTTGCCTCTTCACTCTGAATTTCGCCCTTTGGAACGGACAGCCTCGTCTCTACTAGGCAACTGCTCTGCACTGCGGCTGTTTGCACGACCGTGTGAAATGGCGGATGAAGAGGAGGAGGATGAGGATGAGGAGGAGGAGGAGGAGGAGGAGGAGGAGGAGGAGGAGGAGGAGGAGGAGGCTACATATAATGCACCAAGGGTCTCACCTTCTACTTCCTCATCACTGTTCGCCTCATCCGTTTCGCCCTCCTTCAACTGACTCTCTTCAGCCTCACCAGTAGTAGCTTCAGCCGAGTGGCTCGGTGACTGCCGCTGATCCTCCTCCGGTTTCGTGACGATGACCTCGGTTTTGGGGGCAACGGCAGACGGAGTTGGCTCAGAAAGGTCTACTCCGATCAGCAGGTCCTCGTTGCTGGTCGGCGGTTCAATGTGTGTTTCCGGTGTGGGCGTGGAAGTGGTGGTGGTGGTATCCAGCAGGTTGGCCTGTTTGGCCGGTGAAGCCGGTGGTGGGGGTCGTGCTGGAGATGGAGTCCGGGGGAGAGGAACCTTCACTGCAGCCGTCTTTGCTGGGCGGACCGGGTGAGAGGAATTTTGGTGGTTTCCTGTCTCCTCCTCATTCTGCTCCCCACTAAAACCCCATAGATTAGAAGGCACTTAGAGATGGGCAGCATTGGAATTCAGGGAGGTGACGGGGGAGGAGCTTTATCAGCCCATGAAGGAGAACCCTTGTGTATTAGAAAAAGACCAAACAGAGCCCTACGTAAAGACGAATCCATGTCAGAGTTAATACGCGAGCTGCAACCACACAGAATGGCAAGTGATGCGCCTCGATTCGACTGCGTATACGCAACATACGACTGCATTTTTGCGTTTATCGTCCCCGTTGTGTGCGGGCTTCAAGCTAAAACACATTTCACACGCCTCTTGCATACAACAATAATCACTGAAGTAGAACCGTCGTATCTGGCGAGGTCTACAGTGTGTCTAAAAGCAAGCTGGTCTATGGACCTTTACCTGCGCGTGAATTAGAGTAGACTGAGAGTATACCTGCTCTATATCTACCGCACACTCCCCCACTTGAAAGGCAAGAAAGGGCGCAGGTGGCTAGCGCGGTCGGATCTGCTACAAAGACCACATTAAAAGGAACCGGGAAGAAGACGACTCGATCGCTGGGACAATACTTTTATTCGCCTGACGTTTCGATATTCGTCACGGATTCATCATCAGAGACATAATCGCAGCGCAGTAGCAGATACAGGTAGTATGTGCACAGCAGTTTTGCTGTATAAGACAGTTAAAATTTAACGTGTGCAAAAATTGATAAAGGTTTGGTGTGAGTGCTGCTTCGCTATGTCAGGCGTAGGATGACGCGGTGGCCTGTCCGTTCCCCAAATGGCGATTTGTTTTGGCTAAGTTGAGCCTCAGCACCGAATATGGATAAGGCAAATAATTGCACTTGTTGATGGAATGGGAGCCTGTGTACCATGACTCAAGATATTCTCGGCTTACCCGGTTGTCACTTCTTGCGAGAATTTCGGCCTTATTAAATTATAAATGTTTGGCCGGGTCTCGTCGAATGAGCCACAACCTGAGAATTGGCATCATTTCGCCGCACTGCTGCCACGTGTTCGGCAATTCGCGTCTCGAGAAGTCTGCCAGTTTCTCCGACATAGTTGCTTTGCCCGCAACTGCACCAGATACTGTATACGACTCTGTATTTTCCCTGCCGTGGCAGTGAGTCTTTCAGCTTCATTATCTGACGCCATATGGTCGCCTCCGGCGTCGCACACAGGCCGGAGGCGTCAGTCAGCCACTCCACGTCAGACTGACATTGTGCGTTCAGAATTACCTCGCCGGTTGGCCGTCACGGTTTTTAGCGCACCAAACGGACTTTTTTGTGATGAGATGATTCGATGCAAAAGAAGGGCAGCATAGCTTGACAAGTCATGTTAGGAGAGAATTTACTCCATGTCCGCTCGCTAATTTATTGAAAAAAGTCAAGGCAACACACATACAACAGTACACCGAGAGAGTATGTTAGACGGAGCAATACCTACCCACTCTTTTTCGACTTCTTTTCCAGGAGAGCTAGATGTTGCTCCATGGCTTCCAGTACTTTCGGCGGCACCTAAAAGCAGAATGAGCAAATTGCTTTCAGAAAGAGGCTAAACAATACGGGTGAACCGGGAGTGCAACAAACGGTCTAGTAGAAGCCATTTAAGTCACCGTTAATGGCGGGCTATGAAGAGAAAATAGGCAACTTACAGTTGGAAAATGTGTACTTTGTGTTATGGCTGTCCTACCGTGGTACCCAATTAGAGTCAGGCATTACGCTAGGTCCTCGTCCTACGGCAGGGTCAGTCAGTTCGGACAGGTGGCGTCCCCAGGGAGGCGGGCGGTTATTCAGACTGTGTTATTTCATGACTGCGGACATAAGTGTGAGGACATCTGCGCCCGATCTGCGGTTCCCCTCCAATTGCGAACGCCGTAAACCCTTAAAACCGCCGGTGATTGTTCGATCACAAGACCCCACCCCGTTCCAACACGCTCTGGCCTGAAGACTTGTTCTGCAATAGGGCCTTATGAGGCGTCCCGGGTCCATTTTGTCGCTAGGCTGCTTGGAAGAGGGTCATGTGCTACTAGCACCCACTGCCAGCTGCAGTGGGAGAGGAGACCAAGCTGCCGGACACACAGAAGGCAGAGTTGATGTACAAGCAGAAACAGTGATAGTCAACTATCCTGTCCACCTTCCTTTCCTAACATATAACTGGGGGATATAACCAGTGTCGACGCAAACACACACTAAGTTATAATAAGTGCGACGCAGGTGCTATAACCTCGTGTGTGTCTGCGTCGACACTGGTTATATCCCCTAGTTGCGTGTTAGGAAAGAAAGGCGGATAGGATAGCAGATAATAGTCTACTGTTACTGTTTCCGCTTATACATCAACGCTTTCTTCTGTGTGTCCGACAGCTTGTCATCCTGTGTCCATCAGCAGCATGTGTTCTGTCGTCGGTCTCGTCTCGGCAGCAGCCTCTCATCTAGGACAACAGAGTCCCGTGTCTCCAGCAGCAGTGCGCCGCCTCGTGTCAGTGGCAGCCTATTTAAGGATCAACCGCCTTTGTTCCCTATTGGCCCCTCTGCTAATGGCTCATGCGAGCAGCCATCGTTTGGTGTCCTCAGTACGTATTTACTTGTACTTGTAACGGCTGTGATCATGTCTGATCTAGCCGGCCTCGGTGATGTCACGGACGGTAAACCTTCCATGCGTGACGATTGGCGGCAGTGCGTATCTGAAAGAGCTCTACCCAGTCTCTTCCCCAGCACCCAAGACCGAATACCGAAGGTCCAAGAACCACTTCCATGTCTTGACGGACTGAGTCGAGCCAGGTTTGCAATTGACCCCTCTTCGTCTGCCTATAATAGTAGCCGCTGTGTGGCTGCTGATGGCATGAGCTCCAAGGCACAACGGGACAAGTGAGTTTCGCAACCAATCTGTGAGTGTCCCTCACTCATTTATGAACGTTCTTCCGACCGCTAACGGAACTCATCTGTCCCGCCCTGCCATGGGCCGCGTCAGAGGTCCTGACAGCCGAAACAATCGATAACAGCTGGCAGTATAGGCAAATAATATTACCGGCAAGGACAAAGGAAACTGGAATGGTCATATCTGGCACACCACTTGGGTCTGGTGGACTGGCTGACGACTGCTAATAAGCCAGAAACGAACATTCCAGTCTCCCTTGCCATTGCCGGTAATACTACCTGCCGGAAAAAACCACTGTCACATGGGCTAACAGGAAGCAATTATGTTAAGGTGGGGAGGGGGGAGAACCGCCAACACCAACTACTGCCATGGGAGCCAAGCGGGTGACAACACCAGCAGAATGCGCGATTATCAGTGTGACAGTGCAGAGACACCTTTAGATACAGTACTAACACTAGAGCTTATAATTAATAGTTGCTTAAATCCACAACAAAACATTTAGTTGCTGAATAAACTTGATTGAACGCGGATCGTCTCCAAGCAGACCTATATTTCACTGAGATAGTAGTCGGAGTTTGAAACTGGTACATTGAACAAAGGTGTTTTTAGCATTAAACTGCTATACTGCAGGTCAAATTCGACAAGAAATTTAGGTGAGGTAGTAGGAAAACACTTGCAGCAATAGTAACAGTTAAAACACTACTTACAGGATGAAGACCCATTGATGACTTGTCAGCAATACCGAGATTCTAGAATGTGAAGAGATGAGATGATAAAAAATGTGGTAACAACCAACAGTCCGAAAAATAATTGCTCTCTAATATCATCTTATAAAGCCGAGTACTCAATAAAATGAAGAATAAAACGGGGTCGGCGTTGGCCGCTTTCACCATTGCAAGCTAGAAGACCGCCTAACTTAAGTCTTAAGTAACAGTAGACTTTGCGCTGGTACTACCGCACTACCTACCTTCACAACACTAACATAGTGTCAAGACACGCTCAAGGAGGCCGAGACGGATATGTCTACTACTACTACTACTACTACTACTACTACTACTATTACTACTACTACTATTACTACTACTACTACTATTACTATTACTACTACTATTACTACTACTATTACTACTACTACTACTATTACTACTACTACTACTAATACTACTACTACTAATACTACTACTACTATTACTACTGCTACTATTACTACTACTACTACTAATACTACTACTACTATTACTACTACTACTATTACTACTACTACTATTTTTACTACTATTACTACTACTACTACTATTACTACTATTACTATTACTACTACTACTATTACTACTACTACTATTAATACTATTACTACTACTACTACTACTACTATTACTACTACTACTACTATTACTACTACTACTATTACTACTACTACTAATACTACTACTACTACTATTACTACTACTGCTATTACTACTACTACTACTACACTAACTAGCAATGTAGCTCAGTGTTAGTAGCATTGGTACTATAACTGACGCTACTATTAGTCAAAAGTGTCGCTGATCAATGTCAACGCTGGGGTTCATATCCCCTCGATCTCTACAACGAGTGTGAATCTGGATTTATGCTATTCTAAGAAAATACATGTTCGAGGCCCGGAGTACATCAGGGCTTGCCTTGGTTTCTGCCCTCTCAACTTTATCCACCAGGCTGTGTCAGTTTGGGCTACGAGGACTAGGAAACTGCTGCTAGAACTAATGGGTCTATGTTAAGCGTGCTAATTCTAGTTAACATTCTAAGACCAGTAAATAACATACTATAATACGGCCAATATGCAGTCCCAATCTGTATTAGGTAAATAATAAGCTGATGGGTTAAAAAGTTATTAAATAATGGCTCAAACCGTACTATGCCTCTATATCGCAACACAGTGCCATTTGGCGCCTACACGCTAAATACAGGCTAACTACAGTACCTAGCTTGTGAGGGACAACGCATAGCCGCAGGGTGCCGGAAACTAGCGACGATACCAAACTGAGTATGACTTTAGTCGGTCAGTGTACAAGCTTACATTGTTAAATTGGTTCTACACGATGCAAACAGTAAGTACTGACGCTAGAACATACAGGGTATTCTGCCCCTTCGCGGGGCAGACGCGCCGCCGCTGCTCTCATTCATGGCTCTCACGGTCAAAGGTACGCCAGACCGAGTCAACCTTCCTATGAATAATTCTTCAACTCATTCTGTAAACAAGATATTGTTCCTACTCCACTGGCTTTCCGAGTCTTCTCTCATCTTCTAAGGAACCTGGTCCGGAAGATCGCAGCCGTTAGGGTTGAACATTCGTAGGCTTAACACCCTTGCGATAGTACCATCTGTACGATAATTCTGAACGACTTTTTCGTCGAAATTTCTGTTCCTTAAACTACTCTACAAAAATGGATTTGATTCTGGATGTGTATACTCTGTTGATTTCAGTGTAAGTTTGAATATAATGGGAACTGCTACTCATGTCTCTGATGATGAATCCGCGACGGATATCGAAACGTCAGGCGAATAAACATATTGCCCCAGCGATCGAGTCTTCTTCTTATTCCTCCTCTCAATTGCTTCCTGGGACACGGATCTTCACTTGTATTCACAGCTAGCGAACCGTCAATATATATATATTCACTCAGGAATGTGCGAACACCGATCGAATAGACTTCCGAACTAAACAAAGTTCGTGTGGTGGTCAGAGGTCCCCAACGGGTGACCGCCTGCCAGGCCGATTCCGGCCAAGTCATAATAGCAGTAAGTGGGGTATGACAGCATCTGGGGGTAACTTGATACAGAACTGTTTCGGGCTTGTTAGCCTTCATCAGCCAAGCATAACCCTGAACACCAGCTGGTCGGACAACACAAACAAACGCACTCACAGACGGCGCAGTTGGTCCACCACTGGTGTCTATCAGATGGGTCATAAGCACTTCATCGAACCGCAGTTCATCAGCGCCTCGCTATATATATATATATTCCTCAGAGCAATCGAGTCTTGCTTTACAAATCAAGTGAAATTGAAATCCTCAAAAGAGAAGAAGAAACGCACCTCAGCCACGGTTAGAAATGAGTCCACTTTATCCATAACTTGAGGAAAATTGCTGTAAAGGTCCAGAGCTATCCGACACTGAGATCGTTTCATCGAAAAATAACGTTCTGAAACCAAACAGGATGGGGGTAGGACAATTTTGAATTGTTTAACGGTAAACGAAGGATCAGAATAAACGTTTGGCGTTTTGGTCCAAGAAAAACAGAAGCCTGGAAACGGCTGTGTTGTTGCCAGGTGCTCTCGATGTGAACAGTTTGAGACCGTGCACAAATAACGGTGGACAACCGTCACGCCAGATAAATTTTCAATAAATCAGGACTGTTCTGCACCTGAGCACTGGTTCAAGAAAAACTTTCGCAGCGAATTCCTAATTGTCCCGTGCGAGTTGCGCACGCTTGTTCTGACATAAAAAAATTGCATTCCAAAGGTACTCTGAAGTGTCGCGACTTCTGTATCCTGCTAAAGAAAAAACTTTTCCGGTCTTTTCATCCGCGCATTCTTGCTCAATAGGCTTACAACGTGAAATCTTAACTGCGGAAAACGTTTTATGTACATGATGCAAAGTGTCTGCAGAGTGTCTGAACTTCGGTTGCATAATTTTAACCACGTAGAGGTGCTTAACAAGACAAAAATGATCAAATAAATAGCGTACAGTAGCCTACGCCTATAATTGAAAGGGGCCGACAAAAGGTTTTGGGTGCACAGATACGACCTGATAGACAGTTGAACGAAGTAAATTAGATAAGACTAGATATTACCAGCTTATAAAGTGACTTGCCTATGAGATTCATCATGCCTTCATTGTAAGAGGCAAATAGGCGAATCAAATCTTTGTACAAGAGCAGAAAGGCTGCGTTTATAATCTGATTGTTTAAGTCCTTTTCGGTTGCCTTAAACAAAAGGAATAATAAATGAAAATGACATAGTGAGTTCGCTGTAAAGGCATGAAAAGCTACTTCTTTGGCAATGCACAGAAAGGTAGAGGAACGTACCTCAAATTCGAATAGGACGTTTAAGAGTTTTCGCAAAGCCGGTAGGGCTTTCAAGAGCTGAAAAGATAAACCGCCCAGTTTAAGTGCGAAAGTAATAGAAGATGTGGTGTCAGTACAACATACACCAGAGTAAATTTGTTCGTAAAAAGCAGTTAGCAGAAATCGACGACTGAGTTCTAGACATGGGAAGCAATAAAAAGATCCAAATTCTTTTACTTCTTTATACCATCGCCCGAAGAAGTACAATGACACAACAAGGTAGACGGTACAACAGACAAATTTCACAGATGGAATACCTTATCCGTCGGCATGGTTCTCATAACTCCGTCATCCTTACTAATAAAACAAGCAGGATGTAACATAAGTCCCAAAGTTAAGATCACGAAGCTTCACAGTCTAAACCGGCTTTACTTAGAACAATCAATTAATTTTGGGAAATAAGCTGCGACAATTTGAACGACCAAATTAATCGAGCTTCTGAAAAAAATGAGAAAAAATATCGGAAAATGATACCAGGAAAACTTAAACAAATCGAATATATGGAACGAATCTTTATTATCGAAGTTGTCAGTCGACGCTCTCTCGACAGTGAGCCAGAAACGAAACTACCAGAAGTTCGCGATGGCTAATTTGGGGTTAGATATCCTGCAAAGTTAAGAAACATACCAAGGTGAGTTCCATAATGCTCAATCTCTTTCCCTTCATTAGGCGTTTCGAGCGTTTGGTATTATAAAGTTGTGGCTCTTAAATGAGCTGCATCGAAGTTTCGCAAAATAAAAAAGTGACTAGTTAAAAAGCGTGGCCAGGTTATTATGATTCCGCGTAAACCTTTAAATAGTGCATTATATGGTCGTGACACCTTTTAGACACTGGATCACTGGTGCATAGGCAAGGGAAGTGGAGATCCATTTTGCCCAGATAAAAAGAATGACCTGCTTACAAAAAACTATGCGTATATAAACATCACGACAGGCTGCGAGCCGTGACTGGTAAGTTTGGTGACTGATATAATAAGTCTGATATTACTAGAAGTTATTATAAGGTTCTGATGGCTCTCAAATATGGCTGCTCCTAGTGGCCCTCGTATTCATGTGAAGTCCGGTATGTATGGGATTTAGCGGCCAGAATATAAGTGGCACGAGAAAATGGACCAATGAGTTTTTTCAGGCATTGTACACAAGCGTACACCAGGCTGTTTGGGCTTAACTTACTATCGTAACTTTGGAGGTGTGGAAGGGAAGTCCTTTTGAAGGTCTCATTTAAAACATTAACAATCTACGCGTAGGTCAACGGCCGCTGCGATGCTGAGACGGTGGGGTAACTTGCTATTTTTGGACGATCTTACTACTTTTACTGATTTATAATTACTAGATATATCCTAGTAGCCCTACTAAAACCTGGCATGGCACTATATATAGATGTCAACAAACAGTGCGACGAAACGTCACTTGTAAAGCAGAATTTTCCGTTTCGAAATAATAATAATAATGTAAGCCGTGAATAAGAGTATAAAACTGAAAAGAACCACAGTTATTGTCTGGAATATTAGACCACACTTACCCGCGTTTAACTTTGCAGAAGTCAAAAGCCATGGCTTGATAAGTCGTAGTTTTCTCAGCGAGGAACTTTGAATATTTTCGGATGAACAAGGACATTTCATATGCTATAGAAGAGTCAATTCGGTCAGAAAACATACATTGCGAGCTGGATTTGTCATTGAAATGTGGAAGGCTGAGTTGACAGTTATTGGAAGCCATATACTGAGAAATTTTCTGAAGAAAATCAAAATTCAACTCTTTAAATTTACTTCATTCCCGTAGTTCATTAGGTGGTGAGACGTAATGAGAGCTTTGAACACGATCACCCATGATTTCTCGTGAGTGCGCTCCACAAGAAAACCGACAAGCAGTGGGATAGAAACGCTTGGTTCGTTACTGTACCTTATAAGACCTACATTCGTAAAATAAAGATCAAAAAATGAGTTACGATCCAAGTGTTTCTTTTTGGGTGGAATTAATTCGACAGTGGAGGCCTTCGCAACTACTTTGCCGAGGGAAGAACCAGCTAAAGAGTACTTCGCCTGGGTGACTCTGTCCATTAAACTTTGGCCTGTCCCACTGCCAGCTAGCTGCTTTGCCATTTTACCAGCCATGTTCGCGATAGCACCTAATGGGTCAAGAAGACAACTCCGCTTTTTGAAACTGTGCGGGCAAGAAGTAACGATCAAAACAAAAAGGGTGGATTCGGGTAATTATACCCGTTGTTCATTGGTTACCTATACTGACTATTGATGGGTAAAACTTTTCGATGAACCAGAAACTTTCCACTTGCATCAATAACGTCGGCTTATTGTATGTCATACAATTGAATGAGTTTGAGGTCGCAAGATGCAACTGAGCGTTTCATTTTACGAATTGGGTTTACAGTTAGAATCCAAAGTGTTGCATAGATTTTCCGCTGCCAACACATAGACTCAAAGAAATCGGAGATTAGTATGTTTTTAGGCCAAACCCCCAAATATATTATTTACTAACAGTTGAATTCGCTTGAGTTTTATGCGTTTGGCAAATATGGCACCATTGAAACTATAATATTCAACGCGGAGGTTTATCAGGTTACAGTGCATTTGTAACCTCAGGTTGATTCAATTATAACTGCCAAATATAGCATTTTCTAAATTTCTTTCACCGTTTGCAAAGGAATACCATTGTTTCTTGTCTTCATGAGAGAGAATCGAAAACATTGGTTCAGCACAATGTACCCAGCATCCAATTCCATTGTAAATATGCATCTGGGCTGACAATGGTGTTATTTCTTCATAGTTAAATGCATTTAAGGGCAATAATTAAATCTTTGAATATGCAGGGATGTCTTTGTTCACGCGTAGTTATCTCAAGTACCAAAGATTTTCGAAAAGCAGTCTTCATAAAAAACGGCAAATGCCCGCTTGATGGCGTTAAACATTGAAGTTTAAGCTTTAGCCGCTTTACAACATTGTATACAAGCCTTTAGTTTGTCTGTCATCCCAATGCCGAGATTCTTCTCGATTTCTGTTCCTCGGATTGGCGTTCCGAGCCGTTTGCCTGACCATTCGTCATCGGCAGCACTATTGAAGCCTTTCCATATTTTTATATCATCTGCAAACATGGCACACGCACAGTCCAATTCCTGTACTCAATCATTAACGAACAAGTCGGTCCGAACACCGAACCGTGTGACACTCCACTCTCTATGACTGAGCGTCTTGATAGATATGATTTTACACAGACAACTTGGGAACTACCAACGAGAAAAGTGTTTTACGTAAGAAGTGTGCATCTGATGCCAATCACTCTCAAATTCTCTATGAGGCGTTGGTGTAAAACACTGTCGAAGGCATTGCAGAAATCAATGTAGGCGGCTTTTGCATCGAGAGCTCTCGTCCAGCTTTGCATCGTGTAAAGCAGGCTTGTCACAGACGACCTACGCTTACGAAAGCCATATCGTGCATTGGATAAGAGATTGTGTGTTTTTTAAATGAGTCATCAATTCCTTTTGCATGGTCTTCGCCGCTACTTTGCATTGTGTAGAGGTGAGGCTGACGGGTCTGTAGTTGTTCGCGGGTGCAACACTAGCACTTGTTAAGCAGTATGATGCGGACTGTTTCCAAATAGATCTGAAACCTGCCAGTATCGAAAGATTGTTGGCACATAATAAAACAACAGTTTGGCCAGGTGTCAAGCAAGTTCAAGAAAAAACTTTGCTAAAATCTCATTAAGACCGGGAGCTTGCATGACTTCAGCCTTTTTATTTCTTCAAAAATCACTTTTCTATACTGAATAATTTGTGTTCTCATGGTATCGTCATTCGGTGGACTTAGGGCAATTTATCTGCTGAAAACCGACCGAAATCAAAATTCATGGCCTTCTTTGAACTCTCTGATACTTCGACACCTTCACAATTCTTCACAACACGAAGCGGGTTCCTGTTACTTGTGCTCGTTCGTAAGTAGCAATAGAGTGACTTGGTATTTTCGACTGCTGGATGCAGAACATCTCTCTCAAAATCCCATAGTCTTGTGAAATCTAAGCGTTTACCTTGTTCCACTGGATTTTATATTTTTTGAAGGCCTTATTATGGTTCGTTCTGCAAAATGTCTTCCAAGGCATTCTTTTCATATTCATCTCTCCTTTTTAGATCTCTGTTCAGCCACTGACGTCGGTTAGATATCCTGGGCACTAACAGCGGACACTGACTTTGCATTAGATGCAACAACCGCTCCTTAAGTAGATTCCACTCATCAGTGACATCCCCGAGTAGAGAATACGCAATCTATTTGCGATGCCTTAGCTCTCATTTGGCAGAAGTCTCCTTATCATATACTCGACATCGGTTCCTTTCTTAGAGGAAGTATAGACTCTAGTCCGTAATTCCATGAAAGTACTGCGTGATCATATAACAGGGGGTTAAGTGGGTTAAACCGTGCAACTGCGATCTTCAGACCATGGTTACTTAGTGCTGAGGAGGGAAGTCTTTAAAGGCCAGAGTAGTAGAAAGAGTTTATTGTGTACATAACGGAAGAGGAGAATAGATTGACTTGGGAGAGATACGTCCGATCAGTAGGTTGACCGGGCCCAAGTGAGGTCTTAGAGTTATCGGGCCAGAGGACAGATAGAGGGAAATCTTTCATTGGCTAGGTTGGCCTGGAGATTTTGGGCAGAGAGGCAACTTGCGTCGGGCACGCGTGCAAGCTCCTCATTCGTCGCCTCATAGATGCGAGAACTATGATTGGCTGATCGAGACGTCGAGAAAGCACAACGGTGAGCGTTTGGGAATGTGCACTTCGACGCGAGCTAGTCAGGCAGACATGACCCGCTACAATCACTTCATTTGTGTGGAGCTAGAGAGTAGATCATGTGTATACAGTCAGGATGTTTGGCGAAGACGAGATCTGAACAACTAGCCTGCTGTTCTTCACGTGGTCTAGATAGATGGAGGATACTTTGTGTGCGAAGAGCTTGAAGTGTACTCTTTGGAAGACGGTAGTCGGAGGCATTCTCAGAGCAACGCGCTCGTAACTCGTTCTATCTGATGCCGGGTGCACTAAAGCTATGCATGTTTACAGCATCCGGTCTACTGCCGAGCTCCTTTGTGCACACCAGTAGGCAGAACTGTTCGGCTGTCGCTCTCGACGATATCCACCATGTGTTTCCGTAATCTGAAGACAGACGCAGTGACTATAGCTTGATTATATTGCAAGTACACTCGCAGAATCTACCCTGCTCTCTCACCAGTCCCATACTTGCATCCGATGTCAAGACAAATTAACACACATCTGCATCAGTGTCTATCCACCAGCCAACACCAGCCACTCTTACAGAAGAAGAGCAATTCACAATTCGTACAAGCACCGTGCAAGCCTCGAGGAACTAAAGTAAGTGCTCGATGTTAGCATACAATGCAAGACAGGCAGTAAAAACGCTTAAATAAGAAAAAATATCATTACGCTACGTGCCGACAAAGGAGGTGCTACCAGCACTTAGACCAAAGCAGACTATATAGAGAAGATGACACCATTCTTAAGAGACGATTCAATACATAGAAGTCTGCGCACTGACCCCAAACAATCTCAAAACTCCTGCATTTACAAAATTATGGAACGCCAAACGTGCGAGAAATAAATCACAAGAGTTCTTGTCAAATCCAAAAATTAGATATCCCACTGCAAATTACAGTCTCCTTGATCGGTGCACCCAAATATAAAATTCCTAAGTGGCTATTTCACCAAATGCACCCACTTAAAAAGAAAGCTGAGTAATCCATAGAGGATTCAAAAAGATTCTAGAAAAATTAAAACTAGTCTAAGCTTCGGCGGATGAAATCAAAGTTTCATTCGACATGGCCTCGCACTTCACCCAAATTCTTCTGGATTTAGCGAAACGCCGCATCTAAGAACTACTACAGGCCTATATTACTGATATGTCTGCAAACGCTTTACTCAAAGTGTTGCAACTCTGTCTAGAAATCAAGTTCTTCTTTGTACGATCAGTGACTTAAAGGGGCTCCTTTGGGTTTGCCATATCCTACTTTTTTGGCCGAAGCCGTAATGCAGAAATAAGAATCGATAGCTTTTTCCACAACCAAACCAGATTATGGCTGCGCTATGTAGATAAAACGTTTTTCATTCTCAAGGCTGATCATTTGGACCTGCTCCACAGGAAGCCTAACTCAACGTTTCTGGGTATTTAATTCACATCCAAGGCGGAGGTTGATGGACAACTCCCAATTCTGGATGTCCTTTTCCATCGTTATACTGATGGATCACTCCGTACTTCGGTTTATCACAAAGAAACATACTCAGAGGTCATTCTACAATTTGAGAGTAACCACCCAGTCTCCTAAAAAGGGATTCAGACTACAGTCTCCCAAATCAAGATAAAACGCACTGCTCCCATAAGGAAAGTTATCAAGCATAAATAATTAAGTATGCGAAGAAAAAAATAAGCCCTATCCCGTGAGCTTCCGTACGTTCCTGGGGAACATGCACAAATGTAGGTATGAGAAGTTCACGAAATCAGTGCACCTCAGTATCTCGTCCGCATAAAATAAATCAAGGCAGGATGCGAATGAACAAACACAAGGGAAACTGGGATGACTATCTCTGCCTGGGTAATCCCTAGATCAATGGTTAGACCATTGTATTTAACAAGGTTTGATAAACAGGAGAATGCCAGTTCAAAATACAGACGTGCTTAAGCGTGGGCTTGGGCAAGGCGACTCAAAAGGAAGAAAAGGCACATTAACGCTGGTCTGCAAAGTGCCATAACAAAGCCCTTTCTGACGAGGAAACGTACTGGTGTCTGATTTTCAAAAGGTTTGCATTGTCATCAAGTCAAGTCAACTCAAATTTATTGAAGGAAATATATGCAAACGCTGTTGAACTCCCTCTCGGTACATAGAATTTAAGAAATGCATCGGCAAAGCCGAACATTCCAAAGAAGTCGTTGACACAATTTCAAACGACTACTCACTTGTTTCAAGTAATAACCTCACACTCAGTTTACATGAGCCAGCAGTGTAACTGAGGAAGGAGAGCAGACAGTGAAAAAACTCCTAAGGTTGGCTCATAATTCAAAGTGGAATGTCATTTTTGGTTTTTAGGAGAAAAACTGTCGCTCGTGGGGAAGTATGTGAATGATAGGGGTATGATGCTTCTGTGAATGTTGACGGTAGCCATGGCATCCATGACGAGTAATATCTACATCCGAAGGACCATACGAGGAGGAGACCTCGGAGTCACGAGAACGTCCCGAAGACCGGAGATGCGACCATGATACGCCTTTGCTGTGCCAAGAGCCGAGGAACCTGCCACGTCGTCAGCAGTCGGCCGATACGAGAAAGGGGGTGACAAAGCCGCGTAGCCTTGGACCATAGGTGCGGTAGATGCGTCCTCAGACACGATCGGCGCAGATCGCATAGTGAGCAGAGACGTCATAGCTAGATAATGTCTGAAACTCATTTGGTTAAGTACTAATAATAATACTACTTACAAATTACTATTAGTATATATTTATAGCATTTCTAGTATTTCAGGAATTGGATGTAGAGCGCTTCAATTTTTAGATTCGGAATACTTCAGTGATTGGATTTGGAGTACTTAATCTTGACGATACTCATTAAATCGGTCTAGGTTTGCCTTGAAAACATCCACGGAAGGGGACATGACAATATCCGCAGGAAGGGCATTCCATCCCTGGATTACCCTCTTAGAGAAAAAGAATTTTCTTGGGTCAAGTCTTGCCCCAGTCACACGTAATTTGAGGGGGTGTCCTCGCAGCCTAGAGGTGGTGGCCCTCTAGGGGGGCAGCAATCCTGAACACGCAACATGCGAAATGCCTAGATTAGGTCCCCACGTAGCTGCCTGTAATCCAGAGGAAACAAATCAAGATTTACCAATCGGGTCTCATAAGGGAGGTTCCGTTGGCCTCGTACTAATTTTTTTGCGTGTCTTTGTACCCTTTCGAGCTTTTCTTTGTCTTTGGCTGTCCAAGGTCTCCAGGCTTGGATGGCAAATTCCAGTTGAGGTCGCACGAACGTGCCGAATACCTTGCCAAATACAACTTTGTCAAACTTAGCGAAGGCGCGCTTGATTAGATACAAGCTCGACATTGCGGATTAAGCCACTTTCAGGACGTGGAGTGATGGCTTCAGTGAAGACGTGAACCACACCCTCAGGTCTTTCTGAGCCTCTACCTCTGGCAGCGGCGTGTGATTCAGGTAATACACCCTCCGAGGCGTACTTCTGGTTGTACCAAAGCGCATTAGGTTGCATTTGGCCACATTGAATGGCATGAGCCAAGGGGTCGACTATTGCTCCAGTCTATGCAAATTTGCCTGGAGGTTTAATTCATCGTCTTGGTTGCGTATGACCTTCCAAAGTTTTATGTCATCAGCAAACATTGCGATTTCGCAGTCTAGTCCGCTTATGCAGTCATCAATGTATATAAGGAAGAGAATAGGGCCAAGAACAGATCCCTGTGGAACCCCGCTCTCAACTGCTACCTCCGCCGACCGCTGTTCGCCAATACATACGGTCTGGGTACGACCAGTCAAGAAGTTTGCTATCCACTGCAAAAGGTTTCCCCTTACCCCTATGTGGCTGAGCTTGTATAAGAGACGTTGATGGGGCGCCGTGTCAAACGCCTTCTCGAAGTCTACGAAGACTGTATGCACCGTATTCCCTTCATCGATCGCTCGGGTCCATTGTTCTAGACAATAGAGCAGATTGGTCAAGCAGGATCTTCCCCTGCGGAATCCGTGCTGCTTATCAGAAAGAAGTTGATGTTGCTCCAAAAAGTGCATCAGCTCGCGTTTGACTATGCGTTCTACAAGCTTGCAGGATATTGAGATGAGACTGACCGGTCTATAGTTATTTGCGGTCGCCCGACTCCCACTTTTGTGGATGGGTGAGATCCACGCTGCCTTCCAATTGGCTGGCACTTGTCCAGTATTAAGAGAAGCTCGGAATATTAGGTAAAGGGGTACCGCCAACTCTATGGCTAGCTCTTTTAATAGCTTTGAAGGTATCTCATCCGAACCTGACGACTTCGTTTATTTGAGCTGTAGCAGTTCTCGCAGAGCGGTAGCTTCCGTGAGTGCAACTGAGTCTATGGTCTGGATCACACACAGACTGCAGTTAATAGCGATGAACTCAGACTCTCTCGTAAAGACCGACTGAAAGAAGCAGGATAGATGTTCCGCCTTTTCGTTAATCTCGGAAATTGCTACACTGTCGTCTGTTTTTAGCAGAGGAATAGGGTCTCTTTTTCGAGTACATTGCCTAACGTAGCTGTAGAAAAGCTTTGGGTTTCCTACTGCACGGTTTATTAGATTAATCTCGATGTTTTGGTGGCTAATTCATATCCGGCTCTTAAACTTGTTTCTCTGCGCCTTATACCTATTTTACGATTCGGGGGTCCTCTTTTTTTCGATAGATTTTGAACATCCTACCTTTGCGGTTTACTTCGCTCTTTAGTGTCGGCGGTAGCCATCGAGGCCTATTTGTTACTTTCTTTACCGTGATAGGACAGAAATCGGTAATTAGTCCGTGTAATACGGCTTTGAATGCCGACCAATCATCGAGAACGCACCCGTTGAATAGTTCGTTCCAGTCTATCTCGCTCACTGTGGTTTTCATTTGTGTAAAGTCCCCTCTCCAGATGTTGCGTCTGGTTACCGCACTACGATCGGGCACAGAGAAGAGTGAATATTCTCACTGTAGCACTACGTGATCAATTTTTCCGAGAGGTGGTAAACAATTTACAATGTCCACGCTATCAGGTGCTTTGGTAAGTACTAGGTCTAAGCAATTAGCTTGTTGCCCTTCGCGTAGTCTGGTCGGATATAGGACGTGTTGCGTTAGGAAAGATGCCTGTACTGGGTGCAGGAGTCGTCGATCGAAATTTTTGCTTCTGAGCCGGGCACAGAACTCACATTCCAGTCGATATGGGGGGCGTTAAAGTCTCCCATGACCATGACATCGGATCTCCTAGCAATTTCTTCGACTCCTTCTATCAGACTATTGTCTGACTGTTGGTTGCTCGATGGTGGACGGTAGACCGCCATGATGTCAAGGGTCTGTGACCCCGGTGTTCTAACGGTGAGCCATATTGCCTCTATATTGCCCGAAAGGTTTTCGGATTTGTCGGACACAAGCAGGCCGTGTCTAACATAGATTAGCACACCCCCACCTTGACGCCCGACTCTATCTTTTCGGAAAACTTGAAACCCGGGGAGAGCAATTTCCTGGTCGCCTACCTTCGTGGACAACCATGTTTCTGTTATGCAGACGACGTCTGTTTCCAGTTGGCACGTAATAATTTTAAGCTCATCTAATTTGGAGAGCAGGCTTTGTGCATTTGTGTACATGCACTTTAGTTTCTTTGTACGGTGTAACCCGGTCGTGACAGTCACTTCCTAACCGTCGTTCGGAGTATTACGGTTTGGTTCAATGTTTTCTTCTGAATTATCTTCCCGTTGAAAATTTTCAGGCCTACCTCGCCATTCTTGTTCCTCGACTGTAGTTCCGCTACGTAGTCGTGTTTATTGCCTGTTTACAGACAAGGTTACAATAAAATATGTATGTAGTAGAAGTTCGAGCTAACAGGGAAAACGAAACTCATCAATGTTTTTACTGGTGTTTGTCAGTAACTGGTGTTCTGCAGAGGTAAAAAAAACATTGTGACTCACTGAATGATAGTAGTTCGGGGCGCGGTAGGATTGGCACGGTTCCGTGTTATGGGGCCGGTATTCCGCACCAGACACCAGGCTCGTTGGCGGATGGTTGTTCGCTGTCGGCTGAAGAATTAGACGGTTGTAGGCTGCAAAGTCAGCAACACTGTCCTCAGGTTGAAGGCCGGCTTAGGGCTCAGAGTCCGCAAACGCCATCAGAGTGGAAGAGAGAAATTCAGCACCCAAAATTTGTGAAAGACGTCCTGGAGGTAGAAAACTAGTGGTATTTCTCTTAAACAACGGAAATCTTTGCTGAATTCTGCTATTTCTGGGTAGCTTACGTCAGATTCTCATAGAGTTTACTGAACAGGACTGACGATATCCAGTTGTGCGTGGCAGAGGAAGAAGTCAAGAAAGTCACCTCGGATACCGGTGCGCCGAGAGTGGCCAGGCTGTCCCGAAACAGTAAAGGAGATTAAAAGTACGACTGTGTAAAGGCTTAAACAACAAAAATAGCACCCTTCTATAATCTTCAAATACATAAGGGATCAAGGTTCGAAAGGACCACGCCACCGTTGTTAGTTCAGATTACAGTGGTCTGAAAAGAAAACTCTTTCAGCCTATAAACGCTGAACCGATTTTAGTTTTCTCCGTTCACCAGCGCACAGAAGGCTAAATAGAAGCGAGCAGTATTCCAGACTGGGCATAACGTACAGTTTTTTTCGAAAACTGGTTTTACATTTCGGAAAGTAAACCCGGTAGTTCGACGTCCGCAGGCGTCCTTTGGGAAAATGGGGAAGATTTATTCAGCAAGTTTTTTACCCTGGATCCCCAGGTTGTCGTCAGACTTGACAAACTGTGCTGCTACAGTCGTCTAGTGTGGGCGCTAATTGGTTGTTGCAATTTGCGCAATGCCATGGTGGACATTATTAGCAGTTGCAATGGCGTAATGGCTAATTGGTAGCTGTAAAATGCGTCGGTCCGGGGTCAGTCCGGGTCCTCCGGTGTGAGTGCTAATTGCGGTTCATACTGGTCCATAGGTGTCGGCCCTCGTCTCTTCCAACATTCTTTGATATGTTTGTACACTCCATCCAACTTGATACGCCGGTTGGTGCATGAATCATTGGAGTGCATGACCTCAAGAAATTCTCGGCCTTTTTTGGAGGAGCAAACTCCGGGGATGCGTGTTTTTTCGCATGCAAAGTTATGTCTTGTGTCAAGGCAATGCATAACCACTTCTGACACGTGGTCACGTCTCTTCACTGCTAATTGCAACGCGGATCGATGTGAAAACTACGGTTGACAGTATTGCCGTCAAAGACTAGGGAGAGTGGAATGGCCATTTCGGCTTATAAGCCGAAGCTCGAACTCGTAACATTTTCGATCAGAATCTAACGCTCTAGCCATTGAGACACGAGCTCCTTGTCTTGCCGATCTACCGTTATCTATGAATCCATACATTCTCCTACATGGGGCCTAGTGGTCAATTCAACTTTACTTAGCGCGCCGAAGTGGAGAGATGGGATCATTCAAATCAACAACACGAAAGTTTCCCAAATCAGAAGTCGGAGAAGACTGATGAGTGTTGACAACCGTTGCTGAGCGACAGAACCTTACGAGGCCGCTGTACGCATCCAGCCAGTACACCCTAAGGATAGGGTTGGCTACCTCGATTAGAATGAAGTCATCTAAAAATCCCATGCGAAGCTCGTGATACGGTATATTGTGGTCAAAGAGGAAGGTTCGTCTCCACACACATCCACGAGCACCAGTTGGCAGCGAAAAGGTGTGACCTTTTGTCCGAAATGGCTGTGCATTGCCTTGACACGGGACACGCCTTGGCATGGGACAAAACACGCTAGGCCGTTTGGATCAGGTTAGACTATGAATGGAACAAGCGATTGTCAGCGATACAATTACAGTAGTCGCCGATTATTAAGCCCACGGTAAATAGGCCCAGCCGCGTATTAAGCCCGAATCAGCTTGGGACGGAATTTTACATAGCAATATCCGCCGGCTAATAAGCCCAGTCGCCGGCTACAAAGCTCAGTTTGCCAACAGGACAGAGTTAGATTCTCATCTCTTGTACATAACCACGCTCTGCAGTACGTATGTAATGTATAGTGCCTATCCTGCGTTTGCTAATCAAGAACTAGGACTCTCCGGTTATTGCGCCCGCCACTTATTAAGCCCACTTTGGTCTGGGCCCGAGGTGGGCTTAATAACCGGTGACTACTGTATAGTCCTTACGAAACTTACTGGTGAACCTTGTGAATACTTCTACTCTCCGCCATTCATGCAGCTCTCAGGAACTCGTGCTCAACATGCTCCGTTATCGGTTTCTGATATAAGTCAGTAGAAGGTGTCCGTTAAGTGCACCTGGAGTTTATACTCCCAAATTACTGGTAATATGGGTTGCAGTTTGATCTTGTCTTGTGGAGGCAAAATATGGGATCAAATCTAGTTAAAAAACAATATCCGCCATCACTACCAGAGGCTAAAACAGGTAATTGTTCTCATGCTCAATTTTCAAGTGAGTTCCAGGCTCCTGTTCTTTATTTTTCTATTTTTACAGTCTTCGCATTTCTGCTTGATACGCCAACGCACCGTGAAAGCTGGGGTCCATGTTAATACATAATTAATATATTACTTTCTTATTGTTAGTAGATAGTGCTGTTGACTGAGGGCACCAAACAAGGTCAGCGAAAGTACGTATTCAAGTATTCATCATCAGGCCTGTAGAGTAAAATGTGTTGAGAAGGAAAATATGCGATCGCTGGGACAATATTTTTAGTCGCCTGACGTTTCAACATCTGTTGCAGATTTTTAACCAGAGACATCAGCAGAAAATAGTAACAGAAACGGGGGTACATGCACAGGAAGTTGCATAGGACACAGTCATTGCTGCATACGCATGACAAATAACGACAATTACCGATAACTGCTCTCTTGTGCGTGGATTGCCTGCTGAGCGGCATGCGGACTTGCATCACGCGTGTTGGAATTGGACGTGATGATTGCTCGGCCATCTGGTTCCTTGGTTTTGGAATAAGACGATGCGGTAGCCTGTGAGTTCCCCAACTGGCCATTTGCTTTGAACAAACTGAGCCTCAGCACCGAAGATGCTTTGGGCAAGTCGTTACACTTGTTTATGGACTAGAGGCCCGTAAACCATGACGCAAATAGTTCTCGGCTAACACGATTATCATCTGTTGTGAGAATTTCGGCCTCAGCAAATTTGAATAAGCGGCCAGGTCTCGTCGAATGAGCCGCGCAACTTGAGAATTGGCATCATTTCGCCGCACTGCTGCTGCATCTTCGGCAATTCGCGTCTTGAGAAGTCTGCCAGTTTCTCCGATATAGCTGCTTCATCCGCAACTGCATCAGGTCCTGCAGAAGACTCCAGATGTTTCTTGCCGTGGCAGTGGGTCTTTCTGCTTCCTCCGAGGAACCAGATGTCCCACTGACGGCATCTGTTTCTTCTCATTTGCTTCCTAGGAATCGTATTCTCGCTTGTATTGAAAAGTTAAAATTCTATGAGGTCAGTCTCAGTGGGATTCGTATCTGCGAAAGCAAGGAACTGGCTTACATTTGCTTATTACTGTGCTTGAATCCTACCGTGAACAACGAGTTTTGCACAACTGGGTCAAATGACTAATAATAGAACAACAGTAAATAATTTCAAGGATGATAATTATTAGCTAATAGTACTTAACAGTAAAAGATCTACCGCAACGATTGTGGTGGCCTAAAGACAAAAAAATTCAGGAAAGCGACAAAAACTATGCAAGTACTGAACTCCAACAGCAACCACGCGATCAGCCACAAACGTTATCGCGTAAGGACGCTTTATCAGCTGCCGAGACGCGCTGCAGTTAACCAGAAGAAAAAATTGCCGCAATAAAATATTTTCGACGGGTGTCCAGAGTAAATTACTACCCGCGCAACTTCGTCAATAGGTGTATGGGCAAGCGATATAGCCAACAAACTCACATCGGCTTCAGATTTTGGCGAGTGATTCCGTATGGCAAAAACGTCTTGGAGGCCGCCGGCCGCCTTCTCGCACAACTTGGAGTTGGAGTCGCACACAGGCCGGCGGCAAACATAAGGCGTCAGATAATGAAGCCGAAAGACCTATTACCAGTGAAAGAACCATCTGGAGTCGTCTACGGGATCTGGTGCAGTTGCGGGCAAAGCAGCTATGTCGGAGAAACTGGCAGGCTTCTCAAGACGCGAATTGCCGAACACGCGGCAGCAGTGCGGCGAAATGATGCCAATTCTCAGGTTGCGGCTCATTCGACGAGACCCGGCCACACATCCAAATTTTATGAGGCTGAAATTCTCGCGAGAGGGGACAATCGACTGAGCCGAGAAGTACTTGAGTCATGTTTCACGGGCCCCCAATCCATCAACAAGTACAACGATTTGCCTAATCCATATTCGGTGCCAAGACTCAATTTGGTCAAAGCAGGTCACCGCTTGAGCGACGGACAGGCCACCGCCTCATCTTACAGCAGTACCGGAGGGCCATATGACCGGGCAATAATCACACTCGAGTCCACCACGCGTGATGAAAGGTCAGCAGTTCAGAGCCCACATGCCGTTCAACTGACCACCAACGCTCAAGAAGGGAATTACGGTTAATTGTAATTGTATGTTTGCAGTAATTCCTGTATCCTATATATCCTGCGAACTCCTGTGCATATGCTACCCTATCTGCTATTGCTCTCTGACTATGTCTCTGATGACGAATCAGGCGGATAAAAGTATTGTCCCAGCGATCGAGTCGTCTTCTTCTCAAGGGGCTTCCGTTAGTGGTCGGGAGAACGTTCATCAACGAGTGTCAATATATGATTCACTCGCTTGTTATGATGTCACAACACAGTCTACAACTTCTGGTAGATTGTGTAGAGTAATGCACAGTTGCTTCCGAAAAATTGCATAGAACTTCGTTTAGAAATATTCATAAGAAGGCACAACGTAGGCTATGCTGCCAAATTTGCGTAATCCGTACTGCTTTTCCACTACCATGTTCCAAAAAGGGTCAGTTTCCTACAAGGCAATCATCCGAATTCTTTCTACGAAATCCGATCAGCTTTTGTACGCGCAGTCAACTCACAAGAAAACTAAGTCCTAAATCAGTAAATACCTTGGAGAGTTTACAATTTCACGACTCGCTGAGAAGGTACCCGTTCGGGTTCCTGTCAATCACAACTCAATCCCACCCGGCATGTGCGTTTGCTTAGTTCCCATCTTTTTTGAAGTTAGCCACTACCACCATCGCCCAACACTCACGTGAACTTTGGTCTGAGCCAACTACAAAGGTTTTGTTCAAGGAGTCACAAAAAAACAATGTTGTGTGTGTGAACGTGTGATTTAAAAAAATGTTGCCATAAATGGCCTCCGGGTACACTGCAGCCAATGTTTAACTTGACGCTTCATCGGGTCATTGGGTTGGTAGCTTAAATTAGGTGGTCGGATGAGAGAACCGATGCTTTCTATTATGACGGCCTAACGAACAACCTTAGCAAGCAGTAGTTTGCAAGGTATAGCCGCACTCCAAGCAGGCTATTGATTGGCCTACATGGGCGAATGTACACAAGCTGTCAGTCGATTGATTATTCAGAATTTGAGCTACGGTCATCCACTGAGCCAACAACCAATGGGACCGGCCACTATTTCAGAAGAGAATCGGATTGGTTCGTGGACCTATCTTACACACGTTCGTTTCCCTTATTTTGTTCTACCTCTAACACTCAAGGACTTCCGCTTTCTGCAGACTTCCTGTTGTTTTCTCTCTTTGGGGGCTCACATGAGGCGTAGTTAGACGGCGAATATTTTGGCCTGGGCGTCCGTTACAACAACTTGGTGAGGTGATACCTCGGTCTGGGCCTTCCGTTACAAAACTTTCTACGTAGTATGATCACCTTAACCAGGTTGAAGCATACAATCATCTGAGATCATGGGCGAGTCGGCTGTGTCAATAAGCAGCGAAGGCGAGTTTAAACGTTTTTGAGCCATGCATAGCTCATAGCATTAACCACTAGATGTTTTTTCAGATAACTGAAGCACTGTTTTCCCGAAATAAAATTGAATAGGGCAAAGGCGATGAAATACGCAGGATTTACTGAGGCCACAGAAATTCGTGACCTCTTCTTCAACTGCGTACAGTCCTTGGTAAAATGTCCAATTCAATATCGACCTAGAGGGCGAAAACAGAACGTGAACTGTTGGTCCGCCAATGCAAGCTAACATGTGAGTCCCAGGAAGTAATTGTGATGCAGAAGACGACTCGATCGCTGGGACAATACCTTTATTCGCATATCCGTCGCGAATTTATCATCAGATATATAAGCACAGCGCAGTAGCAGATACAGGTAGTGTGTGCACAGGAGTTTTTGCCGTATAAGACAGTTAAAATTTAAACGTGGAAAAATCGATAACTGTTTGGTATGAGCGCTTATTTGCTACGTCAGGCGTAGGATGACCTAGTGGCTTTTCCGTTCCCCAAATGGTGATTTGCTTTGGCCGCATTAAGTCTCAACACCGAATATAGATTGGGCAAATCGTTGCACTTTTGATGGAACGGGGGCCTATGAAACATGACTCAAGTAATTCTCGGCTCACCCGATTCTCAATACGTCGTGATACGCCTGACGTAACGAATCAGCACTCACACCAAACAGTTATCGATTTTTGCACACGTTTAAATTTTACCTGTCTTATATGGCAAAATTCCTGCGCACACACTACCTCTATCTGCTACTGTGATGTGATTATGTCTCTGATGATGAATCCGCGACGGATATCGAAACGTCAGGTGAATAAAAGTATTGTCCCGGCGATAGAGTTGTCTTCTTCTCGGCTGTTGATCTGGTATGCTGGTACAATTGGGGAGAGCGACAGGAGGGAAGTTATTTAAGCACAGCAATTTACAGTTTAATCACGTTGTAACTTACCATACTAACAGCCTAGATACTTGCTAAAAGGCCCAGACACGTGTTTCGCCGGTATTCTGCCGCTGCTTGACACAGCTGCGAGGTGTCCGGCTCATCAGTGGGTCCCCCGGCTTTCCCTATCTGCTTTCTGGTTGATACACCCGTTTCGAAATTTCAGCTTTTTAACCCCCAGAGAAATTAACTTCTGTTCGCGGTATAGATCAATATATTTAAGGTCTATAGGCGTAGACCGAAATTGTAAGTGTATATTTGTGTTGGAACCCGTCAACCCCTATGAAATATACACCTTCTGTCATCAGACAGTCTTTAGTAGTATAAATTGACGCTGTAACTTACCATACTAACATCCTAGGTACTTGCCAAAGGCCCAGACACGTGTTTCGCCGGTATTCTGCCGCTGCTTGACACAGCTGCGGGGGGTCCGGTTCATCAGTGGGTGAGAAATTAATTTCTCGAGAGATTAAAAAGCTGAAGTTTAATCTCGCTTAACAGATTGTTACGGTCAGATCCGAAGGGTTGGAAGTTGCCAAATAAGCAATAATCCTATCACATTTGCACGTCTATACGAGAGGGAATACAGGGCAATATTTTAGCATTTGTGTGTAGCGACCTTGTATTTCTAAGCCACGCTTCCCTCGGACGCCGCGAGGACAAACCTGTCAAGGTCATTCTCTGTCTGGCTCACTGGCCACCCACTTCGCAAGGCCAGTTTAGGGGGAGTCGTTTACGCTCATTCACTTCCAGACACGGTGATCGACTTGCTGGACTGCGCCTCTGGACTCCAGCCCATTCATGGCTGGACTGCACTTGTCTGGGAGTCCCTTACCCATTACTTACATTCTACTCCTTCTAACCTTATTAAATCATTCATAACACTCTGGCCTTCCATGCCTTATCCTATCAAATAGCTTACACATATTGGGATACGTTCTATCGCCTATTATCTGGCAGGACCACATCGTATCCCACATGTGGATGAACACTCACTGCTCGCTAACGGAACTCACTCCTCCCGGTCGAGCTTGCGGCTCACGCTTGCGCTCTGTCAGCGGCCGCATGGTGATTAATATTACATGCAGATGAACACTACTGACAAATAAGAGTTAGGGTTTATTTTCTGCTCACCGGAATGAATTTGTGTATTTGCTGACGTTTCGGACAGCTGGGGTGGCTGTCCTTTGTCGAAGCGAATACTGACTTTATCGATCAGAATGCTTAAAGTCGTGGCTGTGTGTGTTGGCCTTGAGCTGATCAATTTTTCTCCGGTCGCTGTTTGGACATGCGGGTAGATTTAGGCTTGGCGTGACGGCAGTTGGTGTTCTGCTTCGTCCCCACGGTAGAGGATGCTGGTAATCCTGCTCCCTCTTCCGGTGGTTTCGCCACAGTGTCGTCTTCGTCTGTAAATTCTGACGTCGGTTTGGCCATACCCTGTTCTTTATTAACGTAATGGCGTAGGACTTTGTAGGCCGCAGGGAGGTCCAGGTGCCGTCTGCGTAGCATGCCTCAAGCGTTAATCTTTCAGCTTTTGAGGCTCTTCGGCCTACGATGATCGTTCCTTGAATATGAAAGTTGTGGCCTGCCTCTCCGATATATGTTGCAAACTGTGAGTTAGGGTCTAGTCTCCGGGACACCGCTTTGTGTTCCTGTAGACGGGTCTGCAATTTGCGTCCTGTTTCTCCAGCGTAATTACAGTCCTCATCATTGCAACGTATTTGTACACAACTGCGAAAGTTCCAGCAGGGGGCAGTCTGTCTTTAGGTTGCATCACCCTGCAGCATATTTTCGCCTAAGGTCGATGGGTTATGCCTACTTCAGCGAGTCGCAATAGTCGAGAGACTGCTTCGGAGACTCCTTTTATGTAGGGGATGGTCCTCCAGGCTTCGGGTTGCTGTTTTGCTGGCCGTCGTCTGTTCACTTGGCGCTTGCTTTGGTTAATAAAAGAATTCGGGTAGCCATTAGCTCGAAAGAGGTCATGTAGGTATTTTTGTTCTACTCTTTTGTCAGCTTGTGTGCTGTAATGTGTTTCAACTCTTTGGAAAAGAGTACGAAAGCAGCTATTTTTTTAGACAGAGGGTGGTTGCTGTTGAAGTGGAGTATTTGTTTCGTGCTGGTGGCTTTACTGAATACTGTGGTTTGCAGTAGTTCAGTTGAACAATAGCGCACCAGGACACCGAGGGAGGGTATTTCTTTTCGCTTCCATCGTGAATTGGATATTTTGGGACAACTGAGACTAGAACGATCATTTATAGCTACTTGGCCATCATCAGGCTGTCCTAACCAATCACTCAGATGGTGCACCACCCAAGGCTCAAACTCATGAACTGTTTTTTAAAATTTTATTGAAAGTCCTAAAAATCCTTAACTATCGCTGACTTTTCCCACTATATCTCTCCTCTCCAGCTTGAGAGCCATGACCCTATGAGATCCACAGTCACAGGGTCAGAGGGACTAATCCGAAAAAAAGGATAACCTTTCATCATCCGAGGGGAGACATAAATATAATTTTCGTCAATTAATAGGGGGGTTTTGGTGGATTTCACTAATTCATTTGACGTACCGAGGCCACCGAGTGCTTTAAAAGTGGATCAAATTAAATATTTTTCATCCCAGCCTTATCTTTAACAGGCAAACGACGGAAAGCCATAACAACCGTCACTAATTCGAGGCAGATTTGACAAATACATTCATAATTTAATTTGGAGCAACTGGAAATATTTTGCAGACGCCGTAGCTTGTCAGAGCTTTCAGAAATCGCCGAATCTTGTTTTTTTATTAGACTGGACTTGAACCAGCGACGGCTTTTCAAACTGTTCAAGAATAACGCAAACCGGTTAACACCAGGCAAGATACTCTACAAGATTTTGGGACTTAGCGTTTACTAGGTAGGTTGAGGTACTGCTGATTGAATGCGTGATGTTCCCTTGCGGTACAACTTGCTCTCAAGCAGCGCTTCAGCGGTGAATTATTTGGCCAGAATACTTTCGTACTGTTGCCGCATGAGGGGTCCAGCAATTTTTTTGAATAACAAAAAACACAGATCGCGACCCATGTGGATCTGCAAGTCCTTTCAACGACTCGAAGCGATACACAATTAAGAATTAGTTGACGTTTTGATATATTACTAAAGGATAGTAAGTAAACATTATTTTTATAATATACCCTGGTAAATTATGGGTTCCTACGTGGCGACTGGAATACGCACTTTTTGTTCATTTATCGTTATAAGCCAACACCATCTCAAATCCAGGTCCTGGGAGGGTGCTGACCTCGAAGTCTGTTCAGTATGCCGTCGAGTTAGGGTCTTCTGTAATCAATAAGTGATACTGTCACGTTCATCTGTGAATAATTTATCCTCGGCAGTCGACCAGGTTGACACCCGAATAGCCCAGATTAAAACACGCATGATGCAGGATTGTAGATCACGTGATGCAACCTTTGGCTTAATACAAAGCTCAGTGACCCCCCAAGTGACCCGGGATCAGTTATTCGAAACCCGGCATGGGTGGCTGCCAACAGGGGAATAAGAAATTTTGATGTCAGTCTCCTTTGGCGTTATATATATATAGATTCTTTGAGCAACCACATTCAGTTGTTTGTATCAATAAATCATGCGCGGTAGCTTAGTCATTCGGTGTGGCTTTTGTATGGTTTACTAAGCCAAAAAGCAGGCATTTACTGGCGCTTGAGGGTGATTTTGAGGTCCGCAGGGCCAACACCTCGCTTAGGGAACACCGACATGGCAGCGGATAAAACAGTCGGCTCTCTCTCTCTCTCTACACCTTCACAACCCTTGACCCCAGAGGTAGTCAGTGGTCTGTATGAGTGCACACACGCCAATGCAGACACGGACAAGACGCGAAGACGGCCTGACGGGTCACCGTCACCGCCCTGGGGTCGTCAGTCGGTTTGAGTGAGGGCACGTGGGTGGGTGGGTGGGTGTTTGCGTGTCGGGTCCAGCGGGAGGGCGCAAACACGCAAACATGTGATTACCATTTTTGCGAGCCGCGTGTTTGCGTGTGCCTACACACACACGACGCTGGCTTCGGACCAATCAGCACAGGCCAGGTCCCGCCGCCACCACACCGCGGAAAGCAGGGTGCAGGGTGCACACACATACACACACAAACCTGCATGTGATCGCTGCCGTGTGCATTTGCGTCTCCCTGCGTGTGGGTGCGCGTTTTCGGGCGCGGACGCACTTGTGCGTGTGTGTATGATCGGCGGTTGCTCCTCTATCGATCGCGATCTAGGCGCACACAGGCGGCGACGGTGGCCTATGGTCCAGTGTCGGAACGCTGGGCTCGCTGCTGTTACTGCGGCTGCATGCCACGGAGCGAGCGAGAGAGAGCTAGCGTCTACACTGGGTGTGCGTGTGTAACCTAGCGACGAGGGCGGTCTTGTGACCCACGTAGGTAGCGCTGCAGTGGAGGCGCAACCACCAAGGCTCGTGCGCGGGGGGCAGCTGGCGCGCTGACGACGCTCTTCTTCCCCGCTGTGACGGACGTCACACAGCGCCTCGTCAACTAACCGTAAGGGGCATTTATCGTGGGAATAATTTGTTCTGTTCTTTGAAATGAGCTGACGCAAACTGTGAGTAGAGCCGAAGGTTAGGAAGTAGAAGCATTCACAGACTGAGGTCAGTGTCGTGACGGACTGCACACTGGCGTTTTCGTTAATTGAGGCAAATGTTCGTATTCGAGGAACATGTATATTGTGAGGAGAAGAAGTTTTATCGAACACCGGAATCATGATTTCATTGGTCTGAGCTTTCGGGCTCCTGCATAAGTCCATCGTCAGAGATGGGAAAGCAGCAACAAATGGGGTGGCTAGTTCTGGCGTGTGTACAAAACAACTAGAATTTGAGCGTGTATACTATGCTACTGATCTGATCATTTGCAATTCGATGAAGCCTTTACCAGTTCCTCATACGAAGGATGCTATGCCGTTGCACGCCACTTCAAACTGCATTTGTGAATTTACGTGTACTTGCGGATGCAAGTACATAGGGCGAACGCAGAGGCAATTGGCCACCAGAGCTCAGGAACATTTACCTAGCTGGCTAATGAAACAAGAAAACAGAATTCCCCGGTCATCAATAACTGAACATTTGCTAGACTCGGGCCATTCTGTTGACCCCAAAACGTCCTTCCGAGTACTTGGTCAGGCACGAACAACTCGCACCTTACGCTACCTGGAGGCAGCCTATATACGGCGGGTCAAACCCGACCTATGTAAACAGTTGGAGCATATAGTGAACCTAACTTTGCCTTGGTAACATTGTCTCCCTGTTTATACATTTTTCCTCCCAAGGTGTTTTTTCCCTGTTATTTTTGCTGACCTTAGCGTTTGAACTTCTCATGTTATTGATTAGCCACTTGGCCACTTCTTATGACCTTGTGTTTATATCGATTTTTCTGTATGAATTCATTGTGTATCTTCTCATTTGTGATTCACGTTAAGTAATGAGAGGCGGCAACTGACGAGCTCTCTCGACATGATATGGATCAAATAAATCATTTTGCTGCTATTGCCAAATTTAAAATCAATAATTATGTGGTTTGGCCGCCGAATCGCCACTGCGGACTATGTCAATCTGTGCTAGTGGGCGAGATCGGCATGTTGGGTGGGATTATTTAAAGAAATAAAATCGTCAACGAAAACAAGCTGACTGAAGTGGATAAAGTTCTGTTGGTAAGATATGGAGACCACAACTTCCCCCCTCCCCCCACCTATCATAATACAGTAGCCGCCGGCTATTAAGCCCACCTCGGGCCCAGACCAATTTGGGCTTAATAAGCGGCGGACGCACTAAGCGGAGACTCCTAGTTCTTGATTAGCAAACGCATGACAGGCACTGTACATTACATACGTACTGTATTATGTGTAGAGCTTGGTTATGTATAAGAACATAATTCTGTTTGTCTGTATTTTACGTAATAAAAAAATTAACAAAAATTATTTGCGACACATAATCAGTTGCGCACGCAGAGAGATGAGAATTTCACTCTTTCCTGTCGGCAAACTGGGCTTTGTAGCCGGCGGCTGGGCTTATTAGCCGGCGGATTTTGCTATGCAAAATTCCGTCCCAAGCTGATGTGGGCTTAAGACGCGGCTGGGCCTATTAGCCATGGGCTTAATAACCGGTAACTACTGTACAGGTCAGGAAGGAGACACCAGGGCTAGGATTTGAGTTAGGGTTTGGGCTGGCCTTAAAATACGAGAATATATGTTAAAGGCAGGCCTAACGACTAGTTATCACACTGTTCTGATTACTCGTCTCACCGTGCATTATCGATCGGTGAAATCCGCGCGAGTGATGTAATCGATCAAGCCACGGGCCGTAATTAGTGTGCTGTCATATCATTCCGTTCAGCCCGAAAGCCACTCAGCATATTTGAGGCCACAATCTGATTGGTCCAATCTATACGCTGTGCTTGCCATAAATACGTTGTATTGGGTAGGCTAAAAGACTTCTGCTTTCTTCCTTACTGCTTTCTTCCTTTGGGGTTCAATCAAGGCGTAAGAAGGCGGTGATATCTCGGTCTTGGCAATATTTACAACAATATCTTCCCTCCCCGAAATTATGTGCAAGGCTACTTGCGTTAAGGTGGGGCGGGCGGGCGGCGGGACCTGGTTCTGTACCCCTTCCTAACTCGACTGTCTTGTGTTGCTGCTGCAACACCGCCTTTCACCACTCCTTAGTCTGTGCTACGAAACCCTGAAAGATCAAATTACTCAAAAGGGTCCTCTTCACAGGGGGCTCCCCCCTCTCCAGTGTTGCAACGGTAGCCCAGGCCGAGATGTCCCCGCCTAAGTTCGTTTTGTCTGAGCCCCCAAGGAAGAACACGACAAGAAATGGGTGCTGTTGCTCTCTGTCTATGTCTCTGATAACGAATCCGCGACGGATATCGAAAAGTCAGGCGAATAAAAGTATTGTCCCAGTGATCGAGTCGTCTTCTTCTTCTTCTTCTCGAAAGAAGAAGTCTTTGGGTGTAAAAGGTAAAACACATTTAGGGCAACCAACGCGTGTTAACTGTGTCCATTGAGCCAATCAGCTTCTCTTCTGATGTAGGTAGTGGCAGGATTGGCTGGTGACTCACGGCAGACTGCAAATTGAATTTCAAGTTATCGATTGATCGACTGCAAGTCTGTGTTCGCCTCGTGTAGGCCGATCGATAACCTGCTGTAAGTGCAGCTAGCGCTTGCAAGCTAACTGCTTGCGAAGGCTGTTCGGTAGGTTCATCCTAACACTCGATGCTGCGCTGCCCTCGGATGCAGAATGAGGATCTCGATGCGTCTGGGTTGTGCCTCCGTTACCGATTATCTCAGTTCTAACTCTTGGTTGGCGCTAACACCGGGATGGGACGCTATTGGCCGCATAGAGTTTAGGTCCGCTGTCCCTCCCTCCTTCCCCTCACGGTCATTGTTTTTCCGCCCACCCAAGATCGGTACACACGGCGGACTACTCGTCGAGGCAGAGTTGAGACCCACCGCCAACGCGGCGTTGACGTAGACGACCCGTCTTGCCTTCCGCGAACCTCTTACTCACACACGCACGCAGGCAGCGGGCAACGCCTCAGCTGTTCCGTTCCGTCTGCACGCCGGAGTGACTCACTCTCTGGGCCTACTTTGGGGTAGTTGGCTGACCCCACAGGACCGGTGACTCAGCCCAGCGCTTTCCTGGCGGACCAGAGCCACACACACGCACGCACCAATGACGATACTCTGTCGGCGGCGCGAGGTCGCGAGGAGTCCAGCTGATTAATGGTGAGATGCAAATCCGCTCCCAGACATCACCCCGTTGCCCCCCCCCCCCCCCCCCCTCCCGCCGATAATATCAGCAATTTGTCTTGCGGTGGTTAACGCCTTGGCGTGCGTCGCGCGCATGTTTCGCGTGTGTCAATGGGCGGGTCGCCGCCGTCCTGTGTGCGTCCATAATCCCTGCCCCCGTCCACCCCCTCCCCCGCTGAGGTCGCCTATTTTTCCCGGTTCTGGGGGGCGCTAAACTGCTGCCGGACTGTTTGGTCGGTCGGTGCCAGGAGAAACCGTGTGACCTGGAAGATCAAACAATCCGGAGGTCTGCTCTTTGGGAGAGGCCCCGTGCAAGGGAAAAAAAGCGCGGGTATCGGTCCTCGCTAATTGCGTTTGCAGGGCATTCGGGTGCGGAATGGGGTGAGGGGAGGGGGTCTGGACGGTTCTGGGTTGAGAAACTTTACTGATTTCCTTCCAATAGTGGCGGCCTGGAGACTAGACCTTAACTCACAGCTTGCAACACATACCAGAGAGACTGGCCACAACTTCGATATTCAAGGAACGACCATCTTAGGGCGAGGAGCCTCAAAAGCTAAAAGATTGACGCTTGAGGCATGGTACTCAAACGCCAACTCTGTTAACAGGCATCTGGACCTCCCTTCGTAAGTCAAGGACAGGACACGGTCAAACCAAAGTCAGAACTTGCAGACGAAGACGGCACTGTGACGAAACCACCGGAAGAAGGAGAAGGATTACCGGCATCCTCTACCGTGGGGACGAAACAGAAAACCAACTGCCGTCACGCCGAGCCAAAATCCACATGCATGGCCAAACAGCGGCCGGAGAAAAATCGATCAGCCCAAGGCGAACACGCACAGCCGCAACTTTAAACTTGCTGATCGATAAAGTCAGTATTCACTTCGAGGAGGGACAGCCGATCTAGCTGTCCGAAATTTCAGCAAATCCACAAATTTATTCCAGTGGACAGAGGATGAACTCAATCCCCTATCCCCAACAGCTGTCGAAAATGGAGAGAGGATACCGACACTTCGGCTGTGTTATGGCTTTGACTAGGCAGGGTGAATAAACGCATAACGGTCAGTCCAACCTCCTAGGGATTAGTAGTCGTAGCTATACCCAAAGTACGTGCACCGGATTCGTCTGACAGCCAGGGGTTGTCTTTTGCATGTGCTCTTGAGGTGCCAATCTCCCGTACCCCTGCGTTTCTGATCTGTGCGTCAGTTGGCTATTTCCTCGCGAATCGTTCCCCATTGTTTTGTTTTTACATACTTTCCCTTACTGTTGCGTACATTATTGTTCGATTTTAATGTTTAACGTTTGTAGCTTGACTGAGTCATCTAGTTTACACGGTATTATTCCTCCATTGTAGATTAATTGATATTCAGGCCCCCAGTCCGTCAACCAACGCAAGGATCTGGCATGCCCATACGGTGTACTAAGACATTTCCTGAGCAACAGAATCAGTCACGTGGGAAGGACTGGGCTCAACAACAACTCTGACGACAGCGAGCATAATTGTCCTGTAATTATCAAGCCCGCATCCGACGCTGGCAAGCAAACTGTGGCAATTAATGAGCCGTCACTGCACCAATTAAGATCTCAAGCGGTGGCTGCGTGAACTGACAATTATAGTACGCATGCGGGTGACCACTACGAACTATATTTACCGTGCAACCTGTGCGTGTCTCCACCCTTATCTGCGTATGGCTCCGACTTTCCTACAATTACCTATGAGAAAGGATTCCCGAGGGAATGCGAAACGTCAGGGAAAAAAACCCTCGTTCCAGTGATCGCATCTTCTTATTCTGAACTGCTTCCTGGAACTCGCATATTCTCCTCTATTGACAATACTCAGGTTTACTTTTATTAACCGGTTTTGGTAGGGCTTTCTTATGAAGCCGATTTTGCTCTTTAAAGACAACCACATTTACAGTAGCCTGACGTTCCGTCGATTACGTCTCTTTTGAGTATTGCTTTCTTATTAAAAATCGAAAACCAGAAAACCATAATTATTGCATCAGTATATTTAAGGGATATATAGGTAGGTTGCCTTTGAGTTCCCTATTTGTACAAACGTGTCATAGTACCAAAAAATTAAATCTCAGTTTGTTGGCGAGGCCAAGTGTCCTGAGCCATGAGGTGGTACATCGTTTTTTTTAGCAGACGGTGAAAAAACTCCTTGGGATTTTTAAGGAGAAAAACTGTCGCTCTTGCGGGGGTAGGATCTGATGCGGTATGGGGTTTAAGAGAAAAACCGTCCGGTCTCAAGGGGAGGGTCCAATAGGCGGGAGGGGGCATTGCATAGGCTATCGGGATCATTACTGAGTGTGGAAGATGCGACCTGATACTTCCTTGCTGATTGCAGAGTCCACTGACAGATTGGAAAAAACATATCGTCGACAGTCCGCTGTGAGTCGAACCAAGAGTGGGCGTTTACGCCGCCAGGTTCGGCTGATGTGATCGCTGATGGGTTCATCACGGTATGCAGATAACCAAATAGAGAAGACCGCGGAAACCTTCGCATGGAGTTAATATGGGGGGAGAACCTAGTGATGTGAAAAAAAGCATATCGGTTGCATTTTTGCGCAAATAGATGGTTGCTTTTTTTTCTGTTCAGTTAAACGACAGTATATAATAGGAGGAGCAATAATACACTAATTACCTACTTTTCTATGTAAATAAAAGAATATCAATACAGGTCGTGCTCAAGCCAGCAGGCACATTGCGCACCCAACTCGTATAACCTAAGGACAGGGTTGCCCACTTCGACCGAAAAGAAGTTGTGTACGAAATTCCGTGTTCCAGTTGTGATGCAGTATATTGTGGCCAAACCGGAAGAGCTCTATCCACCGGTATCCATGACCACCAGTTAGGGGTGGGAAGACTAGATCGCCATTCAGAGATTGCCATGCACACACTGGACACAGAACACAAGTTTGCATGTGAGCGAACCCAAATCATTGGAACCTGCCCATCTAAGAAATGCCGCGAATTCCTGGAGGCAATGAATTAACAGGCATATCGATCTTGATGTGAATTACAAATCACTGAAGATCAGATAGAAGCAAAAGCAGCCACTACCTAACACATGATCAAATACAGATACCGCATACAAGTGATAACTATTTATCCACTGCCCGCACGACCAATTGCGGATGATGACTATCTATTCATACTCTGCCGAACTATATAATCCTGTGTTAGTCATCGGTTTAATTTAATTATTTTGCACATATCTCACCCGTCTGAAGACGATCTGGGGAACTAGATTCGAAAATTCACATAATAAACATTACTCTTCCCAAAGCACTTCATTGCTCATAGAATATCAATCAATCTAAAATGATATACTAATAAAAAGTAACCTAGACGGATTAACCAATCAACGCACAGAACGGATGCGCATGGCTGCGCACGGCTGCGCATCCTCCTATACTTAGTTTTCACCGTTATGTAAACCCCTGGGTTTGAAGTACCTAGCATCTCCTAGTTTGCTTTCTTAGTTCGTTGCTAGGTAAGTAAACATTTGTGTCTCAACTACTACATTTTTGGTGTTTGGTATTCAAATTCCTCAATTTTAATATCGCTCTCAATTTCGTTGTTATAGGACAATCAATTTGGAGGAAATATACTTACTTTTTGTAAATTGCAAGAGCGGCAGGATTTATTGGATCCATAAATTCCAGGAACGCTCATCAGCTGCTACATCTCATTGCATAACATGAATGAATTAAGAGAAATACAAAATTGAATTTATACAGAAAAATCGATGCAAAACTGCAAGGTTTTAGGACATGGCCAAGAGGCAAATCAATAAGGTAGGAAAGTTAAAACACTTTGGGCCGTAAAATGGGGAGAAACGGTATGATGCAGAAACAACTGGGAAGAGGACTGTATAAATCTGGGAGCCGGATTTTATGAATTCAATTTTGTATTTATCTTACATCATTCATGTTATGCAATGAGAGGTAGGAGCTGATGGGCGCTCCTGAAATTTATGGATCCAATAAACCCTGCTGTTCTTGCAATTTACAAATCTGCGTCTGCGAAACTCTGCTTTAAATACTTATGTTTAATGTTTTTTTCCACATATTTTACTTTTTGTCCACGGTGAGGCCGCACCCTTAAAACACCCCACTATTGCTATTATTTACACATTACACGATCCTACAAATGACTAAAGGGCGTTAACATAATCTGCCGTTGCCCAAATACCTCAACGGGGCAATCCAACACGAGCCAAAAAACTGCCAATTGGGTTATTTTTTGCCTGAGCAATGACCGCGAAAGGTTTCATACGCAGGCCGTAGTTGGGTCAGTAGCTGTTGTGAACAGACGATTTCAGTCAATCAAATGACGGCTTTCTACGCCAGAGCAGACAGTCATACAGAGACAGGAGAAACAGGCAGCTGAGTGTCATTTTTGCGTCCCTGGAACCCAAATTGCCTTCTGATGTATGTGTGTGGCGCTGGAACCACGCAATTTTGTCCTAAAATGTATTCTGTAAGTCTGGAGAGAATTTAGAAAGAGAGAGAGAGAGAGCGAGAGAAATATTTTCATAGAAAATATTCTTTGGGAAACGGGAACGAACTTTATTGTAAATTTTCGACGCTGGCACATCAAGTCGTCGTCGTTAGACGTGAGGGAAATGTGTAAGGAGCAGTTTGCATTTTAAACATGCCAAAAAATCGATAATGGTTTGTCATGCTTGCTCAGTAGCAGGTTTTTTTGGTAGGCGCTTTTTCCAGGCTTTTTTGAGATTGATGTACACAGAATCCAAATCAACGTGCCTATTGATGCATGATTCGTTAGAGTTAATGGCGTCTAAAAATTCGCGGCCTTTCCCATATGGGCAGGCAACTACTATGCTTTCTTTTGAAGGTGACATCCAAAATTATCGGCAGAAAATTGCTCAAATCACTTAGGCACGGGGAAAAAGTAGCAAAGTCCTCAAAATTCTAGAGGTTTACGTAAAATCCACCGTTAGTATAGAGACAAGTCCATCCTCACCTTCTGGATTTCCGTTTCTTTACACGTGAGGTTATCGAATGTGTTAAGGCTACTAAGGTTTAACCCTAACGGCTGCGATCTTCCAGGCCCAGTTCCTTAAGAGATGAGAGAAGTCTTGGAAAGCCACAGTAGTCGGAACAATATATTGTTTACAGGATGAGTTGGAGACTAGTTCACAGAAAGATTGACTCGTTCTGGCGTGCCTTCGACCGTGAGAGCCGCGTGGGAGAGCAGCGGCGTCGCGTCCGCCCAGCGCAGAGACAGAATTCCCAGTGGGTCTAGCGTCAGTTATCCTGAGTGACCATCGAAAGCTTCCTATGTCCCTTTGGTGATTGAGTGGACGGCGCGAGGGCAGACACCGACGTGGGCGGTCCGTGTCTCACAGGTCAGTCTGTGTCTGGTAGGAAGCACGCTGAAAAGTGCATTCGCGCAAGGTCCTGCTCCGAGTGGCCTTATCTGTGACGTCAAGAGTTAGGATGGCGTCGGCCAGAAGCGACCACTATAAGGTAACGTGCTAGGAATGGGAGTACAGATATGCAGGCAGCTTTGGCGCATACTACGGGAAGACTTCGCAGCCATTAATTTGGAGTGGAGTTGATTGGCAAGCTCATCAAGGATTCGATCAGCCAATTGTTTGACTGTTGTACCATGTCACTGTGTTATACTGTCAGTTGAAACTAGGCATCAGCAACATCGGCAGCTGAAGCGAGCATCCGGAGGATACCCTTAAAAATCAAAAAGCTTTTTTAAGCTATGCTGGGAAAATAACCAGAGAGCAGGAGAGTATGATTTGATTCCTAGAAAAAACCGCATGTGGAACAAAGGCAATGGGCTGAGGATCAGAACTGATTGCATATGTTGATGATAGGGAGCCTGCTGAAAGTTTAATCTAGAGCCCTCAAAGACGTATAGATTGAGGCTGTGTCAAACACCGGGATCATAGTTTTACTAGTCTGAGCTTTCGAACTCCTACAGGAGTTCATCGTCAGAGATATCGAAAACGTAACAAAAGGGGGGCTAGTTGTGGCATGTATACAAAACAAAAGTTTGAATATGCAGAAAACCAATGATTGTCTGGTGTGGGCACCGATTGGCCACTGCGGACTATATCAGTCTGCGCAAATAGGCAAGATCGGCGTGTTGGGTGAAAATATTTACAGAAATGAAATCGGCAACGAAAAAACAACATTTATAGAGGGAAGGGTCAGTTGAATGTCATAGGGAAAGGGGGAGAGGACCAATTAACCACCAGTTCCGTGAGTCTGGAGATACCTGCGTGGGGGGAAATATGCGGGCGCCTGCTCGATACATCGGTTAACTGAGTTGTCATCCGATGGTCAGGCATCAATCAGTTCTCGGCCCATCTTTCTGCCAGCGTGAGCAATTATCCTCATGGCTGCGAAGTTGAACGCGTGACCCGTCTTGTACGTGTGGGCCACCACTTGCTATAATGTGTCACCCCGTCGAAAAACCAGCTTATGTTCGTGTATGCGCAAACCCAGCTTGTCCCGTGTAATTTATGGGACAGTTTAGAAATGATATGCGATACACTACGTCCAACTGCTCACTGGCATTCAACCAACCCCTGATTCTCATTGTAGCCTTGGGATGGTGTGCGATTCCGACGCCTAGTCCCACGGTAATGCGTTCGGTCGATTCCGACACATCCTGGATGTATGGCAGCGCATGCCGAATCGTAGGGGTTGTTTCTGTTTGGGTTCTCGGAGGGCGAGCGCGTAGGCATCGGCCTATAAAAACCTTAGGATAGCCATTCTGCCTAAACTGGACACGGAGATGTTGGATCTCACGTGCTTTTTCCTGTGAATTACTGCAGTGAGTCTGGATCCTTTTAAACAGCATTCTCAGACAGCTACGTTTGTGCGCCACCGTATGGTTGCTATGACAACTGAGAAGCTGTGTAGTGTTCGTCGCCTTCCTGTCACATAGCGATTTTTAATATATGATGAGGAGCATAGTGTTTGCATGAAAATTAAATGTTCTTAAAGAATACCGTAATTACACTGTTAAAGTAAACGCAAAACACAATTTCTTCGAGTAAAACAGTCGAAGGAGATGTGATGTGCTACCAAATGAGTATGCGAGGTAACATACTTGTGCATAAGCAGAGTAATTAGCGATCGTACGTAGGGTTTCGATCAATTCTGGTCGGGTGAGTAACTTTATATGAAAACGGGGTAAAAGTCAAAACGTGTTTTTAGTTCGTACAAGTGAGTCATGGGAATGGGGAGCAGGGATCGATAACAGAAGGCTGGTTACGATGGCAATGTTTACTGGAGCCAGTCGCAAGGTTTTGATTGGCTAAGGCGGCCGAAGATAAATACAGTCAAAAGCCGGAATCCTTGCTTGTCTGGCTTGTGCTTATGCGGCGCGATAATCCATCATACAATCACGCACTTAAGTAATCCTCCCTAATCGAAAAGGTAATTCCGTTAATGGGATTGGTCACTGATCCTATCCGGGAACACCAATCAGATCGGTGTGCGTGTAAATCCGAGTGGGCCTCACGGGATCCCCCCCCCCCCCCCCCGTCCTAACCCGCGGTTCATCAGCCCCCGAGCGTACGCCCACACATAACTCCGGACAGTCCACTCACTCCCCCCCCCCCCCGGGGAAACGCGGACCCCCGCGCGAGGACACCGGCCTCTGCGGGGCGTAACACAATCGGGCCGGGCGGAGGAGACGCGTTCGCAGGAGCCAACCGACGGTAAGAGCAGATAGGGAAAGCTGGGGGACCCACGGATGAGCCGGATCCCTCGCAGCTGTGTCAAGCAGTGGCAGAATACCGGTGAAACACGTGTCTGAGCCTTTTAGCAATTACCTAGACTGTTTGTATGGCAAGTTACAACGGTAAGATCACCGCTCATCCCTCTATATCCCCTCTTCGGCGATCCCGCAAACGCAAAACCGAGTCTCCCTCCGCCGTCTTGACATTGTCGGGCGGCTGGAAGTGGAAAGAGTTGGGTAGATCTCGCGAAAGTCTACTTCACCGAAAGTCATGCGTAAGTGACTGTTGCTGTTACCTTCATCCGGTGGACGTTCAAATGATGGACGTCGTCAGTCGAACGCGGATCAGAGACACAGCTTTCCGATTTGCTTCGAGAAAATGACTACAGTCAGTGACCACCGACCTCACGGGATCACTGGGACAGCAGTTGCATTAGGCTGAACTTTCGGCTTCGAACAGGAGACCATCATCAGAGAAAATGAGAGTACAGCATGTATTCGCACGTTTATTTGCCCGGCTATGAGAAAATGGAACCAAGTTCATGCCCAGTTCATGCCCAAGGATGCACGCCATGACGTCAGGGTAGCACGTCAAAACGACATAGGAGACGAAATGAGCGTGGAGTCAACCAATCATGAAGGCAACCCTCCCTCACCACCCCTCAGTTTTCTCATAACTGGACAAAAAAGCATGCAAATGCTTGCTGTACTTTCATCTTCTCTGATGATGGCCTCCTGTACGAAGCCGAAAGTTCAGCCTAATGCAAGTGCTGTCCCAGTGATCACGTTTTTGTCTTCTTGAAATTTTGGTTAATATTGCGGGAGATCGGTAGTCACTGACTGTAGTCATTTTCTCGAAACAAATCAGACAGCTGTGTCTCTGATCCGCATTCGACTGACGACGCCCATCATTTGAACGTCCACCGGATGAAGGTAACAGCAACAGTCACTTACGCGTACCTTCGGTGAAGTAGACTTTCGCGAGATCTACCGCACTCTGTCCACTTCCAGCCGCCCGACAATGTCAAGACGGCAGAGGGAGACTCGATTTCGCGTTTGCGGGATCGCCGAGGGGGGGAGGGGGTGAGCGGTGCTCTTACCGTCGGTTGGCTCCTGCGGACGCGTCTCCCCCGCCCAGCCCGATTGTGTTACGCCCCGCAGAGGCCGGTGTTCTCGCGCGCGTGTCCGCGTTTCTCAGGGGGGGGGGGGGGGAGGGGAGGGTCCGGGGGGGGGGTGGGTGGGAGGCGGGGGGGGGGGGTAAACCGGGGGTTAGGACGTGGGGGGGTGGTGTCACGTCAGGCCCACTCCAATTTACACGCACACCTATCTGATTGGTGTCACCCGATAGATTCAGTGACCAATCCCATTAACGGAAGTGCTTTTTCGATTAGGGAGGATTATTTGAGTGCGTGATTGTATGATAGATTATCGTGCCGCATAAGCACAAGCCAGACTTGCAAGGATTCCGGCTTTTGACTGTATTTATCTTCGGCCGCCTTAGCCAATCAAAACCTTTCGACTGGCTCCACCAAACCTTGTCCTCGTAACCAGCCTTCTCTTATCGACCCCTGCCTCCCCCTATCCCGGAGTTAGAGTCTGACACCCAGGCCTCCAGTAGTCCTCACCCTGTCCCATTACTAGCTCATACCATTATCCGCGTGCCCGTGAAGTTGAATTCGTGCTCATCGTCCGACAGCTACCAGGCGTTCGCGGATCATGCAAATAAGAGACCCACTGGAAGGCAGACTGGCGGGCGACAGAGCTCGCGAATGATGATGGCCTTCGGAAAGGGACCGAAAGTTAGACTAATTGAAGTGCAGTCCCAGTGATCGTGCCTTTGTCTTCTTTGCAATAAGCACCTGGGGTTCGCAGATTCACTTCCATTCATGTTAACCAAAATGTTAAAATACATTTTCGATTAGAAATAAGTACTCAAGTAGAATTGTAATATCTAGTTTCTTGGAGCATAATCCCAATATAGTTCAGACACCACAGGGTACCGGTTCTTGAAAGAATGCATTTTTACTGTCCTGAAAAAACCGCCCTCGATGAATATGGCTGCTTAACTAATGTGCTTTTGTTATCCTCCTACAAATTCAAATTCGACGTTATGGAAAACAGAAGCGGCCACAATCTTTCTCGTAATTTAATTTATAGCAAGCCGTATCTGCTTAAAACTTTATACCGACATGAGGGGCGTTTTTAGGTTTCAAAATCGGTTTTCTATTCCCGATTAACTTGGAGCCCGATCTGCTCTTGCGAGCTATCTGCCTTGTGCCGAAAGAATTTCGTACATTCCTGTAAGTCCTTAGGAAGAAAACATATAGGTCTGATAAAATTTTGAAATGGAACAGGACTATAACTTATACTTCATGCGAGGTATTAAAAAAGGAAACATACGAGGCGAGTTGAAGGGACATTATACAGGTCCAGATTATTTCACAATTTCGAAACAGCATTTAGCGAGTGAACATTTTCGGTCGATCGTCTTTCCTTACTAGCGGGAGCCAATCAGAGCGTGCAAAGATGCAGGCAGTTACGTAACCGTTCGGCGTGCCAAGTTCGGGGCTTGCAGGAGATTCTTGTTCACGCACAAAACCGGCTTCCTCAACCGGATCGCGGTTGCTTCTGCTGTTGCTAGCAAACGTTGACCCAAGAACCTAAGTGTACACTCGCCAAATGTTGTTATGAATTATCTAATGGGAATATTTCACAATTATAAGCATTTGAAAACCAAAAGATTGCCTTTCTTCAGACGGAACCCCTGAAGTAAACATGATCTACCCTTAAACGAGTGCAATAAAGAGTATTTTCTTTGTATATTTTCTTTAAAATATATTTTCATTCGTAAGAGCCTCAAAAATATGCAGAAGAAATGCATGCCACTCAAGTAGTCGTTTATCAGTGTTTATTAGTTTTTTTAGCAAGACCGGCAAACTTTCGTTCAAACGCCGACACCCTGATGTATTTGAATTAGCTTGGGAGTGAGTTACAAATACTAAAATTCCATTTAATTTACTTATCGTTTCTATAAACTATATTTTCTTTCGTATAAGCTTCAAAATATTCAAAAAATACACGCTACTTAAGCAGTATTTTTGTCAAGACAGAAAATAATTTCTTTCAAAAGCCGGCATCCTAATGTATCTGAAGTAGCTTAGGAGTAGGTTCCAGATATTGCAACACCACTGTAGAAATAATTCCTAATCTTAAAGGCATTTCAAAATTGGGGTAAACACTGCATGAGTCCAGTGAACACACAGCCTCCGCCGTTAGGGTAGGAGGGATTCTGGAAGTCGAAGCTGATCCGTAGTGCTACCCAGAGTGAAGGCTATTCCAGAAGGAGGCGGTGGGTAGACACCGACTGCAAGATGGAACTTCAGGACAGGTGATAAGAAGGACTGCGAACAAGGGACTTACAGACCTAAACGTCACATTTCCATAGCTGGTTGGAAAGATGCCTCATGCCAAATTCTAAAAGGTGGGGGGGGGTTAAGTGTTAGGATGAAAGTCTGGCTTAGACTCACCCCTCGAATTTAACCCAAAGCCGCCTGCTTATTCGCGCGTCCAATCTAAGTGAGCAATTATTCAGAAAGCAATTAATTAGTGGCGGTTTTCGAACATTAAAGGGTACCCGTCACCGAGGGAGAGAAAACGGTACTGTACATTCAAAACTTGTCAGAAGCCAACGAATGTATCGCTGCACAGCTCGGCGTGGGTATTGCTCATCGTCCGACAGCTACCATGCGTCCACGAGTCATGCAAATTAAAGGCCCACTGGATGTAGGTGAGCAGTCTGGCGTCATTTATCAGGTGCTATGTCGCGACTGATGTTGCCATTATACAGGGCAGACCGGGCGACGACTTAGCTCACGAATAACGGAGCACAAACGGACAGTGCGGATAGGCGACCCATTGTCCCAGATCGCTACCCATACTCTGGAAGAAGGCCACGAATTCGACTTCTCGACTTCTCGCGAACTGCTGGAGGCATGGATGTCAGCGCCTAACTCCATAAACAGGCATGTAGATATACCGCCCTGTTATTTTTCCATCTGTGCCCGTGACTAGAAACTAGGGCCCAGTTCCTCTACAAGCATGCAGGCTGCCACATCAAGGTCACACGCCGTAACTCCAGGGACGCGCGCAGGAGACAAAAGATAAAATAGCGTGAGAATGGACGTGGCGTGGACATGGACCCATCACAAATTGCCTACCCCCTACCAACCCCGTTTACGCACAGACAACGCATGCTGTTTTCTCATTTTCTCTGACGATGGCTTCTCGTATGGAGTCGAAACCTCAGAATAAAACTATCGTCCCAGAGATCACGTCTTCCTCTTCTTTACAACAAGAACCTGGGGCGCGTATATTTGCTTCTATTCGGTACGAAATAAGTTGCCTACGATCCATTGTCGCCTATGCAACTTATTGGTTTCTTATCTGCCAAACAAGCCCGGAGGACTGGAAAGGATTTATCTCCATCCTCCTCCTCCTCCCCCTTAATCGCACTCCTTTCCGAGTCGAGAAAAAAAGCTAGCGTGATTTTCAAAAGTTGTACGGACAAACAGCTGTTTTCGGTCGTTCATCAGCAGGCCTTTACAGTGACATGTAAAATAAGCGAGTAAAGCGGGCAGTTCCGTACAGTACTCATATCGTTCTTGAGGTGGGGAGGGGGGTAATTAGTCATCTCGTCGTTCCACCGTCTCGTGCATGCCGGGACGTGGCGCCCGTGGAGAGGGGGGAGGGGGCGTTCTCACGGTCGACGTCCGACGCGAGGCGTGCCCCCTGTGACTGCGAGTAGCGTGGTCGCATGGCGTGTTCTCTGTGGCTGCAGGTGGCATGGTTTCAGGCGGTGTTGCTTATGAGGTCGTGGCTTCTGGCGGCGTAGGATCCTTGTGTGCAGTCGGCCAAGGGAGTGAAACTGCGGAGAGTAGATTTTGCTAAACGAATTGCCATTGCATAAGCTGTGACTGTGTTGGCGTACCCTCTTCTCCAGCCGTCTCGTTGTTCAACCAATATACTCCGCTCCACAGGAGCAGGTGAAGGAGTAAGTGCACGTGGAAGTGGCCTGTGACGGTAGTCTGTCTTTACTACCATTCGCAGAAGGGGAGAATTTGTGAAGAATATGCGTAAGTTAGCCGCAGGGAAAGCATTCGTGACTGCTGTTTTTAGACCTCGTCTTACTAGTTTACCTACTGCGTCTCCTAGGAAGGGCAGTCTTATGAAAAGGTCTTTCTCTTCTGCCGTTGCTACTGTAGGCTTTGTGACACGCTCCTTGATGTTCCGAAGGTCGTACCTTTCTTGATTACCATTTTCACGGAGTGTGTTCTACAGCTGCTGCTACAGACCTCCTTCAACTACTTCAGAAGAGCAGATGCGTCGTGTTCTGGCTGCCAATCCCCGGATTAAGGTCCTTTTAAGATGAAGGGGATCCCCAGACAGCCAGTTGGTCGTCTGTGGACCCGTAGGCCTGCTAATTTAATAATCACGTTATTTTAAAGCATTTCTTCCCAGGTATAAATTTGAAACAGGCCAAACAGCAGAATTTATTTGCGCTAATAAATTTCGAGAGTGCTTATCAACTGCGTCCTCTCTGTGCATGAATGACGAAACAATTAAAGAACACATCATTTTGAATTTTCACAAAATCGATAATAGCAAGGTCATGTTAATGTGGCAAATGGTCAGTTATGTCAACTTTAAACTTGAGACGAAAAGAAAGGAGGGGGAGGAATTACCAAAAATAAAAGTGCAATATGTATTTACCAGGGCAATTGAATATTAACTACATCGTCTAGTTGCTTACATAGGTCGGGCTTCTCCCGCCGTATGTAGGATGC
>JAYGXS010000010.1:4574489-4585595 GCA_036362985.1 Ligula intestinalis
ATTTTATGCTAAATATGCAGCTTGCCAGTGTATCGAGTGGTACGTCCCTCATGTGACAAAAAAGCACATAATTCTCTCTAGAGAAGCCTGTTTAGCCTAAAAAAAGATATGAGAGAAAATTAATCATAGCTTGACGCCTGATTTCGTTTTTTGGACAATTAATTGGCAGGCTTGGTCTTAAAATACTCTAGAAAGCTAAGAAGCATCTCCTTGGTATATAGAAAAAAAACTCTTTGTGAAATGCAGCAGATTTTTTTTGACTAATTGGTAGAATTACACTAGCCCTCAAAATGGTTTAATCTAATCTCTTAACCAGATGCATAGCAAGTATTCTTCAGTTTCAAATCTGCCGCATTAAGCTTTTCCCTTGACTAGAGTTTTGTGTAAGAACCTAAAACCTGGGCTATGTTAGTCGCCTTTTGATACACTGTAGTGCTGTGTTCTCCACTGGGTCCACACGCGATGAGCATATCAGGTCGCAACCCACAACCCTGGGGGCACGCGGATAATGGCACGAACCAGTAATAAGACAGGGCATGAATGTTAGACTTCCACTCCATCAACAGGCACGCTGACTCTAAAAATAACACAAACTGCAACCTTAAATTCCCCAGCTTGCTCCCACATTTAAAATCTTTATAGTATCTGTAACCATAAGACCCTGCATTCACAATTGACTAACACCAACCGTAAAATTGACCGCTACGACTGCGCTAATTTTAACGATACATACCTACATAAATAATATAAGTAGACAAGTTCTACAGCAACGACTACGATACATACGATACCGTCATCGAATTTTAAAATCTAAATTTCATGTCATAAGTTATTCCGGCTCTCAGTGTCAGGAACCCACTGGCCGAGCGAAACTCTTGCGTTTTTTCCTCAAAGCCGTAGAGAGCAATCTAAGGCCGTTGGGCACTGTCCGTGTTGGTATAGTGAAACATGACCGTTTTACAGTCTCTGATGTACAGTCATCGAGCGTGACATCTTCTCTCCTGTTCAACGTGTAACTCACAGGCAAGCTGGTATTCCCACCTCCTAATTTTATCACGCTGGTTTTCAGGGTAGCCGTGAGGGGGAGGTACGCGATAGCCTGCTGTCCTCCCAGCCACCAGAGCTGATCTCAAGCGCGCATTGCCCCACGGCGACTCGGAGCTGCCAATAAAAACGCTGCGCCGTGTTCGGCGTGCTCGCGCGAGGCTGCTGACTCACCTTTCCGCCGGCGCGGATGAGAGCCTGATGCCAATCGATAACCCGGCCTTCGGGATTGGCTCTTAGGTGAGTTCATGGCGGTTGGGTGCGCGGAGCAGTGGCAGACCAATTTACCTCCGCTTGCGCCTGAGTTAGGAGTGGGGCACTCTGTGCCTCAGAAAAACGTATTTTTTAACATATTAATTCTCGCTGACTTGTTATTCGGGAAGTTGTTGTGGTGGCCGGTCATCCTATGCGACAGTTAACCATGGATACCGAAAAATTGTGCTTTCCGCGCATGGCTCTGTTCCCTAATCCGCGGAAAATGCGGGGCTGTGGTCTTCTTTGAATGTTGCCCTCCGCAATTGGTTGCCCTAGGAGAATGCTGCAACAGAAAAGTACTCGACAGGCTAGATGCTTGCCCTCCAATTTCAGTAGGCCAGCTGCGTGAGACACAAATGCTACTGAGAAGGAGACGACTCGATCGCTGGAACAGTACTTTTACTCGCCTGACGTTTCGGCATCCACTGTGGGCTCATCATCAGAGACATTAGTAGAAAAAGGTAGCAGAAATTTTTTTTACTGTAATGCAGAAATGATGGTACTGATAGAAGCGAATATCGTAGTTCCATGTAGCACTTCGAAGTAGAAGATGCGAGCACTGGAACAAGAACTTTTTCACCTGAATTTTCGGATTCTGTCCAGAACCCTTTATTGAAGGTAACCGTAGAATGGAGTGATACATGTACAGATTACGGGGGATATATGAACAGATTACGCTGTATTCATAGTTTGTAATGACCACGCGACCACTTTCGCGCTTTCATTGGCAGCTCCCGTACCCACCGCTGAGGGTCGTAATTCACAGTCCGCTTCCAAGTCACTAATTGCCGCAATTTTGTACTTTGCGTCGGATGCGGGCTTGATAGTTATGCGGTGATTATGTTCGCTGTCATTGGAGTTATCTCTGGGCCCGGCATTCCCCGTGCGACAGATTCTTCTACTCAGACGATATCCCAGTACGGAGCATGAGAATGGCAAGTCGTTGTGCTTGTTGATTAATTGTGGGCCTGAGAACCATGACTCGAACAGATCGCGCCTCACGCGGTTGTCACCTCTTGCGAGGATTTTGGCCTCGTTACATTTGAAAGTGTGATCGGGTCCTGTCGAGTGAGCTACCACCTGGGAGTTGGCGTCTTTCCTCTTCACTGCCGTTCCTCCTCGGCTCTTCACGTCCGGATTAATCTCCCGGTTTCTCCAATGTAATTGCTTTGTTCACCACTACACCAGATCTTGTAAGCGACCCCGGCCGTTTCCTGTCGTGACAGTGAGTCCTTCGGTCTCATGATCCGGTGCCTGGTGGTTGCTTCTGGCCTGTGCGCAACTCCAACTCCAAGTTGGGTGAGTAGGCGACTGACCGCTTCCGATGCATTCTTTACGTACGGAAGTGCTCGCCAAGCGTTTGGGTCACCTCTATTGGCAATAATCACTCTTGCAGGGCTTAGGTCCGTCAATTAGTTCACGGCACGTGCTCTACCGTTTGTACCTTGGGAGGAGGAAGAAGACGGGATGGTGACCTTTGCGACCTTCATGCCCAAAAATTATTGGGTAACAGTTCAATTTAGGTCGGGAAATCGCTTATTTAAACGATTGATGATTTGTGCATGATAGTTAAAATGGCCCAATACTGCCCAATTGGACATAATTGCCGACTGTAGCTTTATCGCAGGGGGGTTTAGTAAGTTAAACCCTAACAACTGCGGTCTTCAGACCATGGTTCCTGAGGAGGAAAGAAGTCTTTGGAAGGCCAGATTGTTAAGAATAGTTTATTGTGTGCACAGAGGAATGAGAAAGAAATAGAAGAAATTTGACATGAGAGCACATGACCAGCTAGGAGGGCCAGTCGGGTCCAAGTGCCAGGTTGACAGCAGTCAGGCCAGTAGGCAGAGATAGAGAGACAGCAATTCACGCATGCAAGCTTACTGTTCGTCACCGGACCAGAAAGCAATTTTGCGGCAACTGTGATTGGCTGTTCCCAGACGTCGAGATCAAGGGCTGCGGGACTTCAAGAAAGTTCAATTTGTCGCGAGCTAGGCACGATATATAAACTCTATAGCGCATCTATGTAAGCTCTATATCATTTCTATACCATCTCTATACAGCTGATATAGAGATGATATATGGATTATTAAGTGATGACATGGTGATGATATGGCATAGAGATTGTATAGATGGTATAGAGTTGGCGATTGTGCTTAGTTGGGCGCAATTGGACCATTTTAATTCTTGAATAATTATTCCTGCTATTTTCTACTTTTATACGCTCTACATTTTAGTAAATTGCTCGTTCTCCTTAGATGTACCACCCATTTAACCTTTATTACCATCTGCCCTCCATAGCCGAAGGATTCAATCAGACGAAATGATGGTCTCCTTTGACGTGAAATCACTATTTACATCCATTCCACCGGGTTTGGCACGAGATATCTTGCGCAGGAGACTTGAGGAGCGTTACGACGAAACCCAGAGTCCACTTAAAATCGAACACCTCATGACGCTGTTCGCATTTTGCCAAAAGACGTACTTCACTTTTTCAGGAGTGACTTATGCACAGATCAAGGGAACGCCAATGGGCTCCCAATCTCCGGGTTAATCGCGGAATTAGTCCTACAAGAACTGGAAAAGATTGCCTTCACCCAACAGCCCCCGATCTTTTGGCGCCGTTACGTTGACGACACGTTCGTTATCGTCCAAAAGAACACGCTGCAGAGCTTCCATGATCTCCTCAACTCGATCTTCCCAGATGTACAATTCACACGGGAAGAAGAAAAGGATCAGCAGCTACCCTTCCTCGACGTGCTCGTCATGCGAACTCCCGACGGGACAATAGAAACAGGGGTCTACAGAAAGGCGACGAACAGCAGACAAATTCACGGTTTTCACAGCAATCATCCGATGGCTCACAAACGAAGCTGTGTGAGAACGCTGTTTTAACGGATCCAGACACACTGCAGCGACCCGGAAGAAAGAGCACGTGAGGCTCGAAATCTGCGTGAACAGTTTATGCAGAACGGCTATCCTAAAGCCTTCATAAACCGATGCCTAGGGCCCCGCCCTCCGAGGATCCAAACAGAACCTCCTCCCACGATTTGGCATGCGCTGCCATATATCAAGGACGTGTTGGAAGCGACCGAGCGTATTGTCGCAGGACTAGGCGTTGGAATTGCGCATCGTCCCAAGGCTACCATGCGCAGCCGAGTCATGAGGATCAAAGATCGGCTAAATCCCAGTGAACAATCGGGTGTGGTGTATCGCACACCATGTCTAAACTGCCCTGTAAATTACACGGGACAAACAGGACGCATGCTGCGTTTGCGCATACAGGAACACAAGTCGGCTGTTCGACGGGGTGATCAATCTTCGCAAGTGGCCGGCCCCACCTACGGTGCGGGTCACAAGTTCAACTTTGCAGCTGCGAGGATAATTGCCCACGCAAGCGGCAAGACGGGCTGAGAGCTGATTGAAGCCTGGGCGTCGGATGACAACTCAGTTAACCGATGCATGGAGCTAGCGCCTTCATATGTTGCCCTGCGCGAATATCTCCGGACTCATGGCACTGGTGGTCCTGTCCCTCCTTCCCTCCCTGCTACCTCCCCCCCCCCGCCCCTATGACGGATAATTGATCCCTCCCCCTACACATTTTGCTTTCCCTCGTTGAAAATTAATTACCCCCTCCCCTTTATATGTTGGTTGCTTTCTTTAATGGTTTATTGGCCCCTTTCCCCTGTAAGCATTTTGCTTGCTTTCTTTGACAGTTAATTAACCCCACTACCCCTGTAAATTTTGACTGCTTTCGTTGACGGTTACTTGGCCCCCTTCGCCCAATAAATGTTGCTTGCTTTCGTTGAGGGTTTTATCGCTGACGATGGACTCCCGCAAGAGTTCGAAAGCTCAGACAAATAAAACTCAGATTCCGGTCACGACTAGATTATATCAGAAGGCAAAAAGGAAATGCTGGGGAATTCAGAGATGAGCTACATCATGTGGAACCGTGAAAAAATGCGTCTGTTCGTGCCAGGAGTATGATAGGTCAATCAACAAAAGACGGATTTGCTCGCCTGAAACTATCGAAGCCAAACTCCAACACCTGCAGGACACGCTTCTTCAAAATATTTATCCTCTGGAATATTGGCAAACATATCTAAGAGCCTGCTAAATAAACTGCAGAAAAGAAAGACCTGTTCATAAGACTGCCTTTCTTAGGCGATGCAACAAGTGAGCTGATAAGACGACGTCTGAAGGCTGTGATCAGTAGCGCGTTCCCCGCGACGAACTTACACGTATTCTTCACAAACTCTCCTCTCCTAGGAGATGTAAAAACCGACTCCAGTTGAAGGTCACATCCATGTGCATTTACTCTTTCGCTTAGTGCTGTAGAACAGGATACATTGGCCGAACAACGGGGCACCTGGAAAAGGGGGTACGTGAACAAATACCGGCCTGGTTAAGTAAAGGTGAAACTAGATCGATCTTCAGTTCTATTCTCGTACATCTTGTCGATAAGAATCAACAAGTCGATACTAATGAAACTTTTTGGGTTGTCTACCGGACACCAACGAAATTCTCCAAGGGCCTATGCCAACGGGTGCTGGCAACAGCTGAGGCAGTGGCTATACGGCTAGTGAATGCAGTACTGTGCTGTCAGAAGACGCTAACACAAGCACTTTCATTTCCTTGGCCGACACCAGGTAGCGATCGCATATCACTCCTACCTCCTAGTGACAGTCATTCACTCTGTGCAAATAACAGTAATTATACTTCCACATACCTGACCTATGACCAATGCTCACAACCTATACTTATTTATGAAATATTTCTTTTGTTTTCTGCATTGGAAGTTTATACAGAAGAAAAGTATATCTTTCGGTTTTAAAAAGGTTTCAAGTGAGGAGATTTTCGAAAACCATGAAATGTTCATTCAAATAGCATCGTTACTTTCCAGATATTCATCCTGCTTATGACGTAAACTATGTGGTCCACGTTCACGGAACTACTTTACAGGCTATATATTACTATTCCGTAATAGTGTAAGATTTACTGTACATGGGAATGCATACACTCGTAATAACAGATTGGGTTAAAAATTATTCAGGAATTTGGAAAGATGTTTTGTTAACAAAAAGCTATCGTTTGCTCAAGTAAAAACTCTAAATGAGACTACCTTGCTACTATGTGAGTACATAGGTTTTCTGTAAAATATATATTTAAGTAAATCTGTCTCACCCCCCTGATAATTTATTGAGCTTACTAGTCATTCTGGTGGATTCTAGATGATTGCTTTGGAAATCCTGCCTGGGCAGTCAGCTTGCTCGTCCGTAATGGTGGATTCTATACGAACAGTTAGATGGGTGAGCGAATCGATCCAAGTTTGATTAAATGCACGGCTCACTGTGAGCCTCGTAGCTCAGTGGTAGAGCATTGGCTACGCAAATACCCCCCCCACTGCGGGTTCGACTCGCACCGAGGTCGCAAATTGTTCACAATTGGGTCAACTGAAACATACTCAAATTTAGCAGGACGCTTAAAATTAATAGATAAGCACATACTACTTATGTACTCATTTTTTCAAGGTCATGTACGCAGGTATTCGGAGCGAGGCTCATCAAAGACCGACATCATGCGGACGTGATTTATACATTTCAGGATTATGTTGCATAATAATTAATGGCACAACTCTATGTAAATATTTTTTTTTTGAATCGAAAAAAATTAATAATTTCGACTGACATCTACTGTCGATTAGAATGTCCACTTTCTTACCAGTCGACCCACGCTTAAATCTCAGCTTAAAATGACATGACATTTGGAGTTCTTTTATGAGGCAAGTAAAAATATTTTTTTCCTTTTCAGTTCGTTAACGCGTTACATATGTCGATAACTAATGCATTCTCGATGGCGACCGTTAGAAGCCTGCTAAAATTTGCCCCAAAAAGAGCCTAGCTTCTTCTGTTCTTTTTGCAATTTTTCACGTGACTCTTTTAGGTGATCAGACATCCTGTTCAGCAGAGCAAGCCATAAAAACGAGCCAGAACCAGCCGCTTGCAAAAAAAATTGATTCTGGTTTTATAGTCGCAACACACAGTATTAGAGGCACCGTTTTTTGTTTGTAGAGGAATGTACTTAGTCTCCACACATTTTACGAAATTTTTCCACGCGATTTAAAGGTCATTGAGATGAGGTGAGCGAGAGGGTACACCCGTTTTAATAATTGCAGCTGAATAAAAAAAACTTTACTGCGTACAAAAAAATATTTTAAGTTGCAAAAATTCCCATTGGAAGAGCAATCAGAAGGGCATTTGATGAGCATAGGTAAGCTTTGAGAAGAAAACGACTCGATCGCTGGGACTAATTGTATTTGTCTGACGTTTCGACATCCTTCACGGATTCATCATCAGATATATTGGCAGAAAAGGGTAGCAGAAATGGCCAACAAAATCGCACCGACCCCAAGATTTGGCGTTCGATCCCGTACGTCAAAAACGTCTCGGAAGCCGTCGGTCGCCTTCTCGCACCACTTGGAGTTGGAGTCGCACACAGGCCGGAGGCAACCATAATGCATCAAATAATGAAACCGAAAGACCTATTGCCAGTGAAAGAACCATCTGGAGTCGTCTACGGAATCTGGTGCAGTTGCGGGCAAAGCAAATATATCGGAGAACCTGGCAGGCTTCTCAAGATGCGAATTACCAAACACGCGGCAGCAGTTCAGCGAAATGATGCCAATGCTCAATTTGCGGTGCATTTGACGAGACCCGGCCATACATTCAAATTTTTATGTGGCCGAAATTCTTGCAAGAGGTGACAATCGCGTGAGCCAGGAATTATTTGAGTCATGGTTCACGGGTCCCGAATCCATCAACAAGTGCAACGATTTGTCCAATCAATATTCAATGCTATGACTCAATTTGGCCAAAACAAGTCGCCACTTGGGACAGGAGATCACGTCATTCTACGCAAACATCAGAGGGCCAGATGACCGGGCAATCATCATGCCGCAGTCCACCACGCGTGCTGAAAGTTCAACAGGTCAGAGCCCTCGTGCCGTCCAACAAACTATCCACGCACAAGAAGGCTATTAATGCCAATGGCCACTGCAAACCCCTGCGCATCTATTACTCGTTTCTTTTACTGTTTTTCTGATAATGTCTCTGATGATGAATCCGTGACGGATATCGAAACGTCAAGCGAATAAAAGCATTATCCCAGCGATCGAGTCGTCTTCTTCTCAAGGCTTATGTATACTCACCAACGCATTTTATTCTGGCTTTATAGTCACCACACAGTATTGCAGGCACCGTTCTTGTTTGCAGAGGAATGTACTTAGCTTCCGCACAATGTACGAAATTACACCAAGTGAGTTAAAGGTCATTATTGTGAGGGGATTGAGAAGCTATACCCGTTCTAATAGTTGCAGCTGAATAAAAAAATGGCAACAGTAGCTTATGTAGCCCCACTCATTTATCCCTACAACCTGCGTGTTTTCCTACAAAAACTGTGGTTATGGGCGGTAAATTAGGACCCGCAGTTGAATCTACTTTAATAAATGCTAAATGCATTTTTATTTTACTGTATTTAGAAGTTTTGTTGATTTATATCTGCGGCTTTTCCTTATCTGTATTATCATTTAACTTATTGCGGCAAAACCCGATTATAAAATTGCAGGTTTCTTGAATTTCCCGAAAAATTGAAATGGCGGTTAGGGGATCATCTACTTCAACTTACCTGTGGTCCAACATACCGTTCTGGAGTTAGATTAGTATAGTCAGCGGCGCGAAGCACCACGCACACCTTCAATTTACATGCGGAACAACCTGCTCCCAGCGGCCGCGGGAAGCAACTTCCACTACATTTTTTCACTTTAAACTTACTTCTAAGAATTTCCTTCTCTGCCTATCCTATTTCCCCACCCCATAAAACTCTATAACCACCGTTTTTGCAAGACAAAATGCTGGGACTATGGGTATATGAGTGGCCCTAAATAAGCTGCGTTTGCCCCCGCATCTACGCGGTTCGAGCCAAGCGACAAATAGCAAGCTTGCACGCATTCCCGATGCAAACTGCTTCTTTGCCCAAAATCTCCAGGCCGACCTAGACAATGGATGCGCGCTCTCTCTCTCTGTCTTCTGGCCTGATTCCTGCTTAGACCTTACTTGGGATCCGGTTGATCTCCTGAGCCTATGGGCTCTCCCGAGTCAATCTACTCTCATCTATTCTCCTCTCCCTTGTGTACACAATACATTCTTCCTACTACTCTGGCCTTTAACGACTTCTCTCCTGCACTAAATAACCATGGTCTGAAGATCGCAGTTACTGGGTTTGACTCACTTAACCCCCTGTGATATAAACCCAGTGGGAGGGTAAGCACACATGCCAACATGGAATCAGATCCAAGGAAAGTGCCAGCGTACACCGGGCAGCAGGGACCCTGGTTTGCTGAAGCATGGCAACTTCGACTACCTTTTTTCACTTACCACTTACTGCTAAAAATTTTCTTCTCTGCCTATCCTATTTCCCGACCCCACAAAACTCTATCAGCACCGTTTTTGCAGGAAAAAATGATGGAACTAGTGGAAGTATATGAGTGGGCTACATAAGCTACTTTTGCCAAAAAAATTTACTGCGTACAAAAAATTGCGAAAATTCCCATTGGAGAATTAATCAGAAGGGTAATTGGTTAGCATACGTAAGCTGAGGACCTACGAAACGAAGAGTCAGTATCAGTATCAGTATATTGAGGGTATGTAGGAAAAATTCATTTGAGTGCCCTATTTGTACATATGTGCAGTGGAAGCAAAAAATTTGTTGCTTAGACTGTTGGCGAGGCCAGTCGTCCTGTGTCATAGGATGAAAATAGGAGCAGACAGTGAAAAAAACTCTTCAGGGATTTTTAGGAGAAAAACTGTCATCCTTGTGGGGGTAATGCGTGGGATCTAGGAGAAAAAAGGGAGTTCCCACTGCGGGGGGCATTGCAAAGGTTCCCAGGATCATCACCGTGTGGAAGCCACGTCCTGATTCTTCCTTGCTGATTGCAGAGTCCGCCAACGGAACTGGAAAAACAGAGGCATCCGTGCAGATCGTCGACAGTCTGCTTTGGGTCGAACCAAAGGTAAATGTTTAGGCCGTCAGGTCTGGCTGATAAGATCGCCAGCGGATAATCACGGTGCGCAGATAGCCAAGTAGGGTAGACCGCAGAGACCTTCGCATGAGGCTGTTATTGCGCATGCGAAGGTCTCCGCGGTCAAAGAGTTACTAAGCTCGGTTCCGCCAAATATCCAATTAACGATGGAAGCGGAGAGAAATACCCTTCCTCGATGTCCTAGTGCGCCGTTCTTAAACTGGACTGCGGCAAACCACAGTATTCAGAAAATCCACCAGCACGAAAAAAATGCTCCACTTCAACTGCAAACACCCTCTGTCTCACAAACATAGCTGCAGTCGCATTCTTTTCCAAAGAGTTGAAACACATTGCAGCACACAAGCTGATAAAAGAGTGGAACAACAATACCTACATAACCTCTTTCCAGATAATGGCTACCCGAATTATTTTATTAACCAAAGTAAGCGCCGAGTTAACAGACGACAGGCAGCAAACAGTAATTCGAAGTTTGGAGGGCCATTTCCTGCATAAAAGGAGTCCATGAAGCAGTCTCTCGACTGTTACAATCCGCTGGAGTAGGCATAGCCCATCGATTACAGGCGACAATACGCCGCCGAGTGATGCAACCTAAATACAGACTGCTCCCTACTGAAACCTCCGCAGTTGTCTAAAAACTACGTTGCAATGATAAAGACGGTGATTGGAGAAACAGGGCGTAAATTGCACACCCACCTAAAGGAACTCAACGTGGC
>JAYGXS010000010.1:4600309-4611382 GCA_036362985.1 Ligula intestinalis
ACCGCTTAGCAGCCCGGTAGCTTGAGGTGGGATTTACTTGTACTTCTTACGGCTGTGATCAATGCTCATATAGCCGAGCTCAACAATGCCACGAACGGTCCCTCTCCATGCGTGACGATTGGTGGCAACAGATCTGGAGGGTTCCACCCAGTCTCCCCACCGCCAACAACAGGCCACCGTGCAGCTGATCGGTCGCAATGATGAAGCAGTTTGTGCAAATGAAAAAGAGGGGGAGATAAAGAAAAAATACTAGAGCGGAAACAGTACGGCCAACATATGCACAAACTGATAAATCGTTAACTGAATTCATAGAAACCTGTTTTTAACAACGCCTCCATTACGTAATATCCGCTTTTGAACAGTCTTGGGTAACATAAGCTTATGTAGGCCCACGCATTAATCCCTACTCCCTGTATGTTTTCCTGCGAAGACTGTGTTTATAGGGTTTTATGGGCAGTTAATTAGGACACGCAGTGGAATATACTTTAGTAAATGCTAAATGCATTTTTATTTTACTGTATTTAAAAGTGCTGTTGATTTATATCTGAAGATTTTCCTAATCCATATTATCTTGAAAACCGATTATCAAATTGCCGGTTTCTTGAATTTCCCGAAAAATTGAAGTGATGGTTAGGAGGTCGTCTACTTCAACTTACCGGTGGTCCAACTTTCCAGTCTGGTGTTTGATTAGCATAGTCCGCGGCGCAAAGCACCATGCACACCTTCAATTTACATGCGGAGCAACCTGCTCCCAGGGGCCGCGAGAAGCAACTTCGTCTACACTATTTTCACTGTACACTTACTCCTACAATTTTTTTCTCTGCCTATCCTATCCCCCCAAATGCTAGAATCACCGTTTTTGCAGGACAAAATGCTGGTATTGGGGGTATATGAGTTGGCCTACATAAGCTACTTTTGCCCAGTCTTGTCCTCCCACAACGTTGCTTTCCTGGGCCATTGTCTACGTCCTCCAGCACAACACGAAGTGATGCATTCTAATGAGGTTCCACGACGTGCTCTGTTGAGTAAAGACGGAAGCACCGACAGCGACTTGACTGCGTGTCGGATGTAGCAATCTGTAGCCAGTGTCTGGCACACACAATCCATTAAGTCACCTTACAGACGAGCGCAGGATAGGGGGGGACTGCGGGAGTGGATGACTATGCCACCATGCGTTCAACAACATGGCCGCGCAGGGACGTCGACTGCTGTGTGATATTACTTTTAAGTGATAGTAGACTTGTCGCAAGTTATCGCGTCGACCACAGAAGGCTTCCCCAAATCAAGGCAGGTAAGACAGTGTTGGTGGACAGAAATTTACTGCCAAAAAATAGACAGTACAGAGGCAAATTCCGGCTGAATGTGCACGCCAGATGTTTCCGCGAAGTTGTGCGTTCGCTGCACAGCCAAGCCTTGCCTGCCGGGCCATGGACGAGTAATCAAACATCTGTCGCCAAAAAGACGAGGCGGAATTATCGATTGCTTATGAGTGTAGGCGCCAGCGGGTCAGTCAGTCAGTGCGGCAAGTTCCCACAGACTTACGCTGCATCGATCGCCACCTCCCCTTCCATCACCTACTTGCTCCCAGTGTCAAGAGAGACCCAAGAAGACCGAAGACGGGATCGGGCGCAAGTGACTAGCATGACGTGGGCCTGCATCTACACGTGCCATCACCCCCCCCCTCCTGCTATGAGCTAGCTTTCCGAATAAAGCCAGTTGTACCCTGACCTGCCCTCCAGGTGATCCAGCGCATCAATCAAACGATCATTTTAGGGGGTTAATAAGGTATGACACAAGAATAGGGATGCTCTCTCTCCCCTTACCCCATTTAATACATGTCGTCTTACGCTCACACACCGTAACCCTAATCATCTCACTAACGACCAAGACTAATCTGTAGGCATTTCTACCGTCTACTTTCTTAGAATGCCCAATACTGCGATATGCAATACCTTCACGTATGATGAGTTGACGTGACTTGTAGAAGAGGTTGCAGTGGCGACGTCACCAGAAGAATCCAAAACTACTACCCCCAACGAGGGTATATGCAGGACTCAAGCCTACACCACCTCCATTTGGCAGCTACACGACACTTAACCCTAACCTTTACCTCACCAAAACCCTGACCCTAATGTCCCGGGAGTTGAGAGCAGAGCAACCAGCATGGCGAGCATCTCTCACTCCCGGCCTTGTCAGAGAAGGGAAGGAGGCCTGTAACTGATTCCTGCATATTTCCGGTCCTGTGTATATATACGCGCGCACACAGGTTGTGAGTTCCCATGGGAATAGCGTTTAGCGGCCTACTCTGGTTGCAAGACGAAATAAAACAGGTGACTGTGCCGGCGACCTTGCAGCTCCAGTCGAGAGTCCGTGTTGGCACACCAGACTTTCCTGCAAAACACGAGAATTATTATTTTTAGGACAAATATTCTGAATGAAAATGCTGTCATTTTGCCTGATCCTCCGCTGCGGTATCAAGTAGTCATGTCGCTGACAGGGACAAACAAAAATAGTAGACTAAAAACAATACTGCTGAGTTTGAATTCATCTTCTGCACACCGGAATAAAGTTTTTAGATTCGCAGACGTTTCGGATAGCTGGGGCGGCTGCCCTTTGTCGAAGTGAATGCTGACTTTATCGATCAGAAAGTTTAAATTCGTGGCTGTGTGTGGCGGCCTTGAGCTGATAAATTCTTCTCCGGTCGTTGTTTGGCCATGCGTGTGGATTTAGGCATGGCGTGATGGCAGTTTGTGTTCTTTTTCGTCCCCACGGTAGAGGATGCCGGTAATCCTTCTCCTTCTTCTGGTGGCTTCGTCACAGTGCCGTCTTCGTCTACAAGTCCTGATTTCGGTTTGATCGTGTCCTGTCCTTTACTTATGTAATGGCGCAGGTCTTGGTAGGCCGCAGGGAGGTCTAGATGCCTGTTGACAAAATTGGCGCCTGCGTACCAAGCCTCAAACGTCAATCTTTTAGCTATTGAGGTTCCTCGGCCTACGATGGTCGTTCCTTGAATATCGAAGTTGTGGCCAGTCTCTCCGATAGGGGTTGCAAGATGTGAGTTAGGGTCTAGTTTTCGGGCCGCCGCTTTGTGTTCCTGTAGACGGGTCTGCAATTTGCGTCCTGTTTCTCCACCCGATGACAGCTAATGGACCAGAAATGGCCATTGCAGTCTCCTTTTTCTTTCCTAGTAAGGCTAATTTGCCACCCCAGCTGTCCGATACATCAGCATATCTACGACATTTATTTCGGTGAACAGAAGATGAATTCTTTTTCTTATCCCGGAATTCTGACTTTTTCAAATTTGAACTACTGAATTTCAACTCTTCTTCCTCTGTAAACCACAGAGAGAATTACTTTTTTTAGTGAACTGGAATGAATGGGACTTATCTCGCTGGTAATTGCCGAGATGTCCTGTTGTCCTTTAAGTGCAAAAACACGTCATCTTATGGTTCGTATATGCAGCAGTACGACGTCCCCCAAGTTTTAAGAAACCTCGTTTCACCGCTAAGTTCTCAAGCTATTTTTCAACATGGTTTCTGTTCTTGCAAATTGCCGATAAGTTAGTTCGAGCGACGCCAAAAATTGTCAACTCAGCTGCTGCTGCTGCTAAATGTTCTCAGCTAATCAAATTTCGGCTCCCTCCTTCTCTCTGTACGTCAGACGGAAGGGCATGGTTATGAATAACGAATTTTTTAGTAGAGGCAGTCTTACGCAAAATGGCCGGAAGGGCTAATATTATCAAGTCATAATCCTAGCTATTAACTGAGTCCGAACCTTAAAACTTATCCTTAGGTTAACCCTTACAGTAGTCTTAATCTCCCTGGAAATTAGTGTACGACTCCAGAAATGGCGTATATGTATTCCTATGTCTTGGTGAATAATCTTCTTGAAGAAACTATCAGAAAGTCAGTGTTGACGCAGATCTCATAGCAGTGTGGAGTATTTTTTCATTCGAATCCTCTATCACTGACTATTTTTGGGTCCTTTCGGTAGAGTGTGGTAAATAACAGCCTCTTGAAGAGGGTGAGGGCTGTCGCCATTGCTTCAAGCACCCTCAATCAAAAAGCATTGCATACTAGTAGAAGGAACCCCTGAAGATATATTTCGGTCGGAGTCACTTATATGCCCCCCCCCCCACCCCCCACGTGCCGGCAAGGCACGGGAATATGCACGCTCCTCCCTGATTTTACAGGTGTTCTGGTACTAAATTCGAGGGAGAAAGGGGATTGAATATTTCCGTATCCTAACCAAAACTTCACGCTAACTCGGGCCCAAACCGGAACCCGAAGTTCAACCCTAATCCTAACTTCTCTGGAATGCAGCACAGTGCCATACGTATTACGGAGCTGTTCCTTTTCCTACGTACTCCGGGTGGATAGGCATATGAGCGATCGCTACCGTCCTTCCTAGTTAATTTATCGTTGTCAATCAATCATACCACAATGTTCAACTTAGCCTGAGCCCCAACCTTCGATTTTTCTCTGCTTGACGTTAATCTATGACCATATGACGAGTCCAGATAGGCTAACAGAGGCGCATAAATCCAATTACGGGTCCCGGAAACAGCGTACGACAACCATGGGCTAGGTGAATAAAAACCCGCACACTCTGATTGGTCAACCTACGGCCCAAGTACATCGTAGTTGTGATCTAGTGCGCCAGGCCTCCACTTAACGTTGATTGGCTGACTGGCTGGCTCGAATACGAGCGGCGGCCCGCGTTATTTTCAAATACATTTTTGAGGCTTGTTTTTACTGACCAGTGCATACGAGTCCTCTAGAACGCTGGCTGTGTTCTGAGAGGTTTGCAAGCCTTATTGTTTCTGCTCTCCAGCCAAATATCGTAAGGTGTAGGGTTTCCTTAGCTCAAAGCACGCGAGAAGACCCTGATTTCGAATCTTTTTAGGTGATCTATGAGGAAAAAACAGTAAGCAAACGGTGTTTAGGTGAACAGTCTTAACTGTCAGCAATGGAAAACAAAGGCATAAAAGCAAATAAGAAAAAGATAAAGCTAAAAAGGGTGGAACTGAAGAGAGTTTGAAGGCCAGTGGCCATGCATCGAATGCTGTCATTGCATTTGAAAAAAAACGCTAAAAAGACCACAGAACTAGTTAAAAACTGATGAGAAATTACATTTTTTCGATGAAATAATGCAAAAGTCGAAATTCTTTATGCATAGATACCAAAACGGGATAAAATGCATCAGACAAATCCAGGAATTGTATACATCTGGCTATTTTGACATCATCAGATGTCCATTTGAACTTGTAGGCCATATAAAATTGTATGTGGCCCTTCTTTAGTGTCAGAATGGACGAATAGACATCAGTGGCCCGTGAGCTTGACGGTTTTGTTCTCCAGCTGAAGAGTTGCGGGCCTGTGGCTCATGAGATAGGGTGCTTTGGCGTACGTGACTGAATGGTCCAAATTCGAACCTCGGTACTTTTGGGTCTGTAACTGAGCATGATTGGTTACCTCGTTAGCTGGCTGATAGGCCGGCCATGAGACTTCTCGTTTAGTGATTATCCTTCGTTCTGCGTACGCCTTTGGAGGCCTGCTGCGTAGGTTGGACGACGAGAACAAGACTTCGTGAAGATATGAGGCAACAGACAACATTTAGAAGAAGAAGAAGAAGAAGAAGAAGAAGAAGATAGGATCACTGGAAAAAGGGCTTTATTTCCCTGACGTTACACATAAGAAGTATTCTAAAGGGATGTCAGGGGAGCAAAGGGGAGCTGTTGTATACGTGCCATCCCGGAATACCTGCTCATCTCCCCCCCCCCGCCACTAACGTCGACCGATCTTCCAGAAACAGGGGGCTCGAGTCTAATCTGCCACAGCTGCCACACCTCACTGATCGGTCTGGTCGGTTAACAGTGCCTGGAACGCACATAGCAGAGACCACTGGAGCGGCAGAGGCCACCCCTATGCTTGCTATCACACTCAAGCACGGACACGCACACAGTGGTAATGTCCGCATGCACGTACACACAACAGCAAAGGGCTGTCGCCGCTAGTTTACGGCTCCGCGTCTTTCCAGCACCGCGTGAGCAGCAGATACACACACACACACATGCGAGATTGGCCGCCCCTCATCTGCGCGCCACAACAAAACTTGGCAAGGATCCCACATGAGTGAAAGGGCTATAAAGGCCACATTCCGAAGCAGCCATTACAGCCTGACTCTCAGTCCGCCAGCCAGCCCCTCCACACAATAAAGGAACCACTGGACTGACTGCAAAGTCTGAGTTATGCCGTCAGTTGGCAACCCTCCAAGCCACGGTCGTTAGCGCAACGTGATACCTTCAAGCGCGCGTCAGATTGATCGTAGTGAGGAAAGAAATGCACGGGGGGTCGACCTCACTCCCTCCCCCACGCCGCCACCACCTAGCCGATCGATTGCCTGATGTGGGATGGGCGCAGTGGCTGACAGGCCGGCAAACGCGTCTGCGCGTGCCACAACACGACCTGGCCCCATTGACAGACACCAGGAGCCGGAGCCCCATGACTCACAGTGCACACATCAGCCACTAAAAACGCAACATAAGTTGGGCTAATGGTGTATCCGGAAATTGCGGCAGTTGGCAGGGCTCAAAAGCAGAAGGTTGTGCACAGCCGATGCACCTAGCACTTCCTTCGTACCCATCACCAATCCTCCCAACCCTTCAGTCGGCGTGACCGCCACCACCAACACCACCGCCACCGCCACCACCACAATCAACAAAGACACCGGCTTCGTCACCTCGAAGCCACCTGATCTGCTTTGCCCTCACTGCCACCGCACAGGCACATCACCCATCGGCCGGATCGGTCGCCTGCGGATCTATCGCACGCAGACGGATGAACCAGTGAGAAGAAGAAGACTCGATCGCTGGGATGGTATGTTTATTCGCATGACGTTTCGATATCCGTCACGGATTCATCATCAGAGACATGAACAGTAGCAGAAACGGGTAATGGATGCACAGGAGTTTGCATTACCCGTTTCTGCTACTGTTAATGTCTCTGATGATGAATCCGTGACGGATGTCAAAACGTCATGCGAATAAACATAGCGTCCCAGCGATCGACTTTTCTTTTTCTCAATTGCTTCCTGGGACACGCATGTTCGCTCTTATTGGATGAACCAGTGTCTAGGGCCTGAAGCGGTCGAAGTATTGGTTATACTCAGATCACTACAATCAGGTCGAATCCCGGGTTGGAGGGCAAAGGCAAGAGCCACCAGAAAAAAAGCCCTGAGTTGTTCTTTCAGGCGGCAGGGGCCACTGGCGAAGCCAGGGCTGATCCTGACTGCGTCAAGCCAGACCTGAGAGAGTTGACTATGTATTGTGTTGGGTGATGACAGTTGCTTTTACATAACTGTGCAGCCAGTTCAAGTGTTCTGTCATTGGTGTGTTGCAAGTGCCCGAGGGGATGTTGCCTGCAAAGGCTCCCTGCTTTGTTGGCCAAAGGGGTGGTGTCTGAAGTGTTTTTTAGGGAGCCGCGACTACTTGGGCACGCGTGTGCGTGCGTGTGTGCGCACGTATGTCTGCGAGTGGAAGTCGGTCAAGTGGTCTTCAGGTCACCAAGTGGAACAGGCGCTTGCGAAGGCACATGACGTTGGGGCAGCGGGCTTCGGAGAACGAAGGGGGAGAAGCCTTGTGACTGTCCGCCACAGGTCCTACCATACAGCCACCGCACTAATAGGCCCTGTTTACGCACATTCGTACACCGCATGGACCGCATGCGCGTCCATGAAAACTTGCGGCTGGCTGCAGCCCTTACAACGCGCGCACACACACTAACTTCCAACCTTTGGTCTCGGATATCAGAACGCAGGTACGCCCCGATATCGGCCTACCCCAGTCTGGTCTGGCCGATCATCTCCTGAGGCTGACTCACACACAGGACGCTCTGGGCGCTTGTGACAATTCCCGCACTGACTTCATACCGGATTCTACCCCGCCAGGGAGCGGACGTAGGCAGCGTTGTTGGTGCCTCTGACGACCCCGCGCTCACACAGCTTGAAGGCCAGCCCGCACGCCCGCACGCGCGCACGCTGACACGCGGGGGGAGCGCTCTCGTGTGTTGCAGGAAAGTCTGGTGTGCCAACACGTACTCTCGACTGGAGCTGCAAGGTCACCGGCACAGTCACTTGTTGTATTTTGTCTTACGATCAGAATAGGCCGCGGAACGCCATTCCCATGGGAACTTACAACCTGTGTGTGCGCGTGTATACACATAAGACCGGAAATATGCAGGGATCAGTTACAGGCCCCCCACCTCCCCTCTCCGGCAGGGCTGGGGAGTGAGAGCCACTCACCATGCTGGTTGCTCTGCTCTCAACTCCCCGAGCATTAGAGTTAGGGTTGTGGTTGTGGTGGGTTGGGGGTTAGGGTTAAGTGTCGTGTAGCTGCCAAATGGAGGTCGTGTAGGCTTGAGTCCTGCGTATACCCTCGTTGGGGGGTAGTAGTTTTGGATTTTTCTGGTGACGTCGCCACTGCAACCTCTTCTACAAGTCACATCAACTCATCATACGTGAAGGTATTGCATATCGCAGTATTGGGCATGCTAAGAAAGTAGACGGCATCAATGGCCATAGAGTTTACTTAACGCACTATGCAATGCAAAATGAGCCTATTGGTTATATACATGCATTACGTAGTGTGAAATGACGTAAAGGCTGTGTGGAACATGGGTTTACTGGTACAGAAGACATATGACGTTCATGTAATATAGTAAAGATGTTTAGCAGTAAGTAATGCAAATAACGTCTGTGTGGTAGAAAAACTAGCGAGACCGCAAGAAGTACAAACAAGCTTAAATATCACGAGTAGAAACAACTACGCGTGCCCCAGATTCTTGTTGTAAAGAAGAGGAAGACGCAATCTCAGGAGCGACAGTTTTATTCTGAGCTTTCGGCTGGAGGCCTGGGTGTCAGATCCTAGCTCCATAAACAGACATGTGGATACACCGCCCTGTTATTTTGCCATCCGTGCCCGTGACCAGAAACTAGGGCCCAGTTCCTCTACAAGCATGCAGGCTGCCACGGCAAGGTCACACGTCGTAACTCCAGGGGCGCGCGTGGGAGACAAAAGATAAATAGTGTGAGAATGGACGTGGCGTGGACATGGACCAATTACAAATTGTCAGCCCCCTACCAAACCCATTTACGCATAACCGACGCTTGCTGTTTTCTCATGTTCTCTGACGATGGCTTCTCCTGTGGAGCCGGAAGCTCAGAATAAAACCATCTTTCCAGAGATCGCGTCTTCCTCTTCTTTACAAGCTTAAATGTAATGAGAAAAATATGGTTAGTACTGAAGCGGGACGTAATGGCGAGCAATATCTTAGGATTGGCTAACCACGCGGCTCTCTCCCAACGTTTGACGCCACAGACAAGATGGCTCAGAGCATAGGACCTCGCGCGAAGACAGTTCTCGACTAACCTCTGGGGCCAGGTGCGAACTGACGCTCGAACGTACGCACCGTTTCCCCCCGTCCCACAGTAGCTTGACCTCAATCGTGCATGTTTTCCATAAAAGATATTTGAATTTATAAAGGCAGTCAAAATCAATGATAAATGCGCATACTATTTATGTAGTTACTTTTTACAGTACACACGTTTAGCTAGTGGTCAGAACGAAGCTCATTAAAAATCTCACATCCTAGCATGACTGAAATAACTGCAGAATAGGCTACACGATAATCAGCATCACAACCCGAATCAATGCCGATTAGCGAAATATTTTCAACCTTTCGACATGTTGCACGAATTCTGGCAGAAAGCACCGGAATGTCAGTTTTTGTCTTCGCCGTTCGCAATTAGCTGGTTCCCTTTAAAGTGCTTTCCAGTGCCCCATTTTCGGCTGTATTTGGTGGCCTAACGTTCGGCAGTGTGTGTGTGTGTGCCCACATATGACTGGGCTTGCGACCATCTGCAGGCCCGAGTTGTGCTCTACGACAGCCAATGGTGCTCACTGTTCCTGCCATTTGAAATAGCATTAAAAACTCTCTGACTACAATATTCTGTTCACTGAATAACCTGTCTGAAAGTAAATTTCAAATTGCGTGGAGCTAGGCTGAAACTTTTTCTGGAGGGCTCCCCTCCGGAGGTAAAGGTTTTTGGCAATTAGCTTGAACGATACAGGCTGACTCCACATTACAACCTTACTAAATGCCGATTAGCTAAACAGTATCAAGCTTTCGCATATGTCGGCATGTTGCAAGAATTCTGGCGCGTACTTTATTTACCACCTAAAGGGGCCGTTTGACTGATGCGCTAGAACAACTGACAACTAGGTCAGGGTACAGGTGGCGTTATTCTGAAGGCTAGATCATAACAACTGTTGTACAAGGAGGGGGGTTGTGGCAGGCGTAGATATAGGCCCATGCCATTGTAGTGACATTGTATTTCAAGCCGTGCTTTGCTCACACTCCTCTGGGGCATTTCCCTCATGTCCACCAGCGCGTGCGCACCCCGCGTGCGCACCAGACGGAGTCAAACCTCCAGTCAAGGTCACAGACGTTCCTGTACTAACTGGCCAGTTCACAAAGGACCTTAGAGCGGTGACTGCTTACGCTCAGACACTCCCGGAGCCGGCGACTTCATTGCCAGTTGCAGACTTCCGGACCCGGCTACTACGCTCGCCGGAATACCACTCTGGGCTCGGCCCGCTCATGGCCGGACTGCACTCGTCTGGTAGTCACTTGCTCATTACTTCTATTCTACTCATGTTAAACTCCTTCTACACTCACTTAAATTATCCCTAACACTCTGACCTTCCACGCCTTATCATATCTACTAGCTTATAATCGTTGGGATGCATCCATCTTCTATTATCTGGCCAGACAACTTCGTATCCCACAATGTCACCAATTAGGTCTAGTTTTAAATCATTAAGTAATTGTGGTGTTGTTGCGCTTGCACCTGATCCCCTCAGCGCACAGAATTTTGAAACGTGTTGCTGTCACTGTTAATCATTCTAGTCTCCTAAGTCTTTATCGACAATGGCTATCTGGCATGGATATAGCCAACTTAAATTTGATGCAGGCACACATGACAGTTTTGGTTTTCAAGACCTGTTTAAGAAGT
>JAYGXS010000010.1:4619860-4644680 GCA_036362985.1 Ligula intestinalis
CAATACAATTATTTCCCGGGACTTGCATGTTCACTTGTATTGGCAATATAGAGCCTGTCAGTCTACTGCCAAATTTGCCTTTTCCTTTGTCACGTAGTTAGTATCCGTTGGGATATTGACCTTCCGGAATAGACTTGAGATATCACAGTCCATTGGCAGCTAGAATGTATATCGGGTCACGAAGGAGACAACGGCATCGATTTCAATTTGCATCGGTTAAGAAGACAGATGATCGAACACCGAAACGATTTGTATTTTATTCTGAGCTTTCGGACTCTTACTGGAGTCCATCGTCAGAGATGGGAAGCAGCAACAGCTCACCGCTCTACCTCGCTCTCCCCCAACAAAGCCTTTCATTCTTATCGTTGTGTGGGCCCCTGCTAAAGGTCATAAGCGTGAGCATTGAAGACCTATCATGTAGTGTTAAGGTTATTGAGATTTCACCCTAACGACTGCGATCTTCCAGTTCCGGTTCCTTAGGAGAGAAGAGAACACGGTAGGAAGGCCAGAGTGTTAGGAAGAGTTTATTCTGCAGAAGGATATAAGAATAAGTTGTGAGAGATTTGACTATCGGAACACACGTCCAGGCGCGAGGCGGGATAGGTCCGAAGTGTTGTCTGGCGGCAACCACGGCCTTGAGGTCTGTCCAGATGGATTGAGGTCACGCCACTGTGGGTTGAGACCAGTGCGTGCGTTCGCTCACGCATCAGTTGGCGTCTGGCTCGAGACAGGCCGTCAAGAGCAGTGAGGCGCGGTGAGTCAACGATCACGGGTTTCAACAGTGGCGCAAACCCCCACTACAGAACTTCTGATCGATTTATTTCAACCGAATCGTGGGACGCGCTGATTGGTTGGGGGTGGCTTCCTTGCGAGGTGTGGCCGCGTGGGTGTGCGTGTGTGTGTCGGCAACGAAAACCGGGAGAAAGCAGTAGAAACAGCAGCGGCAGCGGTAGCAGTAAACGCTCAAAGCACACCTGTGGTCCTCGTGGGTGTTCTTGAGCCATAATCTGACGCGTTTTTTTCGGTAAGTGAGTGTGTGACGAGTGCTAGGCTACAAAAACAGGTACACGCACCGCAGGGGGGGCTATGCCGCGCACCCTGTGACGATGGCGTGGTGTGCACTCACCTCTCCGTTTGGGAGCAATAGGAGTCAGCGAATCGGCTCAACATAACACCTACTGGCAAGTCACTCGTGCACATCACATGCTCTGCTGCAATGAGCGGTTTTTGGGGAGGACTCAGGAGAGTGGTAATGGCGCATGGAGCTGGTTCTTCAGCAGAGCTAAAAGTACCCTACCGATGTTTTTATCGCAGGGGGTAAGGTAAGATAAACCCTAGCAACTGCAATCTTAAAACCATGGTTACTTAGTACAGCAAAAGTCTTTGGAGTAGTAGGAACAGTATATTGTGTACACAGAGGAACGAAGAATAGATGGAAAGAGATTTGACTTGGAGAGCAAACAACCGGACAGGAAAGCCAGTTGAGTCCAATGCTGGCTTGACAGCAGTCAGGCCTGGAGACAGAAAGAGAGCGTTCATAGGCTGGGTCGGCCTGTGACTGGTTGGACGGCGTGTGGATAGACATCGACGTGGGCGTCCCGTGTCTCGCGCGCCAGTACGTCTGGCGGCCGCCACGACCTTGAGGTCTAGACAGATTGAGGTCACGACAGGAAGGCCAGGCGTCGGGCAGGCAGCGCCAACTACACCTACCAAAGAGAAGGGGTGATCGATCACTGAGTAAAACACTAGGGCTTGTAGAGTCTTGGCTTCTGGAGCAGGTCTGATGATCGATTACTAACGAATTCCACCTTTACTATCCCTCAGTTTTGTTAGTGGCAGCGTGCGCCCATCCCACCTCAGGAGACCCATTAGCTAGGCGACGGCCTGATGTTGGTGGTGGGGAAGAGAGTGAGGTCGACCTTCAGCGCATTTTTTTCTCACTAAAAGCCATCTGATTCGCTTGAAGCTTTGGGATATGATGTGGTCCGGTCAGATAATAGATGATAAAACGGATCCCAAGGGTTATAACCTAGTAGATGTGATAAGGCGTGGAAGGCCAGAGTGTTAGGAATAATATAATTACGCGTTGAAGGATTGGAAAATGAGGAATAGGTAGGTGACTCCCGGACAAGTGCAGTCTAACCATGAAGGTTGGCCAGTCCGAGGTCGCAGTCCGGTGGTTAGGTCGCCGCGTCCGGGAGTGTCTGCGTATATTCAGTCATCGGCAAAAGGGTCCTTTGTGACTTGGCCTTGGGAAGTGGTTGACCAGTTGGCCAGACACGTCCCTGACCTTGACTGGAGCCTTGACACCGTCTGGACACGAGAGCCAGACATGCATGTGTTAGAATACAAGTTCGCTACAAAGCTATCACGGTGCGCTCAAAGCTGTGGTTTGGAGGGTTGCCAACTCACGGGTTAACTTGGACACCCCAGTGTGTGTCTTTTTGGGTGGAGTGACTTATTGCGGACTGAGGGTCAGGCTGCAAAGGCTCCTCCTTAATGTGGCCTTTATGTCGTTCCCGCGCACGCGGGAACCCACCTAGCAAGGTGGTGGTGTTGCAGCACGTGTTGGAGTGTGCTTCATGCACACCGCCTGTGCCCTTCCCCATGTCCGGTCTTCGCGATTTTTGTCTTGAAATTGGGTTCAAGTGTGGGATTGGTCAGAGAGGGAAATAGATCCAGCCAGTCTACTTTCAATATAATCCAGGTGCAGTCACCGCGTCTGCCCTCAGTTTGCTGAAAACCGTAGTGGGCATCGTCGAGAGCGGCGGTCGAACTGTCGGGCGAACCATGGTGGAAATGAAGGGAGGATCGGAACGCGGCCTGATTGGTAGAAGCTACTCCCATGTGTGATGCCGTATCCCAAATGGTAGTGCCGGATCCAATGGTGGACTGGACCCAGGCTGTGGTGGTGTTGGTGGTGGTGGCGTACTTTGCGTTACAAAGGCCTGGGGGACGTTCCAGAGCAGTATCTTATGGAGAATCGATATCGAGCGAAAAGAAAACAAACACTATGATGGACATCTGTTTAGGTGTGTTTATGGATATTTCATTCTGCAAGCTACCTACTATGGGTCCAGATCCAGGACATGAGGCCTGTTTTATGTCTGAAATGAACGGAAATCCTTGTCAGAAAGCGTGTTGTTGTTTCTTGTTAGAACTAACCTCGGTGTCCTGGGTTAAAATGAGACAGGCTTTGTTAAAAGGAGTCGACGTAGGGGGCATCTGGCCGCGCGATTCCCTACTGAAGCTTAACGAGCTATCGCGTGTCCATTAACTCGTAATTATGTCCAGTGCTAGTTCATTGCAGCACCTTCCTCGTTTGAGAGCAGAAATAAATATTTCGGTCATTTTGCTCACGTGACGTAACCCGCTTATTCTCTTGCACAAACACCATGGAAGAGCTTTTTGTGCGGACTTCTGAATTTAAAAAAACTAAGAGTAAGAGTTCCTTTTCTGTTCACCAGAATAAATTTGTAGATTTGCTGACTTTTCGGACAGCTGAGACAGCTGTCCTTTGTCGAAGCAAATACCAACTTTGTCGATCAGCAAGTTTAAAGTTGCGGCTGTGCGTGTTGGCCATGGGCTGATCGATTTTTCTCTGGTCACTGTTTGGCCATGCGAGCGGATTTAGGCTTGGCCTGGCGGCAGTTGGTGTTCTCTTTCGTCCCCACGGTAGAGGATGCTGGTAATCCTGATCCCTTTTCGGTGGCTTCGTCACAGTGCCGTCTTCGTCTGCAAATCCTGACTTCGGTTTGACCGTAGCCTGTCCTTTACTTCCTTAATGGCGCAAGACTTTGTAGGCCACAGGGAGGTCTAGATGCCTGTTGACAGAGTTGACGCCTGAGTACCATGCCTCAAGCAGCAATCTTTTAGCGTTTGAGGCTCCTCGGCATACGATGGTCGCTCCGTAAATATCGAAGTCGTGGCCAGTTTCTCCGATATGTGTTGCAAGCTGTGAGTTAGGGTCTAGTCTCGGGGCTGCTGCTTCGTGTTCCCGTAGACGGGTCTGCAATTTGCGTCCTGTTTCTCCAACGTAGTTACAGTCTCCATCTTTGCAAAATATTTTGTAGACAACTGAAGGTGTTTCAGTAGAGGGCAGTCTGTCTTTAGGTTGCATAACTGGCCGGCGCATTGTCACCTGAGGTTATGCGCACTCCAGCGAGTTGTAACAGTCGAGAGACTGCTTCGGAAACTCCCTTTATGTAGCTAATGGTCCTCCAGACTTTGGGTTGCTGTTTTGCTGTCCGTCGTCTATTCACTCGGTGCTTTCGTTGGGTATCCATTAGCTCGAAAGAGGTCATGTAGGCATTGTTGTTCCACTCTTTTATCAGCTTGTGTGCTGCAATGTGTTTCAACTCTTTGGTAAGGAGTAAGAAAGCAGCTACGTTTGTGAGACAGAGGGTGATTACTGTTGCAGTGGAGTATTTGTTTCGCGCTGGTGACATTTCTGAATACTATGGTTTGCAGTAGTCCAGTTGAACAACATCGCACCTTCTATGCTTTTATCTCTTTTCTGGACGCCTCTGCATCCTGCACTTACGTGCTTTGATCTTCTGTCGCTAGTCTAAACAAACCTATTGTTACACGCTTCCAATTCGTCTCAAGTGCACTCAAAATTAGCTACATTTACCTGTTTGCCTTTAGTGCATTGACTACAACCACCCCTCTTGGTTACCCGCTCTCCTACTAGGCGCTAGTTTGTGATATTTTTTTTCGCATATTGATCTGCTCCGTTCACAATCCCAATATCCCATCACAAGTCTTGAGGGGATTTCCACTGAATTTTCGTTCTACTACCTTGCGCTGGGTAGACCTAGTTCCTAATAGACGCTAACGTGACAGACAGATTGAGCAAGTACGAAATCCAAAAGCACAGCGCGCCGACCAAAACATCGATCTGTTTGATGCGCGGATTATGAACTCATGGTCAAGCGGTTCGGAATCAGGGCGGCACTTATCGCCGGGGTAGGTGGGGGGGGAGGGGGGGGGGGGGGGGCCAGTGCACATGTGACAGGCTGGCAGCCGCGGCGAAAAAGTCTCGCGTTCATGTTGGCGCAACACCCCAATCACGTACGCGCAGTCGCGGCGCTCACCCATGGGGTGCGAAAACCGGGTGCGCGCGTGTTGGGCTGGTGTCTTAAAATATCGATCGATGTACTGGTGGAGTGTATCCAATCGACGAGGCGAAGTATTTCATCTTGAGGCTGATTGGACCATATTTGGCATACGATATTCCGCCTTCCCGATTGGACGACAAGAACCTGCGTCCACACGAAACAAGCATGAGCAGCCGCTGTCTCGCGAAACGCTTTTCTTTGCGAGTGCATCCATCCGCCTTACTTGCGGACCGAAGCCGCGTCCTTCTAGTTAAATGAACTCCATGTAAGGACTGGAGCCTACGTGGCCGTACCAGCCATAGAACACGTTAATGATCAGACTCAGAGCTAGTCAGCTTTCAAATTCATGCAAAAATTAGACCTGTTTATAAGGTTGATAGTATCAAAACACTTTGTAGACAAACACATCCACCGTTAAATATTTCCATCGTAGGACGCTCAGGTGGCCGTAAACCACTGACTAGACTCGCTATGGAGTGAATCATGCACGATGATCCAATGCACTGTCTGGATTGCTGCAACACTGGTCAACTACATATTCGGGTATTCCTGGTCCCCAAAGGTTTTCTAGGGGTATAGTAACGACAAAGGAAATAGGAAATAAATATCTCACGCTCCGACCTCATTGGTTGAACCGACTTCGATTGGAAATAGAATTACCTCAAATAAAGGATCGAATAAGAATGTCTAGTGGATGTCCACTTAGGCTACAAAGTGCGGTCGGACAACTTACATTTTCCGGAAAATTGGATTAAGAGCTTCCAACAGACGGGTGTTCTATCATCCTATATTCCCTATAATATTCCTTGAAATTGGAATATGTTGGCAATGTGTCATTTGCTAGCATTTTCGGGTCTTAGTAGGCCACTTCTTCGATTTGCTGACAGTAGTAGATTCCAGCAAAAGACTTCTTTTCGAGAGCAGAGGCGAACACCCAAGTGTGAAAAAAAACGAAGAAAAAGGAAAGGTAGGGGGTAGGTGTATGCACCAGGTGTTGGTAGCTGTTATAAGACGAAATTAGGAAATTGCAGAAGGATGAACATGGGAATCAAAAGGGCCTAAAGGAATGGCAAAGGGAGATGACAATTATGGCCGAGACAGTGGACTGGATCCTCTCATTTTCTGAAAATGAAGGCTCCTATTACGGTATCGTTTGGTTTTAGGTCTAGAAGGGTCGGGCTGGTATCATGGTTAGGTTCAAGGTAGCGCTAAGTTTAGGGTTAAATTTGGTAAATATTCCCATTCTTAACTTGAAAAGTCAGTTTATTACGCAAAACATGTTTTTCGGCAATTCATCGTCAGGCCCTTAGCTTTGCAAAACAATGAGCATTTGAACGTGTACAAAAATCAATAATTGTCCTAGGTGGGCGTCTATTGGTCACTGCGGAGTTTGTCAGTCTGCGCAAGTGGTCGGCGTGTTGGGTGACGGACCACCACTCGTTGCTGGGGGCGATGTGCTATCGTCACCTGGCGTCGGCGTCGGCCATGGAAAGGACAGGGCTTGTGTTAGGGTTTTCTGAAAGCACAGTGCTGGATTCATTAGACGTATAGACACTGCTTCCGCTGTTGACAGCATCCGTTGACGTAGGCTTTTGTAGTTAGTAAGTGTCCGGTAGGCAACCTGAAAGGCTTCACTTGTATCGACTTGGTGATTCGTATCGACAAGGTGTGCGAAAATAGTGTTTGAGATCGATTTAGTTTAACCTTTACTTAGCCAGGCCAGTACGTGTTCACATACTCTCTTTTCCAGGCGCCTCGGTGTTCGGACAGTGTATCCTGCTCCACAGGAGCAAGTGAAGGAGCAGATGCACATGGATGTGGCCTTCAACGGGCGTCGGTCTTTAACTCCCAATCGTAGGAGGGGAGAGTTCGTGAAGAGCATGCGTAAGTTCGCCGCGGGGAGAGCGTTTGTGATAGCAGTCGCAAGGCGTCGTCTTACCAACTCGCTTGTTGCATCTCCTAAGTAAGGCAGTCTTATGCATAGGTCTTTCTTTTCTATGGTTAAGGTAGCAGGCTTCTTGGTGCATTCGCCAACAACTTTAACAGGCTGACAAAGTCCGCAGTGGCCAATAGGCACCCACCTAGGACAATTATTGATGTTTGTACACGTTCAAATGTTCATTGTTTTGCAAAGTTAAAGGCTCGATGAAGAATTGCTGAAAAACATGTTTTGCCTAATAAAGTGACTTTTCGGGTTAAATTTGGGTTGAGGACTGTAAAAGAGTTAAGTTTATGCCTAGATAATATATCATCTTTCTAGAATTCTACGCAAGACTATTTGTATTGCCGAACAAGAGGGGGTCCTATTGAAAAGAAGACAACTCGATCGCTGGGATAATACTTTTATTCGCCTGTCGTTTCGAGATCCCTCGCGGATTCGCCATCAGAGACATAATCAGAGAGCAGCAGTAGATACGGGTCCTATCCCCAAATCTTACCTTGATATGATTGGGCGAAATTTCATTGCTGAACCCAGAAAAGAGACTTATCACGCGTTGACTGACAGATGATAGCTCAGAACGGATGGGCTTATTTAATTTTTCCTCTTAACAGTAACTATTAGTCCCTTTAAGGCATGACACCCTGCGCTACAGTATTTCACAGTCTCTGCTGGTTATTTGGAATCAGTTTATTCTCATAGTGTCCCGTTAACTTGCTCCCATCATACTTTAAATGTCAAGGACGGAATATGAAAATGTATGCACACCTCTGCCGACTTTAGATGACCAGGTTCGGAGGATACTGACGGATGTTTCCACACAAATTTCCATTCGACGCTTTATAGGTGTCCACTGTCGTACACAGGCGTCAGGACCGTAGCTGACTCATGCAGCCTTCGTCACCTGCCAAAATCTCGCGTATACACGCGCATGACAATCGACGCCCACGTGCATTACTCGATCACCGGCCTGCGATGCCATGGCGCCGATCGATATTTCGCTCTTCATCGACTGGTCATAGCCGTAGACACACTCCACATCTGAACGAACGATTGAAAAAATGGTTGACACTACTGGTGATTTGACGAAACAGTAATTGCGGGGGTGCCTTAGGGTCGTGGCGTCCGGGTACAGCTGGTGCAGTCCTGGCGGGATGAAGCGAGAGGAAGTGGGGTGACTTATTCCTGTGCAACAATTGATAGTTAGCATTACTGGCTTCACGGCAGGCACACACACACACACAGCACGGCTGAGTCCTGACACAATGTTGGGGACAGACAATATATACCTCCATATTGGTCAGCAAAATGTGATGACAGTTAACATATTTTGGACATGAGGTAACAAACTATTAGTCTAAAGCAGGTCAAAAGAGCAGAATTTATTTGCACAAATAAATTTCGAGAGAGCTTATCAACTGCATCCTCTGTGTGCATGAATAACGAAACAATAAGAGAACAAATCATTTTGAATTTTCACAAAATCGATAATAGCAAGGTCATGTTAACGTTTCAACTGATCTATAGTTATATCACCTTTAAACTTGGGACGAAAAGAAGGGAGGGAAATAAAAAAAGTTCATATCTTTGACGCTGTCGATAAATTGGAATGTATCTTGATAAGTGTGGTGAAAAGTGTGGAATGTATTTATCAGGATAATTGAAGATTAACTACATGGTCCAGTTGCTTACCTAGGTCGAGTTTCTCCCGCCGTATGTAGGATGCTTCCATTTAACGTAAGGTCCGGTTTGTTCGTGCTCAAACAAGAATACCAAAAGATGTGTTGGTATCAACAGCGTGTTTTGTAAATGATGACCGTAGTACTTTGTTTTCTTGTTTTAAAAGCCAAGCCAAGAAAGCAAAATACCATGGTCATCTACTACAGACCACTTACTAGACAGTGGCCATTCTGTTGATACCAACACATCTTTCCGCGTTCTTGTTCGAGCACGCGCAAACCGGACCTTACGTTAAATGGAAGCATCCTGCAAACGGCGGGAGAAGCCCGACCCATGTACGCATCTGGACCATGCAGTTAATCTTCAATTGCCCTGGTAAATACATACCAAAATTTTCACCACACTTATCCAGGTACATTCCAATTTATCAACAGCGTCAAACACATGAACTTTTATTTTTTTTACTCCCTTCTTTTCGTCCCAAGTTTAAAGTTGACATAACTATTGACCATTTGACACGTTAAAATGACCTTGCTATTATCGATTTTGTGAAAATTCAAAATTATTTGTTCTCTAATTGTTTCGTTATTCATGCACAGAGAGGACGCAGTTGATAAGCTCTCTCGAAATTTATTAGCGCAAATAAATTCTGCTATTTTGGCTTGCTTCAAATTTAACCAGGAAAAAAATGCTTTAAACTATTAGTTAGCGTGAACGTCGCATTTTCAGGAGCACAAAACGGGAAAAAAGGGCTCAGAAAATGATCAGTTCATCTAAACTGGGACACTGCGAAATGCACATATTCCCAGAATACTGCAGTTTTAATTATGTTTGGCAGAACCACAAGCCAGGATGTACTAGTTTGTCCTTTCTGATCGATGCATATCACAACCGTCTCGGATACGCCGTGTTAACCTCCGTCGGAATCTCGGCCCGTACAGTATCCAACCTATTCTTCACACAGCCATCAATGCCAGAGGCAGAAAATGCGCCTAGATATGGGCATGGGTAAAGTAGTTTGTTTGATTGTACTTAACTCTACGCGTGCCACACATGCACTGATCTGTGAGATATGAGGTAGTCCGGCCGGATAGAAGAAGATTAACGTATTTCAATAGTTAGAAGTTAGTAGGTTAGATAAGGCGTGGAAGGCCAGAGGGTTATGGATAATCTAATGAAGCGTAGAAGGGACAGAACGTGAGTAATAGGTAAATGACTCCCAGACGAGGGCAATCCAGCCATGAGCAGGCTGGAGTCCAGAGTCACATTCCGGCGGCTGTAGTCGCCGGGTCCGAATGTCTGCAACCGACCACAAGGTCACCTGCTCCGGGAGTGTCTGAGCGTAAGCAGTCACCACACTAAGGTCCTTTGTAAACTGGCCTTAGAAAGTGAATGGCCATTTAGGACAGACAGAGGGTGACCTTGAACAGAGGGCTTGACATCGTATGGTGCGCACTTGCTGATGGACATGAGAGCCAGACATGCGGGACATGCCCCAAAGGCGTGTGAGCAAAGCATGGCTTAGAATACGAAGCCGCTACAGATATCTATACACATGTATCGACCCTTATCCGCGCGAAACGCTTGCCTCTAGTGTTTGCTAGCACGTAAACCAACCCCTGCCCGGTCTGGCCAATCACCTTTGAGGCTGATTCATACAGTACCTCGTGTGACGGTCGATGAGCTCGCATACTTCTGAAACAGCCCCCGGCCAGACTTGCAATCATTCAACTTTCAACTTCCTCCTACTTATTATCTACTGCTTATGCACAGAATGCACGATTCCTCCGATCTGGTATCTCACCTCTTCTCTTCCTACACTAAAGCCGGCGAGCAGATCGCAGTGACAAGGGTTCTACCTATTAACCTAATGCAATACATCCACAAACCTGACTTCATAGAGCCCAAATGCAGTCATTAATGAGTGGACCACTGCAGGTTGATTCTCACTTTTCAGGGAAACTAGCTTAACCGGTGAGGGGCAAACCAGAACCACGGCTCCCTGTAACATGGGGTTATTGGAAGGTGGAAATTTTACGGGTGGTGATGGTGGTGGTGGTGGTGGTGGTGGTGGTGGCGTCGGTAAAGCACGGATTAGGGGAAAGAACGACTAAAACTGCAAGGTGGCCCATAGATCAAAATGCTATGTGGACTGTAAACGGTGTTAGGAGCCGTCCTGGCCGACTCGTTCCGCCAACTTCGAAAGCTGACAGCAAAGTCGGCTAGAGATGACCGGCAGAAGTATTAGTCCGAAACGGTGACTTCTATGGAGCAGGCTTCTAATGCTGGTGACACCCGTAAATTGTATCAAATCATACGCCAGGTTAGTGGTAAGCCCCCGACGTTCTGTTATTCTTCTCGCGATGTGAATGGAGGATTTATTGCCGACAACTCGGCCAAGGTCGATCGCTGGCGTGAACACTTCGAGCACCTACTCAACTTTGATGAACAACCCATCACACCCTTTCTCTCCTCCACAGCGGAATTTCAATCCTCTCCTACCTACGCAGTGTCGTGTGACATCCCCTCCGAATACGAAGTTACCGATGCAATACAGAGGCTACGCAACAACACGGCATGCGGACAGGACGGTATTCCGGCAGAAATCTAAAAGTCCTGGGTCGACACCCTGGCTCCTCGGCTCCATGAGGTGATTGTACAGGCGTGGCGAGAAGAGACCGTTCCCGATGACTGGGGCTCAGGTATCCTTGTACCTGTCCACAAGAAGAAAGATAAGACAAGATGCGAGAACTACCGTGGAATAAGTCTTATCGATGTTGCTGCAAAGATCTTCGCTGTTGTTATTCTCAAGCGCTTCCAGTCTGTACGTGACTACAGGACACGACCCAACCAAGCCGGATTCCGAGCTGGGCGTGGATGTGCGGATCAAATATTCACACTGAGGCGCACTCTAGAATTCCGCCATAGCTACCAGCAACCGACGGCCATTTGCTTCGTCGACTTTGCCACCGCATTCGATTCCATCCATCGTGAGTCCCTGTGGCGAATAATGGAACTGGATGGAGTGCCGACCAATCTCATTACGATTATTAAGGCCTACTATCGGTCTACCACCGCAAGAGTCCTGGTCCACAACAATCTCTCTCAGTCGTTCGATATCCGGTCTGGCATCCGACAGGGCTGCGTACTTTCGCCCATTCTGTTTAACTACGTCATTGACTGGATTCTCGGCAAAGCCCTACATGAAGAGGACGGTGTTGAACTTGCACCCGGACGCCGACTAACTGCTCTTGACTACGCCGATGATATTGCGCTGTTAGCCTCAAACTTTGATGGTCTACAGTCAGTAGTGTCGCGGTTAAATGAGATCACTATGTCGGTAGGCATGTCCATAAATTCCGGAAAGATGAAGTTGTTCTCAAGCTGCATCTCTGACCAGGAGAAGGCACCCCTGGGGATTAATGGCCATCAACTTGAAGAAGTAGACAGCTTTCAATACCTCGGGGCGAGGCTGCTACCGAATGGGCAGAGCAAGGACGAAATTGTCTCCCGTATCGATGCTGGTTGGTGGGTTTTCTCGATCCTTCGAAGGCGCCTATGGATCCGACGTGACATCTCCACCGCCACGAAGATTCGTGTATACCGTGCATCCATCCGGTCAGTCCTCCTCTATGGATGTGAAGGCTGGGCTGTGCGCGCTAGAGATGAGCGAAGACTGGAGGTCTTTGACCACCAGTGCCTGAGGACGATCCTGTAAGTGAAGTATAGCGACTTCCTCTCAAATGAGACAGTCGCATCCGCTGCGATCGTATCACGAGGATATCTCAAGCCATTTAAGAAAGGCAACTGAGGTGGTTTGGACACGTTCCCCGTCGTCCGCCCCACCGCAGCCCACCTGGAAACGTCGAAGAGGAGGGCAACTGAAGACTTGGCTTGACACCGTCCGTCAAGACATGGAAGCAGTTCTTGGACCTTCTATCTTCGGCCTCCGTCGCTGGAGAAGGGACTGGGTGGAGCTGCCGCCAATCGCCACGCATGGAGAGGTACCGTTCGTGACATCATTGAGGCTGGCTAGATCAGGCATGATCACAGCCATAACAAGTAACAAGTAACTCGTCCGCACACCTGCCTACCGATACGCCCACGTGTGATGCACAGGATGACGTGCAAACTGTCATCAGGACTGGGACACTACCCGCCAGAAAGTCAGCCCAGCTGCTGCCTACCGAGAACACTATCTGATTGGCCCGATTGCAGGCTGCTCTTGTACAGACTTGTACATTCTTTGTGTTAAGACTCGCACCTTGTACTTCTAATACACACGAACGCCGGATATATTTAGAGCAACAAACGAATGTAACATTATGTCCTTCAGGCCAATCAGCTTCTGTCCTGGCTTGGCTGGCGGCACGATTGGCTTGTGACTTGGTGGTAGGCTGCAGCTTGAATTTCAAATTATCGATCGACTGACTGCATGTTTGCGTTCGCTCGCGTGTAGACCGATCGATAGCCTGCCTTGAGCGCGGCTGCTTGCTGCATGCGCCCAACACTTTGCTTGCCTTTAAAGTACGCAGTCAGCATACAGCAATACACTTCCCGTCCTCCAGTTCTTCTTTAGGAATTCGAACGAAGCGTCGTTGGATGGCGAACAGCGGGGCTTGTGACAATGTTATAAGAAGCGGGCTACAGCATGAAAGCCGAAGGTGATCGTTAGGAGCTGGTAGATGACCTATTGCTAGAAGTAGGAACCATTTACCTACGTCCAAACCACAAACCTCAACTCTAGCCCAAAGCCCTAATCCTGGGCCTTAACCCAAACTCTTGACCATAAGTTTAAGCGTTAGGTCCCAAAAACCTAAGTTCCAACGTTAACCCTAAGTCATAAACCTAGAACTTTATTGCATAACCCTAGCCGTAGGCTCTTACCCAGGCCTAGCTCCAACCCCTAAATTAATCCTTGACACTTAAAGCCCAAACCTAAATGTAAACCCGAACCCGAATCGTACCAACTAAGCAGATGCAAGCCTAAGCAAGAATCAATGAACTTAGCTATCGGATCCTCACCAACTTAACCTACTAGTTGGCGGTCTTCAAAGCCCCAATTGCTAGTGTGCCTTGTCAGTAGTTTAAATATACATCAAACTACTAGTTGCGGTCCAATTCAACTCCATTAAAGATAACGCGATCGCTGCGGGGGATTAACCTTGCAATTTTTCCTTGAACAATTAACCCTGTTCCGTCTTAATGCAGATAACCCACAGCCAGGTCACTTGAAACATCAGTTTATTCTTCATAAACTTCTGCTTCGAGCAATACACGCTCCGTTTGCGCGAAAAGTTCTCAATTTAACTGCCGAATGTGTACTTATTGCCCGCCTAAGTTCACAGGGCCTTGCTGAGGACTGTTGTTGATTTGGCAGAAGAAGAGGAAGAAGCAGAAGAAGAAGCAGCAGCAGAAGAAGAAGAAGAAGAAAAAGAAGAAGAAAAAAAAAAAGAAAAAGGAGAAGAAGAAGAAAAAGAAAAAGAAGAAGAAGAAGAAAAAGAAAAAGGAGAAGAAGAAGAAGAAGAAGAAGAAGAAGAAGAAGAAGAAGAAGAAGAAGAAGACGAAGAAGAAGAAAAAAAAGAAAAAGAAAAAGAAGAAGAAGAAGCTTGTTATTTCACCTTTAAAGTTCAGTGTTTCTTATTATCGTTGTTCTCTGCAGGCCAGCCTTGGATACGTGGCGGACCCACTGTTTAACCGTTTGCCGCGCGCGCCCACCCGTCCACGTGACTCGCTCTTTCGCGTGCGCGCGTGCGCGCCGCGAGCGCTAGTTTTTTTCCGCCGTAATCGATTGGTCACTGCCGGACAAAGCGCGCACCGGGGCCTAAGCCGTTGGCACGTGGCCTGTGAGGACCGTCTCTGCTGTCGCCACTGCCTGCTGAGTCGCTTGTACGCCGCCCTCTTTTCGCTAGTTGTTCAATAACTCCGTCTTCGTGGACATTGCTTTGGGTAATTTTGAGTTCAGAAAGTAGTTTACGAGCATACAAAGCCTTACGATAAATTCTCATCGGGCCATTATATTTTTTATGGGAACGGGGTACAAGTTAAACAAGCGGTCAATAATATTCGCCTTTCCATACAAGCGATTCGTGGGAATCGGGGTTTGGTGGAGACAGTCTAGGGAAGGGAGACCAAGAGAGTGTGGACAAGTGCATGCAGCTAAGTGGCTGTGGGGTCATGCCAGACATGGAGCTTGTAGGGGGTTCGTTTGCGTACACAATGCCGGCTACACTAGCCTGGTGGCGGTCTTGTTAGAAGCTGCTGACCCAGGGACTTTGGATATTTTGGTGGGACCTTGAATTGTCGGATTTCTGACAAGATCTAGGCAGTAAAATCATTCTATCACAGAAATTCGGTGTGACGTTCAGTGAGTGGGTGTGTGACAACTGACACATGGTGGGGCGCCGAGGACGCCCATGTTTAGACAGAGACGCCTCGAGTCTTACGCCTCGCACTCGCACAAAGAGTAGCTGTGCACAGGCAATCAGCCCAACCTCATACATGCACTACCCTGTCACCCCGGTGTTAACTGGTGATCCGAAGAAAGCGAGCACACCTGGCGGGCATCCGACAGGTTAGGTACCCCACTGAAATATTGTTGGACTGCCATGACCGACAGAACAGATGCATACCACCACACGCACAAGCAGTATGGCAGTAGCCCTGCCCACGGACGCCAACCGACAACGGAGCATGGGTAGTGCCTTTCAGTCACTGACTGACTGGTTACCCCTCTCAGGAGGGTGTTGGCCCAGGCTTCACGCAGGGCTGCTCTCACCCTTCTAAGATCCAATGGTTTGTATGAACATGCAATGCCAGTCTTCAGCCAACCACGGCCCCTGCAGCCTGGAAGGCGCTGGCACTTTCGCTCACTTCTGATTCCCTGTTGGTGACTGCGCTCGCGCTCCCACTGGGTTTCAGGCCATACTGCGGTTGTCCGAGTAGCTAGGCGGTCACTAGACGGTGGGGAGAGAGTGATGTGGACTCTAAGCGCGCTTCTCTCCTCACTATAATAAATCTGAATGCGCTTGAATCTATCACGGTGCGCTAAAAGCCGTGGCTTAGAAGGTTTGCCAACTGACGGGAAAACTCGGGCCCCCTACGTTGCTGCTCATTTTGTACGTGTCTGTTTGTGTGTGCGTATAGGAGGAGAGGGAGGACTGAGAGTCAGGCTGCAATGGCTCGCTCTTAATGTGGCCTTTATGGCGCTCCCGCGCAGTCGGGAGCATGCATCGAGAGATGGATGGGTCAAGTGTGCGCGTGCTGAGTGTTTATCGCGCCAGCCACCTACACCCTCCCTCATCCCCGGTCTTATTGACTTTGTCTTGACACCGCATACGGAGGTGGGAGTGGCGAGCGAGTGGGTAGATTCTGCGGGAGTTTGCCTAAACTCCTGTTTTCTCTCGTGCCAGTTCTCTGCGTTGCTCCTGCTTGCTGTCGCTTTCGTGTTGCTTGCCCAGCTTGCCTCCGTGTGTGTGTCGCGGCATGCTTCAGCGTTTGCTGCGGCTTGTTGGAGCGCGTGGTTCCCATCGCCGAAACCGACGGGGGAACTGTCATCGGGTGTGTGACATTTATCTGCTGAAATGTAATCTGTGTTCGTGTTCTCGTTCTTGTTCTTGTTTCCTCCCTCGTTTTATTTCTCTCTCTCTTTGTCTTCCTCTTTCCTTGCACAACATGCTATACAATGCTCATCTCCGACTTATATTCCCTTCAGAAGAAGAAGCGATTCCTGGAACCAAAGGTTTAGAAGAAGAAGATTCGATCACTGGAACAAGAGTTTTATTTGCCCGACGTTACGGATTCCCTCGGGAATCCTTAATTATAGATGATGATAACATGGTCATGTTCATGCGCAGATGGGGTCAAGCAAATAAAACTCTTGTTCCAGTGATCGCATCTTCTTCTCTTGAACTGCTTCCTGGGACTCGAATATTCTCTACTATTAACAAGAGGTTTATTGTCCTGACGTTTCGGATACCCTCGGTTATCCTTAATCATAAGTAATAGTAGAGCAGTGTGAGGCATGCACTGCACCCATTCCACCTCAGGCGATCGATCAGCTAGGCGATGGTCTGTTGCTGTCATTGGGGTTGAGGGTGAGGTCAGCCCTCCACGCATTTCTTTCCTCACTATAATCAATCTGGTGCGCTAAAAGCTTTAGCTTGGAGGGTTGCCAACTGACGGGATAACTTGGACACCGCAGTCCGCCCAGTGTGTATCCTGTTGTGTGGAGTGGCTTACTGTGGGCTGAGAGTCAAGCTGCAATAGCTCCTTCTTAATGTGGCTCTTATAGTGCTCTCAGACGGGAGCCTACCTAGCGAGGCGTGCTGTTGGTATGCGTGTTGAGTGTTGGTCGCGCCAGCCGCCTGCACCCTCCCCCCATCTCCGGTCTTCCTGACTTTTGGCTTGAGTGCGTGTGTGCGCCCCAGTGCAAAGGTCGCGCCTCGCATGCGGACATGGGTCATTGCTCTGGGCCGAGCGCGACTGGGCGACCATGTTTGTAACTACGCGAGACCACGCCTGTGGCGTCAGGAGTTAGGAGGGCATCGGGCAGCAGTTACCACTAGAGCTACATTAAGAAGGAGTCATTGCAGTCTGGCTCTCAGTCCGCCAACCAGCCACTCCATCCGACAACGTACACACTGGAATGACCGCGCGATCCGAGTTATCCTGTCAGTTGGTAACCCTCCAAGCCACGGTATTTAACGCACCGTGCTAGCTTCAAGCGCGTCAGAGAACGCTGAGATGTCGACCCCACTCTATCCACCACCGCCAGCACCAGGCCAGTCGATCGCCTGATATGGGAATGGTGCAGTGGCTGAGAGGGCCGGTGAAGCCATCTACGCGCGCCACAGCACGACTTGTCTCCCTTGACACACGACAGTTCGGCCGTCCCTCTCGACGATGTTGACAACGAGCCTCAGCAAGTTGAAGGCAGACTCGGTGACTACGGCTGAATTACAGTTAAGGGAGACTCATCGGATCTAACCCATTTTCGGACCACTCCTGAACCTGATGTCAAGACAAAAGTCGAGAAGACGAGAGATTGGGCAAGGCAGAGGCGATGTGCGCAAAGCACACTCCAACACGCACCACAACAACACTGCCTTGCTACATTTATATAAGGAAATGCTCACGGATTGCTGACGGAACTCACTCGTCCCATTAGCAGTCGGTGTGAGTTCATCAACGAATGTCGCTCCGAACCTGTTTTCATTGCAGCTGTACCTTTAAACTACGCATTTGATTGGTCGGAATCCCTTGAGTACAACTCCTGAGATACTCCTCCCCCCGCTGTACTTCTAGCCAACAAGGTCGCGTGTTTGGGCCTCAGGGGCTGCGACTCCTGCAGTTAAGTACGGCTGGCTGATGACTGTTACTAAAAAAGAAATTGATGAGGGGGGGAGTAGAATAAACATGCCAAATTAACAACCGGCTACAGGGGTGCAAAGGTGCTGAAAGTGAGAGACGAGCGACCTCGGATACGAGCCAAAAGTGTTCACTATACTCAAACAATTTGACTGATCAGCTTGCCCTGCAGTTCACCAGAGCTACAAAAACGCCAGAGAAGTTAACTACTGCATTTTTGGCACGGTTCAATGAAGCCTGCATTTTGACAGTTGCATTGATCTCAAACTGGAAGAAGTGTCAGTGCATACCATTCACATACGGATCAGCCTAACTGAACATCTATAGAACCAGTGAAATTTCGGCACGGCCAGCCCACCTACTAGATCACAAAATACCATCACCAGCATGGCTACCTCTACCAGCAGTGGTTATTCATTTCGGATCTGAATATTACAGGCAAAGGCATGGGAGACTGTAATTGCCCTTTCTGACTCATTAGACGTCATCAATCAGTCACACCCAAACCCAGCTGACGCACTACTCAGGGTTCGAACCCATGACCTGTTAGTTAGAAGTCCGATACTCTAACCAGTCTGGATCGATGATATTGACATTCTTTGACGAACGCTCACCGATTTCTAATGGGGCGAGTGAGTTCTGTTAGCAATTGGTGAGCATTCATCAACGAATGGCACTCACAACATGTGTTTATTGCGACTGCACCTTTGAAATTGGTATTGGCTTTTCCAGAATCCATTGAATACAACTCACCGAACCTGAATCCTGAGCTACAACCCCCTCCTCCCCGTGCGGACACTGCTCCGGGACATTTAGGCACTGCATGAATCTATTGCAGGGGGTTAAGTAAGTTAAACCCTGGAAACTCCGATCTTCAGGCCCGGCTCCTTAGGAGGGGGGAAGTCAAGTGAGGGCCAGAGTGGAAGGAAAGGTCTTTTATGTGCAAAGGTCATTTGACTGACCTCTGTAAATTAATCACAGCCTACGCTATTCAGAAGAAAAAGCAGAAGAAGACGTTTCAAGTTCGTTTGCTCAGAGACAGTAACGTAAATAGTAGCAGAAATGGGTAATTCATGCGCAGGGAATCGCGATATTGATAGGATGCATTCTCAGCTATCGCTTCTTCTTCTTCTCATTCTTCTTCTTCTTCTTCTTCTTCTTCTTCTTCTTCTCAATTTCTTTCTGGTACTCGCATGTTCGCTTGCATTGACAGCTTACCCTAGTTCTGCTCTCCCCCCCCCCCCAGATCACTGGCTGGCATTAAGCGGCCAATAAGATTAGAGCATAAGTTGTTAATCAGTAGTCGATGCTTTGCTGTTGGTCATATGCTAGTGACCGTCCTATGCCAACCGCCTATAAAAGCGTGATATATTTAGTCATCGTAGTGTTCCCTCGTCCCACGCCCGCGGGTTCTAGCCTATTGGTGGCTTTGGACCCTGCAAGCATAGACGAGGGGGGGGAGTAAGGGTTGTTCTTACTGTCAGCGTGCGTAGTTGCGGATAATGTCTATCCTGGCGGGTGGTTGGCCAGGGTAGGCAGACTGCGGCTACCAACGTCTTTTTACAGCAGAGAGCGGGCTTTGCTAAGCGGCTTGCCACTGCTTCGGCTGTCACGAGCACTCGTTTGCGCAAGCCTTTAGAATAGTATGTCGGAGCCTGGTACATGACTTGAAAGGCCTCTCTCGCGTCAACTTGGTGGTTTGTATCGATCACGTGTGCGAGAATTGAACTTGAGATCGATTGATTGTATCGTTTGCCGAGCCAGGCTGGTATATACATTGCATTGTACTGGCCCGATGATGAATTGTCGAAAACATATGTTTGCCAACATCCATTGATAGATAATCGTTGTACTTTTAAAGTCTTGCGTGATTTGTCCTTTTAGCCACATGTCTGGGAACGACAGTCCAACCTGTACATCATGTAAGCGCATGGACAGCGACTTGCGCAGCATATACCACACCCCCCTCCCTCCTACAACTGGATCTAGTGTCAAGACCAAGTCAAGAAGACCGTAGGCGGTATTGGGTTCGGAGGGTTGGCGCGACGTAAGCTCACACGCAAGTAGGACACCCTCTCCCCGCATTCCAGACATCTCCGTTAACCCCAAAGTAAGCCTGTTCATGAGTTGCGGGTCACTGTATTGAAAATTTTCGATTCCGGAATTGCCTTTGCGCCCGACATGTTTCCACTGGACACCCCTAGCAATGCGTTTATCTTCTACTGGGGAGTAGGCGGGGTCAAAGTCATCACTGGTGTCCACTCAATTTAAGTTGGTCAATAGATTCGTGGCGAATTGTAGACGGGTGCTTGAGTACAGCCTTGAAGCGGTTGACCCAGCGTATCAGAATCTGAGACTTCTCCAACCGTAGACTTGTTCCATTCTAACTGACGTCATCATTCTAGTGCGCTCTCAGTGGAGCTAGACTGCTTTGATGTTGTCCGTAAAGCCATTCTTCATCGCACCGCTGTCGGCAAATCGTTTGAATTTCTTTGATCTTGCCTGTTGGCCAATCGCTGGGCATCTTTTCTTCAATCGGTTCTGTGATAGACAGCGGGATCGGAAAAAATTGCAGCCCTATTGGCATCGGTCTTGTTGTTCGATGAGGTTGTGTGTAGACTGAGGCGTTGGATTTATTTTTCGTTCTCGTCAAATTAGTGTTGGTGTCGTCAGTGTGTGATTGGGAAAAAGGTGGCCTTTGTGACACCTCGCTGGTCCTACAGTAAAAAAGGCTACTGGCGCCGCAGCTGCCGACGCTGTGGTGATCCAACAATTACCCCCTTGACAGAAAAGGTTCTTTGGAATACAGGAACGAACTTGATTGTAAAATTTCGACGCTAGCACACTAGTTCGTCGTCGGACTTAAGGGAAATGTGTGAAGAACAGTGCGCAAGTTTAAACGTGTCGAAAAATCGATAATGATTCATCATCCTTGGCCAATAGTTGGCTTTAGTGGTTGGCGATTTTTTCCAGGGTTTTTTGAGATTGATTTACAGTGAATCGATAATGATTCATCATCCTTGGCCAATAGTTGGCTTTAGTGGTTGGCGCTTTTTCCAGGGCTTTTTTTGAGATTGATTTACAGTGAATCGATAATGATTCATCATCCTTGGCCAATAGTTGGCTTTATTGGTTGGCGCTTTTTCCAGGGTTTTTTGAGATTGATTTACAGTGAATCCAAATCAACGTGTCTATTGATGCATGATTCGTTAGAATTAATGGGCTCTAAAAATTCTTGGCCTTTCCTATATGGGCAGAAACCTACTATGCGGGTTTGGTCTCATGCAAACTTGTGTACAGTTTCAAGCAACTACATGACGACTTCGGACAGGTGGTCACATCTCTTTACCGCTAACTGATGTTCATGTATGCGTGTAGAGGCGGACCTTCCTGTTTGTCCACAATAAATTGCATCGCAGTCGCTGTCGCGAGCAATTTTGTAAAGGACCTCTTTTCTCTTCAAATATCCAACCCTATCCTTAGGGTATACGAGCTGATTTCGAAGTGTGGTCGTTGGCTGGTGTGCCACTTGGATCTGGTACTTCCTCAGATGTCTTTCAACGAGTTCAAACACGTTTTTTTATAGATGGAAGTGTTCGCCAATGTCTTGGACTGGGGGCTTGATCAGAACAATCTAGTTCCTTTTCTTTTAGTTTAAACTCTTTTCGTCTCATGCATCGACGCACGAACTCTCTGGGTTAACCGTTTTTAAAAACAATTGTTTCAGGCGTTCTTTTGATGAGGACATCAAGGAAAGGCAGCTGCTGCTCTTGTTCTTCTTCCTGCATGAATTGTATGCCAGGGAATATTCCATTGAGCAAGTCGTGGAAGTTTTGCAGCATGTTTCTTTTGATGATGACAAACGTGTCTTCGACGTAGCGGCGCCAGAAGACAGGCTCATGTTGGGCGAAGGCAATGTTTTCTAGCTCCTGTAGAACCAGTTCTGCCACTAAGCCAGAGATCGGGGAGCCCATTGGAGTTCCTTTGATCTGTTCGTACGTTTCTCCAGCAAAGGAAAAGTACGTTTTCTGGCAGAATTCGAAAAACCTCATGTGGTGTTCAATTTTTAGTGGGCTTTGGGCCTCATCATATGCCTCTTCAAGTCTCTTGCGCAAGACTTCGTGCGCCAGAGTTGAGGGTCTGGATGTGAATAAAGAAGTCACATTGAAAGAGACCATGATTTCATCCGACTGAATCGTCCGATCTTGGAGGTCTCCAAGGAATTGAGAGGCTGATTGAACTGAGATAGTCGAGTCACCTTGGAGGAATTTCAGTTTTCTATACCTCCATTTTGCCAAATTATAAGTAGGGCTACCTCTAAGGGCAACAATTGGCCGAAGTGGGACATTCGGTTTATGAATTTTCGGCAGTCCGTAGAATCGGGCCAGAGCGGTATCCGTTACGCTCATTGCGCGCCACTCGTTCATCGTCATCACATTCTTTTGCCGGTATTCTCTGAGTAGTTAAGTCAGTTGGTTGGATAGTGCTTTGGCTTGCGAGTTCTGGGCTAGTCTGTAAAACTCTCTGTCGTCAAGAGGAGTTTTAGCCTTGTCGATTCATCACGACAGTTGACCGTCCCTTATCAGCAGGTAAGATGATAATATTGTTGTCTTTCCGCAATTCTTTTATGGCTTTTGACCCACTTTGCGAAATGCATCGGGTTGGGTTGTGAGCCACCAACAAGGAAGGCACACGTTGTCGGATTGAGTGTTTTGTGTCGTCAGTTGCTTCAGTTCTAACCAGCATCGCTTCTAGTGCAGCAATGAAGTCAACCAGGTTGGCATCTGCGGTGTTAAAACAGGCTTCATGCCGTAATACGCGTAATTGTTGTTCTGTTAGTTGTTTGGACGAGAGGTTGTGGACCACGTCAGAGTTTGTGGTGTCTGTGGGTTTCAACTTATTCAGTTTTCTCTCCAGAACCTCCCTTTTCTTGGCCTGCCGGATGCGTATCAAAGTTGAGATCGTCTTTCCAAGATTCTTGGTGATCAAATCTCCAAAGAGTTGGAAACACTTTCGTCTATCTTCTTCAATCTTAGCCTTCTATTTTCGTAGAAGTTGGTGGCATTAATCGATCAGAACTCTCATCATCTGCTTGATGAATCGGCTTGCGACCTCTCTGCCCATAGTCGTGTTCACGGGTGCCTTATATCTGAGGCATCGTGGCGTCAGTTCTTGTTGGAGGCATTTATGTAGGAAACGTAGCTGCTCATATGTCGCTGCTTCTCGGGTGGAGAAAATCTCCCAGCTGCGAGCTGTGCGAAGCGTGTCGCGCCCGAATTGGGCGGGCGCAACGTACAATTGGTTCAGGTTCGGGGCTAGAATAATGCGTTGGTTGCTCTTTCAATGAAGGATAACATCAGCATAGGTCTTTTTGCGGTAAATCGATGGTTGAAGCGAGGACATCAAGAAATGGGAGTTTACTGTTAACTTCTTTTTAGAGCATAAACGTGATTCCTGGCATCATTGAATCAATGACCTAGTGTGCTAGCGTCGAAAATTTACAATAAAGTTCGTTTCTGTTTCCCAAAGTATCTTTTCTCCAAAATTATATTTCTTGGGATGCCTATTTTCAAATTCATACAAATTACTTACCACCCCTTCTTAGGTAATGTAGTCTGTCCAGACGCGAGCATTTTGGGTTAGCAAGGACGATCAGTTTGTCCGCTTTCGGCACAAACGCGTAGAGGGTATAGAGCAGGCCATGGTATATTGTGGCCTTGGATTTTTCAGGATTTGTCATTGGAAGTGCGTGAGCTCTGATGCTGGTAGGGGTGGAACATTTGGTCCGCAAAATGGCATTTTCGCGCTAATGGCATGATCGCCAAATGTCCGCGAGAATCGGACAACGACATCCGTTAGAATGGATCCTAACACGACTCGATCAATAGAACTTAAACTTAAGCGCTAGAGCTAAAGTGAACAGCCCGAAGTTGGATGTGGAACTAGATAGATGCTTAGTGGGGATAGATGGATGGGAAATGGACGCGAAATGGAACTGGAGCCTTTGATTCTTGATGCCAAGCGTAAAACGGAAGTCACTGGAACCAAAGTGAAGATCCCGAAGGTGAATGTAGAGAACTCTCAGTTAGAGATTGGTAGGGACGGGTCAGGTTACGGAGAACTGTTGTCTACAGGTATTGAAGTGAATGCAGACATGGATTTGAACGAGGGTGCTGGTTCCAAGATTGGCGTCATTGGCAAAATTAGTTGATTCCAGGTAAAAGGCCCACTCTATCATGGGAGAATAGGTAAATCAGAGTCGCCGGAGTTTGTTGGTGATGTTCCCGAGGTTGCTGTTCGTGCTCCATTTCGTCGTCATCCACTTCATCTGTTTCCATTGCTCTATTGATCCTTTGGTTTATATGTTGAGTTGGAAAGGCTCATCTGTAAATTTACGGTAGCAAAAATGCTACAGATACTTTCAACGAGGAAAAAAAGCTTCAAATTTGAGTTTTTCCTCAGAAAGTTTCGCAGACATCCTTTCATTACCGATGGAAACGTATTGTCCAACAAGCATACGACATGTAATGAATATGCAACCTTCCCGTCCAAAGGAACTTTCACTTTAAGAACTCTATGATGGTACATATGCCGTTCCTGTTAAAAAGAAGCAAAACCCCTAGTCTCTTATTAATTGAATAATAGTATCAGTATGAGGAAAGAATAATAATCATACTAATTATAAGAAAAAGAAGAAGAAGAAGAAGAAGAA
>JAYGXS010000010.1:4653596-4665789 GCA_036362985.1 Ligula intestinalis
CACTACGGTTGCTATGCCGATGACATTTTCGCCATCGCTCCAACAGAAACCGAGGTAGATGTGCTCCTAAATAGTGCCAATCAAGCACACCTTCCCACTGAGTTCATGTTGGAGGTGGACGTATCGCAGAGAGTAAAGTAAGTCAAACTCTAGCAACTGCGTTTTTCAGACCATGATTATCAAGTGGAGAAGAAGTCGGTAGAGGCCAGAGTAGTAGGAACAGTTTATTGTCTACACAGAGGAACGATAGATAATAGGGAAGAAATTTTACTTGGGAGCACACGACCAGCCAGAAGGGCCAGCCGGGTCCAAGTGCCAGTTTGACAGCAGTCAAGCCAGTAGACAGAGAGAGCAATTCACGCGTGCAGGCTTGCTATTAGTTGCCGTGCTAAGGACCAGCTATGCGGCATCTGTGATTGGCTGTTTGCAGACGTCGAGAACCGCAGTCGTGGGATTCTAGCGGAGTTCACTTCGACGCGAGGTGGTCACCACTATCCTATGCTCTACGGTGGTTTAAGCCTTTTGACGGCAAAAAGTAAGTTGCATGGGGAGAGGACTGTCGTTGTCGATTTTTCTAGACTGAATCAGCGATCCAGCTTACGGTAGACAGCATTTTATGAGCCTCTTTCGCGTGATCCTGCCTCCATTCCTTGAATGGTATAAGCGGACTGACCTATTTGTCGAGCAGTAGGGGACGCGATCACTGAAATAAGCAAACCTAAGAGTCCCAGCAATCGAATCTTATTCACAAGCGTTTTATTTGGCTTAAATTCCTCCTCCACGCCTTAACCCATACTTGAAGACGGCACCTAAAAAGCTGACTGCGGAAAAATCTGCGATATACTCGGGAGCGGCAAATCTTGATATGAATGCAGCCGGACAACACTTGTGTTTCGGAGGATGGATTCGATTTTGGAGGCAAAACCTCACGTAAATGAAGTGCTTGGTTGCATCTTTTTCTTCCCTTCGGCCGCCCGAAAGCCACACCTTCGCTTCTATTGCCATGGGCTAAAACAGGTGACTTTTATTGATCAGTTCGGGGCAGCTCAATTGGCACCGAAAATCCTGATAGGTTGATGGCAGTTTTTCCAATGGAAAGACTTACTTGCGGTATAGATCAGCTCGGAGCGCTGTCCCCGGGGCTTGCTGGCTTCCGAGGCAGTGCATATTCAGACCGCCCTGTCCCCCTTACCTCTCTCTTCTAGGTTCGATCGTCGGGAACGCCGAATGCTCACCGTGTTCCCCGGAGCAGGGTGGGCGCAGGACGGAAACTTGCGCGCCAGTTAGCCTAAAGTAAATTTGCGAGGCATCTGTCACTTTTCGTCTAACCGGAGTCAATTGCTACAACGACGCCTGTACGACCAGAGGCGGGCTCGAACATTGCTAGCAAAGACAGGGGAGATTGGAATGGCCACTTTTTGCGCAGTAACCGGCATCTAAAGACATAGTAATGAACTAAAAACAACATTTCAACTAAACAGAAGACAAACATGAAACAAATACATTAATAAACTACTTATGGCACGCTTTTCTGCTGCCAAACTTTAGATTAATCAAACAATACTGGAAACTTAATTAAACTTCCACCGCTGTAAGTTACTGCCTCAACCTCCCCCAAAATTTTCAAGAGCTTTTTTGCTGATTGTCAAGGCAATTAGTGCTGATATAAAGGTAGAGATTGAGAGTAGCATTAGGGCGAAGTTAAGGGTTCAGGTTGATTAGGAGGCAGATTTGGGCTGGAGATATTTGGGGCTATTTGCGCCTCCTGAAGTACTGCGCAGGACTGTATGTAGGCTGCATGTGCAGTATGAACATCGGTTTCGATGAAGTCCACCATGTGCTCAAGAGCAGAGACGGTAATGAAGCGAGAATATAGTAAAATAAGACGCGCAAGTGTCTACTTCACTTTAACCCTCCACCGCTTTGACTGGTGACAAGACCGAAGTCGAGATAGCCGAAGCAGGCTTTGGGCGGGAGCCACTTTCTCCAATACAGCCTGAAACACCGCCCAAAACTTAGCCTTTAGTTACAGTAGACTTTGCGCGAGTACTAATGCCCTGTCTGCCCTCACTTACCTGTAGCAGGTACTACTAATAGCACTATTGCTACTTATAATACTACTTACTAAGGTGTAGCTGAGTGATAGTATTTGCTGGTACCATTACTGACTGCATTGTAAGTCAGAAGTGATGCTGATTAAATTCAGCACTTGGTTCATATCCCCTCAATCACAATAGGACGTGTAGTAGTACTGGAGCCAGCAATGGCGCTAAAATTTGTCGGATGTGACTGATTCAGCCACGCTAGAGCTCTAATTCCCTTGGTCTCAAAAAGTGGTGTGAATCTGGGCTTAAACTATTCCAAAGGTAGTACATGTTTGGGGCCGTGAGCACAGCAGAGCTTGCCTTGGTTTCCACCCGCTCAACTCTATCCATCAGGCTGCGTCTATTTGTGCTAGTTTCGAACTACGATACTGCTGCTAGAAGTACATGCCTATGAAGTACAATGCCTATGCATTGTTTGCCCTCACTCACTTATAGAAGGTGTCTAGCCAGACTTTAGTAAGCCAGGACTGGTACTGCTTCTGCCAATATTGCTACTTTTAATACTACTTATAAGGGTGTAGCTAAGTGATAGTATTTTCCGGCACTATTGCTGAATGTTTTGAAAGTCAGAAGTTACGCTGATTAAAGTCAGCACTGAACTCATATCCCCTCAGTCTCGGCAAGAAGTGTAGTAGTACTGGTTTTGGCACTGACGCCACAATTTTTCAGAGGTGACGCTGATTAAGTCAACGTCAGGGCTCATTTTCCCTTGGTCTCAAAAAGGAGTATGACTCTGGGTTCAGCTATTTCGGGTAGATACATTCTTGGGGTCCTGAGCACAACAACGTTTGCTTTGGTTTCTGCACTCTTAACTCTATCTATCGAGCTGTGTACGTTCCTACTAGGTGCGGACTAAGATACTGTTGCTATAGGTACATGCTTATGCTAGTTGTGCTAATTCCAAGTAATCATGCTTACTAAGGCCAGTGGATAGTATAATATAAGTACTGCCTGTGCGTGCTTTTTAAGCAGTCGCACCCAGTATGCATTTCAAATCTGTGTGAGGTAATAGTGAGTAGCATTTGGATAATATTAGTGTGTTTATAAATAATGCACAAGTCCTACCATGCCTTTTTGTCGTGCAGTTTGCCGTATATAGACCAACGTTTTAGGGGCTCATGCTTCCACTACTTTTTTTAAACTCCTGAATAACAATGTATCTGAATGGTTGTAATACTAACTATTCCGAGAAAGTACATTTTTTGAGATCCGGAACAGATCAGGGCTTGCCTGGGTTTCCGCCCTCTCACTTCTGTCCACAAGAAACAGTCTGGGCAAGGATACTGCTGCTAGATGTCATATGCCACTGCTAAGAGTGCTAATTCTATCAATCATACTTACTAAGACCAGCGGATACTATATTCTAGTAACAGATTTACTATAACTGTATCAATAGGTGACATGCATGCTTTTATTGCAACAAGCATAACAGATGGGAATGTAAGCTTCCTCGCGTCCGAAATTTCATCTAATATGACTAACTAGGGTGCAGCTGAATGATAGTGTTTGCTGGCACTATAACTGACTGTATCGTAAGTCAAAAGTGACGCTGATTAAAGTCAGCACTGGGCTCATACCCCCTCAATCTCAAAAGGAAGTGTAGTAGTAGCAGTAGTAGTCGTAGTAGTAGTAGTAGTAGTAGTAGTAGTAGTAGTAGTAGTAGTAGCAGTAGTAGTAGTAGTAGTAGTGGTAGTAGTACTGGTGTTAGCACTGGCGTTACCCTTTGTCGGAGTTGACGCTCATTCAGCCACGCTAGGACTGTGAATCTGGGTTTCAACTATTCCGAGTGAGTACATGTTTTGGGCCCTGAGCACAGCAAAGCTTGCTTTGGTTTCCACCCTCTCAACTCTATCCATCAGACTATACTGGTTTCTACTCGGTTCGGACTACGTGCCTATGCTAAAGTGCGTGCTTTTTTTAGAAAGTCGCACCCAGTATGCACTCCAAATCTGTGTGGGGTAAAGTGATTGGCATTTAGATAATAATAGAGCGTTTGTAAATAATGCACAAGTTATATCATGCCCTTATGTCGTGCAGTTTGCCGTCTATAGACTATCCATAGGCCTGCTAGAGTATCTATCTGTAGCTCGGACTTTACAGAACATCTGCTCATATCCCCTTGATTCCAGCAGGGAGTGTGAATGTAGGTTAAAGCTATTCCGAGTAAGTACGCACCTTCAGTAGCTGTCAAACCAGAGTTCTGGAAACCAAGGATGGTACTGCTACTGATATTCCTAACACTGCGTGTTAGTTCGACCATCGCAAGCGAAGATGTCCAACATTTGCTCAAGAGCAGGGACGGTGACTGTGGTCAGGTATAGTGAAAGCAGTCACGCCACTACCTACCCCACTCAACCCTCTCAACTGCATTTAAGCGGAGACAAGACAAGTCAAGATAGCCGCACAGAGAGGGGGCGTAGGCCGCAGCCGTAAACACCGCCTAAACTTAATATATAGTGACAGTAGACTTTGCGCCGGTACTACTGCACTGTCTACTCACACTCACCTATAGTAGGCATCTAGCCTGATTCTAAGACGCCAGGCCTCGTTCTGCTAAACAGCCATTACTGCTATTTTTAATGTTACTGTTTGGGGTACATCTGAGTAATATGTTCACTGGTACTATCTCAGTCTGTATTGTAACTCAGAATTGACGCTGATTAAAGTCAGCACAGGGCTCACATCCCCTCAATCCCACAGAAAGTGCAGTAGTACTGGTGCTGACACTGGTGCTACTATTTGCCAGCGTTTACGCTAAATGAGCCTTCACTAGGTTTCAACTGTTTCGGTAAAGTACATGCTCGGGGGCCTGAGCACTCTCAGCTCCACCCCTCGAGTTGTACGCACTAAGATGATACCGATATAGCTACATGCCTATGCTAGAAGTGCTAATTCAAGTAATCGTGCTTACTAAGGCCAGTACTTAATATACTATTAGTACTGCCTGTGTATGCTTTTTAAGGAGTTGCACTCAGTATGCACTCCCAATCTGTGGGATGTAATAATGATTAGCATTTGGACAATAATATAGCGTTTGTACAGTAGTAATTAAAGTCAACTCTGGGCTCATATCTCCACATGTCAGTAATAAGTGTAGTTGAACTTGTGCTAGCTCTGATGCTACCATTTGTCGGAGGTCAAACCATCATCTTTCTAAATAGGTGGGCTACAAGTAACCGTAATAGGGGACAACAGTGTTGCTGAGACTGCAATAGGCTAAAAAGCTTGGACTAAGCTTTGAGGACTCAACTGCATGATTTAAGGGGTACATTAGTGTATAAACTGGGAAATGCTGTTACAGCCAATTAGAGTTTAAGATAAGGTAGATTGGAATTATGCGTAGCTAATAAAGCAATTTTACTGCAGCTGTCAGGAGAACTAGGCTATAATCAAAGAATTAAAAAATAAATTAGCTTACACGCGTCCCAAGCTTTCATCCGGGCTGATTTGTAGGACACCTGACGAGCGTCCACGTAAGTAAGTAATTAGTAAGACTCTCATCAATCGCCGCTGTTGGCGGAGCTCGTGAATGAGCCCCAAGGCAGAAGCGGGGCGAGGTAACGTTCATCAACGAGTGTTTCACAAGCCATCTACGTGGACCAGTCATCAGTTTACATGATATTTTGGAGCGTTTGCGCGACCGCTTGCCCCGCAGGTATGTAAACACTGCTCGCCTTTTGTGCATTATACTGTGCGCACAGCGGGAAATCTTTTTATGGGGAGACCTTTTGGGCTACGCAGCACTGACCGGAAAAAAACGATGGAACACGTGATTGAATCTCACTTATCTACCGGAAGTGAGCGGTCGCCAGGGTGTCTTGCAAATCAGCCCAGATGAAATTACGGACGCGAGGAAGCTCATATTCCCATCCGTTATGCTTTTTGTAATAAAAGCATGCATGCCACCTATTGATACAGTTATAGTAAATCTGTTACTAGAATATACTAGCCGCTGGTCTTAGTAAGTATGATTGATAGAATTAGCACTCTTAGCAGTGGCATATGACATCTAGCAGCAGTATCCTTGCCCAGACGGCTTCTGGTGGACAGAGGTGAGAGGGCGGAAACCAAGGCAAGCCCTGATGTGCCCCGGATCTCAAAAACATGTACTTACTCGGAATAGTTAGTATTACAACCATTCAGATACATTGTTATTCAGGAGTTTAAAAAAGTAGTGGTAGCATGAGCCCCTAAATCGTTAGTCTATACACGGCAAACTGCAGGAAAAAAGGGCATGGAAGGACTTGTGTGCTCTAATATTATCCAAATGCTAATTAAATGCTGGGTGCTACTCCTTTAAAGGCACATACAGGCAGTACTTATAGTATACTATCTACTGGCCTCAGTAAGCATGATAAGTAGAATAGGCACGCACCTATAGCAGCAGTATCTTAGTCCGTACCTAGCAGAAACATACACAGCTCAGTGGATCAAGTGGAGAGTGCGGAAGACAGGGTAAATGCTGCTGTGCTCAAGACCTCCAGCAGGTACTTACCCGAAATAGTTAAACCCAGAGCCCCCTCCTTGTTGAAACCAGGGGCATATGAGCCCTAGCGTTGGCTTAATCAGCGTCACCTCTGAAAAATGGTAGTGTCATTGCCAGCACCAGTACTACTAGACTCCTTGCCGAGATTGAAAGGATATGAGCCCACTGTTGACTTTAATCAGCGTCACTTCTGACTTACAAAAAAGTCAGTAATATTAACAGCAAATACTATCACTAAGCTACACCCTAGTAAGTAGTATTAGAAATAGCAGTATTGGTAGTAGCAGTACCAGTCCTGGTTTACTGAAGTCTGGGCAGACTCCTACAATAGGTGAGTGCGGGTATATACAGGGTGCCCCACAAAAAACCTCTGAGTTTGTGATTGTTACGGCGGCCGGATCGCCCATGCCGTCACGATCGATGGCGGAGAAAACAGAACACCTGGGCCACATCCGAAGTGAAGCCGCCCCCGTTGGTTCGCACCCGCATTCATGTCGCCCACGCCATGTTCCGCTCAGTGGTGAGGAGCACCCACACAACGTGGGTGGTGGTCGCAGAGGGGAAGGTTCTAAAATGCCCACCTGCGCACCATATGCCAGGAATATTCTGGAAAGACGTGTAGACCCATGCCACAGCTAAGCAATTTCCAGCGCGAGGTCATCGTCCTATTCCGGAAAGAACATCCAACATGGGGGTTGCAGAAATGTCGGAACATTTTGCCTAAATTTTTTGGTGCCATTACAACTGACCAGTTTAGAGGTGTCGCGGCTGCATTCAAACAAGGTGGATCGCCTGTAGCAAAGGTGCGTAAGCCTGGTAGTGGCACTTCTTGCAGGCACGATTCCCCAGCAAGGCGAGCAGTCTTGGAATTTGCCGTAACTCCACCAGATCATCACAGAAGACATTCAAGTCAACGTGAAATTTGTAAAGAACTGGGATTGTCAAAAGGGTATGTGCACAGAACAATTGCAAAATCCAATTTAAAATGTTTTCGACGTATTCAATGCCATGTTTTAACTGAAGCACACCAGCAAGCTCGAAAGACAAAGTGTGATGCCCTGCTTCAGCGCTTCGGTGAAGGAGAAAAATGGAAACAAGTGTGGTTCTCAGATGAATCATCATTCTGCTTGTCTGCACCACTGAATAGGCAAAATGAACGCATATATCGTGCAGTGGAAGTCAAAACTGATATTCCTGATGAAGATTTGCTGGTGGAGATAGACAAGCAGCAAAAATCTATCATGTGCTATGGTGCTGTTTCCTGGCAAGGCAAAACAGACCTCTATTTTATTGAAGGAGATGCTGCTGGGCAGGAAGGTGTTGCACCGAGTCGGAGAACGAAAAAAACTGTAAATCAAGTTGTTTACAGAGAGGAGATGTGCCCGCAGATGTTTACAGATATTGATCAAGTAATGCAGGGAGAATCCTGGACTTGGCAGCAAGATGGTGCAAAGCCACACACTGCCAATGACACTGTCGCCTGGCTCCGAGTTAACACTCCAGATTTTATCACACCCCAGCAATGGCCATCCAAGAGCCCTGACCTGAATGTAATGGACTTTTGCATTTGGAGTGTACTCTTACAGGAGGTTCAGAGACGAAGAATAGGAATCACTGATATTGAGTCAATAAAACATGTGTTGATGGACACATGGAACAACATCCCTCTTGATGTCATTCGTCGAGCAGCTCAGAGCTGGATGGATCGCTTACGTCGCTGTTCTGCAGTTAATGAACAGCATTTTGAGCGGTATCTGTTAACTTGTTATTAGGTAGCAGTTTGTTAATTACACAATAAAGTTGTTAGTTATAATTGTAATCAATAATTTTAATTTTTATAACAGTATAAACATTATCATAAATTTAGGGGTTTTTCGTGGGGCACCCTGTAGTACAACAGTTCCAGTGCAAAAGGCTACTGTCACTTAAGAATAAGTGCGGCGGTGTTTTAGCTTGCATTGGAGAACGCGGCCTTCACCGGCTCCCGTCTTGTCTTTGTGACTCATGGGAGAAAGTGAAGAGTGCGCAGCCGCTAACTACCTCCTCTATCACTTGAAAGCTAACACTCGAGACTGTCGCCTTCTGTACTAACCTGTTGGTGCACTTGATGGACTTCACCAAAATCGATGGTCGAACACACACGCACACTAGAGGACAATAGTGTTGTTGTGACTGCAGTAGGCTAAAAGCTATTCTTGCAACAGGAATAACAAATGGGAATATGAGCTTCATGCCTCCTAAACTGCATCCGAGCTGTCTTGTAAGACACCCCAGTGAGCGTCCGCGTCCGGTTGCTAGGTAACACTCTCAATAATCGCCTAAACTAGTTGCCGCTGTATAGCTGCTGGCGGAGCTGTGTGGGGCGAGTGAGTTACGTTAACGATCGGTGAACGTTCATCAACGAGTGTTTCACAAGCCATCTACGTGGACCAGTCATCAGTTTACATGATATTTTGGAGCGTTTGCGCGACCGCTTGCCCCGCAGGTATGTAAACACTGCTCGCCTTTTGTGCATTTTACTGTGCGCAAAGCGGGAAATCTTTTTTTTGTGGGGAGGCCTTTTGGGCTACGCAGCACTGACCGGAAAAAAACGATGGAACACGTGGTTTGAAAACCCTAACTAGAAGTGCGTGTGCTGGTCGTTTCCAAATATCCAGATATTAATAAACACCACTGTGTACAGAATTAAAATGAAAAAAAATAACAGACGCAATGTTGTACGCATTCAAGCAATGTGAACTTAAGCATATCCGGACCTTTAACATCTACACGAAAATGCACACTACCCATACAGGTGCAATAAACGCTGGTGAAAAGCAAAGGGGTCATCCAAAAGGTAGCATGATTCAGGGCTGGAGATGACGTAGGCTTATCCCAGGGGGTTAAGTAATTTGAACTCTAGCAACTGCGATTTTCAGGCCCGGTTCCTTAGGAGAGACGAAAAGTCATGGGAGGCCAGAGGGGAAGGGACAGTTAATTCTGTACAGAAGGAAGTGAAGAATAGGCAAGAGGGCATTGACTTTCAGACGAACGAACAACCGCCGGCTAGAGCCTCGCGTCTGCGGTGGGGTGACCGCGGGAATCACCACAGCGTCTAGAGCGGCCTTTGTGTGACTCGGCCTTGACGTGTGGTTGGCCAGACAATCAGACGACGTCCCCTTAGCAGCACTGAGTGTCCACAGCGGCTGTCTAAAGGGTAAGTCGAGATTTGAAATCACGTGATGGTCTGCGCGGACTTTGGCCACTTGCAGTCTCAGTCAAATAACGCATGCCGAAAAAATCGATTGAATTTTCGTGAACTTCGCTGGATACTGTGCATTCTCACTCAGCTACCGTAGGCAGATAAGCAGAAACGAACTGCAGGAGGATAAAATGAGGATAAGAGGACAATTCTGGTCCTGACTGCGTCCAGCCAGGCCTGAGAGAGTCGACTGTGTGTTGTGTGAAGGTGTAGTAACTAGCTCCAAACGAAGTGCACTTGTGAGCGCTTGCTGTGACCACTTCAAGTCGAAGTGCACTGGGAACACTTGCTGCTTCTGGCTTCTGGAACAGCCAATCACAGGCCGACTCACACAGACCTCAATGCGGTGTCTACCGCTAGGCATCACTCCGGATTCTTCCCCACTATGCAGGCAGCGTTGTCGGCGCCATTGACGACCTCACGCTCTCATGGTTGGACGCCTGCCAATCCGATTTAAATCTCCTCCTATCTATTCTTCTAATCCTTCTGTACAGAATGAACTAACTTTTCTACTTTCCGTCTGTAAAGAATACACTATTCCCATCACCTAAGGAAGCGGGCCTGAAAGATCGTAGCCGATAAGGTTAACCTTCTTAGCCTTAACACTCCTCGCTAAAGGAGCCCGTCTGCGCGAAACCCCCAGGCCAAATGGCTGGAACACATGCAGGTGCTGATTTCGCAAAACCCAGACGAATGATTACATACGGTGCAACGACCGTCGTGGCGACACAGACAGATGATGTCGTAGACAGATCACAGATCGCAGATCACATCACCTCGCTCCATGAACTTTCCATAATGTTTTTTTTTTTCGGGTCGCTAGTGTGTACATGCCTATCATCAAACAGACCAATGCATTTCTGATTGTCTACACACATGTGTGCGCTAGTCTGAGCGACACAGGAGGCGGTATTTTTTGGATGATGATAATAATACCTGTGCAGGCGTATATGATCGAATAGGTCGGGACCGGTGTGGATCTCGGTGAGGCGGCACGAAGTATTTTGGCCGGAGTCTCTGGCGATGACTAAGCTGCCGTAAATCGCAATGGTTACCTTGGTAACCAGACTCAAAAATTAAATGGTAGGTTTCAAACGTCACACCGAGGCGCAAAACATTGTGGGATATGAAGTATTCCGGCCAGATAATAGTCGATAGAACGTGTCCCAACGGTGATAAGCTAGTTTATAATATAGAGCTTGGAAGGACAGAGTACATGGGACAATTTACTAAGGTGTAACAGGAGTAGAATGTAAGTACTAGGTAAGTGACTCCCAGACAAGTGCAGTCCAGCCATGAATGGGCCGAAGTCCAGAGGCTCAGTCCGGCAAGTCAATCACCGGGTCTGGATCTCTGCAACCGAAGAGAAGATCACCGGTTCTGCGAGTGACTGAGCGTCAAAAACCCCACAGCAAGTTCCTTTGTGCACTGACCGTGAGAAGAAGTTGGCCAGTAAGCTAGGCAGAAGGTGACCTTGAACAGAGATTTTTTAAATATCGTCTCTTGCGCACGCATGGTGGACACGTAGTGGCCTTTTTGCAGCCATTTGGAACCCAAGACCATCCGCTGACGCATGACTCATATAGCCTGCCTGTGTGCCCACTGCCTCCTGGGGCTAGGCACTAACTGTCCTTGACCGACGCTAGTCTAGACGTCATTCGCCTCATTGGCCGCCAGAACAAAGCATGCGCCCGCAACGCCCGATGTCCTCATCACTCCGGAACCGAACCGAATAGGGAACGGACGCACCACTCCGCGTGTCAACATTCTCTCCATCTATTCTCCGTTCCATTGTGTGCACAATAAACTCTTCCTTCTACTCTGGCCTTCCCAAAACTTCCCCAATCTCCTAAGTAACCGTGGTCTGAAGATAGCAGTTGCAAGGGTTTAACTTACTTAACGCCCTGCGATAACCTCATTGTCCCAGAAGCTAGGAAGACAAGGAGACAAGCCGGGAACCGCAGGCTCTACCTTTACGGCTCTTTGCCACGCGTGTGCCAATATAACACATATCCTTTACACAGTGAACCAGACCGGAGTCCTGATAATCATGCAGAAAGCCAAATATTCGGAACAATCTATACAGCTTGTCAAAAACTGCACGATAACGCACCTCGTCAGTCAGTCATAAAACCATGTTCTAGGACAAGTGGCGTGCACTCACTCCGTCCGGTCTTGCGTTCTACACCATGCTGTTGGACGCCTAGTGCCACACATTCCGACAGTTCGACCGTCGTATCCGTCGACGTATGCTCCACAGCATGGTGGTGCAGGGACGGTGACCTTGCGCTGCGTCTAGCACACTCCCCTTCCCCCCCGCCCGCCTGTGCTCAGCTTCGTGACAGAACTAAGAAGACCGGA
>JAYGXS010000010.1:4693454-4719924 GCA_036362985.1 Ligula intestinalis
AATAATAATAATAATAATAATAATAATAATAATAATAATAATAATAACGCAGCCTAACCGCATCACGTCACGATCCAGGCTTTTGCGCGAGCTTCTTTCCAACCAGCTGCAAAAACTGCACTCTCGAAAAAAATTCCAACTTAATTAGTATGGATTTTACCCGTTCTTTTCTGAGGTCTGTATAAATTCGAACACAGTGTACGGAAAACATGAATGAAAGAATTCTTCCATTTGCACAGTTGGTTGCTAGTTACGTCTTCTTCGCATTTTTAAGAGTAAAAAGGGCACTTTTTGAAGGGTTTAATCATGAGGTTTTTAAGACCGTGAAATGTCCATTTATAAAGTATAAAAACGTTCGCTGGGATCAGTATTTTATTTGCCCGACGTTTCGGACTCTCAATCGCGCCCATTGTCAAGAAATAAAAAGTACAGCTCACTGCGTGATTTAGTCAGCTCTGCCGGGGGTGACCTTGAGTTCCCATGGTTGGTTCCGCCGCGAGTGACCTTGAGCCCTGCCATTGCTCGCGCAACGCGAAATAGGCATCTGGGAAATCGATATGTCTATTAATAGAGTCCGCGTGCGAGTGCTACGCTTCTTGCAACAGGCCTGAGACTCGGTCGTCCAACTGGCCTAGTATTCGCACGTGTTCGAGGTCGAAGTCGTGCCCTGATAAAATGCATCCTAATTAAGTATCCAGAATTTAGTTTTTTAAACCGGCAGAAAAGTGGTTCGTTCAGCATCCTGCTGCGTGACTAAAATGTGTTGGGATTGGGCTGCACGATAATCAACATTACAATACTACTTAAAGAGGAGAGGCCGTCGCTGTGATCACCAGGAAAAGACTTTTATTCGCTGAGGTTTCGAAATCCACCGCGGAGATAATAGCAGAGACAGTAGAAAACACAGCAGTTAAGTATTTATTTCGAATTGAAAACACAGTTCAGAATTTCGGTTGAGGTTTTATAAGACAACGAACGTACAGCATTATGTTGTGGCAGAGGGCATGCGTGCGTGTGTGCGCACGTGTGTGTGCGAGTGGAAGTCGGTCAAGTGGTCTTCAGGTCACCAAGTGGAACCGGCGCGTGCGAAGGCACATGACGTTGGGGCAGTGGGCTTCGGAGAACGAAGGGGGAGGAGGAATTATGGCCCTCCACCACAAGGTCAAGGCAAATCAGCCTGTTCCTAAGTAGTCGAAGGGATCACAACTGACATGGGATAACTTAGTCCTCATGGGACTATTTTGGAGCAACCAGAGGGCTTAGAATTGAACTTTCATGATTTATTCACCATATGTTTTTTTGTACAATTCTCACGCCTGGGAGATGAGAGTCGCTCCTAAAAGCTGTGGGGGCCAGATCGTGTGTGTGTGTTCACATTGGGGGGTATGGGGTATTCAGCTGGGGGTTGAACGTGAAGGTCGTGGCGGATCGCATCATCCTCCTCTCGTAGGTGGTGGCTACGCTTAGCTTCCTTGGCTGGCATCCAGCTCTCACTTGTGGCTCCCCGTAGCTAGGCTCTGCCTGGTGGCCACCCCCCGGATCCCCACCTCGATCAGCGGGCCAAACCAAGTGAGGGTCTCCGGTGTGTGCGTTCCCACGCCCGGTATGTCTCCGGGTTGCAGCGGTAAGCATCCTAGTAGACGTAGTTGGTAAAAGGACGCTACTTACTGTATACGGTACCATTGTCTGTTTGTACTTTACTGTTTACTTTCCTCACTTGTTTACACTCTTGCTACACTTGCTATCTCCAGTTGCTTTTATCCTTATCTCCACTGCTGCGATCATTGCTTACCTCACTAGCTTCAGCATTTCAGTCATCCCGTAACGTTGCCTTATCTGCGTAATCTACTCGATATCCGCTAGTCTTAACATTGCATCCATTGTTCTTCATGCGTATGTATGCGTGACTCTTCATCTAGTTTATCTTATTACTTTTCTGTTTGATACTTATTATCTGTTACTCTGCCTGATCTTTCTAATGTTGTCTATGCTACCATACCTTTACCATTCAATTACCATACTGTTACAGTGACCTTATTCCATCGTAGCAATGCCTACTCAAATAGTCGTCCCACCGCCATGACTAGCGCTCTTAGTCCTCGCAGAGTTTGCCTCCTCAGTAGCATCAATTACACCTAATCGTAGCAGAAATTCCACCCACAGTCAGATGCTGTAGCACTAGAACGCGTATCAACTTTACGTAAGACACAGTCCCTTTCACCGCTACTGCTACTAGGATAATTACTGCTGCTCCCACCCCCTACTTCCCAAATTCTCCCCCCTAAAAGTCCTCAGCTGCGCGACAGCAAAGCTGTAGGCAGGCTCACAGCCAAGTGGCCGTTCGACACCAAAACACTCGCGGCCCATGGTGCAGTTCGGCAGCAGTTGTGAGTGACCGGCAGTCCCTTTGTGGAACAGCGCTGCTGCCCCTCGCGAGAGGGTTGATGGGCTTAGAAAAAGTGGTTACCAAACACGCTGGGACGCGACATCTGCCAGTTGACCATGGCTGACAGAATGCAAACACGCAGTCGAAACACTACAAACGCAAATCAAAACGTCTCTCTTCCCCACCCTCCCTCTAACCCGTTACCTTCCCGCAGGACAGCTCCCAGAGCTCACAGGATGACAGCTTAGGGAGCTCAGGTAAGTCCTATCATCGTCGGCGCTTGGAATGTTCGTTCCCTTTTAGATAACACGAGGAGCATCCGACCGGAACGGAGAAAAGCGCTAATCGCCCAAAAATGGCGCGCTTCAAGGTGGACATCGTTGCACTCAGTGAAACCCGCTTCTCTGGTGACGGTTCCATAGAAGAAGTGGTGCCGGCTACACCTTCTTCTATGTGGGCCGTCCAACGGCAGAGCGACGTGAAGCCGGCGTCGCCTTTGCCATCCGGAAGGACATCGTGGGACGACTACCCTGTACGCCGCAGGGCATCAACGAACGCCTGATGAGCCTCCGCCTGCCTCTCTGGGGTGGCAAATTCGCCACCATCGTTAGTGTCGGACCCCACGGCCTCTGAGGACTCAACGACAATGGCCTACTCCTCCTTCGCACCTGCGCGGTGCACCGGCTCATACTGACCAATACCTACTTCAGCCAACCGCTGCAGCACAAGACGACCTTGATGCACCCCAGGTCTCGTTTGTGGCATCTTCTGAATTATGTCCTCGTGCAGCGACGCGAAAAGCAGGACGTGTTGGTGACAAAGGCACCGCCGGGTACCGATGGTGATACCGATCATCGTCTCATAATCTCCAAGATGCGGATCCGTCTCCAACCACGCAGGAGACCTCAAGCCTCGCCCACGGACGCCGACCGGCAACGGAGCATGGGTAGTGCCTTTCAGTCGTTGACTGACTGGTTCCCCCTCTCAGGAGGGTGTTGGCCCAGGCTTCATGCAGGGCTGCTCTCACCCTTCTGAGATCCAATGGTCTGCCGATACAAGCGAACATCCGTGTCCCAGGAAGCAATTGAGAAGAAGAAGACTAGATCAGATAATGAAGCCGACAGACCCACTGCCACGGCAAGAAACATCTGAGGTCGTCTACAGGATCTGGTGCAGTTGCGGTCAAAGCAACTATGTCGGAGAAACTGGCAGACTTCTCAAGACGCGAATTGCCGAACACGCGGCTGCAGTGCGGCGAAATGATGCCAATTCTCAAGTTGCGGCTCATTCGACGAAACCCGGCCACACCTTCAAATTTGATGAGGCCGAAATTCTCGCAAGAGGTGACAATCGGGCGAACCGAGAACTGCTTGAGTCATGGTTCAAGGGCCCCCAATCCATCAACAAGTGCAACGATTTGCCCAATCCATATTCAATCCTGAGATTCAATGTGGCCAAAGCAAGCCGTCACTTGAGGAATGGACAGGCCACCGCCTCATCGTACGCCAACACCGGGGAGCCAGACGGCCGAGCAATCATCATGCCCGAGCTCACCGCCCGTGACGAAAGTTCAACAGGTCAGAGCCCGCGTGCCGTCCAACAAGCATTCCACGCATAAGAAGGCAATTAACGTTAATTGTCGGTGTATGCTTGCAGTAATGACTGTGTCCTATAAATACTGCAAACGTCTGTGCATACTTTACTTTTCTGCTACTCATGTCTCTGATGACGAATCCGCGATGGATATCAAAACGTCAGGCGAATAAACATATTGTCCCAGCGATCGAGTCTTCTTCTTCATCCAATGGTCTGTATGCACATGCAATGCCAGTCTTCAGCCAACCACGGTCTCTGCGGCCTGTAAGGTGCTGGCACTTTCTCTCACTTCTGATTCCCTGTTGGTGACTGCGCTCGCGCTCTCACTGGGTTTCAGGCCCCACTGCGGGTGCCCGAAAAGCTAGGCAGTCACCAGGCGGTGGGGGAGAAAGTGAGGTCGACCCTCGGTGCGTTTCTCTCCTCACTATAACAAATCTAAATGCGCTTGAATCTATCGCGGTGCGCTAAAAGCCGTGGCCTGGAAGGTTTTCCAACTGACGGGAAAACTTAGGCCCCCTACGTTGCTGCTCATTTTGTACGCGGGAAACCCCTGTTAGCCGAACGCTCTTCTTATTTCTGCCTTACTGCCTTATGTAAGACTGTCTTCCACCCTTACTATTATTACTGCTGCTAGTAAAATTAAGTATGGTTATTCTGCTAGCCTCTCGAGCATCAGCTTCCTTTAACATCGCTAGTGACTCAATCTCAGCTCCTCGTCAATCAGGTCTTACTCGTCAGCCATCGTCCTAGTCGCAATTAGCGCCTCTAACGTCACCGGCGTGACCCTGAGTGCACGGAGGGCAGCGAGGGGGGGGGGAGATTGATAGTTGCTCTCGCCAATTTAGGCTTACTCTGTTAACGTGACTTCTAGGGGTGGACTGATTGATTTCCATGCTGCGCTTGTTGCGAGATTGTCCGGGTAGCAGAACATGTCAACGCTGTTCTCATGCCAACTTAACTCGAGGCTGCAATTTTTTGCTGCCTGGGTCAAGGTGGGAGTACGTGGTGGCCGTGCACGGCTTGCGGCCCACAGTAATCCGAAGACCGGTAGAGCCAGCTGGCAGCAACCGGTTAATCAACGCTGGGGTTTCAACCAACTAACCTGCCTTGTCGTTCTGTATCGTGAATTGCCATTAACAGGTATAGGGTATAGCCTTATCCTCAATGGTACTCCCTATTATTTCTAACCTGCATCAGCTCTCTAGCAGCATAGTCTAAAGAAATGTGATTTCCTTCCTATGCAGCACTGCTAGTCCTTCTGTTATTAGCAAAACAAAACTAATTAGCCAACACCATAGTCGTTGCAGTCGCATCGGGCACTCTGCGACCATCCTCCGATGAAAGGTAAGCTGCGTTCTTGTTCCTGTTCTACCTGTTTCTGTCCTCTCTCTCTCTTCTCACTTGTTCGTTTCGCTCTGCTCTTTCTTTTCACTCTTCTTCACTCTTCCCTTTCCTTCATTCTTACCCCTTCGCTGCAAACCTCACACAGGTGAGTGCCTCCTCCCTCAGGTAAGTGGAGGCCTTTTTTGCTGAATTTATCGAATACTGCATTGCCTTACTGCCCCATAATAGCTCCTGTAGTCATATCACTCGCTCCATTACCGCAATCGTACTCACAATATCGGCACCTACAGTTCTGTCTTTAGCACAATCGTCAGCCTCAGTAGCTACTGAAGATTCTCTGCTGCAAGGTAAGTTGAGATTTTGCTCTCATTGTTTCTTTCTATACTTGATTTCCTCCCCTCTCTCTCGGCCCGTCTGCGTTCCCCCCTCGCCTCCTCTCCCTATTTCCCTCCTTCAATTTCTTCTTCTTTCTGTCCCTTTTCCTATTTTTTCCCCTTCGTCCTTTCCCCTCCTCCTCCTCCCTCTTATATTTTCTTCTACTTCATCTTCCTTCTACTGTTCTTCTTCTTCCTCTTCTTCTGCACGCTCACAATTGCAAAGTTCACCAATTGTCTCTTGCTCTCATTTCAGCCTTGCCCACGGACGCCGACCGGCAACGGAGCATGGGTAGTGCCTTTCAGTCGTTGACTGACTGGTTACCCCTCTCAGGAGGGTGTTGGCCCAGGCTTCACACAGGGCTGCTCTCACCCATCTAAGATCCAATGGTTTGTATGCACATGCAATGCCAGTCTTCAGCTAACCACGGCCCCTGCAGCCTGGAAGGCGCTGGCACTTTCTCTCACTTCTGATTCCCTGTGGGTGACTGCGCTCGCGCTCCCACTGGGTTTCAGGCCCCACTGCGGGTGTCCGAAAAGCTAGGCGGTCAACAGGCGGTGCATGAGAATGTGAGGTGGACCCTCGGCGCGTTTCTCTCCTCACTATAATAAATCTGAATGCGCTTGAATCTATCACGGTGCGCTAAAAGCCGTGGCTTAGAAGGTTTGCCAAGAAACGGAAAAAACTCGGGCCCCCTACGTTGCTGCTCCCTTTGTACGCGTCTGTTTGTGTGTGCGTATGGGAGGAGAGGAAGGACTGAGAGTCAGGCTGCAATGGCTCCCTCTTAATGTGGCCTTTATGGCGCTCCCGCGCAGTCAGGAGCATACCTAGCGAGATGGCTGTGTCAAGTGTGCGCGTGCTGAGTGTTTATCACGCCAGCCATCTACACCCTCCCTCATCCCCTGTCTTACTGACTTTGTCTTTACACCGGAAACGGAGGTGGGAGTGGCGAGCGAGTGGGTAGATTCTGTGCGAGTCTGCCTAAACTCCTGTTTTCTCTCACACGAGTTCTCTGCGTTGCTCCTGCTTGCTGTCGCTTTCGTGTTGCTTGCCTAGTTTGCCTCTGTGTATGCTGCGGCTTGCTTCAGCGTTTGCTGCGGCTTGTTGGAGCGCATGATACCCATCGTCGAAATCGACGGGGGAACTGTCGTGTGTGTTCACAGACGAGACCGCTGCCTTCACTGCCCACACTGCCCCCGGACATTCACCCATCGCATTGGCCTAGTAGGTCACATGCGCATTCACGATAGCAGCATTGACCGTGAAGTTGACACATATAGCATATCCCACACCCCCACTACTAGCTTCAACCCCACTCACTAATCGCCTCACTGCTCACAAGACATCTTCAAGTTCACCGGGAATTTCCAGGTAAGTGAATCGCGTTCTTGGTGATTTTGCCTACTCATCTCTTGCATTATTATACCTAATAATGCCATCTCGTGCACTAGGATTACTAAGCTTATCGCAGGTGGTTAGATAAGTTAAACTCTAGCAACTGCGATCTTCAGACCGTGCTTACTTAGCAGAAAAGAAGTCGGTAAAGTCTAGATTAGAAGGAACAGTATATTGTGTACAAAAAAGAACGGAGAATAGATGGAAGAAGTCTGACTTGGAAGAACACGACCACCCAGGAGACTGGCCGGGTGATAAGTGCTGGTTTGACAGCAGTCAAGCCAGTAGACAGAGAGAGAGAACGTTCATTGGCTGGGTGGACCTAGAGGTTTATGGGTCAGGCAGGTAGATTGCGTCAGGAACGCGTGCAAGCTTGCTATTTGTCGCCGTCCCCAAAAGGCATCTGTGCGGGAACTGTGATTGACTGATCCAGGCGTTTGGATTAGCGTCTGTGAGCCTTGAGGAAAGTTTACTTCGATCCGAGCTAGTCACAACAAATTTTCTCTCTAGTATTAGCATAAACAGTCTCAGCGTATGACTGCTTTCAGCAGAACCTTAGTGTCAGCTTCTAGGCAAATAAGTTTTATTAGTTGCTACCCGTTGTCATTAGTAGAACTGTAGTGGTCATGTCTGTCCGACGCCCTACTAACTCTTGAAGTCACAGACGAGGTCATTCAGAGCATAGGACCTCCCGCGTTCCTCGGACCTATGCGCAAACGGACGCGCGCCAGCCTAGCCAACCTTCGCCCCTCTCAAGGTCGCCCCACGATGTCTAGTCAAGACATTAGTAGCGTGATTGGCCACTGTAACAAAGCATGCGCTAGCCATCCGGCTATTCCCGACGCTGTCGTCACTCCGGAATCGACGCCCTGGCAGCCGGACTGCGGTCCTCCGAGAGTCAACACTATTTCCATCTATTCTCCTATCGTTCTGCAGAATACACTATGCCTAACAATTTTGCTTTCCCAACCTTTTCTCACCTAAAGGAACCACGGTCCTGGAAGATCGTAGCTCTTCGGGTAAACATTCTAAGTCTTAAGATCTGTCGATAGAACTACTAATCATATCGCCGTCCCTCAACTGAGTCTTCAGCTCAGCCTCAGAATATCATCGTTGAAAGCAGCCACTTGGTGTAAGACCGTAGACAAACGCAGCCTGATGCTTGCGGCCTGAAGCCATCCAAAGTACATTCACCCCACGCTGCCTAAAAAGACCCTTTTTGAACAAACGTGGCGGATAATTTTAACCAATGAACGTGCAGCATGACCATCCAATATATTGGCGGACGTTGGAATGTTTTTATTGGTCATTAAGAGGTTTCAAAAATTACAAGAAAACACATGCAAAGCTTCATGTAAGTGATTGCGCATGTAAATTGAAGGTGTGCGCGGTGCTTCGCGCCGCGGATTATACGAACACAACTCCAGAGCGGTAAGTTGGGCCACAGGTAATTTGAAGTAGACGACCTCCTAACCACCATTCCTTTTTTTAATAGTTCAAAAACAATCTAAAATAAGATAATAATAATAATAAATACGAGGCGTAAAAACGTCTAAACGCCTGCTAGTCTGTTGGTCGTTCTTCCTGCATTTTTATTGGCTACACTTTTATCCGCCAAATGTTTCAAATACTCACTCATCCTCCAGGTCAGTCTTTTAGCACCAACGTAAGCCTCAACAGTCCATGAAGACTCTTCGCTGCAAGGTTAGCTGAATTCTTGCTGTTTCATTATTGCTCTCGGTCTTTTGTTTCGCTCTTCACTTCCACTTCGCCCTCCCTGTTGCCTCTCTTATCGCCTGTTCGTTCCTTTTCTCTACCTCCCTTCCTCTCCCTTCCTTTCTTTCGCTCTCCTCCTTTTTCACTCGTTTCTCCTCTCCTCCCCTTGCACACCCTGCGCTGTCCTACTAATCTCGGATCTGTTTTCCTTTTCAGCGCTGCGCCCACCCCAACTCAGGTGGTCGACAGCTAGGCGGTTACCTGTTGCTGGCGGTGGGGAGAGAGAGAGAGAGTGAGGATGACCCTCAGCGCACTTCTTTCCTCATTATAATGGGGATTCCTCACTACAATTAATCAGACACGTTTGAATCTATCGCGATGCGCTAAAAGCCGTGGCTTGGAGGGGGTTGCTAGCTAGCGGATTAACTCGGACACCGCAGTCAGTCCAGTGTGTCTTGTTGTGTGCGGGCTGAGAGTCAGATGCAGTAGCTCCGTCTTTATGTGACCTTTATGGCGCTCCCTGCCGGGAGCATACATATCGAGACGTGCTGCTGTTGGTACGCGTGTAGAGTGTTTGTCGCGCCAGCCATCTGCGCCCGCTGCACTATTTTTCCCGGCCTACTTGACTCTGTCTTGACAACCGGAATTAGGTGTGGGAGTGATCGAAGAGTGGGGTAGACCCGGCCAGTTTGCGTTCACCATTTTTTCTATTTTTTTGGCTACAGTCACCACCTGCTTCAACTCTTTGAAGCCCGTGGTGGATATCGTCGAACACGACGGTCGAACTATTGTGTGTGTCTGTGTCTGGCGGGGGGGGGGGGGGGGGGGAGTGAGGTTGACCCTCGGCGCGCTGCTCTCCTCACTATAATAAATATGAATGTGCTTGAATCTATCACGGTGCGCTAAAAGCCGTGGCTTGGAGAGTTTACCAACATACGGGATAACTCGTCCACCTACGTTGCTGCTCCTTTAGTACGCGTGTGTTCGTGTGTTCGTATGTGAGGAGGTGGAGGACTGAGCGTCAGACTGCAATGGCTCCTTCTTAACGTGGCCTTTATGGCGCTCCCTTGTACGCGGGAGCCTACTTAGCTATTTGGGTGAGTCAAGTGAGCGCACGTTGAGCGACTATCGCACCAGCCATCTACACCCTCCCTCATCCTCTGTCTTATTGACTTTGTATTTACATCGGAAACGGAGGTGGAAGCATCGAGCGAGTGGGCAGATTCTCTGTTAGTCTGTTTTAACTCCTTTTCCTTCGCGGTAGTTCGCTGCGTTGCTTCTGCTTGCTGTTGCTTTCGTGCAGCTTGCCTCAGTGTCTACTTCGGCTTGCTTCAGCGTTTGCTGCCGCTTGTTGGAGCGCGTGGTGCCCGCCGTCGAAATCGACGGGGAAACTACCTGCAGAACCTTTCTGCTACTCATGTCTCTGATGACGAATCGGCGACGGATATCGAAACGTCAGGCGAATAAACCTATTGTCCCAGCGATCGAGTCTTCTTCTTTTTCTCAATTGCTTCCTGGGACACGGATGTTCGCTTGTATAGGGTGAAGTAGACCGCGGGGATGAGGTATCAAGCGATTTAGTGGACTTTCGCTGTGTATGGCTGTCAGGTTTACGGTCGCATCGTGAGGCCGAAACATGGGAGATGGCATGCTGAGGTACTGAGGTCGAGGCTTGATTTACAGCGTACGAACTAGTACCGGGGTAACATTGATGGATGCGGTCTGCGTGATCCGGGAGTTTGGTCGGCGGAACATCGTCTTCAAGCAGGGCGAGTACCTGTTGCATTGGATGAGGGTAATTTATCCATCCAAATACGACGGAAAATAGAATCATCTAAGGTGCGACCAGCAAGCAGGTGACGCATGTGGCGGGGGGGGACTTACTGTTGGACTGAGTATCAGGCTGCAACAGCTCCTTTTTGATGTAGGCATTATAGCATTCCCCTCTCAGGTTGGATCCCAGCCAAGTGTGGCGGAATCCATCGGGGCGGTTTCGGCCGCGCCAGCCGCTTATGGTCTTCTGGAGTCTGTCCGAGAACAGGTGGGTGAAGGGGGAGAGAGCGAGAGAGTGTGCGCGGTAGATGCTGTGTAAGTCTACTATATATCATAACCAATCCACGTGCAAGTCACCGCGCGGTGGACGTCGTAGAAACCGACTTTCGGAATGTGTCTCACACTGGTATGTAGGCTGTTTAACTTTATCAGCCTCTGCGTCTGAGCTGCCCTCCTCTGATCGTTCTGACACTGTCCTGCCATCGACGAGAGAGTGCAATAACGCCCGTTGATAGAAGTTTAATTTAGGTTCCAGTACAGCACGCGAAGTAAAAAAATTAAAAAGAAGAGCGTATAAAAATGGAAAAGATTTAGAATAAATAATTTGCATAATCTAATGTTTGGCAAAAAATGCGCAAATTTCCGAGACTAAAGTAAAGTGAAGTAAAAAATAAAATGAAAACCGAATGTCACTACTAAATCTAAAACTAAACTACAAGTAAGGTAAACTAACTAATGAAAGCTGAACTAACATAAGGTAAACTAACTAAATTAAAGACTAATCTAAAACTAAAATAAAATAAATGAAACATAACGATGAAGTAAAAACGGAGCTAAAATATAAATTAGTTAAATGAACCAAACCAACTAAAGTAAGGTAAAGTAAACTAGTGAAGTTTTTAACCCGAAGAGCAACCGCATGTGGGTAATCAATCGAAAACTGAACTTAAAATAAACTCTAACCTAACTAAACTAACTTTATAAAGGTAAACCAAATTAAACTAAAATAACTTAACTAAAAATAAATTTTGTAGAGGCTATATCACTACGAATATACAAACGTCTTGGCAAATACACAATGGAAAACTTTCTAAGGTAGGCTAACTGCTAGTAAGTGATTTACTAGACTATCCTAATGGGAAAATGGTCAAAATCGGTATATGAGGATGACGATGGAGATTAGAAATGATACAACTCACTTAGATCCTTCACGGTCCTAGCCGGCAGTAGTCAAGCCGTCGTCTTGCCAAAGGATGACTCTGTGAAGATCGGGATCCAAGTTCGTTGGGCCGCGCGTGTGAAAATTGAGGAAAATCTCGTTTGCAAATTGTTGCTGGATTCTCCTGAGCCCGAGAATGATCACCAGAGAGGTGTCGTTGAAGGGCAAAATAAACAGCGGCAGGTGAGGAGAGAATTGAGCTGTGGAGTATGTTTAGCAAGAAAGTTGCTGGCACGTGTCAAAACCGAAAGTGTGCTTGTGTGTTATATTTTGAGTTTAAACAAAATTGGTTATTGATACGCTTAAAAAACGCACAAGTTGAGCCAAGAGCCCACAATTTAAAGCTAAAATAAAAGTAAAAAAACAAAATCATAAACTAAAAACAAAACTAAAACTTAATCGAAAAATATAATAGACTATAAATATAAATAAACTACTGATGGCGCGCTTTTTGTTGCCAAACAGTAGATTATTGAAGTTATACTGTAACATAAATAAGACTTCCACCCGCCTGTCTACTTCGCCGTAAACTGATGCAAACACAAATCACTAGTGCTGGGGGCTAACACTTCTTGCGTTAGGCGGTCGAATTATCACCCTACCTGTTGTGCTGTATGACTGTGATCCTGCCCGTCTGAAGGCAATGCGTGCACTACGCCTAATGCGCTACCAGGTGAGTCATGGTCTCGCACTGGGTCGGCCTAGGTGGGGACAGATCAAAGGCGTATTAGGGGGTGGGGTGCGGGCGCCGGTCACAGGTCCGGGCTGGAACACAGACCGTCACCTCGGTCTGAACCAACAATCTAGAGCCCATGCAGGCTGTGGCATAGCGACGGGCGGCAAACGAGTAAGGTGAACTTGAGTCAAAGGCAACGTACGCCATGTGGGGTATGCAGTGACCATTGCAGTCTAACCAGCCCTCATATCCGAGGCTCTTTTCGACGGCTTATTGGTTCACGCCTACTGCAAGAAGCCTGACACTTGCACGCGGATTCTATTAATAGGCATATCGATTTCACAGATGCCTATCTCACGTTGCGCGAGCAATGACAGGGCTCAAGGTTACTCACAGCAGAGCGAACAATGGGAGCTCAAGGTCACCCCCGGGCAGAGCTGACTTAATCCCGCAGTGAGCTGTACGTTTTTCGTCCCTTGACAATGGTCTCAAGTGAGAGTCCGAAACTTCGGGCAAATAAAATTCTGGTCCCAGAGAACGTTCTTCCGCCTTCTAGTCAATTACTTGGGCCTCGCATATTTTCAACCATTGAGAATATCAGGAAATATATTTCATTGGAAGCCATATAACATATTTTACGATTGAATTCAATTAAATGTGTGAATAGTAAGCCCCAGGATTTATGCCTTTCAAGAATGTTGTTATAATACACACTGTTGACATGAATCCTGATGCTGCATGGTGATTGGTCGACATTAAACTGATTCCGCTATGCCTTTCGGTGGCGGCGACACGTCATTGGAGAAACCAAAATCACAAAATCTGAAGTTTCTAGTTCCCATTTTATCTGAGAGAGCCAGATGAATGATCAAAAGAGCCACACCTGTCTCGTGAGCTATACGCTCCCAAACCCTGGCCCAGAGCCTAGGCTTCAAGATAAACGGCAATGCAAGCGAACATGAGAGTCCCAGGAAGTAATTGAGAAAAAGACGACTCAACCGTTGGTATAAAACTTTGATTCGCCTGACGTTTCGACATCCGTCGCGGATTTCTCATCAGAGACATAGTCCATCAACAAGTGCAACGATTTGTCCAATCCATATTTGATGCTGAGACGCACTTGAGCCAAAGCAAGTCGCCGCTTGGGGAACGAACAGGCAACCGCCTCATCCTATACCAGTACCGGAGGGCAAGATGACCGGGCAATCATCATGTCCGAGTGCACCACGCGTGATGAAAGGTCAGCTGGTCAGAGCCCGCATGTCGTTCGACAGACCACCAACACTCAAGAAGGCAATTACGGTTGATTGTCATCGTATGTTTGCAGTAATTACTGTATCCTATAAATACTGCAAACTTCTGTGCATGAGCTACCCTATCTGCTATTGCTATCTGACAATGTCTCTGATAGCGAATCCATGACGAACATCGAAACGTCAGGCGAATAAAAGTATTGTCTCAGCGATCATCTCTTCTTCTTCTTCTTCTTCTTCTTCTTCTTCTTCTTCTTCTTCTTCTTCTTCTTCTTCTTCTCCTCAATAAACGGCTATGCTTGCATTCCAGATTGCAGTAAACTCACACCAGTGAGCACAACGCTAACATTGGAATCTGTATGCGTCTGTGGTCTAACCACGTAGTATTTACGCGTTGCCGAAACGTAGTCAGTAGTATTACCTACGTAATTATTTTTGCCTGCTGACAGCAATGGTAGTAGATAAAAGAGAAAAAGATTCGATCTCTGGGACAACCCTTTTATTAGCCTTCTAGTGGACACTCCAATTTTTAACTTTTAGCTTTTTTAATATCCACAGAAGTTAATCCCTAATTTGGAGAGGGTTAGAACAGTAGTCGCCGGCTATTAAGCCCACCTCGGGCACAGACCAAATTGGGCTTAATAAGCGGCGGGCGCAATAACCGGAGAGTCCTAGTTCTTGATTAGCAAACGCAGGATAGGCACTATACATTACATACGTACTGTAATATGTGTAGAGCTTGGTTATGTGCAAGAAAATAATGCTGTTTGTCTGTATTTTACGTAATAACAAAAACAACAAAAAATGATTTGCAACACGTTTAAAAAAGCGGTTTAGTGTCCGTTTTTTGGAGGGAACTTCACTCCCAAGTGCTCATGGATTTCCTTCTCCAGGCACCAAAAATCGTCGAATTTTGTGAAATCTGATGCTTATAGACCGCATTGCAGAGTGTACGCAGAGAGATGAGGATCTCACTCCATCCTGTTGGCAAACTGGGCTTTGTAGCCGGCGACTGAGCTTATTAGCCGGCGGATTTTGCTATGTAAAATTCCGTCCCAAGCTGATTTGGGCTTAATACGCGGCTGGGCCAATTAACCGTGGACTTAATAACCGGCGACTACTGTTTATTCTAGGGGTTGTAGATGCGTACCAAAAAAGTGATAGACTAAGACAACTTGGAGAGCTTCTGTGCGATTATGATGATAACCAATTCAATGTCCAACTCGGCGAATTTCCATATGGATATACCAGTGGTATACGCATCCTTAACAGTCTAGCCCACCGACCGGGAGCGCCGAGGACGCGGAATTGAACAGAGCAACAGCCTCCTCAAGTAGTCAGCCTTTTCTACGATGCCATATGCACTAAAATTACTCCACGGAACTTAGACCACGTCCGAAGAACTGCGGAAGGGTGCTAGGAGCCCGCAGCTGAAACTGTTTGTGGGCTGTGTCTAGGTGCCGAATACCATCAAAAACGGGTGCACTCACTCCTAGAGCTGGTATTGTGGTGACTCACTCTGCGCTCACCACCGCCAACTCGTACGCATGCACTGGCCGTCTACGCCCGTCCATCTTGCCAATCCGTCTGACCAATCACCTGTCAAGGCCGAATCGTGCAAAGGCCGCTCTAGGCACTGTGTTGATTCCCGTAGTCACCTCACTTCAGGCGTCGCGCTGTGGCCGGCGGTTGCTCGCTCGTCTGACAGTCAATTTCCTCTTGCCTTTTCTCCACCACCTTCTGTCCAGAGTAAACCGTTCCTATTACTCTAACCCTCTCTGTCTTCTCTTCTCTCCTAAGGAACCGGGGCTGAAGGTCGCAGTTGCAAAAGTTTAACTTACTTAACCCCACTGCGATATTTATGACCCAACTGGGAAAAACTTAGCGGCGTCGGTGGGATTCGAGCCTACATCAACATGGGGGAGGCTTTAGCGCAGGCAATGTGCTACCAATTGAGCTACAAAGCCGCGCCGGGAGCCTTCAATTTATTCATGGTAAATGGAGGACGTTTTTTTTTGAAAATTTGCAATGATACTTTAAAACTTTAGCGTATCGGTATCTCTCCCACCACTGCATTCTTTCTAGCCTGCAGTAGCAAACAGGTCCCAAGGGGGCTCGCCATCCAGGATTTTTCGAGAAAAATATATCGGATTGAGCAGCATTATCCGCCGACGTTTTGAGCGGGCAGGCTATATTTACTGTGATGTAGGGTGGTTTAATCCTATTTTCCCAGCCCTCTCCTCGTACACCTTTGAACATCTAAAAACAGCCATAATTAGCCCTAAAAGCGTCCGCTGGAATATTGCGCAATCCTGAGAATACCAGGGGGAGGGGGTTATCGAAATCACGTAGCGCAGCGTTGCTCGAATTCCACGTTGGCCGCGCAGTTGAGTCCAACGCTACGATCGCGACAAAAGATGCAACATATAAAAGAAGTAACTGCATTTTCGGGGAGATTTGGAAACCTGTGTTGCACTGTTGTTTCGCTGTACTGAGCACAGATAATTTGCAAAAGAAGGCCAGGTGAGGCTTCTTATGGCCTGCAGCGTCGCAGCTCGCGTCTCACCAGACAACATCGGACAACTCCTTTCTGAATCGATTCATAAGACTGTTGATTAACATCCACTACGTATGTTCCCCCCTACCCCTCCTCTGCGAGAAGATTAATCCGACGGCCAATCGACCCTTTACAATGTGCCCGGAACAACAGACAGCACTGTACTGTTGTAGCTATTTGCCCCACTTTTATCTATCCACAACTTTATCGTACTTTTATTTCTACACGACTTCCTAGACTGATTCTGTTTGTTACGCATTTCTCTAACTTGGATTTATCAGTATTTGTTTAAGTTCGTGTACTTGTGGTTGCGCGCTGCACTTGAAGATTTGAATAATTCAGTCGGCCCAATTGGGTAAAATTTATGGCCTTGGTGGGATTCGAGCCCAAATCAGCAAGAGGGAGGCTTTAGTACAGCCAACGCTGTACCAATTGAGCTACAAAGCCGCGCCGGGAGCCTTGGATTTATTCACCGCGAGTGGAGGACGTTCTTGCCGAAAATTTGGCCTGAAACACTGTGTCTATACACCCGCCGCCCATCTGCGTCCTTTCTAGCCTGCAGTAGCAAACAGGTCCCAAAGGGGCAGGCCATTCAGGCTATTCGGGTTGGATTGAGCAGAACTATCTGCCGAAGTTTCGAGCGAGCACGCTGAATTTACTGTGATCTAGGGTGATTTAACCTCTTTCTCTCCCTCTCCTAATACAACTTTGAACAGCCATACGTAGCACTCAAAGCGTCCTCCGTGCACCCCAGCGAATGCCGGGGGGAAGGGGGGAGGGGGAATCGAAATCACGAAGCGCAGTGCTGTGCGAATTCTACATTTTCCTCGTAGTTTATTCCAGCGTTGCGGCTGAGAAAACAATAGGATAAATAATAAAACGAAATTTTTTGGTGAGATTTGGACACCTTTGTAGTCCTCAGAACTGTAAAGTTTCCGGTGAATGGGCAGCTGATTCTGTAGCGTTCGCTACTCGCCCGACGCCTGGCCTTCCTGGCGTGACCTCAATCCATCTAGACCTCAAGGTCGTGGCGGACGCCAGACTTAGTGGTCAGCGAGACACGGACCGCCCACGTTAAGTTCTACCCATACGCTATCCAACCAATCTTCAAGGCCGACGCAGCCAACAAACGCTCTACCTCTCTGTCTATTGACCTGACTGCTGTCAAACCAGCACTTGGACTCGACTGGCTCGCCTGGCCGGTTGTATGCTCTCCAAGTCAAATATTTTTCTATCTATTCTTCGTTCATCTGTGTACACAATATACAGTTCCTACTACTCTGGCCTCGACCGATTTCTCCTCTACTAGGTAACAATGGTCTGATGATCGCAGTTGCCAGGGTTTTATTCACTTAACCCCCTGCGAGAGTTGCACTGCTCTTTGGAGCGCAGATAATTTGCATAAGAAGGCCTGGGAAGGCTTCTTATAGCCTGGGGCGTCACAGCTCGTGTCTCACAGGACTATATCGGACAACCATTTCTGAATCGATTCATAAGACTCCTGATCCGCTACACATGACCCTCCCCCCATCCACGAGAAGATTAATCCAACGGCCAATCGACCCGTTACAGTGTGCCTGAAACAACAGACAGCGGTAGCTGTTTGCCATACTTATATTTATCCACAACTTTGGCTGACTTTTATTTCTAAATGACTTTCTCTAACTTGCATTTATCGCTATTTATTTAATTTCGTATATTAACGGTGTATGCGCTACACTTCAACTGGTGTGTTTGGGAATTACATTATCAATTGCGGACATTTTACCTACTGTTGTTGTTCCTCACTGGTCGGTGTATGCAGTCGATTTCGCCATATTGAGGGTATCGTGTTCAGCTTGCATTGACTTGTTCTTAGCGTGGGCCCGCATTATCTATCGTTTCTACTCGCCAAAGTTGTGCCATCATTCCTATGACTTCCGACGTCTGTTTGCTGCTGAGCCGTTAATTCGATTGCTCCCACAATTACACCATGGTAGACTCCTTGCTCAGTTTTCGACCAATCACAGGCATCCAAACTGACCAATCAACTTCATAACTGAGGCGGGCAAGTCAATAGCATGGTGCACGTGCTCCGACAGCACCCGACGTATGCATCTCTCGTCCAACGGTCAACCTGCTCCGACTTAGTCTTCCTTCCTTTATCAAGAGCAGTCTGGCCATCGACACGATTGACGGTCCTCTTAAAGAGAACTACGATGAAACCGATCAATACTCAAGCGAGTGGATATCATCGAGCTCCTGAGACTGTCTAAAAACATCCTTCACGCTCAATGGCAAATTTTACGAACAAAAGAAGAGGACACCGATGGGTTTGCCTCTTTCTGGCCTTATTGCTGAAACTGTTTTGCAGAGGCTTGAGTGGCTGGTCGTCAGCTCGTCGCCCCCGAAGTTCTGGGCCAGATACGTCGACAATACGTTCGTCGTCATCAGAAGGAACAAAGTGCAGGAGTTCACGGCACTGCTGAATTCCATCTTTCCTGACATCCAGTTCACTATGGAAGAAGAGGACAACAATTTGTTACCCTTCCTCAACGTAAAGGTGACGAAGCTGAAAGACGGGAAGATAAGGACAGTGGTTTATCGTAAGGCAACCAACACCAAGCGCTTCCTCCATTTCAGAGGCAACCACCCTGTTGGACACAAAAGTAGTTGTGTTAGGACGCCCTTCCGACGCGTTCAGACACACTGCAACGACGACAGTTGGAAGAAGGAGGAGGTTAGATACTTGCATGCCCTCTTTGAAGGCAACGGTTATCTAAAGTCCTTCATACGCAAGTGTCCTAAGAAGCCCCACCTTGAGCGGTCGAAAGGAGAAGGCCCCAAGTTTTGGCTCTCCATTCTTAATGTGAAGAACGTATCTGAGGCGACTGCCAGAATTCTGAAGCAATTCGGGATCGGTGTGGCTCACAAGCTGGAATCAACCGTCAGATAGCAGATTATGAGGCCCGAAGATCAGCTACCATCGACAGAACAGTAAGTCGTGGTCTACAGTATACATGCTAAGACTCCAATGCAAGGTATGTCGGTGAAACGGACTGACGCCTTGGTACCAGGTCGCATGAGGATCAGCTCGCAATCAACGGCAAGGATAAGCCGTCTACGCTCTATGAAAACATACAGCAGAAGAAACACACTTTCGCCTTCGACAATGCAAGGGTAATAGGCCGAGTCAATGACAAGATGGCTTGACTTCTGCTGGAAAATGGTCTTCGACTGGCACACTTAACAGAGCCATAAACCTTCATCCTGCTTGCCAGGCGGTACGCAAACGGCTCGAGTCAGTTCGAACAAGGTCGTATCAACGTGGCAAGTGGCCAAAAGTTATGTCAACTGTTAAACTTGGGACCAAAGAAATGGGGGGGAAAATTTAACCAAATAAAGGTGTGGTATGTATTTACCACGGCAATTGAAGATTGACTACATAGTCTAGTTGCTTACATAGGTCGGGTTTCTCCCGCCGTATGTAGGATGCTTCCATGTAGCGTAAGGTCCGGTTTGTTCGTGCTCGAACAAGAACGCGGAAAGATGTGTTAGTGTCAACCGAATGACCACTGTCTAGTAGGTGTTTTGTAATAGATGAACGTGGTACTTTGTTCTCCTGTTTTAAAAGCCAAGAAGGCAAATGCTCAGCAGCCCTGGTTGCCAATTGCCTTTGCGTACGGCCAATGTACTTGCATCCGCAAGTGCAGGTAAATTCGTATACACAGTTTGAGGTGGCGTGCAAAGGCAAGGCATCCTTTGGCCGGTTAATCGGGAGCCTTTTTGTTGAAGTGAGGAAAACAAGTTCGGCTGCATAGTAAGTTCTTTGAATAGAACACCGTAGTCTTCGCTTGATTGAATTCACGATGTTGTCTCCTTTAAATGGTAAGGATATGAAAACGGGCTTTCTCGGAAACGACTGGTCCGTAGATTTTGGCCGTAAAGGGCAACTGTATTTTTGGATGAAGCGCAAGGGGTAGCCACGCTTGAGTAAGGCCTCTTTTATGTAGGCAAACTCTGTTAGTAGGGTCTCGCTGGAGCAGATATTCCTGGCTCTCTGGAAAAGGTTAAGTACCAAATTTCGTTTCCACTGTATAGGCACAAAACTAGTAAAATGTAGGTATTGGCCTTTCCATGTAGTCTTGTGGAAAACGGTGCGCCTTATTGACCCATCATCCTCTCTGAACAGGAGGACGTCAAGGAAAGATAATTGGTTGTTCTGCTCCATTTCTATCGTGAACTTAATCTTTGGATGCAATGTATTCATCAAAGTTAGAAGATTTTCAGCATCTATTTTGGTATCAACAATAGCGAAAATGTCATCCACATATCGTCTTTATATTGTTGTTTTATTAAGTTCCGACGAAACCTTTTCCTCTAAGTGACCCATGAAGATGTCTGCAAAGGTAGGCCCGAGTGGGCTCCCCATTGCTACTCCATCAATTTGTCTATATATAACTCCATTGAAGAGAAGTTGTGCGTTCTTCGTACAAATCGTTAGCAAGTCCCTCAGTATATCAGGTGGCAGTCGAGTTTCTGATGCATGATTGCATATGACCTCAATTGTTTCCTCCAAGGGTACATTTGTAAATAATGACTCTATATCTAGAGAAAACATGCATTTGTTTGCAATATTTTGGAGCTTGATATCTTCAATAAATTGAAAAACATCCTTTGAAGCATAAGTGGCGAATCGTTGCCGAATTGGCTTTAATTCGTTGACAAGCCACTGTGCCAGCTTGTGTTGAGGAGAATTTGTCATGGACAGAATAGGCCGTAGAGGTATACCTTTCTTATGCGTTTTTGGCAGACCATAATGTCTTGGAATATTCGTACCTCTACCCTGTCAAAGTTATCCCGTCAGTTGACAACCTACCAAGCCACAGCTTTTAGTGTACCGCGATAGCTTCAAACACAGCAGGTTGATTTTAGCGAGGAGAGGAATGCGCTGAGGGTCAACTTAACTCAGTCCCACACCGACAGCAACAGACTACCGCCTAGATGATCGCTAGTCTGAGGTGGGATGTACTTGTAATTTGTATGGCTGTGATCAGGCCTGATATAGCCAGCCTCAATAATGTCACGGACGGTACCACTCCATGCGTGATGATTGGTGGCAGCGGATATGGAGCGCTCCACTCAGTCTCTTCTCCAGCGATGGAGACCGAAGACAGAAGGTCCAAGAACCTCTTCCATGTCTTGACGGACAGTGTAGAGCCAAGTCTTAAGTTGCCCTCCTCTTCGATCCCTTCAGGTAGACTGCGGCGCGGTATCAAGTGCAGTATAGCATAGTTCATGAGGTGGAAGACGAAGAACGTGCCCAAACCACCTCACTCGCCTTTGCTGAATGGCCTGAGATATCCTCGCGATACAATCGCAGCGGGTGCGGACAAACTCATTCGATATGAATGCGCTATACGTAACTCGCAGGATGGTCCTCAGGCATCTGTGGTCAAATACCTCCAATCTTCGCTCATCTTCAGCGCGCACAGCTCAGCATTCACATCCATTGAGGAGGACTGACCGGATGGATGCACGGTATGCACGAATCTTCGTGGCGATGGAGATGTCACGTCAGATCCATAGGCGCTTTCGAAGGATTGAGAAAACCCAGCGAGCAGCATCGATACGGGATACAATTTCGTCCTTGCTCTGACCATTCGGTAGCAGCCTCGCCCCGAGATATTTAAAGCTGTCTACTTCTTTAGGCTAATGGCCGTAAATCCCCAGGGGTGCCTTCTCCTTCTCAGGGATGCAGCTCGAGAATAACTTCGTCTTTCCGGAATTTATGGGCATGCCAACCGACATAACGATCTTATTTACCCGCTACACTTCAGACTGTAGACCTCCAAAACATGAGACTAGCAGCGCACTATCACCGGTGTAGTCAAGATCAGTTAGCCGGCGTCCGGGTGCAAGCTCAACACCGTCTTCTTCGTGTAGAGCCCTCCCGATAAATCCCGTTAATGACGTTATTAAGCAGAATGGGCGACAGGACACAGTCCTGTCGGATACCAGATCGGATATCGAAAGGTTGAGATTGTTGTGGACCATAACAAAAGAAATGCGCTGAGAGTCAACCTTACTCTCTTCCTCACCGCCAGCAACAGGTCACCGCCTAGCTGATCGGTCGCTTGAGCTGGGATGGGCGCAGTGCTTTCAAGGAAAAACAGTCGGAGATGTGGAGCAGGTTGTGCAAAAGTAGGGTAGAGAGGGAAGGAGAGAATGAAGAAAGAAGCATAAAGAGGAAACAAGAAGCATTGTTTCTTGGTATCATCGAAAAGAAGGAAGACAAACAAGAGGAGATATGTCGTTATGTTTTTAATATCATTTTACTCGACAGAAACATATTTAAAGATATTATTTTGTATTTATGTTCTGGCCGAGTAAACCCGTTGGCACAGCCTTTTTTGCCTGTACTCGCCCTCGTTCGCCCGTCCTTCAGAATGGCAACTTAGAAGAGGCATGATCACAGTCTTAAAAGTACACGTCCCTTAGACGTCAGGTCACGACCGAAGGACACTGCGACCGGCCACTCTGTAACCTCGGTCGATGTTTACAACGTTGTCGGCGAGGATGATGACCCAGCGTGTTTTCGAGGAGAGCGAACAACAACCGCGAACCCTGCGTGCAGTATGCACAATGAATCCAACAGGTGAGGCGGTGGAAGTTGGAAGCTTGAACTCCCGCCCTCCCACCTCGAAGGCGAGATTCCCAGACGGCACGTCGACCTCCCCACCACTTACTAGACTTGAATTCATTCTTTAATCTTTCCACAGTAGCTTGACCTCAGTGAGTTTATGCGGATAAACTGGTTTGTCGGAAGAAAGGGGGAGAGGCGAGATGAAGGGCCTACCAACCAGGAAGCCAAGTAATCATTTCATAAGCTCAGCCACCACCGAGGTGTGGATTGGCTACACAGACACGTGACTGCCAACATGCTCGCATTGGTCGGGATCGAAAAAATGAGAAATTCCAAATTTATGCTGGACTGCATTATCAGGCGACAGAAAGCCAACCCTTCGTCATTGAGCCTGCTTTTTCCTCCCCAGAAAGACTGTCTTTAACAAGTTTAGCGGTGTATTCACCGTCGCGTGACTGGCAAGAAAGCTTATTGTCTATAGTTCACTACATATATCGCAGGGAGCTGACCGACCTTTGAGATTACACGAAACAGACGTAAGGTGAAAAGTGCGTTCCAGATGTCAGAATTGCAGACACACAACAAAAAACTCACTACTGACCTTAACAATGTCAGGCTCCTAGTCAGATCATGGCAGTTAGGTAGCAAACAGAAACGAGTAAAAAATGACCTGAGAAACTTCGGGTTCAGCGCGACGATTGAGAGCGGTGCTCCCGTGTGTGGGCGTGTATTGCATCAAAAGGCCCTCTAAGCTGAGGTGTAGTTTTTTTACCATCCTGAAATAAAATTAAGTAGTGAATGGATATTTACCGTTAATATTCCTCAAGTCCTCCCAAAATATCGTATCTCTTGAGGTGCCACTGAGTTTCTGGGACTGTGGCTGATGGACGATAGTTTGACCGTCGTGAAGTGGACATAGGACAGATAGTATTGCCGGCAAAGGCAGGGGAGGTTGGATTAGCCATTTCTGGCTTATTAGCCATCATCAGCCAGTCAAACCTAATCGCAATTGTGGATCATCTGGAATTAGAACCATGACCTTAGTCATAGAGCATAGCAATCTACGATTGCATCCATTACGTAAGTAAAGGATAAGACACGGTCAAATCGAAGTCAGGACTTGCAGACGAAGACGGCACTTTGACGAAGCTACCGGAAAAGGGAGCAGGATTATCAGAATCCTCTACCATGGGGACGAAACAAAACGCCAACTGTCGTCACGCCAAGCCCAAGTCCACACGCATTGCCAAACAGCGACCGCAGAAAAATCGATCATCCCACGGCCAACACACACAGCCACAACTTTAAACTTGCTGATCAATAAAGTAAGTATTCTCTTCGATAGAAGACAGCCAGCCTAGCCGGCCCAGCTGTCCGAAACGTCAGCAAATCTAAAAATTTCTTCCGGTGAGCAGAGAAATGAATTAATTTTCTTATCCCGGAATTTTGACTTTTTCAAATTTGAGAAAGCCTGGAATGGCCCCAACCCTGAAGCAAATGATTATGATTGCTGCATAATTTTGTTGATCAGATGTCTGGATTTGATTATCGATCCGAAAAATGATATCTTCCACAGTGAAGTGGAACCGAAAAAGACTAGGGAGACCGGAATAATCGTTTCTGGCTTATTAGCCATCATCAGTGAGCCATACACAATCACAGTTGTGGATCATCCGGGATAAGAAACGGGACCGTGGACATGAAGCACAACACTCCATAATTGCATCGCGAGAACGTTTATCGCAGGGGGTTAAGCCAGTTAGACCCTAGCAACTGCGATCTTCAGACCATGGTTCTTAGTAGAAAAGAAGTCGGTAGAAGCCAGCGTAGTAGGCATAGTATGTTGTGTACACAAAGGAACGAAGAAAAGATGGAAAGAGACTTGACTTGGAGAGCATACAACTGGCCAGGAGAGCCAGTCGAGTCCAAGTTCTGGCTTGACAGCAGTCAGGCCAGTAGACAGAGAGAGCGTTCATTGGCTGGGTCGCCCTTGAAGGTTTTTGGCCAGACAGAGTGAGAGAGAGAGCAATTCACGCATGCAGGTTTGCTATTCGTCCCCTCGCCAAGGACCAGCTATGCGCCATATATGACTGGCTGTTCGCAGACGTCGAAAACCGCATCGGTGGGCATTTGGGAAAGTGCACTTGAACTCTAGCTAGTCACAACACGTAACTTTGTTGTTTTCTTGCAATCGAGCGTTTGCTGGAAGATGCAACGGTACAAGTATGTTCCCTAATCAGGTAGATCTGAGGAGGCCCCTACTTCCACCATATTCCCGATCGCAAACAACAAAGCACCAAGCGCGTGGTGCAATGATAGATTATTAAAGTCAATTACCAAAGATCCCGGGTTCGAGTTCCGGCTAATTGTACACCTGCGATTGGGCATGACTAGCTGATAACTGCTAATAAGCCAGAAATGGCCATTCCGGTCTCCCCAATCTTCTTCATAATCTTCCACAGTATATGTACCATATTGTTATGCTCGAAGTACAATGGTTCCGCAGATGTGTGACTGTATACTCCGAAACTAGTACATTCCAAAGTATGTAAACCTTAATAAGTGTTCCTGTATTCCGTGAAAATGCAGAAAACAGAAACCGTGGTGACTTCAGTGGGCAAATAATGTCACATATCGATCATTCTATCCTGAACTTTCGAACTCATACAGCAGTTTATTGTCAGAGCTGACATCAGCAACGAGAATAGTTATGTAGTAGCCTCTTTGCAGCCACTTGGAACCCAAGACTAGCCGCTGACGCATGACTCATTTAGCCTGCCTGTGTGCCCACCGCCTCTCGGGGCTAGGCGCTTACTGTCATTGGCCGCTGTCGCAGGTGATTGAAGAGGGCTCTGCATGCGGGCGCTAGATCAATATATCGACTAACTGAGTTGTTATCAGAGGCCCAGGGTTTGCTCGATTCGCGTTTTATACACTTTAAAGTTATGCATGTAGAATTTTAATCAGCAGCGGAAATTTTTCGGTCGACTCTGGCCTCATGAAGAAGCCAAAAATAGACAAAATAGGTTTCAGATTGTTGCACAAGAACCCGAACCTATGCTTAAGGTAATGCTCAGCGTTAAACAGGTGTTCATACAAGTTCTTTTGGGAACGAAAATGGCCAACTCAGGGAATTTACTTTCAAGGACTTTTTAATATTTTTTAAAATGCAATTATAAATTCTTATGCAAGTTTGGGGTTTCCGTTGCTAGGCTCGAGGTAAACATTTGGCGAGTTTTAATTTCAATAAGAGAAGGGCAACTCTAGTCCAAAATGTCACAACCAAAAGGGGCTTCCTGTATCTGACTCACAGACTCCTGGTTTTCCAAAGCGCTGATATATGGAACTACAGAGAGCCCGTCAGGTTGACTGCATTTCATACGAAAGTTGTTAACGGAACCCCAACGCGTGTAAACTAATGTATTTGATTCGGAAATGAATATGTGAGCACCCTCTCAACACATGCAACCCTAGAGTCTCACTTATCTACCGGGAGTGAGCGGTCACTAGGGTGTCTTGCAAATCAGCCCAGATGAAATTTAGGACGCGTGTAAG